>JAGVSL010000127.1:0-1200000 GCA_022494535.1 Himalopsyche phryganea | reverse complement strand
ATTTCAACCTGAATAACCCGAAGTTTTGTTTTTGAAGCAACCAAGATAAAATCATCTTTCAATAAATGAGTCGAATTGACTAATTTAGCCACAAAAAGGGAATGATACAATTGTTGAAGATAAAACTATGCCTTTTATTTGCCTTGAAATTAATAATTGGTAAAAGGCATTCTTTTACATTCAATATCAACATTTCTCTTTTTGATTTGACTAATATTTATCAAGATGAAAATGTCAAAGTAAAAAAAAATACTTTGTGTCATATTTAAAAAGTACATCCGTCATATTGTAGTTACACCAATACAACTGGTAAAAATATCTTATTTTCAATTTTGTGTTTATGGCCATTCAAAGATACGCATCGCATTTTTATTTAATATATTCTTGTCATTAAAATGTATTGGAGAAAATTTCACATCTCCCAACCCCGCCATTATATTCGACACCCAAACCGACACAACTGACTAGTTCAAATTTTTTTTCACGAGGCAAAAGACGCGTCCAGCAGTCGTCTCTCGAAGTTGCATTTTGATAGACTGATTTTTTTTACGGCGAATAATAATTATTTGATAGTATGTATATCATGAAATAATTTTTCGGGAATTCACACATGTAATATTAGATTATTATTGAAAAAATCTATGTGCATCATTCAAAAAGTACTGTGCTCCAAATGAAAAGGCTCTATCTGGCGAAATTGGCAATTGTTTCTTTATAATGTATCCGAATTGTTTCTTTCTTTAACTAAACCGTTTGGTATCGCTATTGAAAATGTAATACGGAACCATAATTTAAAAGACAAAAGAATGTGTCTATGTACTTCTGGATTATTTTGTTCATCCTCCACACTCCCAAGATAATTACGTCGCCTTGGGTAAACAAGGTTCTATCTGCAAAAACTAAAACTGTTCAGGAGAAGCAATTTTAGATTTCAGAAAATGTAACCTTTTGAATGAAATACACTTATGCATGCATTCACATATGTGAATGAAAGAGACAACCACTTTTGAGACTGTGATTTCCTGCGCGCGTTATTTCTAATTATATATTCAGATTGAACCTTGATGCACCGTAACATTTGTATGTTTTTCAGGTAAAACATTTTTCTAATTTGAATTTCGATGGATTGATGGAAGGCTTTTTAGAACCATATTTTTAATGCGAATAAAACCGCATTTAATAGTGATTTTGTAAAAAAAACGGCAAATGGAACCTTGTTTACCTGAAGCGATGATTAATTGTCGTCAGCTTACTCTCGGTTCAGTCTTATTTACAAACTGACTGACCAGAATTGACATTTTATTTTATCAATAATGCTCGTAATGTATATTTGTTGAATTCAAAATAAATATATAATAAATATTTATCATCTAAATTTGCAAATCAATATCACATTCAATAATACTAATAATACATAAAATGTTTATAGCGGTATATATTCTTCATGCAATTTTTAAATTCTAAAGTATTGTGCTAGGAATTCCTCAATTTTTATCTCAGTATTTTTCTATATTATTGACTGAAGATTCTGAAATAATAAGGTAAAAATATCACAGATTTAATTATAGAAGAATTATGTTAATTGATTGAATGCTATTTCTTGATAATTCAAGTCTAATTTGGAAAAAAATATATCATGTAACAAAACCATAAATGGCCAAAAGATTTTCGTATTATATTTTACATCTGGTTATGTTTTGAGAAGGCTTTTTGCTTGTTTCAATTTGAATTGAAATACAGTGTTTCTGTAGATAATTGATTTTCATTCTGGAGCACAGAAAGTTGGTTTTCGTTTGCATGACAAGGTAGTAGAAATTATTAGTTTTTACGTTTTTTTTTCGGGTTTGCTTTTCCGATAAAGTGTTCCATGAACACTTTTGTGAATAACCAAAACTTGCTAAGTAAGAATATTGTTAAAAAATTACATTTACGGTCACTTTGTAGTATGTGATGATTTTATGATTAAGAGACGTAAGATTAAATTAAGAACTCTGTACCATCATAAGTAGTAAAATATTTTTATTAAGATGATTAGAGCTATGCATTATTTTCTAAATCTACATTGGAATAATAAGGAATTAAATAATATTGAGGGAAAAACTATTCGAAATTTAGTTTTCAATGATCATTTTCCTGACCAAATCACAAAAAATGTTTTATATGCTTAAAAATGATTATAAAATTATTGTACGACGACTGAATAGCGTAATTATTTGTATGCTGTCAAAAATGAAAAAAATAAATATTCTAAAGGCGAAACCACCTTTATATTTTTTTTTTCTTATGTATTTAAATTTCGATAGGTGATAATAATTTGAAAATAAATTATTACACTTCAGTCATTTTTTTCCTATGCTTAAATTATATACGAAAATGTACTGCCTTTTTTCAACAATCGTTAGACTAGGTATGGGTATGATTGTTTTTTTTATTATTATTTAACGTGCAATTATCGGTTTTATTTTTTGCAAGTATCCGCCTGCGGTAGTCGATAAAATAAATGTTCATCTGTGTAAATAAAGAGCTTCCTCTGTTTTTTGATTGTTCATTGCGGTGAATTTCTTTGAAAAAATCATGTATTTATATCATTATATAAAGACTGGACCTTAATAAGAAATTTAAATTAAACATGAATGATTTGTTTATCGAGTCCATTGTAAGAAATAATATTGAGTCGTGGGGCAGTCATTTTAGTAATCGAACGCCGCCGGTTCGTAGAACTCTTCTATAGAACAAAGATGTTTGTGTACAGTCATAAAAATATATGTAAATCGATTATTTTTATGTGTACGAATAGCTGTCATGTGAAAATAGTGCCCTCTCCGTAGACAGACATGTAACGTCACAATATATACAGAATGTTTCATAGTATCTCGCTTTGACGTGTAAACCTGATCGTCGTTTCAAATCGGAGTCGTGAATAGTAGAATGGTGAATTTTGAAGGGAGCCTGATGTGTTTTGGATCATTAGTTGTTTGTAGAATATATTGTGATGTTAAATTTCAGTTAGTCTTTTTTACTCTACATGATGTATTTATACGTATTGAATTAATATCTACATATAGGGTTACTCATTACTTATTTGAGATGCAACAATTATTGTACTGTTTTTTGTTTTTTGGAATGGTAATTTCATATTACTGGTATATCAGGACACTTCTCAACGTTTTCGTACACGATGAAATCTTTCTTCAACGCTTATTAAATATTCAGATGTACAGGCAAAATTAAAAAGAACAAATAATGTAGCATTTGTTTATATAATATTTTTGGCATTCTGGTCATATCATTTTCTCAAATCCGTTTTATAAATGGGTACAGACCGGCTGTCAAATTTGAAAATCTAAGTAACTGACAAATATTGTTGAAATCAGTGCATATATGAGTGAAATCAATTCTTTGAATATTTTCAAATAGTTTAATTTGAATTGTTAAAATTTTGTAATATTGAAATTCCATCAAGCACCCTCAGTCGATATCTTAAATTATGGCAAATAGTTATCGGCATCTAGGATTTAAAATTAGACAGCCGAGACTATTGATTGTTAAAATTGGTTAGAGGTTGTAGTATTTCATATATTCATATCTTCATATCTATGATTATAAAAAAGCGATGTTCTACAAAGAATAGATCATGTCCATCGGATTGATCAGATTTACTAAAGCACCATGAATGCCACATTGCAGACTAGTCAATCCTTGAATAAGTCTCTAATCTATGCTTGTATATCAGAAATACTAAAAAGTGACAATGTATATCTAAAAATTAAATAAACCCAGCTTCATTTATGTAATTATTATTGTTGTGTTTCAAATAAGACTAAGCTATAGAATTGTATTCATGTAAACCGAATAAAGTTCATAAATTGATTGGAATTTTTATAGAATACGAGAAAACAATTTCATATTAATAAAGGTGTCAATTTTTACATCTGTAACTCGAAGTCAAAAAGGCACATGTGACTTGTATATACATCTACCGACTTTATATGTTTACATGACAATATGCTCTGAAAGCATTTGTATTTTAAAGTATATCAAAGCATAAATAATCTTAAATCATGTGAAAATATTATTTTAATGTTTAGAAAAGCAGCTGACAACTGACAGCAAAAATGACAAAATTACTTTTTCTTAAATAGGTATCTTCACTGTTTATATTTTATTGAAAGGTTTTCTTTGTCACTAAATCCAAATGTGTAGTAAAAATTATGATAGTTATTATATAAAATAATCTTAATTTCTGCTTATAATATCATTCAATAAGAACTAAACCGGAGTTGGCAAGTTTTAGAAAGCCAAATCTAAGAATAAAGTTACATGTAATGCCATCTTTTGGCAAAATTGAGTGGAGCTTTCTGTCAAAAACAGGAAAGGCGAAAAATGGTGGTTCTATTATGTATTTAACACAGAATCTTTTGATGTTTATGAAGTAGTTAATCTTACAATCTTCAATGCTTAAACGGTTGTCAGTTGTAAATCTTTTTTTAGTTGAAAATTTATTAGTTATGTCTCCTGAATTCACCATAATAACTACTACCGTAGCTTTCCCCCAATGCAATTGTAAATTTTAATGTGTGGTCAGTGTAAGTTGATAATGTTGTGAATGTTTCCGAGATTAGTCGACCCACCTACTCGCAAGAGGGCACTGATGGTTTAGATAATTTATATTCTCGTTGCTAAGAAAACGTTTGGAGTGTGAAGTTTATAATAAATGGAGCCAAGCGCGGGTGGGAGAGTGACCAGATAGTATCCTAGAAAATTCGTTGTCTAGAACAGTTGTGCATTCATTAATAACTTACAAATTATCTCTCCTAAACCGTTCTTCACAGACTAGTTGCTTTGTTGAAGGGTTTATTTATGTTGCAACAAGTGATAATTCGGAATCAAAAAGAATAAATGTCAATTGCTACTAATATAGTAAACATTTTACCTTTAGTCAGCCAGGTTCATGCACCACCACACCAACCTATAACAAGACACAAATTCATTATTTAAAAGAAAAGTTGACAAAAACAATTTTTTATATTGTCTTTTTATTTTTAAATCAATTACATATAGTTAAGCCATATTTTGAGGTCAATTGCAAAAATATCCACAGATGTCATTGCTGGTTTTTTGCAAAAATTTTTTAATGTATTGATTGCTGGTAAATGATGGTCCGAGCTTTGCTGTTAATTTAAATAAAATTCATTGTGAATTTTATTGAATGATTTTGCATAACATGTAGATGATTGTTTTTATATTATATTGCTTAGTTTAATTTACAGAAAGAGTAAGTTGTGTGCACAACTCTTCTATACTTCGATAAATGACTGTTTGGTTTCGTATCGGAAGCCATTTTGCTCTCACACCCGGGATCTCGTGGTATCTAAAAATGTGTTAGCTTAAAGTAGGCAATCGAAAAGGGATTTACATGAATGTTCTGTTTATTATCAATGTTTTAAAAAAATATATATATGATATATTTAGATCTTCTGTTTTATCACAATCGGGTCTCTTCAAAAGGGCCTCTAAGGATTCGAAATAAACAATTCCATATTATAAACACGCCCCTCGATTATTCTGTAGATATTTTAGTTAAAATGAATACTTTGATATATATATGTATATTTTAAATGATTTTTTGTGTTATCAAACAATTTCAGATTGTGTACGTGTGTATAAGTTTTTTTTTCTTTTTATTTTTATTTCATTTGCAATAATTTCTCATTTCTGCCAGTGGCGATCTTATCAAAATGCAGTTTGTTTTTCTGTGTTTAGTAATTTTGTGACATTCTCCTGCCTTTTTGGGATAAATAGAAATTATAGTCCGTCTGAACGGAAATATGAAAATCTACCTCAATTAATTTATCACACCTCTTTGGGCATAGAAAAAAATGATTGTAAGGATTACAAATTGTCGTTTTGTTCACTACAACTACCATTATTGATTTTGTTTAATTTTTATTCTTGTGTATCTTATATTTTCATTTTTCTACCTATCACATTTTATTGTATCTTATAAAATATCAAAATAAATACAATTATATTATGAAACATGCATTTTTATTATTTTAACTTTTATTTTATTTCATATTTACATATCTGACATCAGGCATGGTAACAATACACATTATAAAAATGATTCATTTCTTTGAAGCAAGATATAAATATAGAACGAGAATTGGCTTATTTTATGAACACTTAAATCAATATGGTTATTAGTTAAGATTAGGACTAATTTTGTTTACTGAGTATTGGTTGACAAACATACTCGCTACCAATGACAGCTCGTGGTTAAAATAGTATAATACCGTGGTAGATCCAAATACAAAAAAGAACATTTCACTCATACTTAATTTAAAACATCAAAAGTTTGTTAATGTTGGAAAATAATTGTTATCATATTTTTATTTCATGATAAAAAACATCTGTCGGTTTTTGTTATTTGAAAATTACTATTACTTTTTTATTAAAAACACTTACAATGAGAGGTGTTAACCGAAAGTAAACATGCTAAGTGATTACGACCAAGCTGGCTCAAACACGAGACAACCGATAGCACTGCTCAGTCACAGTGCAATACTAATACGATATAAATGACAAGATTCCTTACATTGCGCTCCAGGACATTCTATCGAATAAATGCTGATGCATAAACACGCAGCGTTGCTTCTTTGATACATTACTGTACACTGGTGGGCGTAATATGCGCTGGATTTGTATTTATATTTTTTTATATTATCAATTTGGGTAAGTTTGCCCATCGGTCTACGATTGGCCCACTACATGGAAAAAGGTACTGTTATAATAACCATGATTATACTAATGTCATATGAATATTTTTTAGTTAAGCAAAGGTATTGAGTAACCCCTGGTGGTAAAAATATGAATTAATGTGCAACATAATTGGTTTTATTGTTGAATTCGTAAGCCCTCAGCTTGGAATGATAAAAGACAATTTAGAAACTTATTGTGAAATAAATTGGATTAGTCATATTTTCAATTTATATTACTAATCTGTAAACCAAATGTTGTATATTTTTATCATCTCTAATACACATAGAATATATGAAAGCATGAAGAAAAGTTGCCAAGATTTTAATATCATTGAATTAATAGTAATTATAGTGATATTTTGTATCGTTAGCCAAAGTTACCCGAATTGGATGAAAATTTTGTCGACCTTGTTTTATCTATATTATCAATTATAGCAATAAATCTATTTGTGTTAATTAAATTTCATCTTAAAACATTAATTCATTTCTATGTAGAAATCACATAAATGAAATGGCGAACCATAAAAATACGAAAACCCTCAGAACTAGGCCAAAGTTACCCAGATTGACCGTAGTATTATACAATAGATCCGGCTGTATGTGGATTAACCGCTACTGCTTGCTACATTAAACTTGGACTTATATGACACCAAAACAATTAAACTTATCTCAGAGATGTTGGGTTAGTAAAAACAAATTGTAATGACACTATTTCTCCTACTTCTAACTATGGTCAGTGTCTATTTCATCGCATTACCATCACCGCTTATAAACATTATAAATATTCTGCGCATGAGGACTACTTGACCATGGATGCGATGCAGCAGTTCTTATGTGTGCCGGCTAATGATTTTAAATGCGCTAAGTCACATCACATCACACCCATCCAAACATACATTACTCATTTTTTAAATAATTTAATTCAGCGGAAACCAGATTTATCGTTTGGAAGAAAGAGTCCATCAAAAATAAAGTCGGTGAACACTTCTTATTTGCCAAGACAAATAAGAATAAATATTAGAAGTCGAGGGTTACTTTATATTTAAAATTTATTTATGAAAAATTCAAGTACAAAAAAACCCGGAAAATTGGGAATAACCTGTTGAATATTATATTTTTCATTGTTTTTTCAACTTACAGGTAGTCCTCACTTACGACCAAAAAAAAAAAAAAGCATTTTTGTATTATATCACAGAGCACCATTGCCAACGGTCGATGTATACTGAAAGAAAGATCAGTTTTAGTTGGTCAGTAACGGCATTTTCTAATTTGGATATTTATTTGTATAAATAGACATGGTACGTTTAATTTTTGAAGTGAATAATAATTGAACTAAGTATATATATTTATATAAAAAAGAGAAGGACTTAGCTCACGTTCTATAATAATTATCGCATTCCACGATCTCTACAATTTCTAAGAATAAAGTAAGAATTAGTGAACCAGTTAAAGGATCAACATTTATAAAATCTACAATAAAGACAAGACAAGAATTGTACCCATCTACGAAATGGAAAAACTGTAAGTGATTTGGATGGATGATTTTATGAAAAAACGAATCCTTCTAAGCCATGTGACCATGAAAACAAAAGCTCGAAGCCTTTTGGAAACCTGTAGTTAAAGTATTATGACAACTACGACCAAATACTTACTGCAAGCAATATATGGTTTGTTAGATTTAAAAAAAAACAGGTGAATTATCAAAATGTGTAAATAAGTGGAGAAGCATCTAGTGTCGCTTACAAGGCTGCCGAAGATTTTATCTAAACATTTGATACGTTGATTAGAAAATAAAAATATGTAATGCAGGAAATTTTTAATGTTGAGGAAGCCGCGCTCTATTGGAATAAAATGCCTCTTGGTACTTACATTCATAAGAAAACAAAAAGTATGCCAGGATGCAAGGCATTCAAGGATCGTATTATATTTATATTACTGGGTATAAATTGATACCATTAATGATCCATCACTCGAAAAACCCAGGAGCCTTCAAAGGGATCAATACTGATATTTTAATATTACATTACCGATCAAACAAAAAAGGGTGGATTACGTAATCTGTTTGCGAAGACTGCTTTTTGAATTTATTTATTCCTGAAGTAAAACAATATTATAATCAGAAAGGAGTTTCAACGCGATTCTTGCAGGCATTAACCTTATTTCATCCACTTGCAGTATAAAGTATATTTTAATTTTCAACGCAATTTTCGCAGCCTAATCTTATTCCAACCACTATTTTTCAAAGACAAATAATAAAATTGTGTTCAAAGGTTTTAATTCTATGTTTTATTTATTAAGAACAGAGGATCCGTGGGCCAATTTGCCATAATATTGTGATTGTTGTTTGACAGCTACAATATAAGATTTGAAAAAAACTTTATTTCCACAAATGAAAGTGACTTTGCTAAAACTGACTCGAACCGAACAATATTTCATTTTACTATTTTATGTGGAATTCGACTTACTGCCGATTCGACTTACGTCCAAACTACAGGAACGTTTCTTGAGGACAGCCAGTATTGAGTCCAGCTGTACATATATGCATGTCGATCGATGGCTTAAAGAGCTACGTTTCTAACTCCGCTATTGACAATTTTACAGGAGAGTGTCAAAACTGATTAGTTTGCTATTTTTTAACTTATTGAGAAATATTTCAACTACTATATATTTCATCAAAATGGACATAATTATGATGTAAAATTAGACTCAATATGATTCATTTATTATTTATGGACGATTTTGGGAGTTAGCAAAATTACATGTTCAGATATATTTTGTTCGAGGGAGTGATCAACTTTTCTTGTGAAATTTTATTGTAATTCTAAACAACACGATTAAGTATCTTGCATACGTTATTACAATAATTACAAATATGACACAAAAGTAACAGATGAAAACCTCAAAATAAAATAAAAAATACGTATTACAAGGGTTTTGATAATAATTTCAAAAGTTTTCCATTGTTTTTTTAAGTTGTTAATGCATTCTTTTCTATTTTATATTCAAGGAATCGTTTTCTTTTAGCCGAGATATTTTGTCGGGTCCGTGATGCAGTGGTCAACGTCGTTCGCTACGGTTACGGATGTGTCTGGTCCCGGTACGGACAGTCTCATAATTTGGTTTTTCAATCGGTTTATGGATATCTGTTCGTAGGTATGGATATTTTTGATGTCTAAAATTCCCTCCAACCCATTCTATCATAAAAGCGGGGCGTAGCAAGAGCGATTAGCTAACCACTATTCCTGTCTTAGCCCTATCCATTTATCCCTACTCTCTTCGAAAAAGAGAGGTTGAGCAACTGAGTAAAATGCAGTTCTATTAGAAAAAAAACTTGCTATTTTAAAAATAAAACACAATTTGTTTGTACTACTTCCACAAGTTTATAATGTTCAGGACCGGTTTCCCTCATCGAGTGCACTATCAACTGATAAGAATACAATCATAACAGGGCTATTTATATAAAATTGAATGTTAACAATAAAAGCAGTGATATGCTGCTATGGGTTTGCGCCACCTCTGCCGAGCCGGTTGATAAAATAATTTTGGTTCTGAGAGCTGGTTCTTAAAATACGGATTTTTTTTAATTATCGTAATTCCGAGATCAAATTTTACACGATCACAATACTTGATCCGGTATGGATAAAGTAAAAACTTGCAGCCGTAAATATTAGAATTCTAAGTGAAATTATGAAGTTCAAAATAAATGTAAATAATTTCAGAGATTATATCGATAATATTTTAAGAGATAATCGAGACGAACTTCCTGAATTGGCCAGAAAAGCTAAAAATATTACAAATTGCAGTACGTTCTGCAGAGGCGGAACGAGGATTTTTGTTAATGAATACTATTTGTTCAGAAAAAAGGGAAAATTTAAGTATTCGACATATATCAGACTTAATGACCATTCATTTGATAGGTTTACCCCTGACATCATTGGATTCCACATCATGGCTCAGAAGTCACCGTCACACAGCAGATGATAGACGAATACTTTTTAATTTGAAAAAGAAAATGTCTAAAAATTGGTAAGTTAATGTTTACCAAGGTGCGAGCTGGTTGATAGAATTTTAGCAGCACATCACTGAATAAAAAGTATATAAAAAATTTGGTTTAGATTAGTAATATAAAACCACGGCCCGTGGGCTGCATGCGGCCCAAAGAACAAGTAATAACTAGTAAAATTATGTAACTATTAAATTAAAAATAATAAAATGCATATCTCGTGTACTATAATATATCATTATTTTTCAACACGTTCACTCTCCAGGGTCCTTGAATATCCACTCCCAGTGTGGAGCATATGGTGTCCTAATCGAGGTATTTAAATTTTTTTTTCTACGAGAGCTGCTTGTTACTCAGTTGCTGATCCTTTATTTTTTGAAGAGAGTATGGGTAGAAGGATTGGCTAGGAAAGGACTAGCGGTTAGCTAATCGCTCTCACTGTCCCCCGTTTTTAGGATCATCACAAATATTCATGCCTTCGCAAATCAATTTATAAAATTTTCCACACCGGGACTTTAACCCGAGACATCCATAACTGTCATCAACGACGTTAACCACTGCACCACGGAGCCGACCAGTTTTTTTATATACTTTCATGAAAAGCGTAAAAATTAAGGTTGTGTTAAAAAATGCAATGATAAGGTTATCAATTTTATAATGAAACTGATTTTCCACAAAGTAAAAGATGTATTTACAGAATGTTTAAAAAAATATA
Source organism: Himalopsyche phryganea (assembly GCA_022494535.1). Classification (NCBI taxonomy): domain Eukaryota; kingdom Metazoa; phylum Arthropoda; class Insecta; order Trichoptera; family Rhyacophilidae; genus Himalopsyche; species Himalopsyche phryganea. Next base: position 1,188,521 of record JAGVSL010000127.1, on the reverse strand, counting down.
TAAAAGACTTAAAAAATACAGACGTTTTTAATAATGAGTAACTCCGTGGCGCAGTTAGTAACGTCGTAGGCTACGGTTATGGATGTCTCGGGTTCAATTCCAGGTGCCAAGAGTTTCATAAATTGATCCTTCAATTGATTTATGAATTCCTGTTAGTAAGCAGGATCAAGTCCTGCTGCGGAATGTTTCAAAAATTGATCTTTCAATCGATTTATGGATTTCTGTTCATAGTCATGAATGTTTGTGATGTCTAACACTCCTTCACACCCATCCGATCCTCAAAAGCGGGGCCTAGCGAGTAGCTAACTACTATTCCTGTCCCTATCCTTCTATCCCTGCTCTTTTCGAAAAAACAGAGGTTAAGCAACTGAGCAACAAGCAGTTCACATAGAAAAACTTATGTCGAGATACCTCCAATAGGAGGTCATATGCTCCACGTTGGGAGCGGACATGGTAAGAAAAAACTAGGCAACACTGAACATTTTTGAAAAGTGTCATGGCTGCGGATATGCTCAGCAATTTTACTCATGGGAATAATTAGTTCTTTATACGATTTTTCACGTTCGCAGAACTAACTAAGTATCATTTAAATAAAATTGAAGGCAGGTTTCCCACGCCATGAAGCACATATATATATATTTTTTTTGTTTTAGAAATGTAAAGATAACTTTGACAAAGAATTATATGTAAGCGGGAAAATTATTTCGTCTAATTTCATAATTAAAAATACCGTGAACAAAGGTGCCGGAACGCCGTTCCACCGCGTTACATGGCAAAAAAAGCCCTTCATAAAAAGAATATATCCGTAAACATGTCGCATTGATGGGACAAGAGCTACCACATGGAACACATTATTATCTTGATTTATGATCATCGTCTCAAAATCATTTATCTATGCATTGGGTATACGAGATGACCAAAATTCATATTTTCTTACATTCATTCCAAGAACTTATCAGTTTTTTTTTTCAATTCTTACTAAATCCATTTGTAAGTTTGTTTCAAGACTTATCGCGATATAGACCGATTTTGTGATAAATTTTGAAGATTTATTTATATGAAAGATTATTTTATGGCAACCAAATAATATAATTCAGGGTAAAAAAAACTTGTTTATTTGTGAAAAAATATATTTAAAAATGTATTTTGGCAACCCTAGCATTATAAGATCTAACAATACTCTATTTTTAAAAAAAAGTGATGAAATTAGCGACGGTTACCAAAAGTAGTCATGAATCTTTGAAAGATGTTTATTTTGCATAAAATGGCAAATTTATTCTAGACTGAGAATTTAAGTTTCAAATTCGGCGGCGGCGACATTTTATAGTTTTTAAGAACAAAGTGTACAAAGGGCCTATCACTAGACAATTCTAATTCACTATAAATGAAAGCTATACATCAATATGTCATCCAGCAGCCATGTATCGCATAAAGATATGATGACATTGAATCTTGCTCTACATAACATGAATATGCAATAATTATGCGTAATATACGAACATTCCTCCCCCAATTTCTTAATGTTATAAAACCATGGACATTCCCCACCCTAAAATGACAAAATATAACCCAAATATCAAATCAATTATTCAAAATGAGATAACATGTACAACATTAATCCCAATTTTATAAAAACTCGAAAATTCCCCACCCTAAAAGTTTTATTTCAAATATTCATTCAAAATGCAATAATAAACCAACTTTTCCCACCCTAAAATGACAAAATTTTCAATATTATTCAAAATGAGATAATATGTACAACATTAATCCCAATATTTTAAAGACGCGAACGTTCCCCACCCTAATATAACAAAATATAACCCAAATATCCAATTAAATATTTAAAATGAGATAATATGTACAGCATTAATCCCAATATTATAAAAACTCGAACATTCCCCACCCTAAAATGACGAAATATATTTCAAATATTCATTCAAAATTCAGTAATATACCAACATTCCCCACCCCAAATGACCTAAATTTTCCATTAATTATTAAAAATGAGATAATATGAATAAAATTAATCCCAATGTTTTAAATACGCGAACATTCACCACCTTAAAAGAGCAAAATATATTCCAAATATCCATTCAAAATGGATGGCGACATATCCAAAATTTATACAAATAAACCGACCGTTGAAATACTGCATGCTCTCATGAAATGTAGGCGGAAAATCAGAACGTATGACGTGATTCGATGAAGTGTATGCTCGAATTGGTAAAATACACATGAAAAATGAACACGTTTGCCCACCCGCAATGAGTTTCCAAGAGTGGCTTTTATTTAATTTTCCGAGAGTTATATTTCGTCATTTTAACTTTATATACCTATACAATATTTGAAAAGAGTGAGAGCCGAAACGCCCTAAAATTTTGAAACTTTAAATACAGCCAAACTAACAGAGGTTTCAAAGTAAATCATTTTCCACAAAACTGTATTGTAAAGAATGCGCAAATTTTTTTATCATGAAAAACAAAAAAGATACGAGATAAAATGTTGAAAAATAAATTTTAAAATGCCTCTCCTGCAAAACATCACTTTTATATTTACGGCAAGTTGGCTCTCGACATTAGTTGAAAAATAATAATTATTGTCTACTTACAAACGAGGCATTTCCATAATGTTTTATTTAGTATTTCCATAATGGCTTGCATATGTTGTAACAATAATTTCTCTACTTGTTGTTGATGCTTTGCTATTTCAATAAGCAATTTCCCTGCCCACTTATCTGCAATAATGTAAATTATAGATGTTTTTTTATTATATTTATATAGTTTTTTTGTTATTTTAATTAATTGTAACGATCCGATTATATAATAATAAGACTGCAATCATTATAACAGTATTCAAAATGCAATATTGATAACAACGGAAAAATCTACTTGAGTTGATTTCAAAAGCATATTATCGAACATATATCTATTGAAACATGCAAATATTCTATGGAAAACATGGTTTGTACTCACAATTACAATTTGAGAATGTTATATTTGTATTATCAACAAAGAAACCATCTTTTAAACAATTTATTTGTAGAGCTACTTACCAACGACATACTTCCGAAAGAACTAATTACAAAATGGTGGACATAGATATTTTGCGTTGTACGTTTCAGAGCCAAATGGAGGTAGGAAATTTTCTTGGAACATTTTTTTTGATGTACCGTCAAACGGGGTTATTTCGCCTAGTTTTTCTACGGTGTGTTGGTAATATGTATTTGGTATATTTTTTGTACTACACTTTTATTTTTATGTGATTTTTATTGTTACATACACTTAACTGAATGTATTCAAAATGGTAAATATTATCGATTTATTGATTGAATTGGCATTTACATGGTAGAACTCCATCGTAATAACATAATTACTAAGCTTTACAGAATTTTATTTGGTAGTTGATAGCTATTTCGGCTTAACGTCACCTTCCGAACTAGACTTAAACTTATTTTAACTTAGCTATATATCACTTTTAAGGTGTTAACTGTCAAGTCTTGTTGGAAAGACATTATATTTAAAAAAATAAAACACAATTCATTTTTACTACTTCCACATATTTATAATGATCAGGACCGGTTTCGCTCATCACGAGCATTATAAATATCATTATAAATATGTGGAAGCAATTTAGCTTTATAAACTGTTTATAAGAGATTGACAATATTATGTCAATTCACGAATTTAAATATCATAATATTTAATTAAAATTTAATTATCCAAAGTACTAACTAATTGTGTTTTTGGAAAAAGAGCTTATGTGGTGTTATTAATTAATCATTAAATTAAATGCCTTGAATTAATTATGTTTAATTACATAAGCTTCTCATAACGGTTTAAGTAAAGTTGATGAATTAATGTTTGTTTAGTCATTAAATTGTCTTGATTATATCTATTCATTTCCAGTTGTTCTAAATGATTTTGTCTGTATAAGATCATTAAATAATAATACAACAGATTCTCAATTCGCTAACCACCTCTTTAAAGAATCACACAACACATTTATAGTAATTCGTCGCCGGTATGTCTAGATTTGTGTGATATAAGCCTCAGGCTAAATCTTTTGGAAAAACTGGAAATTATTAAATGTACAGAATATGTTCTGATAAGGTAATGTGTATATTAATTAAGGAGAGGAAAATAATTTATGAAACCATTATTTTTTGTTATTTTGTCGAGAAATTTAAAAAAATATCTACCCATATCAAAAAGTAACCAGTCATCATAAAATTTAAAAAAAATTTAATTTAAGACATCGACTGAGGGTGCTTGATGGAATTTCAATATCAAATTTGGATTATTGAGATTTTGTACACTTCCATGTATTTTGTCACTAACGACCCGGGTTTCGCCTTTCGGCATCTTCAGGCATTCGACCACACGAATGGACTCGAACTAAGAGACAATAAACAGTGTCTAACGTTTATATAGAAGATACAAATGCGACAAATATTATTTTATTATTTACGAGGTAAGATATTATACGTCTGAGAGCCACACTGATACCTGAGTTAAAATTTCGGGAATCTTCCTAATCCTTATTTTGTAAACACCATATTAACAGAGTGGCGAATTGCCGCTTAAGCAATTCTTTATTGGACATCTCCTTGCCCCCTTTAGCCATATCTGACAAACGGAAGGTTTATGAAACAAGGTTTGAAATATGTCGGTAAAACCAGAATGCGTACATCTCCCTCACGTAATTTATGGTTTTTCCAACCTTTAAAACAATTTTTAAGTTAAAAAGTACACACATTGAAGGAATTTATACATATTTATAATCTAAAGTTTCGGCTTTTCCTGGTCAAGTGTTATATTTTTTAACGAACTGTCTTTTTGGAAGAAGTAAATTACACGTTTACAAATTACGTAGCAAGAATTAAATAGAACCTTTAACAAGTCAAGATAACGAAAATACATCGTCCAAAGTTATTTCAGTTCAACACTCAAACGTAGCTTCCTGTCAAACTGTTTCTGAATTGCTCGCAACTTCCGCTCGTTTTCACTTCCTACGCTACAGCAGCGGAAATTCATCATACACAGATTAATGTAAACATGAGAATATTATAGCATTGTCTATGATTTTAAGAACATTTGAAACACAAAAATCAATAATTTTAAAAACACCATCATTATAAATTTATTTGACATTAAATATTGACAATCTCCTACTCGACATAAATACGATTAACAAATTTCGACTTTTTAAAATTATTAATTGTTATTTTAAAATGGAAAAATAATATCAAATCACTGTTATACAAAAGCATTTGATGTCAGATTCAAGGATTAATTTATACAAAAGTTAAGAAATTGACTGCAAAATATTTATCGGGTGAAATTTAGATATAACTGAAAAACAATTTTTATTGGTAAGTATGTTAGCCGGAAGTAGTATTAAAACATAAAGATATTTTATGGGCTATCAATTGATTTTTTACTTCAATATTAAGCTTCATATCCATATGTTATATATTTCGAGGATTCATCAACAATCTGCTGTACTTGACGACATCAAGTTTTCATTCAGATCATGTCGACATAAAAAAAAACATATTTTGATTTCATTGTAACAATATAAAAAAAAAAAGTGAAAATAAACAAAAACTATTTTAATCACTCCGGTTTTGATTGTAGGGTAGCAACCATCTATTTTGTCAATATCTATACTTTTAATCTGCTTCTGATTGCTGCTGTCAAAGAACGATTCATCATCATCATCAGTACTGAGGGAACCCGGGGTGCATAATGGCTACCTCCAACAACTCTCTCCACCTCACCTCAATTTGACCGATATTGCTGTCCTCCAGCTCGGCTTCCCAAGCTATATGTGAAAAGTATGGTTCGTACTCAAATATTAAGAATACTGAAGCAGGTACTAAAAATTACCAGGAGGTAGTGCCACCTGTCAACAGTCACTAAATACACTCGATGCGAAGACAAAGAGATAGTATGCGATGTTGTGCTGTGCGTTACGGACAGGCGGAAAAATCAAGACAAATATTTTCTTAACCATGTCCTCTTGGAGCATATAGAGTTTACATCAACATAAATTTTTATACGAGAACTGCATGTAACTGAGTAACATTTTTTGAAGACATTAGTTAGGGTAGGAATAGTGGCTAGGATTGAATGGGTCGGAGGGAATTTTAGACATCATAGACGTCCATATATTCGAACACAGCTCCATAAATATATTGTGTATTGCAATATAATCCAGAATTTGCTGTCTTTGTTGTCTCGTCACCCGATATTTGTATTATAAAAATATGTGTTTTCTTTGTCTCAATATTTAACTAGAGGTAGTTATAAATAATAATTACATAATATGTATTATTGAGCCCAGCAAAACAATGGCCTTATCTTAAAAGTCTACTCCAGAGGTGTAAAATTACATTTAGTGTAATACTATGCACACACAGTAAAAAAAGGTTTACAAATGAGTTCAGACTGATTCTTAAAAGTTTGAAATTGGAATCATATCATTAGGGGTGCGAAAATTTATCAAAATATTATTATTTTCATATTAATAATCTCAGCTAAATTTAAAATGAACATTAAAAATAATCACATTGTTTATACAATTAAAATTGAGAATTTTGTTACTCCACTGGTTGTATTACTGGCTGTGAGTCAAAATTTGTGAAACGTGTTTCGCCTATTTGAAAATATATTCAGAATAACTTTTTCATCGAAGACATTATATATGGTGAGTTGCGTTGTGAATCTTTAAAATGCATTCCTGTAGATTCTCATGTTTTCAGATACGGAATTATACGTAGGCAGTGTCGATATAATAGTAGCTTACATCAAGTGGCCGGGTCAGAAACCATCGTAAAATGATATTTCCCTTCCAAAAAGTGGTAAATTTATTTTTCTAATTTACATCACTTTGCCGAGACCTGCTCTGTCATCTTTAAAATGAGAATCATTAACTCATTTTCGAATATTTTGAGAGTTACATTAATTGGACAAAACACAGTCAATATATTGATTCTAATTCATAACTTATAAATTACAAAAATTGAGGGTTTTTATCTTTCTACTTGACGCGGGAAGGAATAGACACAAACAACAGTAGTATTGATTGAAATAAAACTGTTAATAATCATAAACATAATTACTTGTATTTGGAAAGGAAAATCGCAGAGGAAATGAATTAAATATTAGCAAACCACCTGTCGTATTTAAAATTTTATTGACTAGTAGTTGATTTCTGTTAATGCTTTTATTAATTTCCAAGAAACTGTTAATTTTGAAGCATTTAATATTTACTCGATGGAGTTTCTACAATATTATTTTTTTAATATTGTGATCATTTAAAATATAACGTTTCATTATTAAATTTATTTTGATGATGTCCACTATTTGGCAATTAATACGAGCGTTAAAAGAGAATTTAACCAGCTATTCTTATAAGTTTTGGATTATTGAGATTTTGTACACTTCCATGTATTTTGTCACTAACGACCCGGGTTTCACCTTTCGGCATCTTCAGGCATTCGAGCACACGAATGGACTCGAACTGAGAGACAGTAAACAGTGTCTAACGTTTATATAGAAGATACAAATGCGACAAATATTATTTACGAGGTAAGATATTATACGTCTGAGAGCCACACTGATACCTGAGTTAAAATTTCGGGAATCGTCCTAATCCTTATTTTGTAAACACCATATTAACAGAGTGGAGAATTGCCGCTTTTCAACTTCTTTTAGAAATACCAGTGATTTTACAATTATAATAGTATTGTGGGTTTTGACGGGATGTAATTCGACGAATGGGTAAATATATACAATCATTCCTCAGTCGATGTCTTAAATTATTCTTATAAGTATTAAATTAACAATATGAATTAAATTAAAGTATTGAAAAGCAAGCAAACAACATCATTTTTTTAAATCTTTGATGTTCATTTATTTACTGAATTATTGAAATTACTAGAAAATTAAAAGTGGGGTGTGGAGGAATGGAGGCCGGGCGCGGAGAGAGGAAGCTTCCAAAAGAAACGTTAATAATTTTTATTTACATGGACACTATTATTTGGAGAAAAAATTAATACTCATATTAATACAATGCATACACCTGATCTTGTTTTTATATGTTTCATTTCACATGATTTCGAAATTTCACTGTCCAATGTAATGAAACCTATTTTTCATTTTTTATGTTCAACCCATTTTATTTTTTCACGCCTGTTTTACTTAGAACGTATCACCGTGTAAAAAGAGGATTGATTGTACCAAGAAATTATTCACATTTTACTACGCGTCTTTTCTTTCTTAACTTTTATTGTAAACGTGTTAATAAATAATTTATGCACAACCCTATGAGTGCTAAGACTGTTTTCATTGGTCAGCGATTTTTTGCAAATGCTCAAAACATTCCCACGGGAGTGAACAATGTTATAATTCAATTACTTAGCACTTTGTTCTGATGGTTATAAGACGTGACACATTGTCGATCATTTTTAATATGGGAAATTTTAATTACGGTGTAGCTAGTGAGAGTGCATGGTGAAAGTTTTTGCTGGTCCTGAAGTGTAAGTTAACTTTTTTTACTTTATTGATCTCTGTATGCTTAGCGATCAGATGATTTTACATTCAATAAAACTATAAAAAGTCAATAACAAGCGTTAACGTTTTTCAATTTTGCATCTGAATTAACGTGTTTTTTCGGTGCGATGAATGATAAACGGATGCAAAGTAATATTTTCTATGGTAAATATGCTTTACAATCTGCTGCTATTTTTCTGTCTGAAAAAATACTTAATGCTGTTGAAAACAATGCAATTCTCTAGGAAATTTAATAGCGGATTTAATTTAAAATTGTCAAAACATTAAACATTGGAATCGAGGGTACCGATAATTTACGTGAAATACGAACATAATATCATTAAGTCATCGTAATAGGATAAAATATCAAAGTATTTAGTTCTACTAATTTTGTAATTTTTTTAAAAATCGTGTAGAACTGAATACTTTGATTTTTTATCCTATTATAATACAGTACTACCAAGTAAATTTTTATTCAATCAATCATTATATTATGTTAAATGGTTAATCTTAGAACAAATCATAGACAAAAAATGAATTAGCACAACGATTTTGCGTATAAATATTTCGAAGTTCACTTAAATTATCGGTTTCCTTGATTCCAATGTTTAATATTTTAACAATTTTAAATTTGAATTTAAATTTCATAAATAACTGCATTGTTTTCAGCAGTATTAAATAATTTGTCAGACAGCATTAAGAGTAGCATATTGCATGGCATATTTAACTAATGTTATTTGACAGTTAACACCATTTCGAAAATTTGACGAAGATTAAATTTACTCTCTAAAGAGGAAACACTGCACACTGAAGTGTAAACACTGCAGCCGCTAGAAACGATTTCATCGGTTATTTTATCTTTTATTTCTCTCCGAAGTATGTGCAATGAATCACATAAAATCAATTATTTATAGCACCTTATTTTGATTTTTGATTAACGTACCTGTTTTAATGTGAAATGTAATAAAGGTATTTTGAATGATTTTAAAATGTACGACCCACATTTGGTTGCATTAATTTTGATAAATGGCCACGATCTTTTGTTTCAAAACGAGTTTTGCAACATCACAAATAAACGTAAAAAAATGAAATGTTGTGTCATTCAATTGAATGGAATTAGATATATGCACTGATTTAAAAATATACACAATCAATCATCTGTAGGAATGTGATCAGAATTATTAAATGTGTTAAGCAATATTTTAACACATTGCGCATTTCAATCTAAAGCAGGAATGGGCAATGTTTTTGGGTTAAGGGCCGCTTAATTTTTATAAAAGTGAAATACTATTTTTTGATGAACATAAGAGTACGTCCACTAATGACGTCTCACGATTTAAGCCATTTAAGATTTCCCTTGCCCCCATTGTCACAAAGTCTTTGATCACAGACAGGCGGCTGAATGACGTCACGTTTTTCAAAGCTCAACATTTTGAAACCATTATCGAAAATATGACCAATGGCGAAAGTATCAATGAAAGAAAATCAACTTTATTATCAAATAAAAGATTAATTTGGATTATGTTGGTTTTATGACGTCACGTTTCCTTCATCTCAAATCGTGATTCTATTAAACATTAAATCATAATTATTTAATAAAACAAATGTAACTGCTTTAGATATGTTCCAAATTTCAGGTGTAAATTAATTGTATTTTTTTAAATTGGTTAGTTAACTCTTTCGTTAGTTCACCGGAGATGCGTGACTTGTCCGCTCCCAACGTGGAGCATATAGCGTCCTAATCGAGGTATCTCAACAGAAGTTTTTTTCTACGAGAACTTCTTGTTACTCAGTTGTTAAACCTCTCTGTTTCCAAGAGAGTATGGATAGAAGAGCTAGGAAATAGACTAGTAGTTAGCTAATCGCTCTCGGCATAGCGAGAGCGATTGATGTTTTTAGGATCGGATGGGTGGGATGCGGAAGAGAATTTTAGACATCACAAACATTCATGCTTACTAACAGAAATCCACAAATCGATTGAAAAATCAATTTACGAAACTGTCCGTACCGGGACTTGAACCCAAGATATTCGTAACTGTAGTCAATGACGTTGACCACTGCAGAAAATGTTAGTTCAAATAAATATTAATTTATAGGTTTATCCAAAAAATAAAAAGATTGCTTGTGATAAATACATTTCTATGTATTCATAAATTATCTATCGCTGGCTGCAGTTTTCCAGGGGTTCGTGTAAGGCAGCGGTCGCCAACTTTTCAGAATTCTCGGACAACTAAACTCTCAATTTTGAATCCCTCGGACCTCTAGCATGATTTTATTGTAAAATGATACATAAACAATGATCATAAAAGTAAAGTTTTTTTTATTATGAAACAGTTATTAGTCTTGTTAAATTAAAACACATAAATTAGAGTGATATTTGTTGCTGAGTGTTTTGAATAAGTTTATGGATTTTTAGTTCTTATGACGTTACTGCAACAACTTCACGGACCTCCGACGTTTTCTCGCGGACCACTGGTTGGCGACCGCTGGCGTAAGAAATGTTTTTCACTGCAGTTATTTCAACATAAGATTGAATACTGCTTACTTTATATCTATATATCAAGCGCGTGCCGTGGCTTTCTGTCTTTGTCGCTCAATCTCATGTAAATGGTGCGAGTGAGCCACAATGGTATGCGGGAGCATGCACTTTTATCCTACTTGCTTATACACAACTGAGGCTGTGTAACAGAGATAGAGATACATCCATCGCACGCCGATGCTATATATGTATATCATCCACTGCTGGATGAAGACCTTTTCAAGCTGCTTCCACTTCTTTCGGTCCCGTGCGTTGCGTTGCGTGCGTTTCGTCTCCAGTCCATCTCCATTTGATGTGTATATATTTATATATATATCGATTGTGGAAAGGAAAAACGACTTAACCCACACACAGAAAATATTCTGTATAGGCCAAAAAAACGTGTGTTAAATTGTATACATTGTGATTATCGAAAAAAAATATTTTGAAAAGACGTAGGGATAAGTTCTTTTGCCTTTCTAGAGTCGATATATTATTTATTTATATATAAATATAGTGTATTGGCACGTTTTTGTGAGTTATACAAAATATTTTTTGCCGTGGGTTACGTCCTTTTTCCTTTCCACAGTCAATATATAGATATGTATATATTTATATATATATACCACTTACGCATGCGAAACACGAAACCTCATCACAAAGAGGTCCAAAGCATACAGTTACAAAATTTGGTTTGGAAATGTGCACGTTAAGCATCACATAAAAAGGTAGGACAATAAACGTATGGATATGTATACAAATAAAATTATTCGATGTAATTTAGTTTTCCAAGAGAATAACATGTAAATGGCAGACATTCAGTAGTATCGGCCGAAAGACAGCCCTAGGGGTCGCTTGATTAATCAAGTTCCCCGGAAATACATGGCAACGCAATACGTCTGGAGAGTACAGGGGAATAGAAGAGTTTTTTTCCAGCATTGGATTCACAGTGTAACGGCTGGAGTCATTGTCCAATTCTCATTGGACTTATTGTAAATTTTAATTGTTATTTAAATCTAAGAGGTACTTATCTCTTAGACTTAAATTCTTCAGCAAACGATGAACACATGGCAAAGATGGGAAGGCTGGTGTGTTCTGAAACATTAAAAAATATGCCGACCACTTTTTGCGATTTGAAGTATTAAAAAGTTACTAGCTCCTGATAGAGAGAGATGTTTTGGGGAGACACATGCTACATTTTTTACCATGTGATGCCCAAAGCAATCTGTTTCTGTAAGACAATCAACAAATTATTTATTCGCAAAGGAGAAGATTTCAATGTTTACAACAATAGGAAAGTCCCAGATTAATAGATCAATATTAAAGAATACCGTCACACCACAAATGTTTTTGCATTCGTTTCTGTATCACTAAATTTTTGAGGGAGAGTTAGAGAAACGTCCAGTCATAAACTATTTGGCACTCAAAAACCCTCGCTATGAGTTGGCATAATTTTCTCTGTCATGTTTATTTTGTACATGAAAGGATAATTCTGCCAGCTTGTCACAAGGGTAACTATCATCACCGAGCAGTTCACATTAAATTCTTACGACGACCCAAGAAAATTTAAGTGTAAAGCGAAAAGGCCATAAATACATTTTGACCAATATACGATGTTTGTTTCGACTCAGATTTCGACAATTGAAAAAAATCAACTGTTTACTAATCTTCGGAATTTTAACAACTACTTACTGCATGAATTAGCTATTTTTAAGCAAATGAATGTTGTTTTTTTAATTGGTCAAAAGGCACTAGTAGAAGTTGTTATAATATGAGCACCTCATTTTATTATATGAACTGTGTTATATTAGAAATATAAATTGACCACTTTTTAAAAGGGGAGCATCATTTTACCTTGGTTTTAGGTTGATAAATTCTGACCCCCCCACTTGATTTAAGCCACTATTGTATCGACAGTTTCTACGCATAATCGTGTATCTGTAAACATGAGAATTTACAGGAGTGCATTTCAAAGATTCATAACGCAACTCACCATACAATGTTTTCGATAAAAACAGTTTTTACTCTCAATTTTGAGGGTCACGTCAATTGACCAAAACACCGTCGATATATACATTTGTGATGAATGGAATATAATAAATCTTTAGTAAATGGAACAATCAATAATTTCAATTAAAGATCAAGTAGGTACATGTGGCTTCAAAATGTTATAATAGAAGTTTGAACTGTTCGATAATAAGCAGATGTTGAATAATCAGCCATCGCCAATTTGAACTCATTATTCACAAGACGGTTATTATGTAAAGCCTCAACTGTATTACTGTCCATTTGCGGTGCAGGTTAGAAAGTTCACCTGGTAATTTGTATCGAGCACGTAATAACTTAAAACAGTCAGTGCCCGGAGGCCGGGACTCATAATTCATCAGCTCAACTTCAAGAGCGCGCGGCATCCATTTTGTGACGTCGCCATCTTATTGTTCGTTACACAAAAAGGCGGGAATTCGGCGGAAAATATTTATAACCGTTAAAATATGCCGCGAGGAATGATTGGATAATCAGAGATGCTCTAGCAAGATTATTGTTATCAGCAGTTGCTACGAAGACCCAACACAGTTCATGGGATACGATTTCAACTGAGGAATGTGATGGTTATATCGCACTCTACCATATAATGTATCTTACTCATGGATTTTCATCATACAAATTAATATATAAGCGAAAAGTATGAAGGAAACCGAAAACATTCATTTTAAGACATTGTCTTTTTAGTGGTAATATATTATTAATTCATTAGTAATATATTAATTTTAATTCCAAATTTATAATTAATGTTGAAGAAGCGATATTTAACAAATAATGACATCTTATTTGATGATTTGAGTAGAGATTGCAATGCCGGACGAATATATCAATACTGTTATTACAAAAATTATGAAAACATATGTGCAGTCGTGATCGTAATACGACTGGTCCAAGAAAGAGAAACGTCCAGAAATTTTATATTTGCGATAAAATTTTTAGATAAAATTTTTTGATAAAATTTTTTGCCAGGAATGCCTAAGGAGAAAATCCTGAAGACTTAGTTGCATGCACTGTAGTGTGCAAGAAGCTAAATAACAATGATAAAGTCTTTATGAATTGAATTCTATTCGTTTTCCTTTTGACGCCGTGAGCTCTTTGAATGCCTTGTAATTTGACTGACCAGTTTCCGCCTTTTGATGTCCATGTCTGGACATTCACAAAGGATGTGATCAGCATTCTGAATCATATTGCATTATTTGCATGTTGGACAATCTACTAAGCGTCTAAACTGGAAGAGATTGGCAGTGAAAAGACCATGGCCAGTTATGAATTAGCCTGTCCAGAAATCAGGAGTCAAAATTGTGGTTATCTTCATTCGCCACTTTATGTTCGGGCACGTTTTCCTGCTCTCGGAAGAATTTTCACATCGATTCAGCCAATCGTGAGTTCAATGCTATGTTCCTTAAGAATGTAAGGATTTGTTCAAGGAGAATGCAGTAAAGAGATCCCCCACATAGAACTTTACATCCTTATTCAGTATCATTGTTGCACCTTTAACTTAAATGTGCAGGTCTAACGGAACTATACCAGCCAGGACCGGCAATTTATCAGTAGAAGTGGTTCTTGAAGAACAGCATTTTTATATTTTTAACAAAGTTTGGCATTTTTTCATTTTTCCTGTGGATATGGCCACTATCGCGCCACCACAAGTTGATCGCGATCACAATGTTGGCTAGCCCTGCGTTATAATTTAGGAATAAGAAAAATCATCTTGAGTAAGTATAAATAAAACGTGAATATTTATTTACCGCAAGGCAAATAGATTATAATCTCATCTTTAAAATAGAGTTTCATGACTTGTCGACTTAATTCGTGCTACAATCAAAATCAATATTGTTTTTACTGTATGATTCCGGTTGAGGTATTTTAAAGTTAATTTAAATATTGGGTATGCATAAAATGTAAACGGGTTAGTCAATATAAAAACGGCGCATTTTTTGAAGATAATATAGTTTTATATCGGTTTGCTAATACAAGTTTCGTTTGAATCCTTCTCGACTTTCAGCTAAATGCAATGATTGGTCTGGGAACTAATTCGATGCAGACATACCTTATTTCTAGGAATAGCCCCGAAGGGTTTCCAAGCTTTTAGATCCACACATTTCAAACTATATTAGACCACTCATACAATTTAATTACTTTCGATAAACAAGAAATATTAGGAATCAATACATACAAATTCTTGCCTAGATCAAATTTATTGAATGAACAAATAGTTTTCTCATTTTTACCTTTGTTATACCTGTTTCATTAATTTCAACTTTATTTTTTAATAAATATTTATGAATAATTTTTAAACTCATTATATTTTCCCCCATAATTGGCTTTTAATGTGGCTTAATTTTCAATCTCATATAAATAGTTACTTAGTCGTAAATTATCGTAGGATGTATCTCATTATTAAGAAAATATTTAATGTATATCAGTGATTTAAAATTTGGATAAATATTATTGTTACTATAAATGAGCTAATTTTCTTACAAATGTTATTAATTATTCAAATCGAATTTTTTAATATTATTTCCATACTTCAGAAACTTTTCGAATATTCGTATAGGTATATTTGAATAGTTTCAGTTTTCCTATTTGATATCCGAATATTTGATAATGACGAATAGTTGAAATCTCCATATAACTGATGAAATAAAATGACAAACATCTAGAATTTATGATCAAACCAATACTATTAATTTTAATGGAATTATTACTTGCTTCTTTTATATAATCGCCATCTGTCCGTGAGTATCTTTCAAGTTCATTGACTAAACTAAATACTAATAAATGTGGACGAATTCAGTATCTAACGATAGTCACGAAGTCGTTACCGTTATTACATTCCTTATTTGTACCGTCTTTACGCAATTTATCATAATAATATTTATTTTGTATGATACCCAGATACTGGTTTATAATACGATGAAGTGATAATTATTATTGAGACAAATTCCGGGGAATTATTGCAGATATTTAAATGATATATCAGTTACGTTTATATACTGTTTTGTATTTGTAAATTATTTTTTTTAATTAATGTTCAAAAATAATCATACAAAAATCAAAAAAATATATCAACGGTGTTTTGGCCAATTGATGTAACCTTCAAAAAAGACGAAAATGACTTATTGATTGGATCTCATTTTAAAGACGACACAGTAGGTCTCGGCCAACTGATGTAAATTAGAAAAATAAATTGACCACTTTTTGGAAGGGAAATATCATTTTACGATATTTTCTGCCTACGTATAATTCCGTATTTGAAAACATGAGAATCTACAGGAATGCATTTTAAAGATTCATAAGGCAACTCACCATATATAATGTTTTCTATAAAAACAGTTATTATTTTATCTTGAACAATTTCAATTTTGAGAGTTACATCAATTGGCCAAAACACCGTCCAATTGTAGATTTGGCATTAAAGATTGTAATAGCGATGGTGCTAGAAATTTTTATTTATTATATATCAACTCAATGCCCACGTCCTCAAATCTTAATTTGATTAGGACATTGGCTGGGCTTGAAACCAAGGCCCACCTGATTGCTATGGTACATATTTCTTATTATACCACTAGACCACGTATGCCGATATAATCAATTGTTATTTTCAATTATATTTAACAAGGTATAATAGTTTAACTCGTAATACAAAATACTATTCTTTTCCTACCCTTAAATTTATAAATACCGCAAAAAACAATGCAAATTTCTAGGAAATTTAATTGCGAATAAGATAACACCAATATACTAAAAATTTTAATTAAGGAAACCGAAAATTTCCGCGAATTACGAAATATGTTTCAAATTTGTTCTATGGGAGAACGAACCATTTGACACAATTTATTATTGTGACGACGTTTTCATACTGATATTATATTCGTATTTCTCATAAATTATCGGATTATCGGATGCCTCGGGTTCGAATCGGTTTTCATAAATTGATCTTTCAATCGATTTATGAATTTCTGTTTGTAGTCTAAGTGTTTGTGATGTCTAAAAACTCCCTCCCACCCATCCGATCCTCACGGGGTGTAGCGAGAGCGATTAGCTAACCATTCTCTTCTATCCCTACTCTCTTTGAGAAAAAAGAGAAGTTGAGCAACTGAGTAACAAGTAGTTCTCAAGAAAACTACCTCCATTAGGAAACCATATGCTCCACATTGGGGGAGCAGATATGGAAAAAAATATACACGATAATTTGGCATTTTCCTATTCGTAATTAATTTTCCCATATTTAGATATTAAAAGCATATTTAGATATTAATTTTATATCTAAAAATCTAGCGTAATATAATATATACACAACCCATTAAAATGTAGATGTACTGTGTGTAAATTTAATAAACATGTATAAATTATATAGTTATTTTTAGTCATACTGTATTGAAATAGAGTAGTTTGTACAATAATAGGCTAAATAAATTAATCCTAACTGTACAGTCTGTATTCACTGCTCTAAGATTTTCTTAACATTTCCATTGTCCATGTTAAAATAAATTAAAGTATAACTTCAATGCTGAGTTTTTTTTTAAATATTTTACGAATGTCAGTTATGATTTGTCATTTAAGATTTGAATAGTGATAAAGAATAATCAAATTATTTAGTTCAATGATTTTCAATACCAAAATATCTATGCTTTGAGTGACATCTATGACATTTCATTTTTGGAATACCGCCCTCTACTGAGGATAATTTACTATTCAATAAAACCTTGTCCCTGACACCATTTTTCAAAGTGGAATTCAAAGTGTTTAGGGTATTATGCATGTGAGTGTCTCAGAAGCAACCAAAAATGTTCGTGGGTGCCCTCGTGTGTCCTAGAGCAGATTCGCCAACCGGTGGTTCTCGAAGTTGTTGCAGTAAGTATCGATACACTTATTCAAAACACGCAGCAACAAATAACCCACTAATTAATTTATTTTATTTAAGCAAGTTTAATTATCATTTTATAATAAATAACTTAACTTTTGTGATCATTATTTTTTGTTTGTCAGTATGGGATTGAAATTTGTGAGTTTAGTGGTCTGCGAAGTCTGAAAGGTTGGGAAAGATGCGTAGAAGATGCCTAAAAGCAAAAAATGGGTTGAAAAAATATGGAATCATTCAACATTTTTACAATACAAATATGATACTAAATTTCCGTCTATAGTATTAATTATAGCATAATAATAGAAATGGTTAAAACCAAAACGATATCTGTTCAAAGTTTGCATTCTTTTAATATTGTTAATTTACGGTAGTGAATCATGGCAGCTAACAAAGATTCAGAAAAACCACCTACTATTCGAAAATATATACTTGCGTTGGGTATTGGGGTTGAGGTGGTTTGACTTCGTTGGGTATTCTATTACGTCACAGGGAATCTTGGAGGCACAGCGTGGCGACCACGTGCTATACATAGGGAGCAGTTATGTATGAGGATAATATATTTGGTACATTGCATTATATTATGTTATTTAACAATATTCCAAAAAAACCTTTTATATCACAAAATCGTTATTAATATACAGACATTAAAATACTATTATAGCTACGTACATAATTTGAATAACAGAAAATGAGTTAAACATTTTTTAAAAAGTAAAACACAGTTTGTTTGTACTACTTCCACATGTTTATAATGATCAGGGCCTGTTTCGCTCATCACGAGAATTATCAACTGATAGTAATAAAAATCATAACAAGGCTAATTATACAATATTGAATGTTAATAATTACAGGGTATATCAAACAGTTGGTTCGAGAACTGTATAAATAATTTACTGGTAATCAAACAAATGATGTATAAACGAAATTAAATAGTCTACAATTAAAATGTGTTGAAGGAATTTTACACATGCTAATCTGAAATCGAAAAATAAGCCACTTTAAAAATCAATTATCTGAGAAAAATATAATGAGCTTATAATATTCATTAGACAAAAAAGTAAATGGGAAATTTTAAAAGAAAATTGTGAATCACTTAAATATTAACAATAAGTAATGGTGTAATCAACATGCTTGAGATGAGTGAAACCGATCCTAATAGTACAAACAAATTGTGTTTTGTTTTTAAAATACAATGCCTCTGATTGCCAAGAATTGACAGTTAACACATTAAAAGTAATAAACAAAAAAATACAAAATAATATGATTGTGTCACAGAGAGAGACAATTGAATTTCCAAGAATTATGTTTCCATGAGACTAAATATGAAATATGAAACGAAGAACCTCTTCCAGTGTTTATTTTTCATTATGCTTATCTCCTTATTTATTTAATGAATGTATTTTATGTTTTCTAAGAAAATAAAGTATTAAATAACAGTTTCAGTTCAGAATACGAAACCATTATTGTATTATAAAGGCATTTATTTATCAATAGTGTGAGAAAAATTTATGATTTAGCGAATTTCACAATACAATTTTACATAAGTAACTACATATACTATAAAATAGTGCCGTGGTTGCTCAAAACATTAACATCTATATTGCAATTGCAACATATTATGCAACGTTTATGGAGGATTTTATTTTTTAAATAAATTATGTTGATAAAGGGAATTGCCTCCGACCAGATCCTATCCTTGACTTATCCTTCTATTTCTTCTCTCTTTGAAAAAAATTATTTTTGAGTACTTGAGTAACAAGCAGTTGCCGTAGAAAAACTTCTGTTGAGATACCTCCATTAGGAGTCCATATTATGGGCGGACATGGTGAAATAAAAAATATTTGTTAGTGGTCAGTAATTTTTCGCCATGAGTAAAAAGATAGCTAATGGCAATTAGAATATTCTGAGAAAAATAAGCATTAACTCTGATTTAATACTAAGAAATTTTTATTGATTAATTCGCTGAGTGATGTAATCACTAAACATTTTAGAAACCGCGTTTTAAAATAAAATGTAATTTTAATATACTATTTGTTAATGTGAAATACTTGGCATTACAGTTAATAACAGCCAATGTGCCAAATATTTGATTGTGCTTAAATCGCACGTGATAATATCGATGAGAATCTAAAGCGGGCACGGGCAAACGACGGCCCGCGGGCCACATACGGTTAATAAATTGTTTGTAATTAAGGAATCATTTATTTTTTATGGGTAAATTATTTTACAAATAATAAGTTTTTATGCTTGAATCGCCAAATTTGTAAAAATCAAGAGATTGAACGGAAAACTATACATTATTTATAATTATAAAACTTAAAACAGTCAAATCCTCATTTCGTGGGGCTTACAAGAAGTATTCTCAATAGTAAGAGAAAAGTGTTATCAACGACCCCTATAAGCGATCCCTATCTTGGACGAAGCCGTGTAAAAAATAGTAGTATTAAAAAAATCTGTAATATTAATTTACCATAGATAATTGGAAATATCCCTTTATTTATTAAAATTCAAATCAATGATCTACTTCAGAGGTGGAGTGAGTACAGAGGGGGAGTACGTTCAGTATTTCGAATAAATGATTTATTGTAATAAACTTATTTTTATATTTTACAAAATAATGCAAACATAGACATTTTAACATTGTTGAAGTCTTTTGAGTGCGATATTATAAGAATACTGATAAATGATTCCGGCCTTCCAAAGTTTCCCCACCCCTGGTCTATTTAATTCAGCCCGATGGTCTTGTTGAATTGACGCCTGATTTAAACAATGCATTTTTCGATATCATTCAATTGATCATGTCATTTGTGATCAACTTGTCTGATAATAAATAATAACTAGGTTAATTTATTTCTTTACAAATGAATATAATCAAATGACAATAATTATTATTGTTATTGGGGAATTTATTTTAGTGACCATTGAAAATTTTCTGTTAGTCTTTACTGTACAAAGCTTAATTACTCAGACAAAATCTAGATGTCGTTGTAGGTACAGTCATTGGATATTAAGTATTTTAAGAATAATAAATATATGTTTATTTATTTATCAAATTAATAAAAAATACCAATTACATATTGACGTAATAAGATACTTTTTGAGTACACATTATCATATTATTTATAAAACACATTATAGTAATTTTCACACAACAAAATCGTACAAATTTTAAGTTTCCATATTTTTTATTAGGTACCATGTAATGATCGCTTGAAAAAATATAAATACATAACTGGCAAATTGTTAAGATGCGGATATTTTCAGAGTTCTGTTTGTTATTTGTCATTTGATTAACATCCGATATCAGAGATGGAGCTGATGAGCTAGCACAGTGTGCATGTGTGTATCTCAACCGAGTGAAAAGGGTCAAATATTGATTAATAAGGTTTAAGCCTTACGCGCAGGGGTGAGCTAGAGGGGGCTCGAAGAGGCTCGCGCGAACCCCTTGTTCAATTTGACTTAGGCCTTAGGCTTAAATTATGAAAAAAAAAAAACATTCTCGGATTCTCGAATCAAATCAGTACATAACTGCACGTTTTATAAATGATAAAATCAATCGTTTCAGTTCCGGTTTTCGGTTCAGCTCCTATTTAAATGAATTTTAAGGTACTTTCAATTTTCGGTCGAAAGTTATTATATTTTTAAAATAAAACACAATTTGTACTACTTCATTATCTACTGATAAAAATACAATTTATTAATTAAATTAAATTTTTTTGATATAATTTATTTAATTAAATCTGGCATTATTAATTAAATCAGCGAAAAATTTTCTCGTAAATCGAAAAAAATCCGAAATAAATATCGGTTCGTTTCCGATTCGGGTCCCTGGTTTACACAAACATTAATTTATTTTTCATCTCATCTGTTATTAATTATTTTACATTTTATTGCATATTGTTTTATAATATAAGTAAATTAAGTAACATTCGATTGAATTAATAATTATTGCGTAGAATTGTACAAATTAGAGTGACAACAATAATTTCACTCTTTCCCCGAAGCGCCGCGAATAATTCTGAAATAAATCGAGCTCCTTGTTTACTTATTGGTAGCCCGCCGCTGTTTACGCGGTTTGTATTCATAATATTGCACGTTTCATTATCAAGGGTAATACGTTATAACACAACAGACAAAATAATAGACTATAAGTATTATTGATTCATGAGATTTCGGAATATTAGTTGTCGCTATGTTTGCAACCCTTCTCATTTATTTTTCCCCTCTCGTAATGAATTTGGTCGTGTTGCTGTGTACGAATTATAGCAAAATTAGTCAACATATTCACCTTGAAAGACTTTATCATATAAATTCACAATACATTATTCATGGAAAAATTAATTTTAAAATATCCTATATAAAGCCATAATTTGCCCAAAACCATCGCCTTGAGTCGCCTTTTAAAATGAAAATACATTTTTTTAAAAACTGGCAAACAAATATTATTTAATTTAACTTCATTTATGTAAATCCGTGTAGCAACAGTAAAATTATTTTTAGCGGCCGTTTGAAATATTTCTACCGCCCCAGACAAAAAGTTTGCCGTGACGGTTGCTACCTAGATCACTCGGAACTGTTATAAATTACAATATGCACGAATTTTTGAATTTATTTTGCCCATTAACCGTTTGTCCATCGCTTATTTTGTCTGAAAGTAGGGGGGGGGGGGGGGGTAAAAATCTGAAGACGACGTTTTGATTTTTTTAAATGCTCTCCTGTAAAATATGTTTGCAGATACAGGATTAAACGTAGGGAGTGTCGATTTGACTATTGTGTTTGGGCACATGTGAAAATAAGATATATATTTCAAAACGAGAAAAAAAACGAAGAACTTGACCTATGCGATTGTTCACACCAGCCGTCGATTTTTTAATTTGGTAAAAAAATATTTTAAATTAAATATTTTTATCATTTTAAAATTGGTTTATGTTTTTAATACCATATTAATTCCAATTAATTAACTTTCATCTTATTTATAATTATATCTGTAATTTGAAATAAAATTCTTTCCGTCACAGTAAAGTTGCTTAGCAATTTTTTTTCTTTTATTCTTTGTCTGTTGTTCCACATTAAAAATAAAATAAAAAATTACCCACAAGTAGGTCATTATTTTAATTAAGTACCCAGTTACTATCAACATAAGTTGAGATTTAAAATCTTAATTGTATTTCTCTGTCTTTATAATCGAAATGTACGTACATTTCCGGATTAATGATAACAAAAAAATCAAAATATTTCAAGGGAATGTAGAGCATTTTAAAAACGTACAATCGTTGTTGGTCGAATGATTCTCAATTGAAATTGAATGACTAATGATAATTGCACCTAAAACAATAAAACAAAAAGTCGACTACAGTATTTTACTATATTTTATTTCATTACTAAAAGGATTTAGTATAAAGATTTTATTATCCCATTGAAAAATGTAACGTCACTGTAAATAATTATGTAAATATTTTCATAAAATCGAATATCAAAACTAAAGTAACAATAGTATAAAATATCAAAGTATTAATTTCTATAAAATCTTATAAATCAATTTAAGACATCGACTGAGGGTGCTTGATGGAATTTCAATATCAAATTTGGATTATTGAGATTTTGTACACTTACATGTATTTTGTCACTAACGACCCGGGTTTCGCCTTTCGGCATCTTCAGGCATTCGAGCACACGAGTATCTTCTATATAAACGTTAGACACTGTTTACTGTCTCTCAGTTCGAGTCCATTCGTGTGCTCGAATGCCTGAAGATGCCGAAAGGCGAAACCCGGGTCGTTAGTGACAAAATACATGGAAGTGTAGAAAATCTCAATAATCCAAATTTTCTTATTAATCAGTTGAAAACTAATAATTCGGATTGGCGATGGATTGACTAACTAACTAAAACAATTTTGTAAGACTAAACACTTGATATTTTATCCTATTATAATATAATCTTACCAAGTAAATGTCAATTAAATGAATAAATATAATTAAAAAACCTTTCATTTTTTAGGTAAATGACGACCATAAAACCCAGTTTATCACGTCCGTATATCTTAGTTGTCGGCGTCCGTGGCGCAGTTGGTAGCGTCGTTGGCTACAGTTACGGATTTCTCGTGTTCAATTCTCGACGGTTTTCATAATTCATATTTCAACCGATGTATGGATTTCTGAGTGTTTGTGATGTCTAAAAAAACTCCCTCCCATCCATCTGATCCTCACGCGGCGTAGCAAGAGCGATTAGCTAACCACAAGTCTTGTTCTAGCCCTATCCTTCTATCTCTACTCTCTTCGAAAAAAAAGAGGTTGAGCAACTAAGTAACAAGCAGTTCTCATAGAAAAAATCTTTTGAGATACCTCCATTAGGAGACTATATGCTTCACGTTGGGAGCGGATATAGAAAAAATCTTACTATTTAGCGATGAATGATAGCGCAATATCACTTTTATGATAAACTATGATTTTATTAGAAAGATGACGTAAGAAAAACGCTATTTATTGGCTTATCGCTGTCTTGATACTGTGCTTTTACCGATTGAGGAGGTAAGACAGGGGTTGTAAGTATCACAGACATTAATGCCAATTTATAAATCGAAAAATTTAATTTTCCAAATCATTTTTTCTTATTACTAAAAAGCTTCGTGTTGGGCGTCTAGCCAAGGTTTACTCTCTCACGTAAGCTAAAAAAATCTTCTATAATATCCTGTATATAACAAATATTTGTACTGCAAAAAAAAAAATAATACTCTCGGAGATTCAAGGAAATGGAATAATCTACTGGATGTAATACAGTCGAAACCAGGCTTAACGTTTTTAAGGGCCTTTCGAAAAGAACGACTACGGGACTATTTAACACTGTTCTTATTTGAAGGGACGGAAAAAATAACGATAAATCTAAACACAATAGACAATAGCATATCAACCAATCTTCCCTCTAAATGTGATTTTCTCTGCGCTGTAAATCTAAAGGTTGACCAGGAAAAACCAAAAAATGCGCGGCACAATTTAAACTTTTTTACCCACATCAATATGTCATATTATAGAAATTAGTTTTGTTGGTGTTACTTGGCATGACTAAAATTATAATTATTCATTAATTTATACTATTAGGTATCTACATAAAAAATAGTTATTGCTTATTTTAACGACAATTATTGACACGTATTTCGTCACTTACTACCTGGGTTTCGCCTTTCGACCAGCAATTCGAGCACCCTTAGTCGATATCTTAAATTATTAATAAAAATTGAATGTTTAATTTTTCTTCAAAAATTAAATCTGGATTGTAGCTCTAAAATTGCAGTTTAGAGAGAACATTGATAACAACTGGAACAAATAGTAAAATATTACCATCATAATATATTATAGTTATTAAATTAATATTTGTGAACCATACATCGTTGAATCCAATTTAAACATATTAAAAATCAAAACAAGTGTATGCAAAGGAATAATAATTATATATTTATATATATATAATTAATATTAGTCGTCGATTCACCCAAAACAGTTACATATTTTAGAAATAAGGTTTTTGCCAAATGATATTTTACGATTTAATCATATTATAAACATATAAAATAAAAATTGACTACTTTGTTATTACACTGGCTGTGCTACTAAATGCGACACGTGTTCCGCTTCTATAAGAATCATATTCAGACTGACTATATCGCAAGGTTATTTATTTCTAAGGTAAACAATTACAGATTACGTACTGCAAAGTTTTGATAATTTGTATGAATTTCATCAAGATCACCAATGCATTGTATCAGATCTATTGAGTATTATAAATAGGCTTATAATTAAATGCACTTTTGTTTAGATCATATTCACTTTCATAAAAATAGTTTCCACTTATAATAAATAAAATCCACAAAAAACAAATTCTTTCACTAGAAATAAAATGATCCCACATAATAAAATATATTTTAACACTGAACAAATATGTAACGCTTACGAAACAATATTTTCACATAGACAAAATAGTTTTCACTTAATATAAATACTCACACTTTGAAATCGATAGTTGCACAAAGCTGTAATGAAATGTCACTTATTCTTCTACCCTATATTAGGCCGCCTATATTGTCTTTGCTCCACGTATTAAAATACATTACACAAACCAAACCAGACCAACCCTAACATAACCTATCACAACTTAACTCACTTTGTTAAAAGAATCCATGACTAAGTGGAAACTATTAAAATTAAAGTTCGAGTGTACTAAGTTAATATCTATTCAAAAATGCAGACTATCGAAATAAAAGTTCAAGTGTACTAAGTGAATACTATCTAACACAAAGTGCAATTATTTATAACCTTTATATATATATATAATATAGAATATTTTATCTCGTAAATAATATTTATCGTATTTGTAGTACAGTAGGAAAATAGAGATAGGAAAAAAATACTGTCTGTCAGTTCGAGTCCATTCGTGCGCTTGAATGCCTGAAGATGCCGAAAGGCGAAACCTGGGTCGTTAGCGACAAAATACATGGAAGTGTACAAAATCTCAATAATCCAAATATGTCTTTAAAATATCATTCAAAATTTTTGGTACTAAAACGATTTACAATATTTATTTGTTATGATTGGAGTTTGTTACATGCTTTTCTGATCGCTTAGGCGAGTCTGATACTCGAGACAAGACTTCAATCTTCATAGCATATCACGCGTCGAAGTAATCTCACTTAAAAAAATAATATTTTGCAATTTTAAGACTTGTATAAATTAAATAAATGGATCGCGTCAATGACTTGGCATTAATCATGAAAGAGGCAGCCTTGAAAATTTACTTTCAATCTCAATACGGTTTAATCATCACAGGGGAACTAAATATATCATAGGTGAATAGTTTTCGGAGAGTTTCAATTTAATTCTGGAAATATTTATTAATGAATAAAAAAATTTGGTAATATTGTTTGATTGATCCTTGAAGAAATAGTATAAGTTATAAAACGTAAAAAGTTAAAAGAGGGGAAAGCTTTTACCTAGATATTCTGCACAATAGTGAAGTAAGCTAGCTTAATGCATTTTCAAAAAATTAATTCTTTTATATAAAATACAATGAAGTCTGTGAAGTAAATATAAATTTCTATTGGTTTGCGGGGGATTTTGGATTAGGTTATTACACCGAGCAATCGGTTAACGAACAGTTTGAACTATGAAAACTTTCACGAAGGATTTGTGTGTTCGGATAGTAAAGATCTGTAGTAGCCGAAATTTTATAAAATATCCCGGTCCTAGCGAGAAATCTTCAGACCCGGCAGGATTTTCGATATCACACTTTTTACCCTAACCCGAGCTGAAGCCCAGATTTATTTTCCTCTGCCAGAAAAAAGCCTGATTTTTTTTCCATACAGAAATTCATATGATATTATTACCATATTTCCAACGATATTCATAACACATAGGACAACATATTTCCGTTATGAATTGTATTGCCTAATGGCTGACTCATGCCTCGAACATAATCCGAAATATTTTTTCGGAAATTAAACTCCTTACCCGGACCGGGCTGAGCTCGAATCTGAATTGTCTTAACCGCCCGAACCTAGCCCATGGGCCGCACTTAGAAGACGCCCGTGAAAACCTCTATCGAATAGAGAACACCTTAAAGGCCTGTACTGACTTGTGCATATTTGTACGCACAACACGCTGTGCGCGTAAATTTGCGCCAGTCAGTACGCAATTTACAGTATAATAATACATACTGATATTACTATGGAGCTTAAAAAAGGGAGTGTCAATAACTGTGCTCACCGTAAAAACCATGCAAGAGATAATAGCTAAGGTAGAGAGTTGGCAGAAGATGTCTGATGTTGCTACAGCGGTATGGTTTATTCAGGTCTCAGTAGACACAATTTTATTTTAGAGAGATAAATTAAACAAGATGTGTTTTAGATATTCAGAACGAATTGATGAAATTCCCATACAAATGGGTATCGGTATGGGGATCGGTAAACAAACAATTCGTGTAGGGAACATCGTCTTAGAAAGAATAACATACGTTAACCGATCACCCACTGTAATAATCTAATCGGGTCCCTCACGAACTTCCAATGGGAATTCCTACTCACCTCACAGACTTCAATTTAGTTAACATATTAAAGAATTCTTTTTTAAAGTTGAAATCAGCTTATATACTAAGTCGTTCAATTACATCTAAGGTTATTTAGGAGATTAGGAGACCTTATGCTCCACGTTGGGAGCAGCCATGGAAAAAAAACTTACAAAAAAGTCTTTATTTCACCAACCACTGTGTCAAATATGATATTTTTATCGTCTTACAGCCGTTGATCCACACAACATATCGACTGTGTTTTGGCCAATTGATGTAACCCTCAAAAAATACGAAAATGCGTTAGTGATCGGATCTCATTTTAAAGACGACAGAGCAGGTCTCGTCCAAATGATATTATTATTTATTATTGTTAGCGTATATCGACTGATTAAAACAGTTGGAGATGGTTGACATTTGACAAATCCAATTCCAAAGTCCTGTTTGTAAGTCACAATGAAACAAACACAGATAATACATCAGAAGAGGACAGTGTTGACAGTCTCTGTCGAATGAGTATGTAAAGTGTGCGCAGGAAATTCAAGCACTTGTTCGCGTGGGCGCAAACTAATGACGCTATCTTTAATGTCAATATATTTAAATCGCACAATTAGTTATCTGCTCTAGTAGTGGTACAAGAATTCGCTACCGCTTGCCTGTCATATTTTTTTGCAATGGCAAAACAATATTTAGCTCTCAATGGCATGCATCCGATCTCGCAATAAATCTGTCATGTTTAATTGCTTCGTTTGGTATGAGCCGAAAGCTGGCTCTTCATTCACGTATAAATCATCGGAATGATTAAGTGCGCTTTATTTCCAGCCAAGATTCCTCTGAATGGAGAAAAATTCTCAACTATTTATAAAATCGATAAAAGATCTGGATATTTTTAGAACCATATTGTTTTGTGAAATTTGAAGAAAACCTATTTAATGGCCCTAGATACGGACGGTTCAAAAAAATAAGATGTGTTTTGCAAAAATCATAAATCATATACAAATCGCTTTGCATTCGTACTTTTCTAATATGGCAACTAATTATTTACTTTTAATGTGTACTGTCAATTCTTGGTGGAAAGGCATTATATTTTAAAAAATAAAACTCAATTTGTGTGTACTGCTTCCATATGTTTATAATGATCGGAAGCGGTTTCGATCATCACAGTTGATAATGCTCGTGATGAGCGAAATCGGTCCTGATCATTGTAAACATGTGGATATAATACAAAAAAATGTGTTTTATTCAAAAAAAAACCTAGTTATTTTGTCAGTAAATAATTCGTTAATTGATCAGTAAAAAATAATGAATGGTCAGCTAATAATTATTTTTGGTCGGTAAATAATTGCTAAATAAATAAAGGTTACTTTAAGTTCGGTTAGGCTTAGTAAAAAAACTGACCGTTCTGTATTAATATGTGACCGTTTATTTTATTGTCTTACCACATGCATACAGACCATCTATCGAATCAGTTTCCGACCATTTATTATTACTTACTAACCAAAAATTGAAATAGGCTCTGACCCAATAAATACGACAAATTGACCAATTGACATGACAAGTTTTTTTTTAAATCATTTATTTACCGAAAAAGGTGGATAATAAAAATCACATTAGCAAAGAGAAATCAACATTTATTATTGATTACAATTTGTATCAGGTGATTACATTGAAGTATAGATAATTTATATTTTCTTATATGTTTTATAAAGATCATCCCAAAACTGCACCCGACTATGATCGGGATCCGTGGAAAGCTTCATAGTTTCAGATATCTCTAAATATTTCACTTCTGTTTTGGTGACGGGATCCCATTTCACGGTCAACAAGTCGGAATTTTCTGGAGTTGGATTGCTTAAAAACAAATCAAACAATATATTTTATTACTTCATTTAAGACATACACAGTTTATTAAATTGATTGAAAACGATTGATTTAAAGAATATACAATCAGATTCAAGTAAAATTAACCTTAAAACGCCTGTGAATGGTCTGCCTGCAAATTCATATTATTGATAACCGCTACACATACGATGATATTAATTGAGATGATGCCCAACAGAACCGGAATAGATTACTAGTAAGATCAGTATTTCTTCCAACGGACTTTTAAGCCAAGAAATTTAGTCTTTATTTTTTAAAGAGTGTGAGTAAGACTTTGATTCCGGAGCTGATGATGATGAGGAAGTCTCTCAGATACACTCAAACAAGCTGGAGTTTCTTGGTTATAACTCACAATTTATTCCAGTTAGTAGTACACTTTTAAATACAAACAAACAAATAAAGAACAATTGATATTAAAACAAAATTAAGCTCGCGAACTCGTTACGCGACGGTAAGCGGTTAGCGGTCGGCTGGTGCTAGAGACACGTTCCAGACCCCTGACCGCGGGCGACTGTGAAATAAAATGCAATCCTTGTGACAGTGAGATGATGCCCCCTTTGTTTCTATAAGGGTAGAATGCCCGCTTTCTAAAAATTTATTCGACAGCGTTGCCAATACGCGATGCGCCCGACACGTTTCAACGTATTTCTTTCCTTGACTTTGGTTTGGAGAGGTGATCCGATGAAAGTTCTGGGTACGATTCACACTGAATAATAATGGGTCGAGTCAAGAGATAGTAAATTTTTAGTGGGTTTTCAACTAATCGTCATAATTAATTAAATGCCTCAAGCAAAGTCAACCCACATAGCGTATTTTTAGGGAAGATACATCATATGCTACGTCAGGATAAAGCATTGTAGTTTCATTCTCTTTTTGACCAAGTGTTTGAGTCGTCAGTACTTGCTTACCAAGCCTCACGTATTGTGTTCAAAATTTTATCAAAGATTCTTTGTCATGGAATCTATAATACTCATCCATTCGATAAAGGATCGATTTTCATAGAAATTAGAAATGAAGGATACATCACACGCTTGAAATATAAAGTCATATTTTTGAAGTTAGTACTAGCTTTACTAATTAAATGTTAAATTATAATTTTCTTACCCAAGTTTGGCGAAATTTGTCCACATCTTTACCATTTGACTCCTAATTTTATCAGAAGGGCTACCGTTTGTTGTATTCAAATGAACTACAGTTGATTCAAATAGATATCCTAATTCATCTCCATGTGCCGATCCCTTTGAGATTAGAGATCGGAGCTTTTTGAAAAAGTTCAAATCGCCGTCGTGTGAGAATCTATAAAAGTACAGCGGGGACTTTTGCGTGGCGACATACGATTTGCTGCCGTTAATTATTTTGTATGAAAAAGAAAAATCTGTTGCCAAATCAAAATATTTATCGATTGACTTAAGAGACAACTCCTCCTCAGAGAAATAAAACTTTTTAATCTTTTCAGCCATGTCAATTGATTGCGAAGAATTCATCGGGTAGCCAAAATCCAACGGTACGAAATATTGGAAGTTGTTATCGTAACCTTTGAAGTAATTTTCGTCTGCCAGTGCAGGAATTTCCCAAATTAAACCTTCTTTGTCATTATATCCAGTCATGAATGGAACATCACTGGCATAGCCTTCTTGAATAAGATCAATAGGGCAAGAAGGAAGAAAATTTTCTTGTCCTGATACAGTTTTTTCAACGACCGGTGCAAAAGGAAATCCAGCATCACGCCGCCTTTCTTCAAAAGATGCAATTAGTTGTGAAAGTTTTACGAGTTTCTCTGCAGGTTCACTTTTTAGTTGTTCGAGAATTTTTGATGGATCTGTTTGTTTGTTTCCGAGAAGCTCTGTTAGTTTTACTGCATTATCTATTGATTTTTTACTATCTGTAAGATATGCCCATTGATTTAAGCAACTTCCAGATTGGGCTATAGCTTTGTGAAACAATCCTTTTGCCATCGGAGATATCATCAAGAACTGCACTGCAGCCGCACCTGCGCTCTCGCCGAATATTGTGACATTGTTAGGGTTTCCTCCAAACCTATCTATATTGTTGTTTACCCACTTTAAGGCCATAACAAGATCTTTTAATCCAGCGTTTCCTGGAACTTCTGCTGTCTCTAAGCAAAGGAATCCCAACAAACCGAGTCTATAGTTCACGGTGACAACAATGACATCTTGTTCTATCAGATAATTTGGACCGTAAACATCAGCGTTTCCTGAGCCAGAGAAAAATCCACCTCCATGAATCCAAAACATAACTGGCAATAGAGCAAGTGCTTGTGATGACACATTAGGAGTGAATACATTTAAAAACAAGCAATCTTCTTCACCCAAAAATATTTTTTGTTGGATGAATAAATCTGATTGCGGACAAGACTTTCCTTCTTTTGTGGCATCGCGAATACCTGACCAAGGTTTCATAGGTTGTGGATCCTGAAATATGAATTATGTTGTATTTATTTATATGTGGTGTTAGTAAAATCTGCTGAATATCTTGTCCTAAATAAATTTTAATTTTTAATGCAAAATGTATTGTAGGTACATCAATAATTTAACATTTTTTGTATAAATGATAAATATTCTTTGACATATTTCAATAACAAGCCTGCGCGATTCTACAATATTAATATTAAATTTAACATTTGTAAATGACAAGAAATCATGTTTACCTGTGGCGCAATTTTATGTAGCGTGGAAGTTTATAATTTAAAATAAACAGTTATTATTTTTAAAGATACCCTTAATCCAACAACTTTGTAAATATTAAATCATTTTTGGAAAAAAAATGGTGGGGTGGTGCGGTAAAACCCCTAGCTACGTTACTGCATATACCTATATGTTATAGCAAAATCTTGTTATTGTTTTGTTCAGTTTTTTTTTTAAGAAAGTTTTTATTATTTGTGTCTATATTATTATATTGATTAAAAAAAAGTAGGGATGTGAGGGCAAAAATATTTTTTAGGGCAGGCGTTGTAGCATAAAGGTTGAAAACCGTTGGTCCACGGTGAAGTTGCAAAAGACCCGCTCAGCCAAAACAGGTTTAAGTTTGGTCAGTATTTTTGTAAAATTTTAATTTTTTTTATTTAAATCTGATATTTTTTGTGGCATAGCTGTCCATATTGAATAATTAGTAAAATTGATCATTTTTTACATTGAGTAATTTAAAATTAAATATTATAGGCACTTTGACTTGATTCTGAGTACAAGCTCTGTTGACCATGAAAAAAACGAATGTGTTTAATAAAAAAAAAAATGGGTTATTACAAATTAATAAGATCAATAAACATAAAATGAATTAGATTCAAGAGTTTTGACAATTCCGCTTTAAAACTATTAAAAATATATTTCACTTAGACACAGTTTCCAACATATCAATATCATAAAATTGAAAAACACATATAATACATTTTAATGCAGCAAAGGAGTAAATTGCTCACTCAACTAAAGAAATATTCAATTTTATAAAAAGGTTGAGCAGCCATGTAAAAACGATTTTTACCTTAAAACGCAATAATCCTACAGGTGGGCTTGCGTAAGGGATCCCTTGAAAGCTCAAGTATTCTGTTCCAGAGAGGGTCGATAAAAGCTGGCCGCTCACAGCTCCTAGACCAGTTTGCACAACCAATGGATCCATTGCGAAACAAATTCACTCTGGAATAAACAAAATGTATTAAGTCGGAAAGTAAATTGAATGTATTAAATTTAAATATACTAAAATTTTTCTTAGGGTGAGGTTTTTATAAGAATAACCAGATAAAGTATATTACAGATTTGTGTACCTACATAAAAGAGTTGATGAAAACCAAACCCCACTTTGGAGCATATGGTCTCCTAATGGAGGTATCTTAACAAAAATTTTCTACGAGAACTGCTTGTTACTCAGTTGCTCACCTTCTCATTTTTCAAAGAGAGTAGGGATAAAAAGATAGGGCTATGACAGGACTAGTGGTTAGCTATTAGCTCTCGCTACGCCCCGTGAGGATGGGATGGGTGGGAGGGAGGACTACAAACAGAAATCTATAAATCGATTGAAAGATCAATCTATCAGAACCGTTCGCACCGGGAATTGAACCCGAGACATCCGTAGCCGTGGCCAGCGACGCTACCAACTGCGCCACGGACGCCGACATTATGAATATAGTTATAGAATATTAGAATAGAATTTGTACCACTTCCAAATTTTTATAATGATCATTTAAATTGACTATTCAATCTGCTTATTCATCAGTTGATACAAAGATGTGGAAGTAGTGCAAATAAATTTAAAATATAATACCTTTCCGCCAAGAATTGAGAGTTAACATCTTAAAAGTGACGATTTATTTAATAGACGTGTTAAGTAATCCAAAACATTGCCGCAAATAATTGACTGCGTTAAATGTAACCCGCATAAAGCAAGTATTCCGTAAATAGAGGCAGTGGTGTATCTTACTAATAAATGTTGCGAACCAAAGTATCTATTATTCTTGCGAAAAAGACTGTTAACGGTCTATCTGTCTATTTTTAAATGACAATTTAAATGCACTCGTTTAAATTGATAAGAAAGAGCCTTTATAAAACATAATAAAATATTGTATCTGGCATAAAGTTTATTTTTCAATGCGACGTTTCTATGCCGGGGCCGCAGAAAAACCGGGCTTATGTAGGTTATTGACATTAAAATACCGTTTTCGATTTTTAGTATTTATTTTTTTGTTGCTTTAATTTTAATAAATTATACCTAATTATTATCGCTTAAGCTAAGTCAAATTTTCTTTTTTTTTCTGTCTATCTTTTTTAAGAACAAAAATGCATGGTTAAAAGATCAGTCCCGTGAAGCTCTGCATCGGGCCAAGAACACGAGTAGTAAATTCATTTCTTTGAGTAGTAAATACTCTCTTGATAGTTATTGCGTTCTGGAAGGCGGCCGTGAAACATCGGCCATATGCACAAAGTGGATGGAGGTGGGGCAACCAACTTGCAATTTAATACTCAAGGACGTGTATTTTTTTTATCTGGCATTACAGCTGACAGCCAATGCTTCAAATATTTTGAAAATTGGAAAATCTTACGAGATGAACTCGATCGGAATTTTTACAAGTCACAACACCGGGACCCACCTGATTGCTAGGGCAAAGCTTTTACCACTAGACCACAGAGGCCGACAAATGAATAGCCCGTTTTTCGATGTACACGGTAGATTGGTTCACAAACGAAGTATAATTGAAATCGTGTAAATTGAGACTGTAGAAATGTATTAATTAATTGTAGATAAAAACCAATAAATATTAAGTACTCGAAAGGTATAATATTTATAAAATCTAGCTAAGCTGTCATTTGATAACATGGGAAACATGCGTTTTTACTTTTAATTTGTTGAATAGTATCAACTGCATAAATGTTTTCTTCGTCCATATTAAATTATTCCTTCTACTTTATTTCTAACGACTTTTAACTTTGTCTTTCTCATTTCATTTTTAAATCGGGTTAAATCGAAACATTACCGTATAATTCAAAACAGTTGAACGTGTTAAAACAAACCCGTGGAAATCGAGAAAGACACGAATAGCAAAAACAGCCAACCGGATTCGATTAATTTTCACATTATTTTACACTTTTAAAAATATTAAAAAATATTTACAAATACTTGGAATTAGTTAATTAGAAACTCTAGTATTTACTCTACCACATACCCGGTACAATGATGTGCAAAAACGTGAGCACCTAAGTGCTATTTACATTGTTTCTTATGACGTAAAAAAGTTGTTGGGATCAAATTCAACCAAAACAGGTTTGTAGTTACACGTAATCAAGAGCAATTCAACAAATCATCGCAACATATAGATAAATAACAAAGTACTCCCGATAAAGACAATAAATCATATTTAATATTTTAATAATTATACAATAACA
The DNA here is from genome assembly GCA_022494535.1 of Himalopsyche phryganea. Classification (NCBI taxonomy): domain Eukaryota; kingdom Metazoa; phylum Arthropoda; class Insecta; order Trichoptera; family Rhyacophilidae; genus Himalopsyche; species Himalopsyche phryganea. The sequence goes on along the minus strand of JAGVSL010000127.1, from coordinate 1,152,715 downwards.
TTATATTTTTATCAAAACACGTTATGTCGGAAACACAAGTTTTTAGCAAATATATCGACTTGGAAAGGAAAAAGGACGTAACCCACACCAAAAAATATTGCGGATAACACACAGAACATCCTAATACACTATATTTATATATAAATAGATAATAAATGGACTGTAGAAAAGCAAGAAAATTTATCCCTCCATCATTTCAAACTATTTTTTTTTTCAATAATCACAGTGTATACAATTTAATACACGTTTTGTTTGGGTTATACACAATATTTTTGGTGTGTGGGTTACATCATTTTTCCTTTCCAAGGTCGATAGGTTAATTATTATTACGCTCAATGGAATACAATAAAACAATGAATCTGTCACGCGTAGAATTGTTTTTAATAAAGAATACATCATTATGATCTATTTAAAGAATACTACACTCAGTTGTCTGTTTACACTACAGATACGTATCTTATTTTTTTTCCCATATCCGCTCCCAATGTGGAGCATATGGTATCCTAATGGAGGTATATTAACAGAATTTTTCAACGAGAACTGCTTGTTACTAACTTGCTCAACCTGTCTTTTTTCGAAGAAAATAGGGATAGAAGGATAGGGCTAGGACAGGACTTGTGGTTAGCTAATCGCTCTCGCTACACCCCGTGAGGATCGGATGGGTGGGAGGGAAAACACAGACTACGAACAGAAATCCATAAATCGATTGAAAGATCAATTTATGAAAACGTTTCTTATACGTGTAAAACAAAATGAAATGAATATGGATGAAAGAAAGTTGGGTTCCGTTTCATTTGACAGTGTAAAAATAAGCCGCGCAAAAGAGGATTGGATGTATTTTTTTTATTATTTTTTAAAAACGGTGTTAATAATGAGAATTTAATATCAATGAATTTGTATGTTTTGCCAAACAATAGAGTTAAAATACTAAATTTTTTACTAAAAGGTTCATGAAAACACACCTGTTTCGAAAATAACGTTATTTACCATAACTGGAATTATTATTACCTACCTACCATAAGAATAAACCGCATTTAAAGTTGAACGGTATTAGAATATCAATGTTTGTATACGTAATTAGATTGGGTAATTCATTTTACTATCGCTATTAAATGTGCGAACAAATCTATTATATATTGATAATAAAAATAAACAACCAACAATTTATATCTTGTATAAGAAAACGACTTAAGTTGTTGCATTTGTTGCAAACTCATTTGGTATTGGCCTTATTATATTTATATGTAACATGAATCAGTTACAATTAATTGATCTCTAACACGTCAAGTTTAAAAGAGAAAAAATACGTGAAATATGTAACACTTAATGTTAATAATATATAAAAAGTCTTACCTTCTTTCTGCTTTTAAATGAAAGATCGATAGAATGTTGAATTATATATTATATTAAATAGTATGGTTACTCGACGATGGACTAACTTGTATAGCGGGCTTGTAGCGTTCGTGGCACTGTGATGCTGTAAGTTGATTGTACCCGACTTCGTGTCTATTTTTTACTGCTGAATCTGTTGCGAAAGGTATTATTGGTCAACTTTGTCGGGAATAAATTTCATTGGCCGTTAAGTTGTCTGAACTGTTAATATTTAGCATTATTATTATTTAAGTCGGATTCCTTCGGTGTACTCCTTGAAGACCGGGCAAACTGGAATTTGATGAAGGATTTTGATGGAAGGGGTACCATTATTCGTTACCCTAAAATGTAACGATCGTAACTCAACGAAGAACAATTTTGTAGGAGACATTAAACATGTAATTAATTAATGGGTCCGTGGTGCAGTAGTCAATGTTGTTGGCTTCTGAAAGGACCTGCGGACAGTTTATAAAATGATTTATGCATTTCTCTTGAAAGGCATGGATGTTTGTGACGTCATCCGGAGCCCAAATTTTATTTTCTCAGCCCGAAAAAAGTCTTCTTTTTAAATTTCCAATATCGTTGAAAATTCATTTTAATTTAATGGTACAACGACTTTTTAACCGTCTAAACCCCAAATAATACTCGCATGTTATTTATGTACTAAGAATAATATAAATATTGAACATCCATAAATAATACAGTGTTTCAGATTTAACTCACACAATTTTATGGATTTCTCGACTTACATTTCCCAAAAAATGTTAAAGATTCCGCCATACTTTTCAAACGATTGATTAATAACGAATGTGAAATAAATTATTGAAGTTATTAACTTTTTGTTATGAATAGTATTGCCGCATGGCTGACTGATGACCCAAACATAGTCCGAAATATATATTTTTTAATAAATTCTTTATCCAAGCTCGGGCCCGTGCGGACCTCTTATAAATATTCACTTATCAACTATTTTACGAGCGATAACAATAATCTTAAAAGTTCAACATAATATATTATGCAAATATATCCCACACGAATTATAGCTTAACATGTTTTTTTTTATCATTCACAGCCTAGTTTTTAATTCGTGCAATTATTTTTAATAATGTTTAGCGAAATAAAAATTAGGTGTTAAGTAATTTAACACTTACGAAGTTGCTTGTGGTAGATAAAAATCAACAATAAAGATTTTATAAATAATTTATCAGCGTTTATTTTATGTCTATTTTTTATCAGTTCGTATTATTTCTTGAACAAAATTAGAGTTAATGAATTGCCGAAAGCATTTTATGGTCAATATAAGTATCTAAAGTATTGTATATTGTAAATTATAATAATGTACTACATTCAACATGCATGGGAACGTGGACTGTTTCCGCGTTGCAAAATATTGTAATATACGGAAGCAATATTTTTTTGCCATGAATATATAGAAAATAAATTCGTTTCAAGATGCCCTCTTTTAATACTTCAGAAGTGCTCTGATTCCCCTATAAAAATGGTGGTAATTAAATGTTTAATTTTAAGACCATTAATTTCCTCACAATTGCAAAGGTCGAGAATTTTCAATATTCTTCTTGTTTGACCATATCCGCTCCTTAGTGGAACATATAGCCTCCACGCGTCATTTCATAAATTCCCTACTAGAATAATATCAGTCCGAAGAAGAGGTAAACAGGATTGAGACTCATCGTAGACATTCGCATCGTGTCATCAGTTAACAGCATGGTCCGATAAGATAGGCTCGTTTCATTCAATCTTCCATGTAATTGTTAGTAGAGGAAAAATTAATAAAAAGAGTTTTACAAATTTTTAACAAAAAATTTGTACTACATTCTATAAAATTCATTTCGGAAAATAATGACAATGTGGAAGAGAAAATTGATAATATTGCCGTCGCTAGTTGAAAAAATAAAGTCCAGATATCATATCCATGAGTTATTTTTAAAAAATATATCCATTAAATGTTTCGTGCCAGCCAAATTGTTGAACGTGCCAACTCTGGCACGCGAACCCTAGGTTTACGACCCCTGCCATATATAATACATTATCTTTCTGTTAGTCTATGGTTGTCGGCAACTACACAGGAGATGGTTGGTAAATATTATTTTATTTCATGTGATCTCATAAGCAGATATTTTTTACCCACAATTTGAGTTGATTTGGGCCTCTTCTATGAACAGTCGTTCTAAAACTGTGTCGGAAGTTTCGGTAACTTGATTTGACTATCCCTTAAAATGGTTTTCATATTTGAGTTTGCAAAGATATGCTGGGTAGATTGAAGAAAGTTTTCTAATTTTATTTTTACGCTTAATGTCAAAGTGAGAGAAATCCAAAATGATAGATTTTATTTTTTCGGATAAATCTATTGACATACTTAATAATAAAATTCGTTTTATTTTATCCTTGCCTTTACTATGTACCTACATATATAGCTTTAACAATTTATTTGAATAATTTATAAAACATACAATTTGAAGAACAAAAACTGAATAAATGTATTGGTTTTATTTTGTCGTTTGTTTAAGCGCTGAATTGACGTTTCTCAAAAACTCTTTTTTAAAAATTGTGAAAAAATTTCTGTGGTTAAAACCATCGACGTTTTGTTTTATTGTAATAATTACCGTGGCTTATAATTAATATCATCAATTGAGTCAATAAAAACAAAGTGTTTATGTTTACTATATCTTATAGAAAACAGTTATTTGTAATCTATCTATCTATATATATAAAAATGAATGTCTGTTTGTTGGTTTGTCCGGATCTTATAGGCTCCTAAACTACTCCACCGACCGCGACGAAACTTTCAGGAAGGATTTATTGTGATCATGCCGGGAAATATTACATAAAATAAATGTTTGTTTGTCCTTTACGCGTTCCTTTACCATTCATACGATTTCGATGAAACTTCGGTGTGTTGTTGTGCACACACCTGTGAAGGGTTCTGAAGAAAAAAAATTGAAAATCTAAAATTGAAAAAAATAATCAAATACGTACATACAGCGACATCTAGGAAAAACCTTCTGATTCATTCGTGTTCGCACCAGACGAAAAACAAAAATATTGTGTTATAACAATTGTGATATTGAAACTCGGGTTCGGGTCGGGCCAGACCTGAAGATGATGGGCTCGAACCGGGTAAGCCTATGAAATTTCGGCCTGTGCAGACCTCTAATCCAAAAGCAGTTCAATAAACAGAATTAAAACACAAACCCTTTCTTTCTTTGAGTGGCATTGCAACGCATGCCTGGTACTCACTAGTATATTATATTAACGTTTAACTTTCGCATAGAGATAATGAGGTCATTTAAATAAAATTTAATATATTTTATTCAACATGTACTATACAATACTTTTTTTCTAGTTTTGTAATAGTATTTTTTTTATAATGTATCCCGAGGTATCTCAACAGAAGTTTTCTACGAGAACTGCTAGTTACTCAGTTGCTGAACATCTCTTTTTCGAAAAGAGTAGGGATAGACGGATAAGGAGACTTTTAGACATCACAAACGTTCATAACTACGAACAGAAATCCACAAATCGATTGTTCATGACAATGTCCGCGCCGGGACTTGAATTCGAGACATCCATAACCGGTAGCCAACAACATTGACCATTGCAACAAGGACGCGAAAATTATTTATTACTGTAATAATAAGCTCCTTCAAAATCATCTTAAAGACCGTAAAATTACCTGTAAATAATCGGCGTGCCTTGGAATTATTTTTATCTCTATTATAAGACATCACTAAGTGTATGAGCAAGTATGATGCAAGACCATGCGCCCGCATGCCCTTGTATCTCGCTCACTTCGTTTACTTTACGTGTGATTGAGGGAGAAAGAGAGAATTCCATGGCACGCGCCTGGTATTATACTATATTATGAAACGCCAAACTGTTTTATGTAACTGTACCACAAGTTGTGATCATTTTATACATTAGAAAGAATTATTGAAATGTATTTTAATTATTTTAGCATCCTTACTCGCTTGAACGAACAAATCCCAATTGTAAATACAGTTTGGATTATTTTGTAAATGCCACTCTAGTGAATGCAAACAATAAATATGTTTTATATAGACTGTGGAAAGGAAAAAGGACGTAGCCCACAACAATTTTTTGTATATAACTCACACAAAACGTGCTAATACACTATATTTATATAAAACTATACACTATATCGACTGTAGACAAGCAAAATGACTTATCCTTCCGTCTTCTCAACACATTTTTTTTGATAATCACAATGTAATAATCACAATTAAATACAAGTTTAGTTTGGGCTATACACTATATTTTTTGTGTGTGGGTTATGTCCTTTTTCCTTTCCAAAGTCGATATGTTTTCTCTTTGCTATTTTGAAGACAGTTTTCACTGCACATTTTAAGGAACGCTGTTTTCTAAAAGAAGTTGTTTGAACTTCGTTTGTTGCAGCACGCAATCCTTAGTTACGTTTCACACAAACATATAATATTTTTTTAAATTATATAGTTATACTAACCTTATGATATAATAGAAGATATAATACACTAACTCGTGATTATTAAAACAACGCAATATGACGTTTTGGGAATTTACCATATAACTGACGTTAAAAAACCATTAATCAAAGCACATGAGTAATCAATTTGGATCGCAAACTTTACAATTTATTAATGCGTATTCAAGTTTATCCCTTCGGTGATTCATCCCTTATTATTATTATGGTTAGTATTGTTCGTAATAATAATTGCTCAATGAATATTTCAAAACCGAATAATTTCTTTCAATAACAACGGCGTTACTAAGTGCTCGTATATAGTTTTTATTAGTTAAGACATTCGGTATAGTTTAATAAAACTGAAACGGCCTATGTTATTGAAAAGTCTATTTACAGGAAACTATTTGAGGCAGCAAGGTTGTAATAACCTTCTGTAGGTCAAAAATAATGACCGTCATCATGTTGGATGTAGGAATGTAGCTTTTAACAGTAATTTGATTTGTATGCTAATCATTATTGTATAATACAGGACTTGTAATGTACTAGCGCAATCGTGAAAGCTACAACGAACGAAGCTTGTCGTAACCCTCGACAACGATATCAAGTTTAAATATTGATACTTTTATACTGGTTTCATTAAAAGAGCGAGCATTTTTATCTGGAATTCTTTTCAGTCAATTCCAATTCATAAGTACTATCAAATGGATCATTAGAAATAAGCATTTTTGTAAGAATCTTGCCGGAATTGAAATGAATACAATTTAATGACTTCATGATAGTGAGAAACTGTTACGATAAATATCACTGTTTCCACTGAAACAAACTTCTCCAAAAATTTGTGTGTAACTAAATTACACGGCTGAACATACAGCAGTTTTGGTTTAAGTCATACCCGTTCCCAATGTGGAGCCAAGGGCCATTCAGAACGTCTTTACGGAAGCCGCTCAAACAGAAACAATTTGTAAGCTAGTCCAGATGGAAGAATTGGTGTTTTCTTTACGCCCTGTTTTTATGATTAGAAAGTGTTCATGGGGACGGTCGAAATACAGAACAGACATCCATGCCTTTGAATATACATCAATATTGATTGAATTGGTATTTGCTTGGTAGAGCTCCATTATAGCATAATATGGTCTCCTAATGGAAGTGTCTCAACAGAATTTTTCTATGAGTACTGCTTGTTACTCAGTTGCTCGACCTCTTTTTCAAAGAGAGTAGGGATAGAAGGATAAGGCTAGGACAGGACTAGTGGTTAGCCAATCGCTCTCGCTACACCCCGTGAGGATCGAATGGGTGGGAGGGAGTTTTCGACATCGCAAACAATCACGCCATCGCCAGAACTATGTTCAAAATTAATTTAATTTTACTATATATAATATAATTTAAATTTTCTTGTATGTTTTATAAATATCATCCCAAAACTGCACTCGACTATGATCAGGATCCTTGGAAAGCTTCATATTTTCAGATATCTCTAAATATTTCACTTCCGTTTTGGTGACGGGATCCCATTTCACGGCCAACAAGCCGGAATTTTCTGAAGTTGGATTGCTTAAAAACAAATCAAACAATATATATTATTACTTCATTTAAGACATTCACTGTTTATTAAATTATATTATTTCGGTGGAGATTCAGGAAATATATAATTAAATTCAAATAAAACTATCCTTAAGGCCAGTAGGTTTGGATTATTTTTTTAATTTGAAAAGATATATGTTTGAAAAGATTTACGAAAATTGAAAACAAATGGTCTGACTGCAAATTCATGTTATTGACAAACAGAACAACACATAGGAGAAATTAATTGACGTGATTCCCGACAAAGCAGGAATGGAAAACTAATAAGAGCAAACGTATTTCTTCCAACAGGCTTTTAAGACAAAAACATTAATTTATTCGTTATTAGGAAAAGAGGTTACTAATTAATTAATTAATTTACTAATTGCAAGATGTAAAAAGTTGAGCAGTAAAATCTGCAGCGGTTTTCAACTAATCGTCTTAATTAACTAAATTCATAATATGATTAAGAAAGTCGGCCTAATAGGATAAAAAAACAAAGTATTTAATTCTACAACATTTTTATTAGGTATTTGATAGCTATTTCGGCTTTACGCCATCGTCAGAACTATACTTAAACTTATTTTTGCTTAGCTATATATACTGTTTAGAAGACAGACAATATCACGTTATCTCACGTATTCAAATCATAACGTTTATTTAAAATTAAATCATTCAAGGTACTTATTGTGTTTTTAGAAAAGGAGCTTATGTGGTGTTATTAATTAGTCGTTAAAATAAATGCATTGAAATTTTACTGATTATGCGTAATTATATGGGCTTCTTGTAATTGTTTAAGTAACGGTGATGGATTAATGTTTGCTTGATCATTAAAGAGATTATTGTTATGATTGTATCTATTAATCATGACAGTAAGTGTTTGAGTCATCAGTATTTGGTTATTAAGTCTCGAGTATTTGTTTAACGAAATTTATTATTGAAAATTTTATCTAAAATTCGTTGCGTAATATCTATTAAAATCAATCCATTCGATAAAGGATCGATTTTAATAGAGATTGGAAATGAAGGGTACATCACACGCTTGAAGAATTAAGTCATATTTTGGAAGTTAGTATTAGTTTTACTAATTAAATGTTAAATTATAATTTTCTTACCCAAATTTGGCGAAATTTGTCCACATCTTTACCATTTGACTCCTAATTTTATCAGAAGGGCTACCGTTTGTTGTATTCAAATGAACTACAGTTGATTCAAATAGATATCCTAATTCATCTCCATGTGCCGATCCCTTTGAGATTAGAGATTGGAGCTTTTTGAAAAAGTTCAAATCGCCGTCGTGTGAGAATCTATATAAGTACAGCGGGGACTTTTGCGTGGCGACATACGATTTACTGCCGTTAATTATTTGGTAAGAAAATAAAAAATCTGTTACTAAATCAAAATATTTATCAATTGACTTAAGAGACAACTCCTCGTCAGAGAAATAAAACTTTTTAATCTTTTCAGCCATTTCAATTGACTGCGAAGAATTCATCGGGTAGCCGAAATCCAACGGTACGAAATATTGGAACTTGTTATCGTAACCTTTCAAGTAATTTTCGTCTACCAGTGCAGGAATTTCCCAAATTAAACCTTCTTTGTCATTATATCCAGTCATGAATGGAACATCACTGGCATATCCTTCTTGAATAAGATCAATAGGGTAAGAAGAAAGAAAATTTTCTTGTCCTGATACAGTTTTTTCAACGACCGGTGCAAAAGGAAATCCAGCATAACGCCGTTTTTCTTCAAAAGTTACAATTTGTTGTGAAAGTTTTACGAGTTTCTCTGCAGGTTCACTTTTTAGTTGTTCAAGAATTTTTGATGGATCTGTTTGTTTGTTTCCAAGAAGCTCTGTTAGTATTACTGCACTGTCTGTTGATGATTTACTATCAAAAAGATATGCCCATTGATTTAAGCAACTTCCAGATTGGGCTATAGCTTTGTGAAACAATCCTTTTGCCATCGGAGACATCATCAAGAACTGCACTGCAGCAGCACCTGCGCTCTCACCAAATATTGTGACATTGTTAGGGCTTCCTCCAAAACTTTTTATATTGTTGTTTACCCACTTTAAGGCCATAACAAGATCTTTTAATCCAGCATTTCCTGGAACTTCTGCTGTCTCTAAGCAAAGGAACCCCAACAAACCGAGTCTATAGTTCACGGTGACAACAATGACATCTTGTTCTATCAGATAATTTGGACCGTAAACATCAGTGTTTCCTGAACCAGCGTAAAATCCACCTCCATGAATCCAAAACATAACTGGCAATAGAGCAAGTGCTTGTGCTGACAAATTAGGAGTGAATACATTTAAAAACAAGCAATCTTCTTCTTCAAAATTTTTTTTTCGGATGAATAAATCTGATTGCGGACAAGAGTTTCCTTCTTTTGTGGCATCGCGAATACCTGACCAAGGTTTCATAGGTTGTGGATCCTGAAATATGAATTATACAGTATTTTCTTACAGCTGTTATGTTTAAATTTTCATTGCTTGGGTCTACGGCAGCAGTTTCCAATGATTATGCTACAACGCCTAACCTAAAAAAAAATTTCCGCGCCACCCAATCTATAATTTTTTTATCGATATTATAATATAGACACCTTTTAAATAATAAAAACTTTATTAAAAAAAACTGATAGATATAATCAATAGAATAATAACAAAATTTTGTGGTAGCTAGGGGTTTTGCCGTTCCTCCACCATTTTTCCTCCAAAAATGATTTAATATTTACATCTGTGTTGGATTAAGAGTACCTTTAAAATTACTTACTATTTATTTTAAATCCTAAACCACCACGGTTGAGAATATTGCGCCTCAGGCGCAAATTATTTATTCATAAATGTGATTTCTTTAAAAATATGTACTATACTTTTACAATTTGTCATTTAAAAAAGTTATATTAATATTGTAGAATCCCGCAGGCTTGTTCTTGAAATATATCAAAAAATCTAGTATTTAAAAAAAAATTTTATATTTATTATTTATAAAAAAATACAAAACTATTATGTACAATCCATTAAATATATTGTACATTGAACATTATCAAAATCTATTTTAATTACAAAATTTTGGCGCCTCCCCTGGCGATAGTTCGAGCCTCCCGGTTGGAAACCACTGGTCTACGGTGGAACGGCAAAAGGTCCGCTTAGCCAAAACAAGTTAAGGTTTGGTCAATATTTTTGTAAAATTTTAATTTCTTCAAATTTACATCTGATATCTAGAGCAGAACTGTTCGTATTGAATATTTAGTAAAATCTTTCTTTTTTTACATTGAGTGATTTGAAATTAAATATTACTGGCGCTTTGACTCGATTTTTAGTACAAGCTATGTTAACCATAAAAAAAACAAATATGATTAATAAAAAAACATTGGTTATTATAAATTAATATAATTAATAAAACGAATGAATAAGACTCAAAAGTTTTCGACAATCCCGCTCTAAAACTTTAAGTATACTTCACTTAGTGACAGTTTCCAACAAATCAATATCATACAATTGAAAAACAGGTATAATAAATTTCAATGCAGTAAAAGAGTAAATTGTGAAGTCACTCAACTAAACAATTCTCAATTTTGCAACAAGGTTAAGCAGGAATGTAAAAACGATTTTTACCTTAAAGCGCAATGATCCCACTGGTGGGCTCGCGTAAGGGATCCCTTGAAAGCTCAAGTATTCTGTTCCAGAGAGGGTCGATAAAAGCTGGCCGCTCACAGATCCTAGACCAGTTTGCACAACCAATGGATCCATTATGAAACAAATTTCTCCTGAAATAAAGACATGTAATTAAATTTAAATATACTACAATTTTTCTCAGGGTAAGGTTTTTTAAAGAATAATCAGATAAAGTATACAGGTTTTCCTCGACTTACTACCGAGATATGTTCCTGAGCTTTGACCGTATGTCGAATTCCATACAAAATATTAAAATTAATGATTGGTCGGTTCAGGTCAGTTTTAGCAGCGTCAATTACATTCGTCGAAATAAAGCAACTACAACTAAAAATGGTACGGATACATTTTAACACAACAGAGCGCGCTTTTTAAATCTTATATTGTAGCTGTCAAAGAACGATCACAATTTTATCGCTAATTGGCGCGCCGATCCTCTGTTTTTAATAAATAAAGAATAAAATTTTGTGAACACAATTTTACTCCTTTACAAGAGCGTCCCTGAAAGTAAGTATGCCGAAAATAGAGGCAGGGGTGTATCGTACTAATAAATGTTGCAAACCAAAGTATCTATTATTCTTGCGACAATGACTGCGTTCTGTCTATCTGTCTATTTTTAAATAACCTATTTACCTGTATTTGTTCCTGCGAGTATGCACTAGTTTAAATTGATAAGAAAGAGCCTTTATAAAAGATAATGAAAATTTGTATCTGGTTTGATAAGTTTATTTTTCAATGCGATGTTTCTATGCCGGGGCCGCAGACAAACCCAGTTTATGAAGGTTATTAACATTAAAATACCGTTTTAGATTATATTCGTTTTAATAATCATAAATTATTCATAATTAATGTCGCTTAAACTAAGCGGCAGAGCAAGTCACATTTTCTTTTTTTAAACACAATACAGTGCATGGTTAATACATCAATATGCTATTTACTATTTCTCCGATATCAACAATTCTCAACAAATTTTTCAACAATCAAAAAGAGAATTATATACTTACCTGAATTAAAATTAATTAAATTTTTAAAATAACTTTTTTTTTATTTATTTAATAAATTATTGAAACTGCATTTATTTTGTATTTGTATATTTCTCAAAACTTAATGGTTTGTATTGGATTGAGCAGGGGATCTAAAACTGCTGAGCGGTCGCGCATGCTCTCATCTTAGAGATAACACTAATCTCGGTATAATGGAGTTCGAATTTAACGGACAAAAGTTCTGGTCAAATGCTAAAACATGTGTATCATATTTAAAACCAACGATCCCATGAACTTTATGCCACGTTTATGCTTCACTTTACATGAGATTGAGCAAGAAAGAGAGAACGGCACATCACTCGCTTGCTTGTGTTTGTTATAATAAATAACAAGCTTGATAACAAGGAAAATATGTGTTTTTAGTTTCTATTGTTTGAAAATCATCATAAAAGTCTTCTTCGGTCATATTAATTTATTTTACTGAGTAATTAAAAACAATTGAAAGTGATAAAACAAACCCATGTATTTTCTATGGATTCGGCGGTAACTTTGTGGAAATTCATTTTTAATATGAAATTAAATTAAAAATTAAAAGTAGAATAACTATTTAATCAATTTTTAATTTAATTTTATACCAAACCCATGTAAATCGAGAAAGATGCGAATAGCAAAAACAGTGCACCCGGATTAGATTAATTTTCACATTTTTTTACCCTTTTCAAAATATTTACAAATACTTAAAATTAATTAAAAAGAACCTCTAGTATTTACTCTGCCACATACCTGACACAATGATGTGCAAAAACGTGAACACTTAAGTCAGTGGTCTCCAAGCTCAGTAAGGATCTGAGCTACTTTCAGAATTGAAAATGTTTGGTGAGCGTCTTATACATATTCATATAATTAAAGACATCGACTGAGGGTGCTTGATGGAATTTCAATATCAAATTTGGATTATTGAGATTTTGTACAGTTCCATGTATTTTGTCACTAACGACCCGGGTTTCGCCTTTCGGCATCTTCAGGCATTCGAGCGCACGAATGCCTGAATTTTATACATATTCATTCTTTATATTTTTTTATCGTACCATAAATAATATTATTATATTGATTAAAATAAATTATGACATTGGACTTCCAATGAAACATAGAATGCATACTTTGATTATGTATTTATAAACAAAATAATATTATATTTTAAAACATAAAACACAATTCATTTGTACTATAATATTAAACATAATAATAATTAGTGAAAAGAATGGCATTCACTTTCCTCCACATTTTTTTCAATTTTCAGCGAGTACCTTGTCACACATCAAAATGTACATCTGCGAGTCTGTTTCTATATTTACTTTTAAACACTTTCATAATGCAAAAAGTTGATTCACATAATTAGGTAGAACAAAACAAAGCCTTCATTTTAAGCGCAGTTCAACCTAAAATTAGATACTTTTCTGTTAGGACGAAAGGTCATACATATTCTATAGTTGAGGCAACACTATTAAACGACAAATCACATTGAAATTCTATCAATTATATTTCTGCTGAAGGGCCAACTTCTTGAATATGATATTATAACGGCAACTTGTTTAGCATTTTAATGAAATTTAATTGGAAAAATATTTCATTTAGGAGTCCAATAATAAAATTTATAAAATATCTTACGTGAGCTACCGGTAGCTTGCGAGCGACCGTTTGGCGATCACTGACCTAAGTGTTATGTACACTGTTTCTTAGGATGTAATAAAAAACAATTCAACAATTCATCGCGATATATAGATAAATAACAAACTACTTATAATTTAAGACATCGACTGAGGGTGCTTGATGGAATTTCAATATCAAATTTATATTATTGAGATTTTGAACACTTCCATGTATTTCTGGAAGTGTACAATATCTCAATTATCCAAAGCTACTTATGATAAAGATAATAATTCATATTTAATTTATATCTTGTATATTTTAATAATTAGACAATAATATTATATTTCTATCAAAAAACGTTGGAAACACTAGTTTTCAGTTATAATATATGTTAAGTATTTGTACGGTCAATCAAATATTTACAATAAAACAATGAATCTATCATATGTAGAATTTTTTAAACAAAGAATACATTATTATGAAGATTTTTTCCCCATGTCCGCTCCCAATGTGGAGCATATGGTCTCATAATGGAGGTATCTTAACAGAATTTTTCTTCGAGAACTGCTTGTTACTCAGTTGCTCAACCTCTCTTTTTTTCGAAGAGAGTAGGGATAGAAGGATAGGGCTAGGACAGGACTAGTGGTTTGCTAATCGCTCTCGCTAGCCCCGTGAGGATGGGATGGGTGGGAGGGAGAACTCAGACTACGAACAGAAATCCATAAATCGTTTGAAAAATCAATCTATGAAAACCGTCCGCACCGGGAATTGAACCCGAGACATCCGTAGCCGTGGCCAGCGACGCTACCAACTGCGCTACGGACGCCGACATTATGAAGATAGTTATAGAATATTACACTCAATTGTCTTTTTATATTAACGATACGTTCCTTATTCGTGCAAAAAACAGTGTGAAACAATATGGATGAAAACATCATAGGTTTCGTTTCATTTGACCGTATAAAAACAAGCCCTCCAAAAAGAGGATTAGGTGTATTTTTTTCATTATTTCAAATAGGTGTTAATTTAACGTGAATTTTAATTTTAATGAATGAATCAAAATAAACAACCAACAATTTGTATCTTGTTCAATAAAACGGCTTAAATTGTTGCATTTGTTGCAAACTCATTTGGTATTGGATTTTTAACACGTCAAGTTTAAAAGAGAAAAAATATGTGAAATATGTAACACTTAATGTTAATAATAAATAAAAAGTCTAACCTTCGTTTTGCTTTTACATGAAAGATCGATAGAATGTTGAATTATATATTAAATAGTAAAGTTTCCCGACGATGGACGAACTAGTATGGCGGACTCGTAGTTGTTTGTGACACTGTGATGCTGTATGTTGATTGTACCCGACTTCGTGTCTATTTTTTATTGCTGAATCTGTTGCGAAAGATACTATTGGTCAACTTTGTCGGGAATAAATTTTATTGGTTGTTAAGATATCCGAAACTGTAAATATTTAACATTCTTATTATTCACTTTTAATATTTTAACTGTAACATATTTGTTCATATTTAAGTGTACCATATTTGTTCAATGTTAAAATATATTTTATTATGTGGGATCACTTTATTTTTAGTGAAAGAATTTGTTTTTTGTGGAATTTATTTGTTATAAGTAAAAACTATTTTTATGATAGTGAATATGTCTAAACAAAAGTGCATTTAATTGTAAGCCTATTTATAATACTCAATAGATCTGATACAATGCATTGGCGATCTTGGTGAGATTCATACAAATTATCAAAACTTTGCAGTACCTAATCTGTGTAATTGTTTATCTTAAACATAACTAAACTTGCGATATAGTTAGTCTGGATAGGCTTCTTAAAGAAGCGAAACAAAAGTATATTTAATTGTAAACCTTATACTAGCACTGACTTTAGCCAGGAAACTAGGAGCCCGCATCGCGGACTCCACATAATAGTTTCAGTAGGAAAGTAGAGGTAGGGAAAAAAAAAATCAACCACGAGTGATTTGTTTTCATTACACTGTGATACGACTCCAATGAACGAAGTGTGTAAAAGGTAATCAATTCGTGGCTAAGTGACTCATTTTCCATATATTATAAATAAATTATCTTTCCGTTGGTCTATTGTTGTCGGTAACTACACAAGAGATGATAGGTAAATATTATTTTATTTCATGTGATCTCATAAACGGATATTTTTTACACACAATTTAAGTTCGTTTGGGCCTCTTCTATGAACTGTCGTTCTAAAACTGTGTCGGAAGCTTTGGTAATTTGTTTTGATTATCTATAATTACGGTTTTCATATTTGAGTTTGCAAATATATGCTGGGAAGAATGAAGACAACTGTCCAATTTTATTTTTACCCCTAGTCTTAAGGTGAAAGAAATCAAAAATGAAATATTTTATTTTTTCGGATAAATTTATTGACCTAATAATAAAGATCGAATTATTTTCTCAGTGCCTTTACTATGTGCATAATATAAAGCTTTTACACTTTTTTGAAAACGAATTCGAACACTAAAAACTAAATATAATCGATTCATTTTGACCCTTGTCTAAGCGTTGAATTGACGTTTCTCAAAAACTCGTTTTCTAAAAATTCCACTGCTGTGCTTCAAACTTCAAACCATAGATATTTTGTTTTATTGTTAAAATAACCGCGACTAACCAGTCAATAACAACATAGTGTATATATTATTACTATATCTTATAGAGATATTTGTATATTAATGTTTAACTTTCGCATGGAGACAATGAGGTTGCATCAATAATATTTCAAATATATTATTCCACGTGTACTATTAAATACTTTTTTTCTGGTTTTATAATACATTTTTTACCATGTCTGCTCCTAATGTGGAGCATATAGCTTTCTAATGAAGGTGTCTCAACAGAAATTTTCTACGAAAGCTGCTTGTTTCTTAGTTGCTCAGCCTCACGTTTTCGAAGAGAGTAGGGATAAAAGAATAAGGCTAATAGAGGAATAGTGGTTAGATAATCGCTCCCGGTACGCCTCGTTTTAAGGATCGGATGGGTAGGAGGAACTTATAGACATCACAAACATTCAATTGAAAAATCAATTGCATCACGCACCCGAAACTTTTTTTTTATTGTTATATTAATTGTCAGCTCCTTCAAAATCATCTTAAAGACCGTAAAATTACCTGTCATCGGCGTACTGTGGAATTATTTTTATCTCTATTGCACAACATCACTAAGTGAATGAGCAAGTAGGATGCAAGAACAGCGCCAGCATGTATTTCGCTCGCATCGTTTACTTTACGTGTGATTGAGCGAGAGAATTCCACGACAAGCGCCTGATTAATGTATTATACTTTATTATAAAACCACAAAACAATTGTTTTATGCAACTGTTCCACAAGTTGTGATCATTTTATACACGGAAAGAATTACTGAATTGTATTTTAATTATTTAAAAATCTTGACCGAAAAAATCTCAATTGTAAATACAGTTTGGATTATTTTGTAAATGTCACTCTAGTGAATGCAAACAGTAAATATTATTTTTTACACGTTTTCCCTTTGCTATTTTGAAGACAGTTTTCTCTGTATATTTTAAGGAACGCTGTTTTCTAAGAGAAGTTGCTTGAAAGCAACACGCGATCTTAAGTTACGTTTCACACAAACATGTAATATTTTCTTTAATTATATAATTATACTAACCTAATGATATAATAAAACATATAATACACAAACTCGCGATTATTGAAACAACGCAATATGATGTTTTGGGACTTTCGCGTTACAATGCCCAAGTGCTCATAGATAGTTTTTGTTAAGACTATTCGGTACATTTCACGAAAAATCTTCACGGTCATTTACGCCGATGTCGCGAATCGTATTTTAGAAAAAATATTCTTTCCATAATTTGAAATTAAATACGTAAAGGAGAAAATATTTTTTTCGACATTACGATTTATTGAGATAATAAACATGTCGATAGCAATGTTCGCTTATATACCAATAAAAGATACCGAATACCCTTGAGCTATACACATTTCAATGCGGAATTTCTAAAAACATGAAACCCTGAAAAATATGCATGTCTTTGCTATTCGCTATACCTAAAGTCAAAATCTCTTTCATCGCAGTGAATCGGCTCATTTTGGCAATATTTTGTAGCAACTAGTTGTGAACAACATTCACAAGTATTCTGATACTATTTTACAATACAGTTAAATTTGCACTTATCTGTAAGTATTTCTTTCAAAAATAATTTTAATCATAAGACAGATTTTAATATAAAAATTGGTTGACTCAATTCCACCTGTTATGTGTATGCAGCCGCTGTTTCACGGCCGCCTTACATAACACAATAACACGCAAGAAAAGAAAGGAACTCACTCGGCATTTTCTTGGCTCAATACAGAGCTGCACGAGACCGATCTTTTAAAAATCCTTATTTAAAGAAAATGGGACTTGTTTTGCCACTTAGTTTAAGTGATGTTAAATATTCTGTTTATCCGTATACTGAGATTTCGCCGTGGTGATAAAGCATAATCTACTCCGCGTTGAATCTTAAGTGGAATTAAGAATACCCCGTTCCCCATATGTTGCAAATTTATCGAAAGCCTCAAAGTTTGCTTTGTTTCATATTAAGTCAGCGTGGCCTATGGGTGGAACGGATAAGGGTGGAAATACAGTTGTACCTTTTGAATTTAAAAATAACTGAAATTCATACAATGGATGTATTCATTGAATTAAAAAAAATTACATTTTTTTACAAACGTAATGATGTGAATATCATGTCTATATCTGGGACACAATTGAGCCATCAAGAAGTGAAGTGAGCCAAGTGATAAAATGGTGATCATTGTTTATTTAAAGTTTTAGTTGAATGATCTTCTTACATTGATTTCCCCACTATTTAGTTTGATAATTCAAATTAAAATTAATAAAATATTTTTGCAGCCTGTATTTACTTAGTTCAGTTCACTTTTATATTACTTCATGACATGAAAATCAAATCGCACTAACTCGTTTTTTTCGAAAATATCAATTGGCTCACTTCACTTCGAATTGGTTTGATTTAAATATGAAATTAAAATAGATAACAAATTTTTCTAAAATAACGTAATATTAATACAATAGAACACTTAATTTTTGTGTCATGTTACCTTATTGCTAAAAAAATCACCGATTAGCTTAATATTCCACACAAACAAATCGTTAAATAATTATTTGTGTGCGTGAAATAAAAAAATATATTTCGAATGTTTTTTTTTAAACTTTGTGGTTCAGAATTTATTCGATTATGACTCTAGATGAAATAAAAAAATACAAAACATTATAAAATTATTAAAATAACTGTAGCACCAGTTAAAAACATAATATGAATATGAATATATTTTTTTTACATTTTAAATAAATGGTTATACTAACGGCATATTTGTTTGATATTTGTAGAATGGAAAAGTTATAGAATATAAAAGAAAGCGACGTCTGCAAATCAGTCGATAATTTTTGCAAATTAAATTGTATAGGAATTTTTTCAAGCGGCTCTAGAAATGATTTATTCATTAAGCTCCACCCTATTATATGGATTTGCTCTTGATATTTTTTCTCGCTTTCGTTTCTTTTATTCAACACTGTATAGTTAAAATATTGGTCGCATCGTTCATTTTTGACACGAATAAGCTTAGAATTGGAATCATTGTCTATGTCAGTGCTCCGCAACAGCTGTGCCGCGGCACATTAGTGTGCTGTGAGGTGATGCTAGGTGTGCCGAGGCGAGTTGCTTCATTGCAAAAAAAAAAACAATAATTTGTCTCAAATGAAAAGATTAATATCTGTGTATACCATCGGTGTGCGGTGCAAGTATCGCTATCTCTATCATATAATCTAAATTATATAAAATCAAGTAGGATAAAAGAGCAAACGCAACTTGCCCTTATATCTCGCTGGTACCCTTTGCTTTACATGTGATTGAGCGAGAAAGAGAAAAATGAGTTTGTGTATATCTTCATTGTTTACTTGTGGTGTACCGAGGTCATTTGAAGAAAATTTGGTGTACCTTGGACGAGAAAGGGCTGCGGAGCATTGGTCTATGTTTTTTGTGTATTTGTAAATGAATACTACAATTCGTGATATTGCATACTACAGCTGATGTCGTTAAGTAATCGTAAACATGCTCACAAGTAAAATATAATTATATTGTAGTTTAAAACTTACAAAGAATCATTCAAAAAATATACTAACCTAATGACATCAAAGTTATGGATTATAATGACTTATCTTTACATTTTAATCAGGCTTAATAAAATTGTAACGGTATGTGCTATTGGAAAATCTATTTACAGGAAGCTATTTGAGGCAGCAAAGTTGTAATAACCTTCTGTAGGTCAAAAATAATGACCGCCATCATGTTGGATGTAGGAATGTAGCTTTTAGCAGTAATATGATTTGTATGCTAATCATTACTGTATAACACAAAACTTGGAATGTACCAGAGCAATCATGAAACGTACAACGAAGAAAACTTGTCGTAACCCTCGACAGCGATACCCAGTTTAAATATTGATACTTTTTTACTTAAAAGAGCGAGCATTTTCAACTGGGATTCATTTCAGTCAATTCCAATTCATAAGTACTATCAACTGTATCATTAAAACAAGTATTTTTGTAGGAATTTTGCCGGAATTAAAATCAATACAATTTAACAACTTCATGTGATGCAACTTCCACTGAAACAAACTTCTCTTTACAAATTTGTATGTAACTAAATTACACAGTTGAAAATACTATAGTTTTGGCTTAGTTCATACTCGCTCCCAATGTGGAGCATATATCGACACTCCCTTCGTATAATCCCGTATCTGCAAACATGACATTTTACAGGAGAGCGTCTTACAAATTCAAAATACAGTTACACAGTAACGACTGCATCTATCTTCTTAAAAATATGCTTTTATTTTAAATCTAGTTTCTTATTGTATATAAAGTTAATAGTTTTGGAGATATTACAGATACGACATTGTACTTCGGATTTTAGGTAAAGATCTTACGTAATAGTGGCCAGTTACGTGTTTGTACTTTACGAGAAAACGGTGAAGTAGGTACTTTTAAAATGTTGTTTGATGCCTACAAAATGCGTATAATCACGTATGTGGCTCTTACGTGATTATACGATGGAACTGTCGATATGTACTCCTAAGTACCGTGTGAAGAGGCCACACGGAACGTCTTTACGGAAGTCACTTAACGAAAAACATTTGTAAACCAGTCCAGGAAGAAGGGTTGTGGGTTTTCTTTATGTCTTTTTTTATTATTGGAAAGCGTGGTGGGGGACTGTTGAAAAACAGAACAGACACAATACCTTTGAATACAAATCAATATTGATTAAATTGACATTTGCTTGGTAGAGCTCCGTTATAGTAGGGTAAACATGTCAAAGTATTCAGATTTACAAGAATTTTATCACTTTTGTTGATAGCTATTTCGGCTTCATGCCATCGCCAGAACTATGTTTAAAATTAATTTAGTTTTGCTGTATATAAGTACTGCTTATATAGAGATGGGCAGTATTATATCACCTCACTTGTTCGAACATCATAACTTTTATTTAAAACAACGATAATTTAGAACAACTCAAAGACACAATTAGTACGCCAAACATTCTAATTAAAATAAGTCACGATGCTGGAATAAGTGTGGTGAAATAATATTATTGTCTATCTTCTCTAAAACAGTATAGTATATATAGTCAACCTAAACGAAGTTTTAAAATTGTTCTGACGATGGCTTGACAACTGAATATATTTTTACTTTTATCCTGATACATTCTGTCGTAATTCATGACAGTTATTTTTAAGTCCCGTTTCATTTTATTTTTACGTTCTATTATATCAATATTACCATCTGACGTTGGTAGACAATGTCTTGCAAACTCCACTTGGAAAATTAATATTAATTATTCCATGTTTAATGGCGCATTGAATCGTGATACTTCTAAATTTTCTTAGTGGTGCGCTGCCCTGGTGGAAAATACTAATTCCCAGATAAGTGGTATACTCGTAGCTGGTTGGATAATATCATTGCCTGTGTAACACTTATATGTGATTTGCAAACATGCACCATTTCTTTCGGTACGTGTTTTCCTGTTAGTCGGATCAGTTACAGCTTCACCTTCGAAGGTAAACACCAATAAAAAGAGTAAACCAGATGAAATAATGTAACGGATTTTGCAGTTTATTTGTTTGCTATTAAGCTAGATTCTAGCCAATTGACTGATGTACAATACATTTGTCATTATCGTAATTTGTATCTCTGTATTTTAGGATATCAACGGCTTAATCTGCAAAACAGGAAATTTCACTACATATTATTATCACTATAATTTAACCATCAAGAAATTAAAGAAATAAAAAATACACCTAATTACTTTATTTAAGACATCGACTGAGGGTGCTTGATGGAATTTCAATATCAAATTTGAATTGTTGAGATTTTGTACATTTATTTCCATGTGGGTCCTAGACTTATAATATTTTGTCGTATTTTTAACGTATATATAAACGTTACTATTTACTGTCTGTCAATTCGAGTCCGTTCGTGTGCTCGAAACTTGAAGATTCCAAGAAGCGAAACCCGTATCGTTAGTGAAAAAATACATTGAAATGTAGAAAATTTCAACAATTCGAATTTGACTATTAATTATTTTTTAATTTAACAACTTGAATCCCGGAGCCGTGTTTTCATGTGACAAGCTAACCATCCGCTGAATCCCGGAAACGTGTTTTCATAGTTTATAGTCATAGTTTTGGTATTTAGCAACATGTATTAGAAAGATTCATGGTAACCGTAATAGGAGATACTGAATCAATCTAAAACAGTAATTACATTACTATTTTCGTCAAAAATAGTGACTGATTTTACCGACTAAAAATCGATTTTATCATAACTGGCAAGTGGACGCATCAAATATGCAAATATGATGGTTACCGAGTCTACTTTGAATTAGAACTGCATAATTCACATAATCTATTAAGCAGGATTTTAGGACACAACCAAATATATATTGATGCAAATAGCAGCTACAGAAATTAAATGAGTTCGGTAGAACTTACTAGGTGAGCACCAAGCAAGCTCGCTACATCTACAAACATTATCATCTGGCTTTCTATAAAGGGAAAACTAGCAATAATATCATACAAAATAAAATTATAATAGTTTTTCCAGCAGTAATAAAAAGTTAAAATTGATTTAACTTAGTAGTTTCATAGTTATAGTACTTTTAGAAATCTCTTAATAAAAAATGCTACTCTTCAGAACTAAGCCGGGCGCACGGAATAGTTTAATCTAGAATGGGCCGGGCCTATACTGTTAACAATAAAACTAATGAAGAGTATTTCATAATTGCTAAATAAAAAAAAATATCTATATATAATATGTGAAATCAATCATATTGAATTATTACTGATTTATTATTATTATTTATTGTAAGAAGACATCTCAAATCATCAAAGAAACTTGTTTTTTTTATTGTAATATCACTCACCTTTCGTTAAAATATCAATATGCAATTGAAAATTCTTATTGCACCTTCGGTGAGCAAAACCAACTTAACATCTAATTATTATTGACTCGTGTAGTACTGCAGATTCCTGTATTATTTCGCTTTATCTACAACTCCCAGTTAGCAACCAATAATTTTGCGACTAGCTTGATAATGTCTGATTATTTCAGCAGTAAAATTTAACCGTTCAGTCAATATTAAATCTCTCAAAAATAATGATGTTTACATTAAAAAAAGCTGCGTACATTAATATGATAACAGTTATTTAACAGCTATAAAACACAAATCAAATATAATAACGGTTTGTATAGAAAAAAATACATTTACAACTCAAATTAACACCAGAAATAATTTGTATATGCATAGTAGATAGTGTAGTTATACAGTCCACATTTTAATATTTCCAATATTAAATCATATTTATAGATAAAACATTTTTTTAACTTTTTATTGACACTTTCGTACTTATTGATAAGGTCTGAGATGTTCCGTTTTCCTTTCCACCAATTTTATCTCAAACGGAACCGGTACTGATCATTATAAACACGTGGAAGTATTGTGAAAATCGGTGAGCTGGCTCCATGGCGCCCGCGGTCACGGAGTTGTGAATCCCTGCTTTAAAGGGACGATTTGCTAATTTACAATAATTTCCCTATGTGAAAAATGAGGTTGAGTTCCAAAATAACAACCAGTTTTAGTTAATCGGATCCTGTTGAAATGATTAAGCTATGTGTCCATTTGATCCACAATAAGAACTGACATCGTTGAAAAAAGGAATCGGAACCTTTTAAAAACATTTCTTTTTCTATGGTCATATTTATTTCACTTCAAAGTTTAATGAGAAGACAAAAAGTTTTTAATACTTTTTTTAAAATGGTATATATTTAAAAATACTAATTTTTAATTGCATTTGGGCACGCTTTTATATCAATAGAATGCATCGGAAATATCCAACGTATGTGTTTATATCGATATAACTCTAAATAATTCCGTTCTCTTATATTAATTTTTTACAATGCAATCACAAATTTCATCACTAGACTGTCCAGCATGCAAATGTCAACTGACAGGTGAATGTGAACAAACACGTCACTTTTATAAAATGTTGACATGTCAGATTGACAGAGTAACATATTTGTGACATGCCAATGTACGTTGTCGGCAAATTAAAACAAACATTCCGCGTTCGGTGGGAACGCAAGGGTATATTATCAATATTTATTTATACCGAATAAAAGAATCTTTTCAACGATGTAATACGATGGAGCAAACAATTTGATGATAACCATTATTAATTATTGAATTAATTAAATAACGGTTATTTAATTGTTATCAAGTGAAAAGATTCCATTATATATTATTGAAATGTTAAAATTTTAAATGAAATATGAATCGTAATGTTCCTAATTGATACGGCACATTTTGGCTCTGAACTGAGTGATAATAAATTAACATTCTAACTTTTCAAAATTTATTTCATCCGAAAAAGAAATAAAAGGTCACGCCAACATTTGTCTTGGTAATTTACTGAATAAATTAATTTTGGATTTTTATTCGAAGGCATGGAACTTTGCGATATCTTAAATACCCTCTCGCCCCTATTATCTTTACAAACAGGACGTATCGAAAGCGATGCAAATGGTGCCCATGTGAATTGGTTTCACTGTGGATTGCTTAGCTCTGCAGCGATCACGCCCTTCTATCTGCAACGATTGAAGTGAAAAAAAAAAACATTAGAGATGAAGGAGGCTTAATGATGCTAACTCGCCTTAGTGCTTAACGCTTGATCAAGTAGATATCCAATATCGAGAGCAATATGCTTACTAATACGCTTGTCCTACAGCCTATTTCAAAAATATAATTACGCGAGCCACACAAAAATATGTGTCAGGCCGGAAGTTTCCCAAGCCTGGATTATAAGATGCATTCCGAATTTAAAGAATTCGAAATAGGTAAAAACATGTTTTATTATAGATGAAATATGGTAGGAATATTATGAATTGACACTTCTATTCAAGGATAACACTTTAATCTATATATTATATAAGTGAATGTTTGTTTGTCCTCTATGCGTTCCTTTACCAATCATTCGATTTCGATGAAACTTTGGTGAATTCTGGTGCGCGAAGGTTTTCGAAAAAAATATTTAAATCTAAAAAAAATTATCAAATACGTACAAACAACGACACCTCAGAAAAACCTTCTGATTTATTCGTGTACGCACCAGACAGCAACAAAAAAATTCTGAATCCAAAAGCATTTCAATAAACAGAATTAAAAATTAAAATGAAGTGGCATTGCAACGCATACCGGGTACTCACTAGTATTACATAAAGTTAACTGTATTTTATTAAATTTCAATAAAGTATACAATGAAACTTATTTTCTGCCTTGAATGCGGTATGTTATTTTTTTTTATTTATGTTTGAAACAATACAAAAGAGCAACAGTTATAATATCATAGAACCAGTAAAATATCATTCTATTTTCTGCACTTTAAATGCAAATGCGATATTTTTATGCACTCGATCCAATCCAATTCTCCTGGATGTGCAATGCAAACTTTTAGATGCATCTTTGCATTTGTGAGCGGCTCGACATACAAAGGGGGAAGTCTTTATACTATCAATAAACCTTTTGAAAAAAATTAATAAATTCAAAGACTCTGAAATTGCGTTACGGATTAACGAGTGATTTTCGTATTTCCGTTCTCTACATCGAAAATATGTTGAATATTAATTTATACCAAATATTTTTCTTTTTTTGTAATCAAACCGAATTTGAAAGTTATTACGGCTATCTGGAGCATATAGCTTCCTAATGGAAGTATCTATACATAAGTTTTTGTTGCTTACCTGCAACAAGCAGTTGCTCAACCCTTATTTTTCGAAGACAGTAGGGATAGAAGAATAGGGCTAGGACAGGAATAGTGATTAGTTAATCGCTCTCGCTACGTCTCGTTCTTAGACATCACAATCATCTATGTCTACAAACAGAAATCCATAAATCAATTGAAAAATCAATTTATAAAACTGTCTGTACCGGGACTTGGACCCAAGACATCGGGCCTGTTGTGCAATGGTCAGCGTCGTTGGCTACGATTATGGACATTAAGCCAACAAAAAACAAAAAAATATGTAATAATAAACAATATTGACAAACAATAAAAAGATAAGGCAACTAATTATTTGGGCACTTACATATCCCATAAATGGTCAGTAATTAATTGGATTAATAGTCAGTAAGAAATTATAATAATTACGTCAGTTAACAATTATTTTTGGTCAGTAAATAATTGCCAAATAAATAAAAGTTAGGTTTAATTAAAAAACTGACAGTTTTATATAAATATATAACCATTTGATTTAATAACTGAACATTTTATACAAATTATTAACTGAATACGTGTACACTGATCATTTTTATAATCAGTTACTGACCATTTATTATTTCTTACTGACCAAAATTCAAACAGTTACTGACCCAATAAAAGCAGGCCTGCGTCTACCTGGAAGGCCGCTGATGGCCATCCATAGAAATTACTAAGCGAGCTACAGAACGCTGGAATGACATGGGAGGGAGCAAGAAGACTGACGAGGGACAGAGAGTCTAGGCACCGTGTGGTGGCCATATACTCCGAGTAGGAAAGGAATATGGTTAAAATAACAATATTGAAAATTTATCGTTATTAAGTGTTAAATTTATACCACACAAATGTTAAAGAAAGTGTTTGTCTCCACTATTTCTTTAAATTGTGCTTCTTTTTTAAAATATATATTTCCAGACGTATTTTCCAAGTTAAGCCGACTATAAGATTATCGAAAAATATTTTTTCTATTTCATAAATCTATGATCCTTGAATATATACTACTGAAAAATAATATTCTTAAACAAATACCACAAGATGGAGGGCATAGCAGACGCCTGGGTTTCTTCTTTGACTATTATTACAATTTGAAATTCTGAAACGTGATTTGAATTTTAAACAGCGCTCCAGATGAAAAATCCTCCCTTGGGAATAAATTTCCGTCTCTTCATTCAATAACCGATCTAAACCACCGAAATAAGCGAGCGTTTTCAAAAAAAAAAACTTTATATTTTAAGCAAATCTACTTTCAATTTTATTTTATACAAGACTCTCCTCTGAATAAATCTTTGTCATTCAAATTAAAAAAACTTTGAAAAATCATTTTGTTCGAAAGACTATATGCATAAATTTTCTTTTTAAATGTTGCAAGCACTTAACATCTTTATTCAGATAATATATAGAATTATGTTTTTAATCAATATGGTGAAAATATTCTTTGAAAAAAAGCTAGGCCTCGTTTTGATGAAAATAAAACAAGTGGAAATATTCAAATTTTTAAAAATATTTCTGGATTTTTAAAAATATTTGGAACATATGGCCACCAAACGATGCCTACAAAATTCTTTGTCACTCGCCAGTATTCTTCCTTCCTCCCATGTCATCACAGTGTCCCGTAACTCCACCTTTAATATTTTATGGATGGTCATCAGCGGCTTTCCAGAACGACGAAGACTATCCAGTTGAAAGAAGAGCCAGTCCGAGTCAAGTTAATCGGCACTTTTTTTAAAAATTACTTAGCAGTCTGTTCTCGTACCTACGAGTTCCTAACAAAGTCGAATCAACTTACTTTAAGTATTTGTTGTAATCACCTGTTTTCGAAACACAGTATACTGTTACCGTACAGTATGTGTTTTCAAAAGGTGTCATGACTTGGAACCGTACAGTCAATATGCATGCATTGAATTAATGACTCCTAGGTCTAATCAGACTTTCAGTCAGGATTCAACTAATAATTTATAAAAAACATCGGCCTCTGTGGTCTAGTGCTAAAAGCTTTGCCCTAGCGTTCAGGTGAGTCTGGGTTCAAGTCCCGGTAAGTTCAATACCAAATTTAATTTTTTTTAAATTTAAATTTGTGATCTTGGACTTGAGTTGCATATAAAAAATCTCATCGAGTTATCTCGTATGATTTTCGAATTTTAAAAACAGTTTTTAATCCATTATAAATAATATAAAACAAGCTAAGAGCGATAGCTTTGATTGTTCATATAAAGGTGTGGACACAACCATCAGGACACTAATCGCGTTCTGTAAGACTGCCCCGAGATTAATGCCGAATTAGCAGAGCTGTTTGCTGTGGTTGGTTCTCATACAGGCCCAATAGGCCACGCTGACTTGATCTCAACCAAGCCTACTTTTAGGCATTCGATATATTTGCAACATTGTATGGGGATAGGGATATCTTCTAGTCGTCTTTAGATTCAACGCGAAGTAGATTAAACTCTAACGCTACAGTGTATTCTCAGTATACGGATACACAGGATACTTAATATTGCTTAAACTAAGTGGGTGAACAAGTCACATTTTCTTTTTTTTCCTCCATCTTTACGTTTCTTAAGCACAATAGTGTGTGGTTAAAAGATCGCTACCGTGCAGCTGTGCATCGGATCAAGAATAAGATGAGTTTTTTTTTCTCTTCTTGATAGTCATTGCGTTATGGAAGGCGGCCGTGAAACAGCGGCTGAATACACATAACGGGTGGAGGTGAGGCAACCAACTTGTGTACTTAATATCGTTTAAAGCAAGTGGCTGAGCAAGTGACATTTTATTTTAAAAAATAAAACACAATTCATTTGTACTACGTCCACATATTTATAATGATCAGGACCGGTTTCGCTCATCACGAGTATTATCAACTTAGGTTTTATCTAGAGAACGATCAGTTGATAATGCTCGTGATGGGCCGGTCCTGATCATTATAAATCTGTGGAAGTAGTACAAATGAATTGTGTTTTATTTTTTAAAATATAATGTCTTTCCGCCAAGAATTGCCAGTTAACACCTTAAAAATGACATTTTATTGTTTTCTCTCCATCTTTTCTTTCTAAAGCAGCTCTGCATCGGATCAAGAATATGATGAGTAAATTCGTTTCTTTTCTTGATCGTTATTGCGTTATGTATGATGGACGTGAAACAGCGGCTGCATACACATAACGGGCGGAGGTGGGGCAACTATTAATAAATAATCCACGTACTGCATATTTAAGTTGAAAGATTTCCTAGTGTCAATACAAGCCTTAGGGAACGTTTGCTATTGTTTTATATGACGTATTAAAATACAGTAGAGCTGTACATATCGACTCGTCAATAAATCTCTCAAGTCAATTTGGATATATTGTTGCCGGCAATAAATCGCTCTTCCGGCATACGTGATACTTTACCATTAAAACTGTTATTCGAGTATGGGAAATAATTATTATTGACGGAATAGCTATGTTTTATGAAATTTATTGTAGTGCTTGATAATACAGTTAAAACGGCTATATAAAACAAATCAATTGTTCAAAATTGGAATATAAAATCGACTTCAATGTAAATTTAGTGTATTTCAATGATTTTTGTATGAAGAAGTAGTAACTAAGTGATTCAATTATTCCATGATTTTTAGTAAAATATTATCTATATACATAAAAATGAACGGTTGTTTGTTTTCCCCGTATGCGTTCCTATACTATTCATCAAAAATATTAAATAAAAGAAGAATCACATAGGTATAAATAGCGTTCGTGTGTGACATAACAAGTGGTGTTAATTGACATCGGTGATGTTGGTTGGACATAGGTGATGTTCGAGAAATATATATAAATGAATGTTCGTTTGTCCCGTGTGCGTTACTATACTATTCATCCGATTACGATGAAACCTGGGTGAATTGTTGTGCGCACATCCGCGAAGGTTTCTGAAAAAAAAATATTAAATAAAAAAATAATGAAATAGGTTCATTTGTGACATAACAAGTGGTGTTAGTTGTTAAATTCCAATTTCCTGTCTTAAATGGAAGTTTTAAATAGAAGACCAACTGTTGCCTCGAATCCCAATGTTTCAGGCAGATATGCCAGTCAAATTCAAACGTCTACAGTTTCCGGTGTGACTCGCATTTGCAATGACCACAGGGACAATCGCTACAAGTATGTGAACTAAATTTGGGCAATCCATGCTTCTCACATGTACCAGACGGAAAAGAAAAAATATTGTCTATCCAAAAACACTTCATTAAACAGAATTAAAAAAAAAACACTTTATTTCTTTGAGGGGCATTGCAACGCATGCCAGGTACTCACTAGTTTAATATAGAAATATGAAAACATTAAATGACATTTAAATGTTAATTAAGATATCAGAATTAGCTCGATCGTCCATCCTAAAACCATGTGTTGAGAATTGAATGTTTTAAAAAATATTTGTTATTCATGAGTATAATTCCGATTGTTTATGATTGACGAGAATGTATGTATAGGATGATGATGACGTGTGATGATTAAAGGATTTCTGAGATATATACCGTCGCCGGCTGTCTGTGTTCTGTTTTAGTTAGCATTACTTGCCTTTTCAGAGACTTCGCTTTTATTATTACATATGCAGAATTGGTGTCGTATATATTGGTCATCGCTAGATTTCACTGACTGCATGTGCAAGTGCGTTAAAAACGCAAGTCATTACAATGTAATGACTCGCCACAGTTATATGAAAATCTTCATAGATTTTTTCTTTTTATAGATTTAAAACAAAACTGGCATAGCAGCTGACAAAATAAATTTCATAAAACGTTTGTGACGACAGAGTAGTAGCAGCGGATTACAGTGTTGCAGGGGTGCGTGTTTGGTTTTGAACCGAGGAGTAATATTATCATTTATATTATTTCTACTTTCTTACGTCTCTCGATCGATTGAAAAACCAATTTATGAGATTGTCCGCACCGGGAGTTGAACCCGATACATCAGTAACCGTAGCTAACGACGTTAACCACTGCACCACAGACCCGACAGGATACAATAGATTTAAAAAAATAAAACAATTTGTTTTTTACTACTTTCACATTTTTGTGACACACATTTCGACAGGTTTGCTCATCGCGAGCATTTTAAAATGATGATCGCGATTAGCGAAACTGATCCTGATCAGTATTAAAATTTGGAAGTAATACATAACGAACTATATTTTAGCTTTTTCACCATGAATTTACAGTATATTGTTCACTGAATAATATTACCTCAGATAAAAAAAAAATTAAGGTGCTAACCAACTTTTAAATTTTTATTTGGTTTTCACTTAACAATACACGTGAATGCAAATAGATAAAATAACCGCTCAAAGAATGAATACCTTGCCACAGTGTAAAATCAGTAAACGCTTAAAGTAAAACAATTTTCACAAATAGAAACATAGAGAGGAAGAATTCTAAAACCCACACAACCTTTCAGACTCTCAGGGGCTATATAGTGGTTAAAATGTTCCCAGCTTCTAGCGAATACCTTTCTCAAAGAGAAAATTAAACTCGGAGAGTGACACCGTATTGAGAATTCGAGTTTGAAATAAGTAATAAAATTTGAATATTTTTACCCGTTTTTATTTTGGGCTATCAGCTCCTGGTAACGAAGCTAACGTGTATCCAAAATTACATTGAATTTTTGAATATATGATTTTTTTTTATCACTACATTCTCTTTGAACCAATCCTGTGATAGTGTTGATATTATGCTGTTACTCCTTATGTGTAATCAATTTTTGAGTAAATGAAATTGAGTATATTTAACGCATATTGAAAGAGCTATAAGACAAACTCACTGCGGATTATTAAAATTTTTATATATCGGTGCTTAAATCTTTATTTTAATTTAATACTCCTTGTTATCTATTAAAATCGTTTTTATAACGTGTGTCTTCTTTATTCATATTAATTATTTACTAGTAACCGTATCTGTCATATATGACTGTATTGAAATTGAAATACTGAATGTCTGAAGTAGCTAGTACGTCAGAGCTGTGTGTGCATTGCATAACATTTTATTTTATATACACCGCGGATGCTTAGGTCATGAGAAAATTTCATACCTACATGTGATAATAATAAAACGTCTACAGAGCGGCGTGGGCTATTTTTATTATTTATAATAATTGTAACCATTATATATCCGTTATACGTACACAATATAAATGTAGTGCGGTAGTGTTATATTTTATTTTTTATCAAGTCCGCTCTCATTCTGAAGCATATGGATTTGCTTTCTTCTTTGAATTCTTGAATTGAAATTTGTGAAAAAGTTAGATTGAGATTTTTTAAATATATTGTAGCTTTATTATTGAATGCAACATATGGTATTCATGTTTTTCATTGAGTTCTGTGAAGGGATTAAGAGAGAACAGATTTTTTTTTATTTGTCCGCGAAAAGTAACAGGAGAACAGGCGACCCTATGGGTCTACATTTTATTTTCTTTAGTATTTTAAAGTGGGATTCTCGCTCTGACGGTACGTAGCAAAGGGAATTCCTACAAAGGAAATGAATGCATGGCATAAAAGTCTTTGCGAAAAACAACAATCCAAGTGACATGAACCTATCAGTTGTTACAATTTTTCTATACTGTGATCATACATGTGAATGTTTATGTGCTCTTAATAATGGATTTCAATAAAAACAAAACATTACTAAAAAAAAAAAAAGATTTTTATTTTATATCTCGTTTCTATTTCGTTTTCTGTGGTGCTGGTAAATAAAATTCCCTAGGGTATTCAACGTTTTACCAACTGTATTTCGCAGTGCAAACTGTATTTGCAGTGGTCTATCGTGTACAAATATATGTATTTACAGATCACACATGTGGATATTGATAGGCATGAGTAAAAATGAAACAAGTACATTGTTAGGAAGTTAGTTTCTTTCACTTTGTCAGATCTGCATACATTCATTCTGTGTGTGAAGGAGGTGGGAGATGAGTATTAAAAAAATAAAATTGAGTTGAATTTGCCAAAATAGCTATAATGCATATATGTGTGAAAGAGTAAAGAGACTAGTCGAATTAATGCTGCTGCGTTAGTAATTTTCACTTTCATTTATATCTTTTTTTTCTCTACATTCAGTTGTGGAATTAGTAGAGAAAAATGTATTTTATTTACATTAACATATTGACTTGCCTACAAGAATTGACAGTAAACACCGAAAAAGTAAGTAAATTTAACAACATAAGACCCTTTTCCTTTCGCACACAGCATTATTTGTACATTTTTTTACCATTTCTGCATTTTTGCTCCCAATGTGTAGCATGTAGATTCTTAATGGAGCTTAATCTCAACAGAAATAGGGATAGAAAGAAGGATAGGGTTAGACAGAACTAGTGGTTTGGTAATTGCTCTTACTTCAACCCGGCTTAAGGACTGAATGGGTGTAAGGACATTTTACACATCACAAACATCCATGCTTTCGAAAAGAAATCCATAAATCGATTTAAATATCAATTTCTGAAACTGACCATCCTGTGATTTGAACCCGTGAGCACAGCAACTGAAGCCAACGAGTTTGAACACTCAATCACGGCCGAAAAAGATTTACGTATTACACACATAAAAGAGTTTATTTAATCTTCATTTAATTAATTTCAATAAATGGTATGTAAAAAGCTCATAAAAAAAACACTCCATGACTCTATGACTCCACAGTTATGTAAGCAATTTTCAATTTTAGCAGGAATTATAGCTCTATTTTTGATGAAACTATGCGGATTCTTTATATTCTTTGTACATGTACTATTGAACTATGCGCGCTTATACACATTTTATTCAACAATCACGCCATTACCAACATAAGGAATGTGAAAAAAAATCGATAGCAGTCACGACACAATACTGGAAGTAAAAAGATAGTCGGAAGTTTATTATAACCGCGTCCCTATCGGGTGTCCCAAAAGTCGTTTGTCATTTTTATCGCAAAGATTTTCATTGGCAATCTATTCGATCCATTATAAAACTGTTACTCTATTCAAAGGCACGCCACCTAGCCGATTTCTAGGTACACTGAGACAATGTATGGCAGAGGTTGATAACATGTCGCTTTAACAAATAATATTCTATATAGAGAAATCACGATATTGACGGTGTAACATTGACAACTCGTATCGTATTTTTAAAAAATTAAAACCTCAAGAAAAAATATTATTGCAGTAGGACGCAACGTAATATTAGATTAGGTTCTAACAAATAAAAATTGGTAACTTTGCTATTCCACTGGCTTTGTCACTAGCGTGACGCGTTTCGCCTCTTTAAGAAGCATCTTCAGAAGTTAGAATCGATAGAAAATATAGGTTCTAACAGTCTGTACGCTTTGTCCAAACAAAGATATGTCTGTATTTTTTTTAACACGTTTTCCTGAAGGTAACAAATTTCGTGAATAGGCCTTTGGTTGGGAGAGGGGCGGGCACATCCACTCTCTGTCTCTGTGCACCGTGAACATCAAGCTCATTGCAGCGAATAGTAACAGTTGGAATTGCCATCTGGTATAATACATTCCAGTTATTGTAAATTTCTATAGTGGACATTTTTACATTTAATATATAAGTAAAATTGATAACTTAGTTATTCCACTGGCCGTTTTACTAATGTAACGCGTTAAGTTATCAATTTTAATTTGATATTAAAAAATCCACAAAGTTACCGCCAAATCCATCGAAAATATTTTTTCACTTATTAACACATCTATTTTGAATTAGACCAGTGGTTCCCAAAGTGGTTCCTACGGATCCCCAGGGGTCCTTGTGACCACTGAGGGATTTTTTGGCTAATTAAAAATAGTTTGGGGGTGCATGGACAACGTCAGAGGGTCCGCGAAAGGTTTAATATAAAAAATATTTTTGACATATTTTCAGTTTATGAATTAACATTGCGTTTTTCTTTTGTTAAATAATTTAATGTGTAATTATTGATGGATAGAAAAGATGTATTAAACAAGTTGTCGATGGCTGCTCCAAGGGGTCATAGCGATAAGCCAAACAATGGAATTGTAGAAACACAATACAACGAATTCCGATGGACCAATGCCCTGATCAATTTTACTTTACCAGGCCTTTAACGTTTTGAAATTATATTATTTATTTTACAATGATGTGCCAACTCTAACATCGATGATATCTTATTATTTCATTTTTGTTGGCACATAACTTATAAATTCATTAAAAGATGTAATCTGTTTTTCAAATTTTATTCCTTCAAGGAATGACGTAAATTCCAAATATTTAAATGACAGAGAAAGGCTTCATTTTTTTAATAATAAATGAATTCAAGCCAAATAATTTATGATCGACATTCTTCTTAGTCAATGACTCATTACTGAAAATTAAATTAATGACTCATCACTCATTTCTGCTCTTGCATGGAAAATAGGAGTAATTAATTTGTTACAGGAAATGTTCTAAGCAACAATTTTAGTTGATTGAATTGGCATTTTCTTGGTAGACCTCAATTAAAATAGGATAATATATAAAAGAATTCAGTTATACAACATTTTATTGGTTAGTTCTGGGGTCGGAATAGGCGGAAGTTCGCGGCACTTCGCGAACCGCCGAACATTTGTTTTAATAACACAGATATTATAATATGCATGGAAAACAAATGTATTGTTACGGTTAAGTGACTTGTCGAATGGAATTATTGTCATTGCGGTCGGTCAAGCAGTTACCGGCTTAACCGAACGCCGATCATTAATTATTTTACATAAGTTAACCTCGAATTTAGTCGGTGTAAGTTGTGTTTTGATTTCTTCTGCACGTTGTTTTCAATTGTTTGAAGCTTTGGCAACGATGAAAAATTAAAGGTAAATACTTAATACTTTTTACTTTCAATATTTATTTTTACACATGTCACTTTATATTTCAGAAGAAATATTTATAATTAGCCTAATTCTGTAAAAAGTAACAGACATTTATTACAATATTTATCAGTGTTATTACAAGTTAACTTTTACAATAACTTTGTTAGTAACTTCTTGTTAGTATTGTAAATTTGTATCATAAGAACGTCCATAAAAGTTCTCATAGTTTCTTATGAAAGATTAGAGATCATCTTCTAATCTTACCATGTTAATTTTAATTTCTTCGGTTTGTAATTTATTCAAATTTATACGAATCAACCCATGAAAAAAATGGCTTTAGCAATATCTAAAAGGAAGAGAAAAATATTTGACGAAAATCGTGATTTTAATAAAGAATGAACCGAGTCATATGCGTTAATTCAAAATATGGATGGTCTTCCAGCTTGTCTCATGTCATGAAAAGATCGCAAACAATAACAAACTTCCTCGCGTATGCACTAAGTCAAAAATTAACTAAGAAACAGATTATGTGAAGAAAATTTGTATTAAAGACAAGTAACTAAATATTTGCCAGATGCTGTAGAGTTATCTAACACGATGCATGGACGCCGTTCTAAATAAATTTTTGAATAAAAAAATCTATTTTCTATATCAATCTAAATATAAATAATAAACATAATAGAATTCGAAATAAGTAGATGTAAAGGTAAAAATAAAGCTTCAATAGAATGATGTTGTCATAAAAAGAATTCGAAACAAACGTTTATTTTATTCTAAACATATCTTTTGGTGTGTCTTTTTTTATTTAGTGGTGGTTATTTTTAAACCACGTCTAGTCCTAAACTATTGATTGGGAATCTCAACAGAAGGTGTTTTAATCATTCGTTTATTTATTCTTTCTGTCTTTTCTTTTCTTAAGCACAATACGATTGATCCCGTGAAGAATATGATGTTTAAATTGGTTTTTTTTTCTTGATCGTTATTGTGTTATGGAACGCGGTCGTGAAACAGCGGCTGCATACATATAACGGGTGGAGGTGGAGCAACCAACTTCTATTTCAAATTATTGAGATTTTGTACACTTCCATGTATTTTGTCACTAACGACCCGAGTTTCGTCTTTCGGCATCTTCAGGCATTCGAGCACACGAATGGACTCGAACTGACAGACAGTAAACAGTGTCTAACGTTTATATAGAAGATACAAATACGACAAATATTATTTACGAGGTAAAATATTATATGACTGGGAGCCACACTGATACCTGAGTTAACATTTCGAGAATCGCCTTAATCCTTATTTTGTAAACTACACATTAACAGAGTGGCAAATTGCCGCTTTCCATCTACTTTTAGAATTACCAGTGATATTACAATTATAATAGCATTGTGGGTTTCGACGGGATGCAATTCGACGAAAGAGTAAATATATACAATCATTTCACATTTAGTGACATCTTTTAGGTGTTTCAACGTATAGGATACAGTAACGGAAAATTAGGAAGGTTCAGCTGCTCATTCAGAATTGGCAAGGAATTTAACTGGGCTCTATCTACATGGAAGTGTACAAAATCTCAATAATCCAAATTTGATATTGAAATTCCATCAAGCATCATTAGTCGATGTCTTAAATTACAACTTCTATTTATTCAATATATGCGTTATAAAAATTACAAATTATAAGTTTATGGCTTTTGCATTGTAAAAAAGCGTTCAACATTATCAACAAAGCGAAGTCAACATTGTAAACTTTAATACATTAAAAAATAGTTCTCGCCTGAACTCGCCCAAGTCCACACGGAATATATCGACATCGTAAGCAATACCTTGTTCATAGCTAAAGCTCTTTTCAGTGGCATCCCCATTAGCAGGCTGTTTCTAAACTTTGGATGAATAAAGAATTCATGTCCACGATCCCTCAAAAAAAGTACCAGTAACATAAAGCTTGACATTCTCAAGAATGATAGGATAGAAGAATGGGACTAGAAAATTATCAGTGGTTAGCTAACCGCTCTCGCTACGCCCTTTTTTAGGAGTGATGTTAATATTACAAAAATCCATGCATTTTGAACACAAATCAATTTACACAAACGGCTTGTTTTTAGTGCAAATAAAAAATGCAAACTGTAAGTAATAACTTCGGTGCCAAACGCAGAGATATACATGAATGCATATTAATATGATTGCGGATTACCTGCATAGTCACTGCTGCATTTATTCTGAGAGCAAAGCTATTCTAAAGATTGTTTAATATAGAAAGCTTATCGATTTTGCAAATAACGTGACAAAAGAAAAACAATTGAATGGAAACTGGACATATTTGCGGAATAGCGGAACCGTACAGAAGTACAGTTATTTTATCATTGTTTATCTAAATGTTATATTTTAAATAATAATATTTCATTGTTTGTTTCATCTATTACAAATAAGAATAACTTCAGCTTAGCGTTTACATTGTTAAGATATCAATAGTCTTGTTCAAGGATCTCCATACTTTTTAACTTAAGGGCCACAGTGACTCCTTGACTAAGTCCCAAGGGTCAAGACCTATCTAAGCTCATCATACCAATATACTGTGGTTTTGAACTACATGAAAATTTCGGTTGGTACAAGCACGTGTCAAGGACATTTCATTGTGGCGACGATAGCCGAAAGTCGACAAAGAGAAAATTCGCTTCTGCCTGATTTATACACTCATATCAAGTCCTTTCGGCAAAAGAATTGACTGATCAGTTGCATAAGTTTGCTCGTGGCTTTTTTCGCTTTCGGCACTACTTAGCAAAGTGAAAAAATCATGGCGGGCCGGACAGGATACCGGCCATAGTTTGGATTGGTTTAGTCATCTCCAGATAACCTATATTGAGGTACATAACAGGAAAAGCAAGATTCAAATGGTCACCATAAATCAAATGATCCATATATATATATAAAGATGAAGATCTGGTGGTTTGTTTTTCCTGTATGCATTCCTTTACCATTCATCCGACTTCGATCAAACTTTGGTGAGTTGATGTGCGTGCAAGGTTTCTGAAGAAAAAAATGAATTAAAATCTGACATTTAAAAAAAAGAATCAAATACGTACAACAGCTAAGATATCTCTGAATCAGACGGAAAACAAAAAATATTGTTATCCAAAATTGAGGTCTGCACGGGTCTGGGCTGGACCCTTGGACCTTTACCCGGCCCGGCCAGCGGGCCGGGCTCGTGCGGGTAAAGACAATTCAGATTCTGACTCGGGCCAGACCCGGGTAAAGAATTCAAATTTAAGAAAAATATTTCGTACCATGCTCGCGTCATGAGTTAGCCATAAGACAATAGTTTTCGTAAATTTCGTAAATTTATTTCACATGTGCTATGGATATCGTTTGAAATATAGAAACAATAACATATATTGTTTAAAAAGTATAAATGAATGGCTGAGAAAAATAATTCTTGTCTTCGGGTCGGGTTCGAGTAACAAGTGTGATATTGAGACACGGGCTCGGGCCGGGCCAGGCCTGAAGATGACAGGGTCGAACCGGGGAATTTTAGGGAATTTTGACCCGTGCAGACCTTTAATCCAAAAGCACTTCAATAAACAGAATTAAAACACAAACCGTTTCTGTCTTTGAGTGGCATTGCAACGCATGTCGGGTAATAACTAGTATTTAATAATATGACCGGAGTTTTATACATTTTAAAAACAGTTTTTTAACAATTAGTTACTTTCTGAGTATAGTCAGTAGAAGAATATTATGAAATATCATTTTACTGAAATATTAATATTTTGTTTAATTCTTTAGAAGCTTATCTGCCTTAGCATTTTTTGGTGGCATGTTTCAGTTATCTGAGTATATTAAAATTTTTAGTCTAGTTATGTAATGGAGCGATGTGATACTTTTCTACCGTTTTGTATGTACTCTTACTTGTGCTGAATATTGTATAAATATAATATATACGTATTCACTGAGAGAATTACAATATATATATAATCGCACCAGCGTATGTTGTAAGGAACTGAAAATTACACTCAGTAAACATTGAGTCGCGGACACGTTTATTCCGAACCCAAAGTGCACTAAAAGTTGTACATTCAGTCGCTAGGGTCACATGCGGCGCTGGAAATATCCGCCGGACGCTACCATTCTCGCCAAGTTACGTCATTACCGCGCGCGCCAAATCTCCTGCCGATTCTACTTCCATAAAGCAGTGATGAACCTTTATAATGACTTGGATTTATGATTCATCACAGCTTGGATATAACTTTGATTTTGTGAACGTTGTGGAGCAACTATCGCTCTCCCGTCATAAGTAATAATATAATATTTTATAAGCTAAGTTAAGATGCAGAATGACAGAGAATACTCAAGTCAGTCGGAACTATTGTTGAACCAGTGGGTTGAGCCAACTTTGTATATTACGTTGCTTCTAAAAACTTTGCGGCGTCATACGGAGAGTGAGTAGTTGTCAACTCAAATAAACTTTCCAATTAATATATATATTTTTTAAACAAAATATAGTGCCTATCAACTAAATCTTTGGCTATTCTTTTTATAACACTTCTGGTCGTCGTTATAAACTACTTCAAACTGCTATGCTACGGAATGAACCCAGTATAAATATTAGCCATCGGTCTGTAAACTCCCTGTAGAATTGAACGAAAGTATACAGATCTAGGGCATACAAAAGTTTTCAAAGAATATTCTGCACATGCGTCGTTCACGCTTGGAACGTTATTCGTCTTTCTGATAATAAGAGAATTAAGGGAAATGCAACTAGTGAGTACGACTTTCGTCCAGCGAGCTGATGATGATAGATAGGTCTCTCAGGTACACTCAAACAAGCTCGTTCATTTAGTCTAATCACTATTTATTTCAGTTAGTAGTTACATGTACAGAGTTTACGATTTTAAAATAAAAACAAATACAAAAAACACAATTGGCATTTTAAATAAAATCAAGCCCGCGAAAAATTGATATCCAGAGTGCCATGGGGTAACATTTCTTGTCGCCACGGAGCGACGGTCTCTATAGGTTAACGTAGGCCCTGGGCCGTACTACACGCTCTTGCGTCTTCCTTCACTCTCAGCAGTTCACTGACTAAACAAAAACGTAATGGCTGCAACAGTAGGATCACGCCTCTTTGCTTCTGTAAGGGTAGAATGCCCGCTTTCTAAAATCTTCTCCGACAACGATCCCAAAACACGATGCGCATGACACATTACAACGTATTTTTTTCTTGACTTTGCGCTACAA
This sequence comes from Himalopsyche phryganea, assembly GCA_022494535.1. Classification (NCBI taxonomy): domain Eukaryota; kingdom Metazoa; phylum Arthropoda; class Insecta; order Trichoptera; family Rhyacophilidae; genus Himalopsyche; species Himalopsyche phryganea. Next base: position 1,111,578 of record JAGVSL010000127.1, on the reverse strand, counting down.
GAGATGGCCTTATGAAAGTTCTGGGCACGATTCACACTGAATAATAATGGGTTGTGTCAAACTATCGTAATTTTGTTTTTGAGTTAGAAAAAAGCAGGTCACATGAATATAGAGGCATGAAAATTGTAATTGAAGCTGCTTTTAAATAAGTCTACCAAATAAAAAAAAGATCGTATCTTCACTCAATGTTGCATAAAATACATCAAGGGAAGAGAAGAGTGCAGACGAATCGAGTAAGACTAAGATAAGATTGCATTTAAGACGAAGACCAGAAAATAGAAGAAGATGATCAGAAGAAAGAAGAAGATAAACACCGCTAACGAAAGACAGAAGCAAAAGAATGAAAGAGACCGGCAGAAGAGAGAATGAGACGCCCTGACGAAAAAGAAATACTTCGCAAATGGGCATTTATTGCAACTTCAAATAAATTCAAAGATGAAAGGGATACAAGTTTCAAATTATGCATCTTCGTAGTAAATAAAAAATCAATGAAATGAAGGTTATTTTTCTGAATCTATTCACATACTCCCGCAATTGAAACAGGAAAATGTGGAGATTATTACCAATTAATACAATTTGAAAATAGCAACGCACTTTGAATGCAAATAGCATATGACTTGTATAGGAAATATTTTTCACATCCTTACGATTCTTTGCATGTCTCATTTTGAAGCACAGTTTATAAATCAGATTGGTTACAAATAAACATGACAAACTCGGCATCATAATCTTTTTAACATCCCTATTTTAAAATAGTTGCACGAAGATTTTACATTGTATCACTTGTTTATAGATTGGGTTTGCTAGTGCAACAGAGAAAATGAATCATGAATTCCGTGTGCTGTTTATTTTCAAGCTCTCTAAATAAGAGGGAGACAAATATGGCTATACTGGCCCATTTGCCTATAAACTGGTTTTAAATTCAATGTATCTATCTAATCTATCTAATATATGTAATGAAAAAATCATCCTGAATTGTTAGTCTAGATTCTAGATTGTTTGTTTGCTATCACTGCACTAACAGCTCGATGGGGCATCGTTGATGTGGGACAAACTAATTGCATTTTCGCCTTAGTAATGTAAGACACTGCAGGGTATACTTTACACACGTGCATTGTGTATTAAATAAACTATTTACATGTACAGTAAAAAAAATTTCGGACTAAACCTGTTGCTTAACTGAGTAAAAAGTTATCATAGAAACTACTGTTAAGATATTACGGAGTAGGGATTCCAACTATTTGAATATTTGATTAGTTTCTGAAGTATGAAAATACTATTCAAAATTCGATTTAAATAATTAATAACAAAACCTTAAATACATACACATTCCAATACCGTTCCATTATTTATTTAAAAATGGCAGCTGCGTCGGATTATAACAACGCTATTTCTGCAATGACAGAATCAGTCTTAAATTATACCAGAATCATTCGTTAAACTCAAGTATTATGATAAGATATTGAAAGGGCCCGAGTTGGTTGAAAGCAAAAAACCTAATACTCATTATTGTTTTTGAAATCTGGAGAAATTATGATGTGATCAAGTCCTAATTAGAAGTCCATATGGTCAACATTACGAACGAACATGGTAAAAAAGCTTGTTCCTTTCACGATACCAATAAGAAAATAGTAAAACAAATGTTTTCAACTATTTAGAAGTTAGATTATTAAGTTACCATACGTGTCAATACCGAAGGACCAGTATAGTGAGTAGATTATTGAGACACGTGTCTCAAACTAATAACAAAATCAATACAAACACTGCTTGTTTTATAATAATCATAAGTAACGATTACAAACCATTGCTATATACTGAACATAATTTTTTTCAGACTACACATTCGCTTTTTAATACATATCAATGAAGAAGTTCTTCTCAATTTCTCTTCTTGATTTATGAAGAGATGTCAGCTATTTTTTTAACAACTCTACAATGAAAAACCGTTAAGTGCCCACTCTCTTTCTGCTTGAAAACCAACGTAAAGCATCATTATTTAAATAGTATGTAAAGATTCTCTCCCTGTTGGTATATTTTATTGTATAATAGCGAGTACTCGGCATGCGTTGCAATGCCACTCAAAGAAAGAAAGTGTTTGTGTTTTAATTCTGTTTATTGAAATTGTTTTGAATACACAATATTTTTTGTTTTGCGTCTGGTGCGTACACGAATAAATAAGAAGGATTTACAACGTGTGAGCAGGCCACATACAGCTGTCCAAGTGAAAAGCATTGATTTTCGAAATTTAGTCCACACACTCGTAGCGTTTGTCCCCGCGCTTTGTTGATGGTCATTGCAAATGCGAGTCGCACCGGAAACTGCAGACTTTTTAATTCGACTGGCATATTTGTCGAAAAACTTATAAAATCACTCGTCACCAAAAAAGCGCCCGGAAGGGACAACATCAATAACGCTATATTGAAGCGACTCCCTCAAAAGGGAATCATCTTTATAGCGAAAATATACACCGCATGCCTCATACGTGGCTACTTTCCAGTAACGTGGAAAACGGCTCACGTCGTCGCGATCCCGAAACCCAAGAAAGACCACTCGCTAGCTGTCAACTACAGACCAATCAGTCTGCTCGATTGCCTGAGCAAACTGCTTGAGAAAGTGATTCTCGAACGCTTTCTCCCCTCCCACAACCAAATCCTCCCTGCAACCCAATACGGGTTCAGGAAGGGCCTCTCCACCAACCTTCAGCTGGCCCGCATCACGGGCCAGATCACCGAAGACTTTTACAGGGGCAGATCCACCGGAATGGTACTGCTCGACCTGGAAAAGGCCTTCGACACAGTCTGGCACGACGGCCTTGTACACAAGCTCGTCGCGACCAACACCCCCCTCTACCTAACCAAGATCATTCAGGACTACCTGAAAGATCGAACCCTATACGCAGCGGTCAAGAAGGAGAAATCCTCTCTCCGCACAGCCTCCGCTGGGGTACCCCAGGGTAGCCTCCTGGGACCTAGGCTTTTTAATCATTTCATATATGATCTCCCGAACCCCAAAAACTGCTCTGTCGCTCTCTATGCAGACGACACAGCAATCACATCCACCCACAAGGACCGAGACGTAGCGCTACGTCGCCTTGAGGCTGGCACGGCTCAGCTGACTGACTTCTTCAGCCGCTGGAGACTTAAGGTCAACGGTGCGAAAACAGAGGCGATCCTCTTCACTCGCAAGACCGCGAACAAATCTTACAAAGGGAAAATCACCGTATGTGATATTCCCTGCTCTTTCAGCCAAAAGGTCAAATACCTCGGGGTATACTTGGACCGCTCCCTCACCTGGTCTGCTCACATTGCCGAAGCAAGACGCAAAGCCCACGTTGCGATCGGTGCGTTGTACCCGATCTTCAACGCCAAAAGTTACCTCAGCGTAGAAAACAAAAAGGCACTCTACAACATGGTCATCAAACCGACCATGCTGTACGCATCCCCCATATGGTCTGTAAACATATCGAACAGCAATCTCCTTCTCCTCCAGAGGGTCGAGAATAAATGCCTGCGCATAATCGCAGGCCAGAGGAAAAATTCCAACACGCGGTATCTGCGTGCTTGGTACAAAGGCCCCGACGTTCTAGAGACCCTAAGTCTACACCGCGCCAGCTTCATGCAGAGTCTGAAGCAGGGGCCTCACCTCGCTCCAACTCTCAAAGCTGAGAAAATTCAAAAATTTAAACTTCAACTAAAAGCCTCCAAGAACCTCGTCAAGACGATGTCCAACTCCTTATGCTCCCCCTCCCCCCTCTCTTACAGGAAATTCTTCTATAGCGGAGGTGGATGCGGAAGAGGCCGACGGCCACGCCGGTCTTCAATAAGTCGCCCTAAGAGATAAATCTTAAAGTAACGAGCCAGGCTCGCACATTTTTAGTAGGGACTGGGCAAGTCTTAATATAAGCTAAGTAAGTTCTTCAAACTTACGCAACAGTACGAGCAATTCTGGTTATGAATTGAACCTTTTGTTAATGATTCAAAGACAATCATTCTCGTATGGGGTTTTTTCTTAAATGTTTTCCCCACACAAAGCCTTCAGCTGACAGAATCTTTTAGACAGCATTACGTAGCTAGCTTACATGCGGGAAAGGGATATAAAGACTTAGTCTGTACCCACCCTAGCACTAACTTTAGCCAGGAAACTAGGAGCCCGCTTCGCGGACTCCACATAATAGTTTCAGTAGGAAAGAAGAGGTAGGAAAAACAAAAAAAAAAAAAAAAAAAATTGTCGGAAACATGGGATGAGTGGCAACAGTAGATCTTCTCCTTTAAACTTTTCATTTAAGACCGGCAATTGGAATTTAACAAATAAAACCACTTGTAATAAAACATACGAACGGAAATGTCGCTGTTTGAACCTATTTGATACTTTTTTTGTTTTATTTTTTTTAGATTTAAATTTTTTTTATCAGAAACCTTTGCGAGTGTGTGCACAACAATTCACCAAAATTTCATCCCAATCTGATGAATGGTATAGGTATATACGGGACAAACAAACATTCATTTTTATATAATCATATAGATTGTTTAACCAATAAAAAGTTTCTGAAAAGAACTGTAGTTAATTAATGATACAGTGAGAATAATATAATGTGTGTTCGATATCTGCTTGATAAAGTTAATTAACCATTGATTTTTAAACGAGCATGAATTATTCAATTATTAAAAACGACATTAATTACAACACTACAAATTATGCAAATTATAAACAAAGTTATTTGTCGCCACTGATCGCAATCGATACAAACACCACTCGCGTTTATCTTACAATAATATGTAAATGACATGTCATCTCTCAGCGCGACGTTCTCAATTAGATACGAGACACATGTCTCAATGTCTCATGCGAATTCAAAGGAGGAGGAAAATCCCTTTGAAATAAACAGTCTTTGGAAGATCAATTACCCCGTGTATATGTAAACTGCAGGCTGCGCACCTCGCCGGAGATATTTGTCATTGATTTCTACACGTAATAAACAATTTGCAAGCGATGCGCAACTCGGTAAACAAACTTCTGGCAGGTTTATTGAATTCAGCAATAGTGTTTGAAAGATAGTTGTTTCAATTATATTAGACAAAGTATCAAACAGTAAACTTAAGTCGTCTTTTGAGTTAAGGTTGTGTTTCTTCAAAATACAGAATAACTATTGAAGATATCTTTAAAAAGAAAAAAACGACAACACCCAAAAATAATGCATTCACTCATTGTTGGTCGTTTTGCAGAGAAGCTAAAAATTTTAGATTAAAAATAAATGGAAAGTAATAGCTAAGAAATTAATAACATCCATACTAAACATATATTATGAGTAAATAATATTTTATTTTTATACAAAAGATAGCCATTGTTTTATTCGTTGGGGATGTTGCTATATAAAAAATCGACAGAATTGGAAAACTAATCATTTAAATCCATGTTAAGAAAAAATGTCATTATAAACTAAATCAATTTTTGCAGATTTGATTGTAATAAAATTAAGAGTAACGAACGAAAAATAGGTGTTGGATAGGACTAATGTTAATCTAATCGTTCTCTATCTACGCCCTTTATTTTGGATTGGATTAGGGTATCCAATCCCGGAACCGAATTATGATCCCGGGATTTGAGTATTTTAAATAAAATTTACATCCATTATTAGTTAAATTGGAGTAAATATTTGTATGATTTTATGTTTATTTTTAGCATGAGAATGATTTGTTTTATTTATTGAGAATCAGGTTTTATAGATCCATAATAGTTGCAATTGATTTTCTATAAAAGATTGCAGAAATAACAAAAGTACTGTGAAAATTGTCTGTTCCTATGTTCCTGTTACGAAATGTGAGAAGGAGGAAGAGATCACAATACATATATTAATTATGTAGGTGTGTACTATAAAATAGTATGTAAATAAACATACCGAGAACATCTCGACAGACGCTGAAGTGAGAAGTCTACGAGTACTGCTTGTTATTCAGTTGCTCAACCTCTCTTTTTCGAAGAGCGGTTGGCAAAGCAAAAGCTAGGACAGGACTAGTGGTTAACTAATCACTTTCGCTACGTCTTTTTATTGGGATGGGATTTAGTTTGTCAGGAAGTATTTAATTTGAAATATGAATTATCCCAAAATCCCGGGGTTATATATATAGGATAACGTTATTGACGAATTGACCTGGATCTCGGGATTAGAAGCCCTGGTTTGGATAGATGTTAGAGAGTTAAGGCATCCAAAAATTTTTGTCTGTAAACTGTCCGTGCTGAAACTCGAACCAGTGAGCATCTCAATTGAAGACAACAACCTTGGCCACTAGTTTATTGACACGGCTTCTTTTCTTCATCAGAGTGTAAATATTATCTCTTATACCAATATTGAAAATTGTTTTGATAATATTTATTACATTTCACCATTATCATTTGCAACACTTTTTCTAAGTATCATTCCCTAAGGCCTCGAAGACTGTAAATGCGTGAGTAAATATGTAATAATGTTTTCATGTAGTCAAAGGTAAATTCCATTCTTTCCTTATGCGCTTAAAACCTCAGAGTTATTTGCATTACATCTTCTTTTAACAGTAAGACAAGGCGATAGCCATTTCTGTAGTCATTTATATTTTAACTACTGCCCTGTACACCCCGTCAAAATGAATATCAACCGCATATTACATACGATTCACAAATTCTATTTTTCTATAACAATTTTTCTAACGAATTATATCCCTTGCACTCGATTTAAAAAATGATGGAAGGGGGGGGGTGTATATTGGAAAATCATATGGGATAAGCTCGACAGGAATTTTTATAATTCATTAGTGACTAAGATCACAAATTTAAATTTTAAAAATCTAAATTTAATATTGACCTTGCTGGGACTTGAATCAGTACCCACTTGATCGCTAGGGCAAGATTCTTACCACTATACCACAGACGCCGACTGATCATGCATTCAATGAGACGGACATGTTCATTTCTTTGAGCCAGTGTATCCGAGTCAATCAGTTAAATCCAAACTGATCAATTTTGTTAAGCGCATGAATTTTGAGTATTGCCTTTCGATATCCAACACTGCGTTAGTGATAAAAAATGTGCTGAGAGAGAAAAGTTGATATTTTTAATAGTGGTCTATTATTTTGACGGTATCATAATATTTAACCGATAGATCGATTAAAACGATAAATACGGGATTTTTAAACATTGATCTTATGTGTGTTTTGCTGAGACTTTACAAAATTAACGAAATACGCGGGAAAAAGATGAATGCGAGAACGATAGATTGGGGTTTCACCGAATTATTTAGTTTTTAGGAATATGATTCCAATTAATTTAGTATTGACGAGATTTAACCGCAGGAATGACGTGTGATGATTACGCAATTGCGGAGAGATGTCTGCAGTTCTGTGCGCGACTACTGAATATTCATCCTTCCCTTGGACGTCCATATATACCGTAGTCAACTGTTTGTGTTCCCCTTTAGTCATCGTGGCTTGCCTTTTCAAAGCGTTCACCTTTATCACTACCTATGCAAAATTGGCGTCTTATATCGGTCGTCGTTTGATTTCGCTAACTGCATTTTCAAGTGGGTTAACTTTTATAATTAAATAATATAAAAATTATTTTCCAATTTGCCTCGTCTACATTGAAGAATAAACATAGATCGTTTGACACAAATATTGATAAGTATAATGTTTCGTAAATCTGCCGCGTCATGTTGATGATTCGCCACAAGTCGTTTATCTTCATTGTTTTTACTTGTACTTGCCATTCCTAGTATTAGTTAATTACAATTTTATAGTTATTTTATAGTTATAGTTGGTTATAAAGAGTTTAAGAGTAGTTTGGAGGGCAGTGCCGATGTAAGACTATAGCATAATATATCTCATTTGTATGTACGTTAGTTTATATTGATTCAAGTCATAAAATGAAAGAGAGTTCTCGGTTTGTCCTACTGTCCGTAAACTTGGGCATTTAAGTTTAAAGTTCCCAACAAATATGTCGGCGCAAGAATAATGGAGGGCTGCAATGTTGCGGTTTAATTCAATTTGCGTTCGGAATTAACGTTTGATTTAATGTGAACCAATCTCGCCAGACGCGAGACGCTCCTTAGTCTTACTGTGTGTTTTTCACTTTTTGTTTACCCGCTCACGTTGGTAGTGCTTAGTGCCTCGACTGTCCTTTCAAAACAATTTCGAATGTGTTTTGGTCAATTGATGTAACCCTCAAGAAAAACGGAAACGAGTTAATGATTGGATCTCATTTTAAAGACGGCAGAGCAGGTCCCGACCAAATTTTGTAAATTAGAAGAATAAATCGACCACTTTTTGGAAGGGAAATATCATATTTCATTGGTTTTAGGTTTAAAAATTCTGACCCGGCCACTTAATGTAAGCCACTGTTATATCGACACAACCTAAATATAATCCCATATTTGCAAACATGAAAATTGACAGGAGTGCATTTCTAAGATTCATAACACAACTCATCATATATTGTTTTCGATAAAAACAGTTTTTACTGAACAATTTCAATTTTGAGGGTTACATCAATTGATCAAAACACCGTCGATATAATGAGTTAAGTTATGTCAGATATAGGTAATTTTGTAAAACTCCCTATCAAAAACTTCAAAGTCATTCGACCTGCTTTATGAAGTTACTTCAGTAATATGTATATAGAGGATATTATCAATTACACAAAATTCCCCCCCACCCTTCGTATAATAAGAAACGTTAATAAGATACTGACATAAAATAAATATTTTCTGACTGTTTATAATTTTTATATACCACTTTTGTAAAAAGACACGTGTCAGAATTTATTTACAAAATCACTGAAGTTTTTATTATGATTAGTTATCACTTTTAAGGTGTTAACTGTCAATTCTTGGTGGAAAGGCATTATATTTTAAAAAATAAAACACAATTCATTTGTACTACTTCCACATATTTATAATGATCAGGGCCGGTTTCGCTCATCACGAGCATTATCGAGCTCAGTTGATTAGTTACTTTCTGCTTATGAAAAATTACCAACCAAATAAGTTGACGTAACTTTTTTCACAGCGACAATTTTTTGTTTATAACTGGTTTATAAAACCATATATTCAGCATATAAATAATTCAGTAAGTAATATATACATATATTTTCAAATGTAAATTTCAAAATCGTTAACCGTTACATGTTCTAATTTTATTACTTAAAAAATGTCAGCAACTAACGAACGTAAAAACTGAAACGCAGAATGACGATATGGCCAATAGCTTTCATATTTGGTTTGATAAAGGCATCAGAAAAATATCTAAAACAACATATGACAATATATAAAACAATATATTAATGTTGACAATCTTCCGTTGGAATAAGTTTGATATAGAAACATACATGGTTTACAAAGTGTGTTGTGTTTCCATAGAGATTTTTTTAAAAATATCTAATTGTAAGTTAGTCACCAACCTCTTTCTTTGTAGAGGGTAAGGAAAGGGTAGGTTCTGTACCAGAATGGTCAACTCTGATGGCCTTTCGTCTAATCGCTTGCAGGCTCACTTGTGCGAAGTCACTCATACACTGATTTAGGCATGGATATTGGTGATGTTATCATGCCCCCTCCAACTATCCAATCCTGAAAACGAGATGTAGGGAGAGCGGCTAGCAATTTACTAGTTTTCTCTAACTAAATTAAAAATAATTTAGCGGCTGACTTACAAACAGTTCTCTCCACTAGCTCCATTAGTTCCGTATGCTCCACACTAAAAAAAATATCAGAAATATATGAAAAATTCACAGGAATATCCACCCGTTCCAAAACATAAGTAGTTTCTTACGCTCCGGTCAGCCACTCAGTCCAGTTACTATCACGTATAACTATCCCTTCAGGCCTAATGAAGGCTTCATATATTATTCAATATTTCATATTTCTTACAGCGAATAAACGTCTTGTTTTCTTCATCGCCATAAACATTTAATGCTGACTTTGATTCTAATTAGCTATGAATGAATTAAATTGATATTTTTATTACAAATTGCCCTTCGGATAATTAATTCACCCTCGTCATCAGCATCCATCAAGCGACTGGTAAAAAAAGCTTCCCAGAGTTGTTTTGCTGTTTATATTATTATATATATTTGTGGATATGTAAATAAGTGTCTATATTATACTAAATAATATTATCTTGTACATGTCCACTGCCAATGTGGAGCATATGGACTCCTAATGGAGGTATCTTAACATAAGTTTTCTACGAGAAATGCTTGTTACTCAGTGGCTCAAGCTCTCTTTTTTCAAAGAAAGTATGAATAAAAAATACGGCTAGGACACGACTAGTGTTTAGCTAATCGCTCTCGCTACGTCCCGTTTTAAGGATCGGATGGGTGGGAAGGAATTTTAGACATCACAAACATAAATCTATAGATCGATTGAGTTACAAAACGCACCACTTTTAAATTTAAATTTGATATTTACATGCAACATGCAATCGATCATGTTTGAGGATGGTTCTCGGAGATGTGACAGAACTGCATATTAAAAATGTTTCCATAATAATTTTTCCAATGCAAGCAAACGTCAAACATGAAAAGTGATTAGCAACGCCGTTTTGACTTTGGAAGGCAGTATAGTATATATTATTGTAAAATGAGTTAACACGAGACGTATTTCGAGTTGCCAACAACGTGAAACATCACAAGTGTTCATACAAAACATATAAATGAAAACTGAGTTTTCAATCCAATAAATCTACCATGTGTGGCAAAATTTAAATCGATAGCAATAAGGAAGGCTACAATCATAAAAAAAATTCGTATAATCGATCACCTTTTTTGGATTGCCGTCCACTGTGATCAATTATGCAATATTTTTTTATCTAACGTACACGTGCAAGTCGCTCTGTTCTCACAAGTCATTACGGAGTGTATAATTTATATTTCTCATATGAGTAGAGAGAGTACTTAGATTTACATTTCATAACACGACGCTTTATTTTACCCTGTCAGGAATTATTACAATACTCTCAGCTCGCCCGATTCTCAAACGCCATTGTGAGTACAATGTGATATGCGATATTATGCTGTTTGTGCGGGAATTACATCAAAACTATAATAGAATTACAGTTGGATGAACAAATAGTGGCAGCTGAGTTTAAGAATAGTATTATTAATAGACAAATTTGAAGGGACTAATTTCAAAAACTCCTTATGAAGTTTGACGCTGGGAATGCAATTGTTATTGAAAAATGCGCGTTGGTGTTTTTTTTTCATTAATATCATTTTTAATTCGAAATAATTTTCAATTTAAATTGTAAGGACGACAATACTTTAAAACTATCCGTATGCCCGCAGTAGGTCGACGGCCGCTATATTCTTACATTAAATCTTTCTAATAATACAAGTTAAGAACACGATTTCTAAAACACTTATTAGTAATTTAAGTATAATTTAAGACATCGACTGAGGGTGCTTGATGGAATTTCAATATTAAATTTGGATTATTGAGATTTTGTACACTTCCATGTATTTTGTCACTAACGACCCGGGTTTCGCCTTTCGGCATCTTCAGGCATTCGAGCACACGAATGGACTCAGTTCGAGTCCATTCGTGTGCTCGAATGCCTGAAGATGCCGAAAGGCGAAACCCGGGTCGTTAGTGACAAAATACATGGAAGTGTACAAAATCTCAATAATCCAAACTTATTAGTAAATTCAGCGATTAAATGATTTTTGGAACTAAAAAAACAATTGTAATAATGTCAATAATCGAGGTTAAATATTTTATGATATAATATCTGAACGGTTGCAACCAAAATGAGATTTTTAAACAAGCATTCTAGAAATAGATTTTATATAAAACAGATATTCATTACTCACAATGACAGTGGTGCATAAATACGTAACTAAAATTGTTATTTGACCGGCTGTATTTATAATTATTCATACAAAACTTATTCATTTATTCTTTCTTATGCCCAACAAAAAAGTAATGGAAATTAATATTTTGTCAATCATTATTTCAGTTTGTGTGTGTAAAAAGTGCTAATATGTTTAAAAGTTAAGAATTACAGAGCCACATTGAGTTTCCATTTTACTGATTCGTTATTCACTTATAAATATTTATCTACATATCTAATTGTTTTAAATTTTGTAGTGAGTCTAGAATCTAGACATATTGTTTTGGTATTGATGGGTTACTGAATTTGAAATAATTGAATTTTAGAGTTAGTATATTATAACGTTGATTGAGCCAAACCAAATGTAAAACTCGTATGCCATGTTATATTGTCTCAACTATAAAAAGATAAATTGAAAAGTGATTTTCGTATGATATACGATTTTCTCTAGTCTATACGTTTGATATGAACTTGCAATTCGTTTACATGATTTATTGTTTTAACATATTGAAGGTTCTTTATCATACCTAATGGTCACACGATTTATTACTGGCAGATTACTAATAGTTCGTAAAAGCTACGCGGCTATTTATGTTTGAACTTATGGGTTTACTATCAAGGCCTAGTTACCTGTACATTATTTATTTCGGTGTATTTAAAATTAAAAAAAAATTATTAATTTTGCATCAAAATCATTTCAGTTCGTTTATTTACTGCAGAATACTAAACTCCTTTCGCTCAAGTACTGTTTTCATACAATACGGCATTTTTCTTGAGATGTTCTATTCATATTGTTGTAGAGCAGTGGTTCCCAAAGTGGTTGCTACTGACCCCCAGGGGTCCTTGTGGCCACTGAGGGGGTCTGTGGCAAATTAAAAATAATTTGGGGGTGCGTGAACAACGTTGGGGGGTCAACGAAAGGTTTAATATAAAAAAATATTTGTGACACATGTGTTTTGATTATAATGAAAGAACTTTTGCAAGCATACCCACAAACTTAGATGTATCCATACTAATCGGGAGCAATTTGTTAAATAAAAGCGGAAATATCTGAAAAATATACCACAAACTTTGGTTACAAAAACAGATACCAGTTTTATATCCTGCATTATGGGTCACTGTACAGAGGCTGTTGTTGCTTTCCCGTCTTCCTATTTAGTAGAACGTGGATTAAGTGCAGTTATGAATCATTATTTAAATGTCAAAATGTTTTATTTGTATTTTATTTTTACATCACCATTTACAATTCAAGACATCAAATTAAAATTTACATTTTTTTTATTCTGCAGTTACGTAGAATTATTTTACTTAAGGGGTTCATGGTCAGGTTTTTTCTTTAAGAAGGAGTCCATGGGAATAATAAATTTGGGAACCACTGTTGTAGAGTGTCATTGCGTCGTGTAAGTTGGCCACTGTAACCTAATTATCAGAAGGTTTTTTGGTCTAAGTCCTTACCAAGTCTACAATTGTAACTCGATTTACGCGTAGATAGGTTCCATTAAATAAAGTTTCATCTAAATCGTGACTAAAATTCAATATAAAAAGGTCCTTTTAAGATTTCCGTTAACACTGGAAGACTATAAAAATAAAATAATTGGATGGGAAAGAAAAAATAAATATTTTGTCGATTGCGAATAACGTATTCTTGAACGTTGGATTATTCTATGATTATTCCAAAAAATTCGGCTCCGTGGCACAGTTGGTAGCGTCGTTGGCTACGGTTACGGATGTCTCGGATTCAAGTCCCGGTGCGGACGGTTTTCATAGATTGATTTTTCAATCGATTTATGGATTTCTGTTCGAAGTCTGAGTCCTCTCACCCACCCATCCCCATCCTCACGGGGCGCAGCGAGAGCGATTAGCTAACTACTAGTCCTGTCATAGAACTATCCTTCTAACCCTACTCTCTTCGAAAAAAAAAGGTTGAGCAACTGAGTAACAAGAAGTTCTCGTAGAAAACTTCTGTTGAGATACCTCCATTAGGAGTCCATGTACTCCACGTTAGGAGCGGACATGGTAAAAAATATCGAAAAAATAGAACACAATTGGAAATATTCATTTGAAGATGGGAATCAAAGTTTCTTTTATGCGATCATGAAGTTCGCAGGAGCTTTCATGTAAGACAGATAACGATAATTATGATACGCATATTAAGTATGAGTAATAAACCATTTGCGGCACACCTTCGCACAAAGAGCGACTAATTGCCTGAAAATAATCAATTCTTCACGTAAACATCTCAATTTCTCATATAGCGTCCGAAGCGAATTGTATTTATTACCGCAAATGATAATTTTCTTCGAATTGAACTTTTCTCCACGTTAATATGTGTGTAAAACTATCAAATTGTATTACTTAAATAAACTTACTGATAGAATCGGCATTGTCTTTGATATTAATTAATTACATACATCCTACGATTTACGCGTTTGGAAAATGTTTGTATTGGTGGACATAGTCTAAAAATGCATTTTTTCATTAAAAAGCATGCGAAGATCAATGTTTTAAGGGTAGAAGAGTCTTTTATCAAGCTAAATATATGTAAAATATTCAATAATAATGAAAGGAAACGATGGAATAGTGGTTTATTGATTACTTTTGGCCCTGTATATTTGAGTTCTACCAAATAAATGCCTTACGAATAATAAAGGTAGTTGAATTCGTAAGAATCTTCATTTAGACTCATATTTGTTTGATTCAAACATGAATACGTTTGGTTTTTAGGTTTGGCGATCCTGAGTTTATTGGATATGGCTGACATACACAACTATTATGCGATAAACTACTGTTATAAGGTTTCCTTTCGTCGTTATTGAATATATTTAACTTGACGAAAGACTATTCTACCCTTAATTATAACATTTCGCACGATTTTTTTGTGAAAAAAATGCAGTTTTAGATCACGTCTACAAATACGAACATTTATTTACCACTCGCTTTTTTCGCGGTTCAACACAATCAATATTTTATAAATACAGTATTATTGTCGGTCGCACCAAATTTATTCGAATCCGACATAGAAGAACTTCTGTAATCGGTTTTGCTATCGCAAGCCTTACCATTGGTTGGTTAGCGAAACCGGTACTGATGTGGACACGAATAAATACAAATGGCAACACAGACAAGCTGCCGAAACTGGTGGATGCAGAGACACCGTCCTGACGCGCCATACGGTCAGACAACACGGACAACAATATTACTTCTTCAACCGTCGGTCGGCGGCAGATCTATCCTTGAATTAAATATCTGTAATAATACAGTTACATAATAAAAGATTCCTAAAATTATTTCGTCGGCGTCTGTGGCGTAGTTGGTAGCGACATTGGCTACGGCTACGGACGTCTCGGGTGCAATTCCCGGTGCGGAGAGTTTTCATAAACTGATCTGTCAATCGATTTATGAACTTCTGTTCGTAGTCTGAGTGTTTGTGATGTCTAAAACTCCCTCCTCACCCACCCAGCCGATCCTCACAAAGTGTAGCGAGAGCGATTAGCTAATCACTAGTCCTGTCCTAGCACCATTCTTCTATCCCTACTCTCTTCGCAACTTAATAACAAACAAACCTTATAGAATAGTTCTGTTGAGATACTTCCATTAGGAGACAATATGCTCCACGTTGGGAGCGGACATGGTTTTTTTTTATTGAAATGCGAAAGTAGCACAAAAGAAATACTGTTTTATTTTTAAAATACAATGCCTTTATTATAGTTATTATAGTATTTTGATCATTTTATGCGGTATTCTTAACCTATATTATGATTTTGTACAGTTTCATATCCATTTTTACAAGAATTTCAATTACTTGGTTTTTCGTCGAACATGATCTTCCTCTTAAATAGAGAGATGGGTGTACAGTAACGTAAAAATATCATATAAATATTTGGGTCCACAAGAATATGTTATACAAATGATAGCTATTTCGTTAATACATTATTGCCAGAATTATGCTCAAAACGATTTTTGTTCACTCCACTTTGAAAAAAAAAAATAGTTATCCGTATGGAAAATTATTAAATGTTTTTTTTTTTTTATTGATGAACTTGAACTGCCTTCGACTTCAATTTTAAAAGAAAAGGCGTAACTCAGGTCGCGGTATTAGGTAGTGACAAAACTGTGAACAAAATTTTATATCGATGTTCCATCATGCGCCCTCAGTCGATAACTTAAACTACTAAATGAATTATTTATGAGCAATGGTTTCATGGAGTTGGTCCATTGTTATTCTGAAGCATCCATATGTACATAGGTATATCCACTTTTTATAAAAAAAATAATGACACAATATTGTTTGAAGGATATTAGTACCGAGGTATAAATGATACTTACATGAAATGTAAAATGATAATGCATGAATCATTATCTGTAACTTGTCTAATGTTACATTGTGATTGACGTTTGTGGCAATGACGCAATTCACCGCAGCGATTTAAACACAAGTGCAATGATTGCTTTCAAATTTGAGAAACATACCTATGTTATAAATCAGTGATTCCCAAACTAATATAAGCAAGGCTTTTTTGAGAAAATTTGTGGCCTGGGGCACGAAATTTTTTGAGGCCCCCTAATTCAAAATTTCTTTACAGTAAATACATAAAAAACTCATGAGTCCCACTAAAAGCCAACGTACCTGCCCATTTAGCCTTTCAATGCAATAGAAAAATATTTTTTTCAGTACAAATTACAGAAGAAATTAAGTCAAAAAACGTAGTTTTGCGGTTATCAACTTTTAAGAAAATCACGAAAAATAGATAATTCTATTTACATACCTTAACCATTATTTATTAAACTAAAAACTGTATGAGATTCGTTAAACATTTATAAATCAATTTAGTCATTAGTATTTTTTTAATAGTAATATTAATTATAGTTTTTTACCACTAATAACTGTAAATGAAATAGATTTAATTCATACTATTTTGTTCAAATAACATAAAAAATACTTGGAATATGGCTGAGCTTGTTTTTTCAGATAATAGATCGTCTTAAAGTCTGCCGTACTGCATTCACAACTCAAAACAGCCGATTTTCGACTTATCGCCTTCTGCCACTATGCCGACGATATAATGGGTGATTGCAGCATTCAACATTCATTAAATCACACATTAACGACAAACTGAATTAAAAGAAAGCCTCATTTTAAATATTTGGTATTTCATCAATTTAAACAAAAATTATTTCGTTTATTTACAATTATAATTTTATTTCGTATGGAGCAGCAGGCAGAAACTTATAGAATATCAATGATAGAATAATATTATGGTTATTTTTAATTCAATTCATGTGGTTAGACACAAAGAATAATTGTACTAAACGAATGCCCCTGAATTCTGTTTTGCAATGAACATGTGCCGAACTGTTGGGGTTCGCGCAACACAGTTTGTGAAACATTTAATATTGTAATATAAATTATAGTGGTAGGTATACATACTAAAATAGTCATGTAATATTTTGTTTCATATAAGATTGGATAAACCATTTTATCTCTCAACAATTGCTGGGATATTGGTTGTTAATATACCATTTAAAAAAAGCTTGCTTAATAACCAACATATCTCCAGTTTTCTTATTAAATAATGTAAATTATTGTACAATTGTGTACGACGCATAGTATTTTAATTTTGAACATTAATTTGGTGATACAAATTGAGGCACTTAAAACCTTAAAGTTGATCAGTAATAAATAATTGTAATTCATTATTATGCAGTGGCTTTTGGATTAAACAGTTCCTTCACAACGTGTGTGGTATTTATACATATAAAGGTATGATTTTTCAGCAAACGTTACATAAAGTGATTACGTTGAACATACGCTGTATGATTGATATCAAATGACTTGCACGAAGAGACGGCGGATGTCTGTGAAAGAAACCTTTTATTAGAATAATTAATCAGTTCTCAGTTCTCACGAATTGAAGAATTTACCTCCGAGATAGTTTTGTTTTGCAAAAAATGTTCAAAGGCTGTGAGCATGTCAGAGAATTTTTACTAGCATGCGTATAAAACTACTATATTAATTACATAACAGCGGTCGCCAATCGGTGGGTCACATATATATATATATATAAATGAATGTTTGTTTGTCCTCTATGCGTTCCTTTACCATTTATCCGACTTCGATGAAACTTTGGTGAGTTATTGTGCTCACACCCGTGAAGGTTTCTGAAGAAAAAAAAATCTAAAAACATTCTAATATGTACAAACAGCGACATCTCGGAAAAATCTTCTAATTTTATTATGTATGCACCAGACGTAAACCTTGTGTATCCAAAAGCCAATAAACAGAATTAAAACACAAACCCTTTCTTTCTTTGATTGGCATTGCAGCGCATGCCGGGTACTCACTAGTGTAAAATAAAAATACTGACAGGACGCATTAAGTCAGTTTTTAATGATATTTGAAATGTTAAAATTTATGAAATTTAACGCTCTACGTACAGGTAAAACGCAATAAAGTCATGACAGTACTTAGTCATATTGCTATTTTTTTATTCCGGCAAAAATTATGTTATAACTATAACTCATCGATACGAAATCTTATGATTTGTATGCCGAAAAGATTATTCTTTATAATCTTAAAAATTAAATCTAAAATCTAAAAAAAAGAATCAAATAAGTACGAAGAGCGACATCTCGGAAAAAGAATATTGTGTATCCAAAAGCACTTCAATCAACAGAATTAAAACACAAACACTATCTTTCTTTTGCGAAAATGTAGGTACGTGGTTTTCTAGAAACAAAGCTTTGATAACTAAATTTATTTTCAGGATAGGGGGCCGTGATTTCTTTTTTACGAGTTTTGCGGCCCGTAGAATGAAGAAGTTTGGTAAGCACTGTTCTAGTTTATTCAATTAGATCAGTTGAAATTTACAATCGTCTTGTTAATTCTAACACTGATTGATTATAAATATTTCACACTTGTCGAGAAAAGCATCAGTCATCATACAAAGCATTTTTACCTTGAGAAATGTAGAATTTACTGTGAAAATGATTAAGAGCAACATAATAGATGGAGGAATCGAGATATGTACTAAAATAATTGGTATAATTACCTCAATATCACCTGTGGCTGTGAATAATGCAAGAATTGTTATAACTTATAATAATATATGAAGTCTTCTTTTGAGGAATAATAAATACTCCTCAATGCGTCATTTAGAGATGTCCCCAAAAAGCCAACAAAGGGTTCGCTGATATAATATTTTATGTTTAAGCACAGGTAGACTGCAAGCGTTGAACAAATGGCATTTGGATTTGATCGTGTACTCTTAATCTCAATTTCATTATGCAGGTTTAGTTTTCAGAATTTTTATTAAAAACCGGACACTAATACAACCCAGGCAGTACTGCTTAACACCTTTACGTAGAACGTAATGATTTTTGTATCTGCTGTATACATATGTATTATGTTGGTACTTAAAATATCTAATATCGCAATATATGAAGAAGGTCAGCGGTTTTTTCAATTTTCATCACAAGAGCAAAATGAGTAACAACACTATTTAATGAAACATAGATATAATTTATTTTACACACTTCAAATTGATTGATCGAAGTCAATATATTTTTTTAAGTCACACCTGATAATAATATTTGATCACATGGAAAAAAAACGCAGCTGTTGGGCTCATTGTTTTCGACGTTGCATACGCGTATGTAAAATTGTTTTACAGCTTTCGTTTAATACATGTTTCTCACATAGACAGCTGTATGTGGCCTGATCGCTCATCGGAAAACCTTCTGATTTATTCGTGTACGCACAAAAAATATTGTGTATCCCAAAGCACTTCAATAAAAACACAAACACTTTCTTTATTTTATGGCATGCCGGGTACTCGCTAGTGTATAATAAATATTTTTGTATCCGTGTAAAATAAAAAACGAATGTCAAAGATGATTTGAAATATGTATAAGTAAACAAATCAGGTGTTTACATTTTTATTATAGAAAGGGAGCATCAATTTATAATTCCGTACAAAAATTTGAATGGGCGGTATGGCTGACTCTAATACCAAGTCAGTATAGAAGAGGAGTTTTTTCATACATATAATATAGTGGAAAACACAATAAAAATTAAAAATCACAAATGCTAACAAAATCGGGATATTCTATTTTAACAACCGGTTCGACGGGGCGGTTTTGAATCTTCACGCCCTTCACATCTGTGGCGCCTCGAAACTTCGCTGAGAAATTATTATTCCACAAATTGAGACATTGACACGAATAATTTTAAAGCGAACAATTTGGTATTTTATTCTGAAAATAAAGTATACAATGTATGTATGTATTATGTTTTTAATGGGCTTAGAGAAAATTGAGAACACATTGCACGTTATTTTATAATTATTGTTTGGTTGTTACTAATCATTGTTCATGACGCCTTTTATTAAAACATATATAACACACATATTTTTTGTATTTATATAGACTTTATTAAAATAAAAAATTGCATCCAATAATAGGCAAGGTGCCAGATACTTCGGTTTTTTTTAAATTACATAAGAGAAGCTCAGTTAGATCATTTTTTAAAATTCACTCGATGTCACTCGAAAAGAAAGGACATCACAAACACTCATCCTCAATATCTCAATTGTTAAATTGAAAAAATCTAAATTTGAAATTGACATATTTTTTTGTAATTTAATTTCATAAAATGATGCGGTTCCATTTCAACGCAAGTATTTCGATGAGAAAAATTGGTCCTCGTAATTTTTCTTCTATTATTATAAAAATGTGATTAATTTCGATCAAAAATTGACAGACAACACCCACGGTGTAAGAAGTATTATAGGTGAACTGAAATAACAGTCGCCATTTTTGAACCTGTTGACTTCATTGTGTGCTTATTGAATTACAATCTACTATGTTTTGACAGGCCCTGATATTTTTGCTGATATTTATTTGTTTCTTGGAAGGTTGGAGTGATCCGAGGACGGCATTCGAACACTTTTAAATATCGCAATGCTTCGAATAATTTCTGACTGATGTTAGCTAGCCGAACCGGTTTATGGCCATTAAAAAGGCATCTGTTGCTAACCGACGAGGGCCTATAGCGGAAATTAAAAAGTGTCCAGCCGGACGGGTCTATTATAGACAAAAGGGGTGCAACCTACAGTGGTTGAGGATTGATTGTCAGTTTGGCAAAAGCGGCCCTCGGAGCTGGCTGGCATCGCAAGTGATTATAAATTGTTTTTGGTTGTTTTGAAATTGGACTTAATTTAAAATCGTTATTGTGTCAATTGCACTATAACTTAAAGGTAAATTCATGTAATTTAAGACATCGACTGAGGGTGCTTGATGGAATTTCAATATTAAATTTGGATTATTGAGATTTTGTACACTTCCATGTATTTTGTCACTAACGACCCGGGTTTCGCCTTTCGGCATCTTCAGGCATTCGAGCACACGAATGGACTCGAACTGAGTCAGTTCGAGTCCATTCGTGTGCTCGAATGCCTGAAGATGCCGAAAGGCGAAACCCGGGTCGTTAGTGACAAAATACATGGAAGTGTACAAAATCTCAATAATCCAAATGTAAATTCATGTGTTAAGTAAATGTAAATGTAGACTTAATTTTATGTGTTCTGCATCTTCGTTAATAAATAAGAGATGAACTGGATTTGAAATAGCGTTTGCTTGAGATCCCAGACCTCCCGGACGTTGATAACCAACCATTCGCGTCTCTTCGATTCGGTCTTTCCAGTTTATAGCAGTGTTTTAGTGACAATACAAATTTGGTCCGGTAAGGTGACGTCACATATTTTACAAAAACAACGATCCGGCTCATCAATACTTCTTATACCATGGTCAACAATTTAAAAATTGTGTGAGATTATTGGAAAAATAATTAGAAGCAGTCTTATTTTATAAGTCCAGGTCGGAAAACAAAGACCGGGTTTGCAATCCATAGTAAAGTTTGGCCGCTGTTGAATATTCATCAAACACCCTTATGGTTCAAAATTAATGCGTACCTTGTCACTTTGGCGTGTATAAATATAAACATTCGTAAATTAAGGCTTCTGAAACGGTTCGCTACCATAATAATTCCTAATCCACGTAATCACAAAAACAACACGACCGGCGTTAGCGATGGAAAGTTTGAGTAAGCACATTTTCCCCTCCCGGCGAGCTACCGCCCTAAAAAATGCAAGCTCGTGCCAGAAAATTTCCCTGCTTCTCTTTCTGGTCTCCTGATTTCACCGCCTACTCCCCGCGTTTCCGCCCTTGCCTTTCGCCCGCCCTTATCGCCGCCACTCAGACGCCGGTGATGGTATAAACGTAGACTGACGATATAATAATATATTTATGGATTAACAAGCCGTGTTATTTTATAGAAAATCAGTATCATTTTCAACTAGGTATATGATTGATATTAATGCTGTATAGAGTTTTTTTTTAATTTGTTATGCTTAATACAGGATATTTTGTTTCTTTATTTAAAAACTTAAAGCCGAAAATTGAGTGATGTGTTAGAATTTAATTGAACTCGATAGCTCTCCAATTTTTCGTGTACATTTGATACACAATAAAAAGTTTTAATCACTTAAAAATAGATGTTTTACGAATGGCTTTGTCTGCGAAAATCTTAAGGGGAGCGAAATACATATCACTTTGTTATGCATGTCTGTTTCTAATGTTGAACATACATAAGGACCTTTTATGAAGCATATATTAACATACGGTGCTCAGCGAGAGCTGTTTCAAAGCCAGTCACTGAATATCATTTACTAGTACATAAGTAAGAAAAGAAGCATCATTAAAACTTGGGACACTTATTGAAGTAATCACTTATAAGGTGCTAACTGTCAATTCTTGGCGGAGACATTATATTTTAAAAATTAAACAAAACTTTATTTGTACTAACTACTTCCTGCTACAACTAGTTTTTTATAATCATCAGGACTAGTTTCGCGTATAATTACGAACGATGCAGTCAGGGAAAGTGTTATCTAGTCAGATATCTCTATGCCGCTTCAGGATTGTATTGAAGAAGGTGGCTAGGATAGTATGAAAACATCGTAGACACTCATGCCTTGGATTCTGAATACAAACCCATAAATCTAGTCTCGAGCTTATAACAGCGCAGTCGTGTAGGAAAGTAACCCACTCCAGTCACCTGTCATGATCGACCGTTATAAGTTGGCCGGTTAGCGACTGCGCTAGTGTCTCTTTACCTGTCATGAGCGCCGTATTGCTCGGAATTATTAATTCTTGTTAGACTATTTTCACGGTATTACTAAAAAATAAACGTTTCATGTTACTTGAGTTTATGTTTGACAGCCACTACACTAATATTGATTACTAGTGAGTACCCGGAATGCGGTGCAATGCAACTCAAAGAAAGGGTTTGTGTTTTAACTCTGTTTATTGAAGTGCTTTTAGATTAGAGATCTGCACAGACCAAAATTTCATAAAATTACTGAATCCGAACCCGTCATCTTCAGGCCCGGCCCGAACCTGAGTCTCAATATCACACTTGTTACCCGAACCCGATCCAATGACCAGATTTATTTTTTCATCCCGAAAATTTTATTTTTAATATAGTAATTCATTTATACTTTTTAAACAATACATGTTTTTGTTTCCATATTTCCAACGATATTCATGTGAAATAAATTATTTAAGTTATGATAACTATTGCCATATGGCTGACTCATGGACCGAACATAGTAAGATATATTTTTCTTAAATTTGAATTCCTTACCTCGGCCCAGCCCGAGCCCGAATCTGAATTGTCTTTATCCTCCCGAGCCCGGACCACGGGCCAGGTACGTCGCTAGCTGTATGTGTTTGATTCTTTTTTTTTTAGATTTTTTTTAGATTCAATTTTTTTTTTAGAAACCTTCACGGGTGTGCGCAAAACCCACCAAAGTTTAATCGAAATAATAAACAAACAAATCTTCATTTTTATATATATAGATAAGTTACGAATTCGGCCAGCAGACTAGTTATAATAGTCGGTCATAAGTTCTTACTGTCATTTTAAATTAAAATTATTTGTATTTACCGAGTTAAGCATTTTTATTTTAAATTCAATAGCATTTGTACTTTGCTTCATTTAATAGCATCCTAAACAAATTCGTAAGACATTTATTTACTATGTTCTCAGGTTAAATTCACGATATTTTAAAGGAATAATGTTGCTGAGGAATTTAATTATATCACTAACATTGAATAAAACACATAAAGAAAGCAATTACGGAGCCGAGACCAGTCGTCTGCCCTCTGCAGACTGGAGGGAGGGATGTGGATGCTGAGAGTGGGGGACGATGTGGTGGTGGAATGAGGGCGAGAGCGGTAGCTTTGGCAAGGTGGACGAACTAAAATATAATCAGATACAAAGTAAATATACGAAATAAATTGAAATTCTACAAGTTTGATTTATTTCGGTGATTGAAGCGAGTTTAACAAATTCATGAATTCGTAAATTTACAATTGTAGTGGTGATTAACTCAACAACAATTATTATATTTATAGTGCTGTTTGTAGAATGATAAATAAAAAAACGCAACTAATTATTTGATAAGTAACTAATTCCATAAATGGTCAGTAAGAAATAATAAAAGGTCAGTTAATAATTATGTTTGATTATTAAATAATTTTCAAATAAATAAAGGTTAGGTGAGGTTTAATCAAAAAACTGACCGTTTTATATAAATAAATGACTGTCTAATTTAATAAGTAGCCATTTAAAAAAATCCATGTCCGCTCCCAACGTGGAGTATATGGCCTCCTAATGGAGGTACCTCAACAGAAGTTTTTCTATGAGAACTGCTTGTTACTCAGTTGCTCAACCTCTCTTTTTTCGAAGAGATTATAGGTAGAAGGATAGGGATAGGACAGAACTAGTGGTTAAATGATTTTTGGGAATCGGATAGGTGGAAGGGAGTTTTAGACACTACAAATACTATGAACTACGAACAGAAATCCATAAATCGATTGAAAGATCAATTTATGAAACTTTTCACTACGGGACTTCAACAAGAGACATCCGTAACCGTAGCCAACGACGTTATCAACTGCGCCACGGACGCCGACAAATGTAAATTACTGACAGTTTATTTTATTGACCAGATAATCGTTCGTCCTGTCTTACCCCTATCTTTTTATCCCTACTCTCTTTGGAGGTTCTTAAAAGGGAGGTTGAGTAATTGAGTAACAAGCAGTTCTCTTTGAAAATTTTCTGTTGAGATACCTCCATTGTCCATATTCTCGGTGTCCATATTCTCCACATTGGGAGCGCAAATGGTAATAAAATTTAAATGTGTTTACTATTTTAGAAGTTAAAGACAATTTTACATCATCTCACCTATTCCGACATTATACCTTTTATTTAAAAATAGATCCCTAAGTGGAACTGTTGACTAAGTCAAGAAATTAATCACGCAAATAAGATCATACGGACGTTGATTAATGATCAAAGAAAAGCTTTCAGCAGCCGGAAAAAGCAATCAGCACAACGTCACCTTTCATCCAAACAAGTGGCAACGGAAGCAATTTTCAATTTCCTATCGAATAACTGCACTTAACGGGTATCCATTTACGAACAGCATCAGTACTATTTCCCCTGGCCGGCTGTGTAAGACGCCTGAAGCTATTTGTAAAATTGAAGCAATTTTTGGATGACGAGAGTAAATTGTTTTCATTTCCATTATATTTAAACAATTTACGCTTCAGTAGGGATCATCATACTATCATGCGAGTGTGAATTTTAGCCTATTTGCTGCCTATCCTGTGTATATACAGATTCAAGTGTTGAACCTTACACAATCATCACTTTTATATTGATCGTCCAGTTCATTACTAAAAAATCTGCAAATAACCTATCTTGAGGTAATGTGAAAAGCGATATTCAAATGGTCACATTTTATAAACAGGTGTTTAGCAATTATGTAGTTTCCGAGTATAGTCAGTAGAAGAATATTGACATTTTGTTTAATTATTTAGAAGGTTATCTACCTTAGAATATTTTAGCACATTTTTGAGTTATTCGAGGTGTGAATAAGATGAAACACAAAATTTTACATATTACTGTTTATTTAATTTAAAAAATTGTTTTTCGTAGTTGTCTGACTGATAAACTAGACGATCGATATACGCATCACTCGATATTCACCATATAAATGCCAGCTAAATAATATTGTTTTCTATTTTGATGTTATCACTGCCTAATTATTTTTTGAATTTTCGGTGTGAGAGGATAAATCGTTTTTGACAGCTGGATAGAGAAAGGGTTAAGCAACAACGTGCTGTGAAAGATAATTAATTAAAATACAGTTAGAATAAAAAAATGTTTCACATAATAATACATATTCAAGTGTGAGATAATGTTGTAAACGACTCAATAAATTTATTACATTACTTCCATTTCTTAAATACCTATTGCTTTTCTGTAGACAGCTTTGTCTCAGGAGAATGTCACCCGAGTAAAGAAAATGTTACCGACCCTGATATACAGTGTTTCAAATATGTATGCATAAGACTTAACTCGTAAGTCGAAAAATCACGGACTTTGCGAGCTGAAAATAATCAATTTCATTCCAATTTTCCTGTGTAAATTTTATGTCAGTTGAGAGTTTTTGTTTTATTTATAAGAAAGCTTATATTTTTATTCTATTCATAGTAACAGCGTGATTATATAAAAAATATTTCTCTCGTAGCTATAAGTCTCGTAGCTATAACTTTATCGTTACAAACTCTCCAGAGCTAATTTGACGGACAGATTCGAATATTTTCTATTTTATAATTAAGTTCTGTAAAAAAAATCGTATTAACAATTCACAAAAAGACATCGCTTTGCATTTTGTGCTCTCAATCGACTTGCTCTTAATTTTCCGATGTTGCATTTCCTCCATGAAGTGTTCATTCAATTTCCTATTTTCTGCAGTTGATTTTCCTTCATTATCGTTGCGAACTAAATTTGCCGGCTATGGAGCAATTATTGGTTTTGAAACACGATTTCCATATCTGTTGACACATTCTCGCCTGGGCTGCGACAGACACTGTTTATCCAATTATTGTTTGTCGCTTTTTCTCTAACCTAGTTACTTCCCTATATTGATTTGTCAATCAGTTTTTTTTGCAAAATCTTATTATGACAGACCCGCTTCTTTTGTATAGAATAATATTTTGTTGTTGTGCTTTGACAAAGGGCCGTAGTTTTCTTTAAATAAATTTCAGTATTAATAATTATCAATTTGTATATATGCCATGCATTTTGCCGAATAGTCAACGTCGTTGACTTTGGTTTCGGTTCTCATGGGCGCCAATCCCAGTATAGACACTTTTATAAATTGTTTTTCAAACGATTTATGAATTTGTGTTCGACTTCATGGATGTCTGAGATGTCTAAAATTCCACTAGTCCTGTCACAACCATATCCTTTTATCTTTACTCTCTTCCAAAAAAAGAAAGTTTTTAACAACTGAATAACAAGCAGTTGTAGAAAAACTTCTGTTGAAATACGCTCTATTAAGAGAAAATATACTCCAAATTGGGAGAGGAAATGCTTGAAAATAATATTTGTGTGATCATTATATCTAATCTACGTGGCATAACGTACGTTTCTCGCTATTACAGCATATCTTGAAATAAAAAAAATATATAACTTTGTGGTAAATAATTTCTCATACAAAATGAAAACTTAATAATTACGTACATTGTTTATTGCACTTGTGTACTTATGCGTGACACGTGTTCCGTTTATTTGTAACCGTCTTCAGACTGGATATATTGCAAACACATAAAATTAAAACAATGTGGTACGACACAATCATAAACATTACATTTTTAACATTTACATAGTACAAATATCAATATTTTATATAAATAACCCTGTTTTGATTGTATTTTTATCAGTTGATAATGCTCGTGTTGAGCGAAAACGGTTTTGATCATTATAAACATGTGGAAGTAGTACAAACAAATTGTTTTTTTTTTAATTTAAGACATCGACTGAGGGTGCTTGATGGAATTTCAATATTAAATTTGGATTATTGAGATTTTGTACACTTCCATGTATTTTGTCACTAACGACCCGGGTTTCGCCTTTCGGCATCTTCAGGCATTCGAGCACACGAATGGACTCGAACTGAGAAGTGTACAAAATCTCAATAATCCAAATTTACAAACAAATTGTGTTTTATGTTTAAAATAATAATATAGTACAAATTGTTTATTTTAGTTCTGCTGAAAAATGATCGATTTTGACTAACTACAGTATACTTCTCTTTTTGGTGACTTCTTGCTTCAGAAAATGTTTTTTTTATTCTGAATGGGGAGAAAAAGGTTTGAAAGAAGATGTAATAACAACTTCGAAAACTGTTGAAAATCGTCATGAAACTCAAATTGTACATTCTAAAGTGATTATTAGATCTACTGTTCATTCAAATTGAATATTGTTTTGAATGACATTTTACGTTCAAGCGTATAAAACGCTTAATTAATTCAAAGTATTCCAACAATGTTAACTTTCCACCAAGGGTGTAGCCCGAACTATGCGAGAGGTATCAAAAGTTTTCCCAGCAGCTTGGCAGCTCTACCTTTCCTTTCTCAACGTCTTTGTGGCTATTTTGAATGTTTAAAATCCAATTTAAACTACACTCCTGCTGGGAAAATCGTTTTTGAGCTGGTACAATTTCCTGTATAAACGTAAATTGTATGGAACGTTTTAAAACAAACTCTCATTTTCAAATGACGATAAAATTGTCTATTACGCTAAGTATAAATAATCAACTACTTCGTTCCATTTTCAAAAATATTGTTTTAAACCTACTTCTGAACACTCATGTTATTTTTTACATCTAATACAAGAACAAGTTTAGTATGAACTAGTTCAATATTAATTAATTTGATCATTCTTAATTCAAATAAATGTTCTAATTTCAAATTAATACATCTATGCATTCTTCTTGTGTATATGAACTATCAGAGAACAATAAAAGTAAAAAAAAAAACAATTTTAATAAGGTTATAATAATAACTGTCAGCTCCGTGGCGCAGTTGGTAGCGTCGTTGACTACCGTTACGGATGTCTTTGCTTCAATTCTGGGTGAGGACGGTTTTCATTTATTGATCTTTCAGTCGATTTATAGATTTCTGTTCGTAGTCTGAGTGTTTGTGATGTCTAAAAAACTCCCTCCCACCCATCCGATCCTCACGGGGCGAAGCGAGAGTGATTAGCTAACCACTAATCCTCTCCTAGCCCTATAATTCTACCCCTACTCTCTTCAAAGAAAGAGAGGTTGAGCAACTGAGAAACAAGCAATTCTCATAGAAAACTTCTGTTGAGATACCTCCATTAGGAGGCCATACGCTCCACAATGGAAGAGGACAAAAAAAATAATAACTAACTGTATTTTATTGTTTGAATTGGTATTTACTAGGCAGAAATTCATAATAAAAAAATAAAAATAACAAATATTTTCAGTTCTAAAATTTTCATCAGTTTGTTGAAAACTATTTTGGCTTCAAGCCATTGCCAGAATGTTATTTTTTATTGATTGAATTGGCGTTTTCTTGGTAGAACTCCGTTTTATTAATGTAATAATACCAAAGTATTTAGTTTCACGAGGATTTTATCAATTTTTCGATAGCTATAACGGCTTCGCACCATCGTCAGAACTAGGATTAATCTTAATGTAGCTTAGTTATATTCGCTTGGTTACACATAGTTCTGATGATGGCCAAAACAACTGTCGACAAATTGAAAAATCTGGTAGAGCTAAATAACTTTTTATAACGAAGTTTTACCAACAAAATGCCAATTCAATCAATAAAGAAAGTCAATAAGATAAAAATAACGTAATGTCGATGGCGTGAAGCCAACATAGCTGTCAACAAACTGATAAAATTTTGTAGAACTGAAAACTTTTATTATTTTTATAATAGAGTTCTACTAAGTACATTCCAAATCAATGACTAAAAACTAGTTAGTTTCACAAGAATTCTCTAGTAATATTTCAGCAGCACCCTATCGTCAGGACAATGATTAAACTTTTTTTTTGACCATTATGTAAGAAGTAGTATTTAATTTTGTTTGACCTAATCGAATAATTACACTGAAGTTAGCGTTATGAATTTTTAAGCATAAAAGCTTTTATCACTAAATGAGGTTAAATATGTAAAACCGTCGACTGGCGTATATTTTAATATCATAACATCGCACTTACACTAAATTAATGTTATAACTCTAAAATATATAAAAATTCACAAAAAACAAAAAGGCCGATAAAATTGTAATGAATTCGTAATCACTACAAATGGGAATGGAGTATTTTCTTGTGATTAACATACGGATCAAACATTCTCCACCTTCATCAAATTGCTTAGACTGCTCTGAATTGGCAATGCTCAGTGTATTGAATGATATCGATGAAGGTTTACAAAGGTAATCTAGTTAGGCAGAGAACAGTTTGAAAGCCAGGCATGTGCTAAGAGATAAACCTCTATCATTATTGGACTTTTTGCCAAGCCTACAACATCATAACTACTTATTTTCTAGCCATGTTCGCTCCCAATTTGGAGCATATCGTAAGCGTTCAAGGAAAAGTCACCAACCACCATTTTGAGATGTCACAATTTAAAAGTTCGTAGATGAAGAAAGAATCAGATTTTAATGCCTTAAAGGTTTTATCTAATATACATTAAATAATTTTATCATATCTTTTAAGCACATTATTTAGGTAACTTTTACTTTTTGGTGCTAATTAATACATCTTCTGCATTTAGTGAAAAACAAATAAGTCGGATTTAAGACACATTTTACTATCTAATGTACCATGATTACTTTTGAATCTGAAAGAATAAATTTTACGCTTCATTTGACATACTCCACCTAAAACTGTCCTTTTCAGGGTTGATAACCTTTGTCTGAACGGCGGTGCTATGGAATCCTGATGAAGGTATCTCAACATACGTTTTTTTAAGAAAAATTCTTGTTACTCAGTTGTTTAACCTTTATTTTTCAAAGTGAGTAGGCATATAAGAGACAAGGCTAGGACAAGACTAGCGGTTAGCTAATTGTTTTTAGGATCGGGTGTGTGAGAGAGAATTTTTACAAAAAACCATGCCTTCGAACTATCAATTTCGACCAAATTATCAATTTCTGAGACGTTCAATTCGTGAGCACCGTAACCAAAGCCAACGACGTTGACCACTTCACCATGGACCCGGCGATGTAACTACTGAAATTAAATAACTAAAAAAGATTAATTAACTTAAAACCGAAATGTTTTCGCACAAGCCACAAAATATTGATATTTTAAAATTATACAGCTTTGATAATTTTCCTCGATCGCTTATTTCTGAAAAAGCATAATTATGTTTCAACATTATATATGTGTAAACAACTGACCCTTTTATTAACACACCTAAATAATATTTTAATAAACATATTTGGGACAAGCGCCCATCAGTGTTATCAAATATAATTGTACGATTTTTTAATATCATAATTGATTATTAACACTTTTACGACGAATATTGTAAATAAAGTTTATACAGAATGCAATTTTTTCACGCTTTGTTGTCCCGAATCGATCGCTTATTTTAACCGGTCAATGAAAACGGTAGATCGTAATATGACTATATTTGAAAATTTAAATGACACCGTTTTTAACACTTATTTCTTCCACGATTTTATCAATTATCTTATCAGTGAAAAAGCTAATTAATAAACTGATACAAGTTCTAATGTTTCTTGAAGTAGCGATGTGTTGCCTGAAAAAGTAAAGCCAATTTCTTCTGGAATGAGATTTTTCTTCTTCCATATCAGTTAAATTAAATTATGTTTTGAAGATACAGGTTGATCTAAGGATTCATTTAAATGCAATGGTGGGTCTTCATTTAGATCTTCATCATTCTTCAAACCATCTATCTGTATCTCTATCTCTATCTCGAAATTTAAGATTATCAATGTTCATCGTCACTGAATTCCATTCCATCCTCACTGTCAGATAAGCTATTGGCATACTCCTCAATATCCATGTCAGTAAAATAGTGTCGTCGAGCCATGGTTTTCATTAAAAAGTCAAATAACATATATACAAAAATTCGAGTATGGTACATATTTTATACCCGTAAACGTATGGCGTAGTAAATAAAATACATATGAAAAAATGACTGTATTTCTGTTAAAAAGATAAAAAATATAAATATTACATATTAATATTATTGACTTACCTTCTTTCAGTATAAAATAAAATTTTGGTTCATGGAAAATTGATAATTTTCATAGAAACACGACTGTGAATACGGACAATCTACCAAAAACTGTCAGATTAATTTGCTAATATATTAATAAAAATGAAAGTGAAGTTTACCAGTTATAAAAAATGAAACTAATTCAAAGTAAACATATTGATTTTAATTATTGGCTTGAATCAACACTAAAAATTGAAAATTGTATAAATTTAATACAGTATGCATTTAAGGGTTAAAATACGTTTTTGCAGATATACCAGTATTTTACAAACGGTGCGATATTTAGTATTTAATCTTGTAAACGGTATTTATTATAAAATAAATCTAGGCCTTTTTACATGGAGATGTATGTAAAATGTTAAGTCAGAATATCGAAGAATTATACTATGGCTTCTTGAGTTTTCTTGTAAGACTTGTATGAATATTTATTATCCGAAGCGTTAAGTTATGTTTTGACCTAAATAGTTTTAAATAGGATCAAAGGGAGCGTGGTGAAATTTATGTCAGCGTGTCTTGGAGATAGATTGATAATAAGATATGTCATTTAGGTATAAGCAGAATAATTTATATTTTATCCAAATTTATGTTTTTCACTGCGGTGGGAGAAATTATTTCAAATTTACGTTTCATTTTAATATAGTAATGTTCATTATAAGTTCTTTAGATTGGTCAACTGATAAAATAAAAATCTTATAAAGGCTATTTATGTAAAATTGAGTGTTAATAATTCCAACGTATCGTCGGCATAGAGGCAGAAGAAGATAGTACGATAGAATTTAAAACGGTATATCGTCTGAAAAAAAGCTCAGCAATATTCCATGATTTTTTTATGTAATTTGAAGAAACCAGTATGAATTAAGTCAATTTCGTTCACAGTTATTAGTGTCAAAAAACTATAACTGGCTTTACTATAAAAATTAGTTACTAATACTTAAATCGAATCCGTAAATGATTGACGAATATCAATAAGTGGTTAGATTAACAAATAATGGGGCCTGCATTTCTTGAGTCGGTAACTATTTCAATTTTTGGTCAGTAAGAAATAATACATTGTCAGTAATTAATTTGATGAATATTCAACATACACGTGGTTATTTAATAAAATAAACCATCTTTAATTTATATAAAATGGTCAGTTATTAAATTAAACAGTCAGACAATTATATAAAAAGGTAAGTTTTTTAATTTAACCTAACCTTTATTTATTGGTCAATTATTTACTGACAATTTATCGAATTAGTATATATTCTAAATTATTTTTTAACCATGTCCGCTCCCAGTGTGGAGCGTATGGTCTCCTAATGGAGGTACAGTAGACTCCCCTATAATACGGTGGATAGGGGGTGAACTATCTTGGAGCGGGCTATTGGAGCTACCATATTCATTCAAAATCAGAGCATACGCATGCAGTATAGGAGAATTCTAACCTGTAATCAAGCAGCAGTTGTAAATTTCAATAAAAAACGAAATTTCCTCAATCGTCTTATCGGGGGGTCTACTGTAAGAAAAATTTCGGATGGGTGTGGGAGGGAATTTTCAACATTCATGCATTCGAACAGAAATCCATAAATCGATTAAAAAATCAATTTATGAAACTGTCTTCACCGGGACTTAAACATGAGACATCCATAACCGTAGCCAACGACGTTAACCACTGCACCACGGAGCCGACGAATTAGTTACTGACCAAATAATTAGTTGATATTTATGTAGAGAGGCTTAAATTTAGATATTTTCTTTTAGTCCGACTATCTCAAAACAAGATTTTTTGACTTAACATCTTCTACCTCTATACCGACGAATATATTAATATCATCAAACAATAATTGTTTGCTGATATCTGTGTGAGAAAGGAAAAGGGCGTTGCACCAATTATTGGTTCAAAAATTTACAGATTATCATACAAATTAAACATAAACGAAATGAAATAGTCTTTAAATAATATGTTAAGAATCTGAAATCAAAAATTAAGCAACATTAGAAGTCAATTATGTGAAAAAAATATAATGGTATAATTCTGAAATTTTCATTGACAGAAATAATAAATGGGAAAATTTTACAATGAAACTGCGAACCACTCTCTGGAAAATTGACAAATTAAATCATTTACGAAAACATGAAGCGATGTATAGTAAATCCATTTAGGCTTTTGTTTCAAAGTGAAAATCTTGTTCCGAAATATACACACGTTGGAGTTGGAGAGTAATCCGATTAAAGCCACCGCGGGCTTCACCGGTCAAGTGCTCGAATGCCACCACAGAACACCCGGCGACGTTTAATCAAATCATGTTGTATAACTAAGGCAGGGAAGCTACACAATTTTCATGAGCCGTTTTAAGTTTCTCACATAGTCAAAGATCCCATATACACACAGGGAAACTTCGTTAATTACTTTCGAGTGCGGAAAATAGAATTACATGTTATTGTTTAAATTTTCATTTGCCTGAGGGTCTTAACTGAATATTTCAGCAAAAACAAACAGCCTAATATTTTAAGTACTTAAAATTTACCACCCTTAAATCGTTTTTTTTTTTAAATATAATTTCCTTGTTTATTTGCGTTGTTTTATTTTTTATGTTTTATTTATGAAAAAGGGAACTATTGTTTTACGGCAAAAATGTGTGAAGGAGTAGTTAAGGTCGTTGGATATATTTGTGGTATTCACGGATTCGAATCACATCTGATCCTAAAATAGAAAGTTTTGATAGCGATTAACTTACAACTAAACTTGTCCTCACACAATTCTTCTATTCTTACTCTCTTTAGAAAAAAGAGAGTTTTAGCAACTGAGTAACAAGCAGATCTTGTAGAAAAACTTCATTAGGATTCCATATGCTACACGTTTGGAGCGGACATGGCAAAAATTACTAAAATATTAAGTTCTATAAGATTTATAATCTGAAGGTGCTTCTCACATAGGCGAAACCTGTCACAATTAGTAACGCAACCAGTGAAATAACAAAGATATAATACTTTTAAAAAGTTACTGCCGAATTCATCGAAAATATTTGTAGCTGTTTCGGCTTCGCGCAATGGCTGTCGTTATTTTTTTAATTTATTGACACATTGCCTTCAATGTTAAAATATTTTAAAATAAATGTTTATTCTTTAAAACATGTAAGATGATGGACGACTGTTGAATTATTATGATGTCATTTGCAATTGAAATCTCGAAATAAAAGTACAATGCTTAATATGTATAATTATATATATGTAGCAAAGTAGCATGGCCGCACTAAAGTAACCTCGGAAAAAGAAATCTTTTCTATATATAAGTCATGGAAAATAACCACATCTTGAAAATGCGAAAACGAGACTTATAATATTTTATTCAGTTTTAAAAACTCAGGAGAGTCATCTGTTTCCCTGATTAAAGTTCAAACCACCTTTAAAAGTTCACTCACGCAATGCATAAGTTTACTTTAAAGAGTTTTTCTTTAATTAAAAAAAAAAGATTTTCAAGATTGAAAAAGTTTGTCTTCGAGTGCTTGGGATTTTCAACTGCTTTGCTTTTGAGTTATGTGTTATGTCCTCGGAGTGCTAGTAAATGAATGTTCATCTTTCAGGAAAACTTAAATTTTCTTAATAAAAAAGAAATGAATTGTACCCCACTTAATAAAGCAACTAAGATTAATAATTTTAGAACCGGAGTATTTCCAAAAAAAAGATGAACATGGTAAATCATCATCAGTGGCGTGCAAATATAAAATACAGATTATTTACGATTGTTATTTCAATAGTATCATGTACGAGTATTTATATTGGTATCAGGGATTGGGAAAATCAATGCAGAAAGTTTGGGACTCACGGTTGTACTCGGTCAGCAGTGTCAGCACCAAGTGCCACCCAGTGGCGAACTGACTCTAATTATATTTGTTGCCTGGAGTTAATGGGGGCCTATCCAAAAATGGGAGGGGCCCCTACTCTATACACTAATTTCTATGTACTGTACTAATTATTAATTGATAATTCACATGTTACAAACAGCTAAAACAGACATAGAGAATACGTATATCGTAAGAAAAAATATTAATTTGTATTGATGAAATACCTAAATTGCTTTATCCTGTATATTTATTTAGTAACACGTAACATGAAATAGCTACAAAGTTATTTCATTTTACTGAGGGCCCCTAACATACAGCGGAGCCCACTTACTATCGGGCAACTTGGCTTGTGTAGCCATTCCGCCACTGGTGCCACCTATTTAACGCTTGCATTTTGACAGTACTGCTTTACAGTTGTGAGTGACCTCATAGAGTAACCGTATACTGTGTGTCGAAAACACATACTTGCGGCGGAATGCTTTGGAGAGAGAGGACTGATGAATCCCTTATTACGTCCAAAATAAAAAAAGCGATGATTGACCTTGCTTGGACATGTGCTGTGGATGCCCCATGAAACCCTGAATCCTGCCTGTCTCTTTCATTCATAGGATGAATACCGTCACCCTAGAACGCCACTAGTGATCATCCGTAGGGATGCTGGGTTGACCTGAGAGGAAGAAAAAGACTGGCAGGGGCAGAGAATCTTGGAGACACTGTTATAAACAAAATAATATTGGATGGATCAGCTATTTGAGAAGCCAAGTAGATACTGTTATTATAAGTTCAGTGTTCAGTTTAAAAAAATTAGAGCCGGAGCACACATGCGTGAGAAGAATAATGAATATATCCGATTCTGATCGCCATGGCCGTGTGGTAGCACTAAATGAATTCCGCCTAAGAAAAGAAAATGTTCGGTATATTAATTTCTTTTCAAAGGAGTGAATGTCTGGGATGTTTTGAATCCTACCCAATTTTGAAGAAGGGATGCAGAGAGAGCGAATAATAATAACAAGTCCTCCCCTTAACTCACGTTACTGTATTTACCTTCTACGAAAATGGGATCGAGTGGCTGACCAACAGTAGTTCAAGTCAAATAATTTAAATCTCGATATAACTTTTGACTCTACTTTCACTTTTCATTCACATATTAATTCCATTGCTATGCGTGCTAGCAAACTTCTTGGGTTTATAGTTAGGCAAAGTAAGCCATTCGAAAACACAACTGTGTTTTTCACTCTATACATTTCCTTGGTTCTCAGTACTCTTGAATATGGATCTATTATCTGGAGTCAATATGAAAATTCCTACAAGTTTGGACCAATCGATAATAACGAGAAAACAAGTTTGGATGTTCTCCTAAAGGTGTTTCATAATAAACTGATCAAATTATTTCAATAATATTATGAATCAAACATGAATTATTAGTTATGATCGATTAATGTCGCCTATATTGAGTGACGCGAAAAACGTTCTCCCCACCGCAATACAAAAAACTTTGCGACGCGGAAAACGCATTTCCCGGAGCTAACGCGTTGATAATATTTCTTGTTCTCTTTTCTATTTTCTCAATTTTTAAAAATGTTTATATTATTATTGTACTCTATGAGTGCATGGCGCATTAGTGTAGGCAATAATGCCATGTATTTTAATTTTCAAATAAGTAAATAAAAACACTCTATTAGTCTATCGTTAATAAAACGGTCCGTGTTAAGATGAAATAGTGTTCAAAAACACTCCTACCAAGGTAAGCTGTACTTCTATGTATGCACGGCACTGGCGGAAGATATCATGTTTCAGAATGCGGGGGGTGAGTTAGATATTCGCGTCACGATCCAACCCGCTGAAGTATAAAATCGTACCCAGGACCATGACTAAAAACTAAATTCATGTCGCGTCACATTTTTCCTCCTAACAGCATCCATCGCTTTTAAGTTACATAGATATCAAAGGATGGACGTATCATGTATAATATAATAGAGGCGACACATACGCTAAACAATATGAAAGCTATGCTGTCATATTTATGTATACGCAGCCCAAAATGTGATAGATTTTAAAGTATTACTTATAGTTATGATCTTTGATCGGCCTGTACAAGTGGCTCTCGACTTCGTACAAACAATTTTCTTACATTCTACTTACGTATATTTCTTAAAATATTAATACAAAAAGTTGATATTCATGTACCTATTGACAAGTTTATTAAGGGAACATCTTAAAACGCCTCGCTAACTTTATTATACGTACTCGTTAATAAATAAATATTTTTAAATACACTTTTGGTGTATTTTTTAAATTGCTTTACTTTCGTGTATTCAACATTCGCACATATTTTTAGGAATCAATTATTTACGAAATTCGAGGGTCACCTGTATAGCTTTTTTTGTTCGCGAACACCACTTACGTTTTCTCCAGTGACTCTTTATAGATTTTTAAGAGTCAATAATATTTGGTTATGAATTTATCCATTCCTTACCATAAAAGACACAAAGCGTTATCACGCAGCGATCGGTTTAGTTAGAGACTGTGGCGTACTGGTTAGAAGATCGATTAATACAAGGAAAAGTTTGTTATGTGCCAGAGCACTACGTCGCTTCAGCAAAATTGATATTAGTTACTAAAGACAAAGATTCTATTCCATTTACAAAACAAATAAAATTACACTCGACCTAACTGAGTTACGAAACGTGATATTCTTATATATGTAATTGTAAAGGAAATGATTGAAGTATAAAGAAAAAATAACGAACGAGAAACATCTCCTTGAAACTACATAATCATCTAATACAGAGTCTTAAAAAGGCAGAGGTTTCCCGTTGAGGTAAACGACACTACGATCCCTCATGCTGCACGGCTGCCACTCACACATACAGGAAGTCGCACAGAAGTTCTCCAGATTAACAGAAGGAAGATGAATTTAAAACTTTTACTAATTATTCCGATTTTACTCTTACTACTAAATCTTCTCAGTGCTGTGTTAAAACATGACATATTATGATATTTGTACTAAATAGGACGAGTCTGTAGACAGCTTTTGAATGGCTTGAAGACCCTACCAGGGTATGGCATTATCATCATCCGTCCAACTGCTTAGTCGAGTCAAGCATTCAACATTGGAAATAAATTCCTAGACTCATTTTGTCATTTTCTTATTCTAAGTTTAATCGTGCAGTCTGTTTTTTTAAATGTTGATTTATTTATTTTTCGTTCAACATCAATGAATTGCCATATGAAAACAGAACGTCTTTAAGGGGTGGAGGGATCTGTCTCCCCATAATTTTGAAGATACATACATTTATCTTTTGCTACACTGGCGCGCACATTAATGACTTCACTGGATCTCGCGTTCCTTGTTTTTCTCCATGTACTACCTAGTACTTACATTGAACTTAATTATTATAATATATTACAATAATGGCTGCTTCGCGACTAACGACGGATATAGTTAATGCGGCTGATCGCACTATAGGCCGTTGC
This sequence comes from Himalopsyche phryganea, assembly GCA_022494535.1. Classification (NCBI taxonomy): domain Eukaryota; kingdom Metazoa; phylum Arthropoda; class Insecta; order Trichoptera; family Rhyacophilidae; genus Himalopsyche; species Himalopsyche phryganea. The sequence continues at coordinate 1,072,226 of JAGVSL010000127.1, read as the reverse complement.
AAGCCGAGATATCGAGGACAATCACCTTGGTGGACGCAGACCCTCTCTGACCTCAGGGTTGTTCTTAAAAAAGCTAGTAGGTCACTCCAAAATGCTCGCCGGACCGAAAGCCCACCTGCCACAATTGATCTCTTGACAGCTACGCATAGATCAGCACGATTCCGTTACCGAAATGCAATACTTCGGGCCAAAAGGGACCATTGGAGAAGCTTTGTCTCTTCGCTGGGAGGCTGGAATCCTTGGGGTCCCCCATATCGGGCAATGAAGCTCGATTGCAGGCCAAATGAGATTGTTTGCGGTATCGAACGACCTCACGGAGATGGTTTTACCAGCACCCAATCAGAAACCGCAAAAGTGTTGCTGGACGCGCTCATTCTTCAAGATGATTCATCCTCAGATAATGAGCATCTAAAACAAGCCCGCGCTTTAGCCACTTTTCCGCTTGATACCGCCCACTCAACACTGCCCTCTGAGGAGGAGATCGGTAAAATCATCCAGTCGTTAAAATCTGGCAAAGCTCCAGGTCCAGATTGTATCGATAACACTCTTGTTAGACGATCCTGGGCTCTCGCTGCGCCAGAAATAACAAAACTCATATGTCAATGCTTTACCAGTGGCATTTTTCCCGACTGCTGGAAAACAGGGATACTTATAGTCATTCCAAAATCTGGCAATCGGTTGCCGTCGGACCCAAAAGCCTATCGACCCTTAACACTTCTGTCAATTTTTGGCAAAATTTTGGAAAGACTCATGTGTTCCAGAATTGAGGCCCATCTGGCTGAGATAGCACCACTATCTAAAAATCAATTTGGGTTCAGACCAGGCAAGTCTACAGAAGATGCAATCCGCACTGTACTTGCCACTGCGAAATCTTCTCCGAACAAATATGTTCTGGGGATATTTTTGGATATTGCTGGAGCTTTTGACAGTGCTTCTTGGCCACTTATTCTGCTGAAACTTAGACTGAGATTAATCCCTGGAAATATATATGCTCTAATCCAAAGCTACTTCAATGGCAGATCGGTTCTTTATGAAACTGGTCAAACTATATTAAAACGGAACACCACAATGGGCTGTCCACAGGGCTCCGTTCTTGGCCCTTTGTTATGGAATATTTTATTCGATGATCTACTATCGATCTCTCTTCCACCTGACTGCAACATTTTTGCTTACGCAGATGATGCCTTACTCCTGGTAAGTGCGAACAGTCGCGCAGCATTAGAAAAAACAGCAAAAGAGGCGCTTTCATCCATTTCAGCTTGGGGTATCACCAATAAGCTGTCATTTGCTCCCAAGAAAACTGAAGCTATCCTCCTTAAGGGTGGTGTTGCACTCAATAGACATAGACCTCCCACTATCCGCATGGGAAGTACCACGATAAAAGTTTCTGAAAGGGTCACTTACCTTGGAATAATTCTGGATGACAGACTTTCATTTGCATACCATGCCAAAACATCGGTAAGCAAGGCTACCACTGCTTTCTACCGCATCTCCCGTTTAGCTGGTAGTAACTGGGGTCTGAGGGCTAGTGCTCTTAAAATCGCTTATGAATCCATTTACATGGGAATTGCCGGCTACGCCGCTAGTACATGGTACAAGCGATGCGACCTTCTGTTCATCCAGAAAATCCTTCTAAGCGGCCAACGTAGTGCGTTGATAGCCCTAACTAAAGCATACAGAACTACTTCAACAGATGCATTGCCAGTCCTGGCTGGTATACTTCCGCTAGATCTACATATTCAAATATGAGGTGCAACAGTAATGCTACATAAGGGTTTCGAATCTGAGATGGGGGGGATTCCTTTACTGCCTCCTCCTCGAATAAATCCATACATTCCTAATGTTCATAAAATTGCATCTCGTAGTGTAGCAATGGATGCTGCAATGCGGATATGGCAGAATCGATGGGATAACTCTTCTAAGGGCAGGCATACTTATAAATTTTTTCCGAAAATAAAGTGGCGAATGGAGATAACCAAAGTTTTGACTCCTGATTTCTGGACCAGCCAATTCATAACTGGCCATGGTCACTTCGCTGCCAAGCTCTTCCAGCTTGGCCGGTTGGTAGATAGTCCACTATGTAAATGTGGCAATATAATCCAGGATGCTGATCACATCCTTTGGGAATGTCCAGACATGAACAACGAACGGGAAAAATTGCTCAAGACGATACGACTATCAGTCGGATCTGTCGGCCCCGTCGGTCATGCCGACTTGGTTGCATCTCTGAAAAATTACAAGGCATTTAAAGAGTTTACGGCGTCTTATGGAAAGCGATTGGAACGCAATTCCTTAACACATTAAACCCCTTGTTTTACCTTTTCTTTTTTTTTACACTTATTTTAAACATAACCTACTGCACACTAGAGTGCATGCAACCAAGTCTTGAGGAATTTCTCCTCGGACATTCCTGGCAAACATTTGAAACACGCATAACGTTGTTACGCTGCGGAATACACTCTGTAAGAGTGTGAAGCCGTAGTGGGTGGTGGTGGGTACAACGTTGAGTACCCTAGGGCATTAAAAAAAAATATATATATTACAATAAAACAGTAGATTTGTAGCTGTTTTGTGCATATCAAGTAATATTCGATTAATGAGCTTCGTTCTTTCTGGAAACTTTATCATATCGACTGTGGAAAGGAAAAAGGTCGTAACCCCACACAAAAAATATTGAGTATAGCCCACACGAAACGTGTATTAAATTGGATTTATTGTGATTATCGAAAAAATATATTTTGAATAAACAGAGGGATACGTTTTGCCTTTCTACAGTCGAATTATTTATATACATATACATATAGTGTATTAACACGTTCTGTGTGAGTTATACAAAATATTTTTTTGGTGTGGGTTACGTCCTGTTTACTTTCCAAGTTCGATATTAATTGTATTTTTTATACTAATTTTTATAATTTACCAATATTTTGAATACAAGATGAAACTTCTGCAACATCTAAAAATAAACGGCAATCATTTCTTTCGATTTAAAAATTTTGCTGTATTGTTATATATAAATGTTTTCATTGTTTATTAGATTAAATACTGATTATTTACTTAGAGTGATTACTTCATCACAGAAGTGATCAGTTTAATGTGCCGTCTTCATTGGCAATTAACAAGTCTATTTCGTTCCAAAGAACTTTTAATGTGGATTATAAATCTAGGCAGGGGTGTAAGGATGTTGAAAAGATATCTTAAATTTATTTGGAAGGGTAAAAATTTAATTGTGTACCACAAACATACGAATCTTGTATATTTTTTCAGCAACTACTGTTTTGAAGTAAACTTATCAAGAAATATTTCGTGGAAAACTTTTTATTAAATATAAGTATTTATGGATATTTTGAATTATTAAATTGAATAAAACTTTAAACTGTAGATTTAACGAAAAATTTAGTTAAAATTTTTATATACTAGGAAAAAAATTCAAATACTTCATTTAGGCATTCAATATTTATATACTTGTGACACCTGTCACTGTTTTATGGCTGTTGGTCATGGGCTGAACGAATGAATACAGATGACAAATCAGGTGACGACGAGCGGAAGACGTACTACCTCACGCTAAGACTTATGACAATACTTATTTCCTGGCCGTTGGCTGCATTCGTCCACTTGAGCTTCTGGACAAGTGAACGACCGGTCTATTCTCAAATTAATTCTTTGTAATTACACAAGTTAGGAACGTGATTCTTTAAGCCATATTTATAAATATATATATTTTATTTTTATTTATAGTGGATTTAGGTTTTGGAAAACGTAAAGAACGATGGTTAAAATAAGGTTTAATCTTCGGTTTGGTTCGAAAACATGCTTCTTCATAAAGTCTTACCAACCAAAATTATAAGAAAACTTTTCTACTATGGCATGCAAATGAGTTATCATACACTTGGTGAAGAGTCTATTACCCTCTTTGTCTTAAAGGTGTACCCCCTGTTTTGCACGTTCGACCCCATTTTTTATCGCCTCACTTAGCGCTCGTGACTCAGTAGGAAAGAAGAGGTAGGAAAAAAAAAAAAAAAAAAAAAGACTTGTGAGGGTGCTTTCAGAGCAAGCTACGCGCGCACGACTCTTCGCATAGTGCTCGCTCTGCACCGTTATCTGCACACTAAACTAGATACTTACCTACGTAGCGTGGAAAGAACGTAGACAAAATGCAAGACTTTCCGCTCGATATTGCATCGCACATCTTCCGTCTGGCTAGTTTCCATATTATATTGCCAGAATGTGTTGCCTTTCGTTGCAAGAAGATTGGTATAATAAATCATGTTGCTGGAACTTAGAGGTGGAAAAATCGCTACGAAAACGTCAAGGTAAAAATTGACCATAGTGAATATCATGACAATATTTTTTAACCATATGGCGTATGAAGTCCTTACTCATAGTGTAATAAGTAATATAGATGAGCTGAACCGTTGTTTTTGTAAAACTTGAAAGCAAATTTGTATTGTCATCTGAACACGATTGAAAACATTTTTTTCCATATCCGCTCCCAACATCGATCATATGGTGTCCTAATGGAGATATCTCAACAGAAGTTTACTAAGTTGCTCAACCTCCATTTTTAGAACCTCCGATGAAAGTAGGGATAGAAGGATAGAGCTAGGACAGGACTAGTCGTTAGCTAAGCGCTCTCGTTGCGTCCCGTGAAGATTTGATAGGCGGGAGGGTGTTTTAGACATCACAAACACTCAGACTACGAACAGAAATCCATAAATCGATTGAAAGATTAATTTATGTAACTGTCCGTACCGGGAATTGAACCCAAGACATCCGTAACCGTAGCCAACGACGATACCAACTACGCCATCGTCGCCGATATAGTAGATTGTAATTCAACAAGCACACAGTGACGTCAACTAATGTAAAAATGGTGACTGTCATTTTTTATCCAACTTACCTATACTTCTTTTACAGTCCTGACCAACGAGGAAAAAAATAGTGAGATTTTATATCTTTAACTCTCCAAAACATTATTCTATCTCAAAAAAAAATGTGCAAGAGAGGTAAATGTTGTGGTCATCCACACGGTTTGTATAAAGATCCTCTGGATTAGTTGTATTTCTAAAATGTCTAGCTTAACTCAAAATTGCGTTAAATCTTTCCATATACCACAGGTAAAACATATAATATAAAAAAGCCTACACACAAAAATCAAATGTTATGATACGTTTCATTTGTTAAACATTCATAACAAAATAATAATATGCATTGGCAGAATATTAGGTATAAGATAAAAATAATTTGCTTTTTACAATGAACCAATGAGCCGCGACACACATGGCGCTGTTTCACGGCACACTAAGCTTGTGTGCCGCGGCACTGCAGTTGCGTATCATTATCTTTGTATTGACTTAAATTTATCAAACATTAGTGGGTACCCAGCATGCGTTGCAATGCCACTCAATGAAAGAAAGGGTTTGTGTTCTAATTCTGTTAATTGAAGTGCTTTTGGATACACAGTATTTTTTGTTTTTCGTCTGGTGCGTACATAAATAAATCTGAGATGTCGCTGTTTGTTCGTATTTGATTTTTTTTTTTAGATTTTAATTTTTTTTCTTCAAAATAATCACGGGTGTGCGCACAACAACCCACCAAAGTTTCATCGAAATCGGATGAATGGTAAACGAACGCATATAAAACAAACAAACAAACATTCATTAATACATATAGATTCATAAAACTTGTGTTTTCACTCTACTTACTTAGAATGAAAGACGATTGACTTTTACCCTCGAAATATTTACTTTGGTCAAATTTTACATTCTAAATTACTTAAAAATATAATGCTCTTCCACCAAGAATTGACAGTTACCATAAAAGTGACCTCTAAATTATGATTTTTTTTTGGAATAAATTTGAAGCGATTTACCGAAAAATGTATACCTAAAATGCTGGTGAATATTTGCTATGACATAATATATGTTATAAATAAAATAATCCCCAGAAGAATGCTAAATAAATAAAGTATCTTATACGTTATAAATTTAGCAAAACCACAAAAATTTGGCAAGCCGCGATTTGAACATTAACACAGGCCATTTTGCTTTCGCTTAGATGCCAAACGCAACAAAGAATCTGAAATATGTGCAATAAAAAAATATTTCTTTTGTGACGTGTTCAGGAATCTCATTTTACTTTCCCCAGTAGTCCACCTCGCCAATTTCAGCCCTCACCCCCACAACCGAAATAAAAAGATAATATTCTGTTGAGGGCAAATATTTACAATGACAAGAGGGTGACTTAATGAAAAGGGATCTATTTTGCACCAGGGGGATGTTTACAGGAAATATATATTTGAGTGTCATAATTTATCAGTAAACTGATTATGGTTTTAATTAAAAATTGTTTACGTGAAATATCACTCAAAGTAAAGACAATCTCTTTAAATTAATGAAAATTCATGACAATGTTGTTTTAAATGTCTAAATAAATTATGCATAACACCAAATGATATACAAAAAAAATATTTCAAATACCAATTCATGTAAAAGTAAAATATCGACTAGGTTTTGGCCAATACGAAAATGAGTTAATGATTGGATCTCATTTTAAAGACGACAGAGCAGGTCTCGACCAAGCGATGTAAATTAGAAAAATAAATTGACCACTTTTCAGATGGGAAAAATCATTTTACACTGGTTTTCAGCTTAAAAATTCTGACCATTTGATGTAAGTCACTGTTATATCGACACTACCTACGTATAATCCCGTATCTGCAAACATGAGAATTTACAGAAGTGCATTTCAAAAATTCATATCGCAACTCACCATATAATGTCATCGATTGGCCAAAACACCGTCGATATAATAAGGTAAGTTATGTCAGATATCGTTAATTTTGTAAAATTCACTCTCAAAAACTTCTTTCACTGTCAATAATATAGAACTTCTCGATCTTTCTCGTACATATTCGCAGTAATCAGTTTCGTGTGGGTCAGATATAATTATGTAATTCAAGTACAAATATTTCAGTTAACTTGTTGAATCAGGAAATGTGGTTTTAAATGTTAAATTTGTTGGAGCAACAGTCATTAAATTTAAACATAGCAGGGGTAATATCCGTCGACGCACATGTGATTACATTGAAAGATCGGTTGCTTTACTACTAAAGTTGATGCACAATTACAAAATATGTTAAATAATAACTGAGAAAAAATCGTAAGATCTTCTTTAGCCAGGTTTGTCATTTTGTTTTCCTTTCCAGTTGGATTTTAAGGAATCCTTTTACTTTCTTTTCTTAAGTGGTAGCTAAAATATGTGAGTTTTTTTAATTGAAATGTCAAATAGAAATTCAAGTATAACTTTTACTTGATGTCAAATTATTTCAATTAGTGACAGTCAACAGTGAATTTTTTATACAGTAACTCATTAATGAACGATAAGCTAAATCGTATATACGATATTAAATCGTAACTTCATGCATATTTTTTGTTATATTCTTTGCGAGGTTTATACCAAGTATGTTTATTTTAAATGATTGGTTATTTTATTCTTTATCTTATGAGTCGAGCAACTTTATTATGACTGGAACCATGCATAAGAAATTTACGATTTCATGAAGAAATTGTTTATTTTGGGTTGCTATAATACGACTTTAAAATACTTTGCGTAGCTATGATAACATCACAGATGTCAGAAAATTTATCATAAGGGCATGTGTACCTGGGGTAAACCTCTCCTGGTATTATTTATATATGAATCAACCTCCAGTAATATAAAAGTGATCTCCAAATCTACAGTACAATAATTAGCAGCAACCAAGATACAGTTTGAGTTGTTATGAAGACATCAAAGATGGGCAAATTTGATAAATTCAGGGCATGAGCACTAGAATATGGTAACGGGTATTACAAATGATGTTCCTAGTGGCTTACCGTATATGAATCGGCTTCCAGTCATCTGACAGTAATCTTCAAGTCTAGTTGCAAAGGTTATAATAGTTCCTAATTTGACTGTGATAAGCAATAAGTAACATAAAACATGCACGTCTGTACGAGATGACTCGTGTTCCCGTAGGGAGTAAAACTGGAGAGCCAGTCGTTTTTTATCCCTTCGCCATATCACGTGAACTCAAATTAGTGCACTAGCTCTTTTCTTTTTTACAATCGCATTTATTTTTTTCATGCTAAGCCAAGCTCTCTTAGTTTTACCAAATGCAACATTTAATGGCTTTGATAACACCAGTAACAGTCACTTTTGAGGTTTTGACAAGGAATATGTTATTAGAAAATAACCAGGCCTACAAAAATGCGTATAGTACGATCGTTAGTCCACTCTATATGATTTTACGGCGTGGAGACAAGGACCCTAAAATTGAAAGAAAAAAAACAACTAGACGCATTTGAAATGTGGTGCTGGAGAAGGATGCTCCGTATACCATAGACGACAAAGCGCAGAAACGTCTATATCCTGAAAGAGCTCAAAATACAGGGTAGACTCTCGGCGGTTTTTTGCCCACATCGCCCGCAAGGCTACCGACAATCTTGAGACGCTCGTTATCACAAGATTGGTCGATTTTAGAAGGGGAGGGAGGAAGAGCCTCTACTCGCTAAAGCAACCAAGCGAAGGACGCCACAGGCCTCTCCTTACCGATGGCCCTCAGAGCAGCGGAGTGTAGAAGCGACTGGCGAAGGATCGTCAAAAGTAATGGAATTGTTGCGGTAGGTCCACGTCACGACCCTCACACGGACTAAAAAAAATTTCGCAAAGTGCAAAACATTCCACAATAAGAATAATCTATGCAGTATTTTCTCATTATGGAATTATAAGGAGTAGATAAGCCAGTGCCAAATCTAATCTAACCTCAAAATAAAAAAGAGTCTTATTTTAGCAAAAATTAGTGCCACGCAGTATTTGCCTGTGATCCCAAGCCACTGTTGTCAGGGCAGTTTGGGCTATTCGACAGCATTAAAAGTATTTCCCCCATCTTTTATAATCCTAGTCACGAACAAAGAACAAACAAAAAAGGAAAGCCACCCCCGATCGTAACTTTAAGGACGCAGTATTCACTCTGGGTTTTCTTTATTACGCCATTTCCGTGGTGCATTCAGTAATACCCTTTTCACCCATTATTGTAGAAAATGAAATACAGTGCGAGCTTTGTGAAATTTAATTACGGTTTTATACGTCAAATGAATGACGTGTATTTTTATAGCACGATTGTCACAAATTACATTTCTTTTGGTTCGGCATATCTGCATATCTTCAAGATTCGCGGCCACTCATTTGAATATAGAATTAAATACTATTTATAACTTTTTTTGATTGACATGCGTCTTCAAACAAACTTAGAACTGGGAAGTAAGTCGATCAAAGTAAAATTGATAGTTATTTGCTAAGTGAATAATTTTTAATTTAATGTATTTGTCCAATTAATGGAAATATGGGTTAAAGGAGTATTTTAATCATAGGTCTTCTTAATCGCAATATAAGTAAGGCTGCCAATCAAACATTTTTATGGACTAATAATTACGTAGGCATTGGTTTTATGGCCTTCTTACCGAGTGGAAAAGATTAGAATGGTTTATAAAATACATTGACTCGTCCCCTTGGATAAAAATTCGTGCAATAAACATACATTCGATAATAGTGGGCGCTATTAGAAATTGAACGAAGGAAAATAAAACACATTATTTTTGGTTACAACTACTTCGGAAAATGAAAAAATTCAAATTGCAGCAAATACTTTTAGGGAGCCTCAATGATGGTAGTCGTTGTTTGTAGCTGAAGTAAGGAAAATATATAATTTTGAATCGAGTTCATTCGTGTATTCGAATGCCTGAAGTACATGGAAATGTACAAAATTTCAAGAATTCAAATTTGATGTAGTTTTTGATTTTGACCATGTTCTTCTGAGAATGAAAAAATTCAATTGTAGCAAACATTTTTATGTAGATTCGATGATTGTGGGCGTGATTTGTAGCCGAAACTACAAAAATTTACTACAATATTTCTGGTTGAAACTTTTTTGAGAAATGAGACATATCCAAATGCAGCAAATATTTTTAGGTTAACTCAGAGATTTGTGTGTAAAAATAGTTAATAAGCTTTCGTTGTAAAGGTCTATTTAGGATGAATTATTATTGCTAAGCAAAGCATTGTAGTATGGTTTTTTTAAATGGTATAAGAACAGATTTTATAAAATCTGATTTTTCTCAACATTCTTTAGTTTAGACTCACGCATCATATCGTGCGTGTGCGACATAAAACCTATCTTTAAATGACTCTCAAACTGTCTTTTTTCATGTAATATCAATTAAAGAGAAATATTTGCTTAAAATCTTAAAGGTAACAACGCGCTTAAATGACTCTCGTATGTGTAATGAATAATTCTGTGTGCGAAAGAAAAAGGGCATTAAGTCTAAAATTAGTACTTTTCAGGAGAGTCAAAACGAGATTTACATTTGTATAAAATTTCTTGAAAAATGGGATACTTTTCAAAATTAAATTTAACCAATTCAACAGCATTCGTTCGACTCTTCCTTTTTATATTAGATGCATGTATGTATTGTAGTTATTTTAAAATATTAAAATCGTTTTTCAATTACCTTGAATTAACTCCCTTTTCTTTTCGCACACAGAATTAACTGAATGATTATTTAAAAATAATCATAAATTTTCACTCCAGCAATTAAATTAATTTAATTCTTACAATAAAACGTCAGCTGTTATTTACCGTATCAAAATCCATGAATTTAAAATCAGTAGTTATCTCTAAGTAAAAAAATCCCAATTACATTTTAATGATAATTGGTTCATATGATCGTATGGTATTACAACATTCAGTGAATTTGTAATTGTGTATGCGTATATTTTGCCAATTAAGGTTGAATTTCATTATTATCAAATCAGTATTAAAATTAATTCACACGTTACTGAAGTCCCTAGACTATGTGATTATATTTATTCTTAAGTTGTCTTGTACATAAACGATATAAACTATTTAACCAATTTTCAATTCGAGTTCAACTGTGTACTCACTCGAATACTTGAAGATGCTGAAAGTTGAATTCCGGGTCGCCTTATTGTTATGATGCCAGCTCAGATTGTATCCGCTGATGACTCACCTACTGATAACCTATGTACAGACTGCTCAGTTGTCTCGTCAAATCGGACAGTGTTTTTTTTAACCTAGTATTTTGCATCGTTAATTATTCTGACTTGTAAACAAAAATGACAAAAGTCTAGCTGAAAGACTGAATAGACGTTATTTATCGTTTTTTTCTGGGTATCATGGAAAACGAAGAATCGGAGTTCCACTGTAGTGTAACTATTTCTCCAGTTTATCAAACAATTTTAATGCTTACGATCGATAGATTTTATCTTACACTTCACAATTGATGTTTCGCGGTAACACATAACATGAGATTCGTTGCGTAAGAGAAGTCGTAAATCATCGGGATTTTCTTCGCGAAATCGACACTCATTGTTGCTGATCGGAATTTTATCGCACTTCATTGTTTCATGAGAGGCAGTCATTGCAAACAATCGGCTCAAGATATCCAACCAAGTGGAATAACTAAGCTATTAATTTTTAATTTAATTTTATTTTAAAAATGAACTTCCACATAGTTACCGCCGAATCCATAGAAGAAATTTATTTATTTTTCAATAAATCAGTTTCGTTTCAAATGAAACCGATTGAAAAAACAATTTATGATACTGTCCGTTAGAGGTCTGCATGAACCGAAATCGTATAGGATTACCCAGTCCGAGCATGAAATCTTCAGGGCCAGCCCAAACCCGAGTCTCAATATCAAACTTGTTACCCGAACCCGACCCGAAACCCAGATTTATTTTTGTCACCCCAAAAAAAGTCCGATTTTTTCAATATAGAAATTTATTTATACTTTTTAAACAATACAATATGTTATTTTTCCATATTTTCAACGATATTCATAACATGAGTGATATAAATTATTTTAGTTTTACATAGTATTGCCTTATGGGTGACTGATGACCCGAACATAGCCCGAAATTTTTGTTTGAAAATTAAATTCTTTACCCGGGCCCGGTTCGAGCCCGAATCTGAATTGTCTTTACACTCCCGAACCCAGCCCACGGGCCAAGCCCGGGCCCGTGCACACCTCTACTGTGATTCGAGCCCGTGAGTTCTTTGACCATAGCTAAATACGTTGACCACTGCACCACAGATCCGGCAGACTTATTTATTGAGAGATAGGCAAATTTTTTTTGAAAATGAAGAATAAGAGTTGCTGCCAAATCCAAGGGAAATATAATTAGGGCCTGCATTTATTGGGTCAGTAATTATTTCAATTTTTCGTCAGTAAGAAATAATCAATAGTCAGTAATTAATCAACACGGTCAGTAACTAATTCGATAATGGTAAGTATCCACGGGGTCAGTTAATAAAATAAACGTCTTGTAATTTATACAAAATGGTCAAAATTAAATTAAACTGTCAGATATTTATGTAAGTCAGTTTTTGAATTTAACGTTTAGTTATTTGGAAATTATTTACTGACCAAACATAACTATTAACTGACCATTTATTATTTATTACTGACCAATTATGGAATTAGCTCCTGACCAAATAATTATTTGCCTTAAAGTATTAATAATAATGAATTAAAAAAAGTTTAACCAAGTCAGCAAACAAATGTTCAATATAATAGAAACCAATATAAATAAACAAAAAAATATCATGCTATCTATGAAGACGAAATTCACCAAAAAATATTTTGTCTCTCGACAACATTCGTGTTGCTATTAATAAAACCAATACTTTTTTATTGCTGTGCCTACTGCCATATTGGTCTTCTTCTTCCGATATTTATGGCAAAACAATCGTTGACCAGCGAATAGGCCCGATCTAGAATCGTGATATAAATAATTGAGGCGCTTCCGAGTTAAACTGCGAAACGATAAATTACAGACGCGAGACTGTATACAATGTAATGCGATAAAGAGGGTGGAATATTGTGTCAAAGTAAGCTTTGGCGTAGGATTTTACCATAATAATAAAATAACACATTTTCAGTTAAAGGAATATCGAGTGTTTTATTTTAACTTACTGAAATTTTATATGCTAATAGTCATTTCGCTTCTGTTCTATAAACACTTTTATGATGTTCAATTCTTGGTGGAAAGGCATCATATTATAAAAATAAAACACAATTTGTTTGTACTGTTTCTCAAATTTTTATAATGATTAGGATCTTTCTGATCGGTTGTGAACTCCATACAAATCGTGTTTTATTTTTCTCTTCAAAATCTGAATTACGGGATGAAAAGAGATATTTCAGGAACCGGGACACTTGATTTTCTTTTTGACATTTCGACTCTTCATTAGTAATTTTGTTCGTCATTTTTAACCGTAGTTATTAATAAAGATACAGAATTATATAAACACATAAAAAATATCGAAGTAATGCAAATCATCGTTGATTGAATTGGCTTTTACTTTGTATAATTCCATTAAAATAGGATAAAATATCAAAGCATTTCGTTGTAGAGAATTTTGTAGAACTAAACACTGATATTTTATGCTTACAAATCAAATTGTGTTTTGTTCTTTTGTTAAATATAATTAATGCCTTTCCACCAAGAATTATTGACAGTCTTAAAAGTATTTCATGATACTTTACAACTTGTCACGGAAATTTCTATTTTTTACGATACGGTTCGAGGTTAAACTTCTTTTTCACAGCAAGCATGTTAAAATAGGCAGAAATTAAATAAATGTACGTTTAAAATGAAATAAAAATCTCTTAAAATTTCAACCTTATGAGTGGAAACACTTGTATTTATTTAACAGAGCATTTTTTAATTATATTTGAGTAAGCACACAACATATTGTTGATAAGATATGTATATCTCAAAATGTTCCAGATTTCAGTATGATGAAAAGATCGTTTTACTCAAAATTTTCTTTGAGAAGATGCTTTATTAATTAAGTGAAACATTTTCCACATTTTGGATCTGTGCTGTGACTTAGAAATTTCACAAAATATGGCTTAGATATGAGTTTCGAGTTTTCGTTATTTCAAAGTAAGTTTTTTATTGAATTTCGAAGTTTCAATGTTTATAATAAATTATTCAAATTATATAATATTTAAATTTGGATTATTGAGATTTTGTACACTTCCATGTATTTTGTCACTAACGACCCGGGTTTCGCCTTTCGGCATCTTCAGGCATTCGAGCACACGAATGGACTCGAACTGAGAGACAGTAAACAGTGTCTAACGCTTATATAGAAGATACAAATGCGACAAATATCATTTACGAGGCAATACATTATACGTCTGAGAGCCACACCGATACCTGAGTTAAAATTTCGGAAATCGTCCTAATCCTTATTTTGTAAACACCATATTACCAGAGTGGCGAATTGCCGAAGGCGAAAGGCGAAACCCGGGTCGTTAGTGACAAAATACATGGAAGTGTACAAAATCTCAATAATCCAAATTTAATATTGAAATTCCATCAAGCACCCTCAGTCGATGTCTTAAATTATATAATATTTATTTTTCTTTCGAAAGAAAAAATACGTTGGGTATTTATTTATATATATATATCTTTTTAAAAGTAGATGGAAAAAAATATTCATGTTAAAGCCTTGGAAATCCTTATGGATTACTGGATTACTTTAAAGGATTCAGGACATTACATTATTTTTATTAATGAGAATCGGACGGTTGTAAAATATCTTAGCACCTCTATAAGCTGGTGATGCTCGTCTCGGTAGATCAATGCATTCATCATCGAAATCTAGTTTTAACTTAATATGTCATTTTACTAAAACTATTATTTTCGATATAATGGTTTTTTTTTATTACTTCATGGAAAAAAACATAATAAATGCTTTGTCCACATAGCGAGATACCTTATTCCTAATCCTTGTATTGTTTACTGGTAGTAATAGCAACGCAAGTAAAGTAAAGTGGTCAGTGATCTAGCGAAATTGCCATACCGTATACACTCTTTTAAGCCCTTCCATTACTTATCCTGATATCTGACTATCGATCATAATAATGTAAGCCATCTTTCCCCTTGAAATATGCCATAGCTTACGATGCATAATATGCTGAAATGCTAAATAAAACGATTTATTCGGCGTACATGGGATGATGCTAGATATTTTTAACTAGCTTCGTACGGCGTACGAGTAACGATTTAAAATAAAATAATAATATAACATAACGTACCACAAAACAACGTTTAGAAAATAGGGATGAATTGAATTCATAACAGTAATGTAATGTTTAAATTTGCATACGCCCATTACAAAGCATTATTGATTAATGCAAAAACACATCTAAATCCAAAACGTATTTAGTTGTTAATCTCCTTACAGGTAAAATCATCAACATCAAGTACCCACAGTTAAGTCACTTTAATCATAATCATTGGTATGATATTCCTAAATTAATTATGCACGGATCTTAGTCGACCATGTGGCCATTCTGCGTTTCGGATCTCGTTTCACGATTGTTCATTTGCTAAAAATCGAGTTTGATAACACATAGCATTTATATAGTCATCAAAATAAATTAGCACTAGTATAACCGTACCCGTCATAGATGGCGGTGAAATTGAAATACTGAATGTCTAAAGTAGGGAGTACGTCGGAACTGTGTGTCCATTGCATAAAATTTTATTTTATATTATACACCGCAAACCGCGACGCTTAAGTTATGAGAAAATTTCATACCTACGTGTGATATGTGATAATAATAAGTGTTCGGCCAGAGTCAACAAGCGACGGCGGGGCGGCGCGGCGCTTAAAACTGAAATGCATAGCATGCTTTTGCAATGTCCGTAGTTAACGCGCAGGGACGGGAAGTTCCCGCGTCTTTTTTTCTCTCTATGACTCTGGCCGAGAACTAAAGCGCCAACAGAGTTCTCAGGGATACAAACTATTTTCACCACTGTGAATTCTCAAAATATTTCAAATTTATTAATATTACATAAAATTTCGTCGAAAACCCATCAAAAATATTTTGAGTTGTCTATGAGTACGAATCAATAACATTCTCACCACTTTCATGACCTAATAGAATATAACTGCTGAAATTTTCAATGGATGCCAAGAGTTCTCGAAAGACGAAAATAGATTTCTGATCTCCGAATTTACCACAAAAAGTCACTAACTTATTTTTGCTCGAAATTGATTGAAATCCGTAAAAATAAATTTTGGCAAATGTTCAAAATAGATTTGGAAATAAAATACAGCCTCCTCGATAACGAAAATAGATGGCTTTTATTTGAAAGCTTCGCCTCTCGAAAGTTTCCTAAGTCAATCCATAAATAAAAATTACTTCAACAAAAGATGTTTTGCCAAATATAATCTTTCATTCAACTTAGATAAGAATTAGAAACGTGGTTTCAGCTTTTAATACAAATACAAGAATAGTTCACACATACAAGTATAATTTGATATATTATGAGGTTCTCCAGAAAGTATTTATTTATTTGATATAATATTATTTAGTATATTAGTTAGCTATTTTGCCTATTGAAGATAACAACTTTTAAGGTTTTAACTGTCAATTCTTTGTGGAAAGGCGTTATATTTGAAAAATAAAATACATTTTTTGTACTACTTCCACATTTTTGTAATGATTAGGACTGGATTCGCTCATCACGAGCATTATCAACTGAATTTTATCATTATCAATTGATAATACTCGTGATGAGCGAAACCGGTCCTGATCATTATAAAAATGTGGAAGTAGGTAGTATAACACAAATTGTGTTTTGTTTTAGGTATTATTATTTGTCTTTATGAGCAAATTTCAATTATAAAAAAATGTACCTAACTACTATCTATGTATATAAAAATTAATGTTTGTTTGTACGTTGGTTGGTTGGTTTGTTTGTTTATTTGTCCCGTATGCGCTTCTACACTATTCACCCGACTGCGATGAAACTTTGGTGAATTGTTGTGAAAAAAAGAATCAAATACTTACACACAGCGAAATCTCGGAAAACCTTCTGATTTATTCGTGTATGCACCAGAGGAAAACAAAAAATATTGTCTATCCAAAATAGGCGGAGAACAATAAATTTGGGCTTCGGGTCGGGTTCGGGTAACAAGTTTGATATTAAGAGTCAAGCTCCAGCTGATCTAGACCTGAAGATGACGGGCTCGGATCGGGTAGCTTATGAAATTTCGACCCGTGCAGATCTCTAATCCAAAAGCACTGCAATAAATAGATTTAAAACACAAACCCGTTCTTTCTTTGAGTGGCATTGCAACTCATTCCGGGTGTTCACTAGTTTTTAATAAATATTAGAAATTTGTTTTGTAAAATCTCACGTTTGTTTTAATTCGATGATCGGTATGTTTTATGACTGGCCAATTCATTACAGGTTTGCCGCCGATGAATAGCTAATGTAAAAGTGACAGTAAATTGCATTCCCCATGTGTAGCCCTACATGCCAGTTACAAAAGATATCAACTTTACCCCTTTTAACCAATACATACTTCAACATATTCTCCAATAAAAATCAAATGAACACTTTCTGTATCAATATAAAGAGCAAGGCGAACAAGGCATAGTGACGTAAGTCGGCTGGGCGATGTTTTATGACGCTGCATCACCGCCTACTTTTTGTGAGAGATATTGTGACGCGGTTTACTACCGGCATGCCTTAGCCGCCCATACTGAACCCACCCACGCAGAAGGACACATATTTATTCTATAGGTGCAACTTCAAATAGTATTATCATGCTTGATTATTTAAATCAAGTCTTGGACTAAATTGATTATAAAAAGAATATTTTATGTATTTAATTAAATTGTAATAAGTTAATTAAAATAAAGAATGAATTAATCAGATTGTTTTCGATAGGAGGGAAATTTTTAATAATGAAAACTTCGTCGGGAGTCTAATTGACGTGACATTAATATACATTATATTCTGGAATTACAGCTGACAGCCAATGTGCCAAATATTGCGAAAATTGGAAAACCATACGAAATAATCTACAATATTTGTGAATCATGCCCAAATCACAAACTTCAATTGAAAAAATGTAAGTTTGATACCTGATCGCTAGGACAAAATTCTTACCACTAGACCACAGGGGCCGACAAATTATATAATAGATATATTACATTAAGTCTCCAGAACATAAAGCTTAATGCCTTTAAAAGAACACATAACACAACAAGTGAAATAAAAGAGTTGTTTATTTTAAATAGTAATAAAAGCATTTTAATCTGAGAAAGATGATCGGATAAACTAAAAATATTATAATAAAAAAAACAACGATGATACTGGCAAAGTAATGTAGTACCTATACACAATATGAATTTCTCTAAGGTAATGTTTAACGATTAGGATCTTTTGCAGGATCTTTCGCTATCTACATACTTTTGTTTTAAATAAATCGTATTATGTCATACCACCAAGGAATGGTTAACAGTAAAAATATTGAAGTCGTTCATATACTTTTCAGCTCTGTGGTGCAGTGGTTAACGTCGTTGGCTTTGGTTACGGATGTCTCGGGTTCAATTCCCAGCGCGGACAGCTTCATAAATAGATTTCTTATCGTAGGCATGAAAGTTTATGATGTCTAAAATTCCATTCGACCCTTCCGATCCTACAACGGGGCATAGCGAGAGCGATTAGCTAACCACTAGTCATGTCCTAGCTTTATCCTTCTAGCCCTATTCACATTAACCAACGAGTTACATGCATACATCAACTATGATATGTTGAATGATTCGTATTATTATATAATGGTAATCAATGAATTGATTCAGCCGGTGTGCAATAGTTGTGCTTAATAAATGATTAACAAAGATAGGCGCCAGCTAAAACGATGTTTGTATGGACAGAGATATCATAAATATGGAGAGCTTTTTTCATAGATACCATGATGAAAAGCTCTCATCGAATCTGTATTCCCAACACGTCTCTTTCCCTAATGAAATCGATCGCTGTGGAAAAAAACTACCTCTTCTACTCAGGGCTGGCAAAGCCTTTTCGAAGAATATTGTATTTTGTTCTGTCAATTTTTGTCATACTTTATTACAGCAGCATTTAAAAATATCGATGTCATTACAATTCGCAGGCGCTGCACGTCTTAAGAAGGCACTACTTCAGACAAAATAATTCATGAAAATTATTGTTGATTACCCATAATACGGATAAAAGGTTCTAAAATTTTGACTACTCGCTACTGTCCTCCGTTTGGGAGTAGCTCTTGTGACAGGCATACAGATTTATACACGTATTTTCTGCATTATATTATAGGCACGACACTATTAATATCAGTTTATTAATAGCATTTGGCAGATTTTCACAACCTGACAAACAAAATTGTTCTCAGACAGTCTCTAATATTTTTCACATTTTTTAATATATTATATCGAGGGTAAACTGACAGGAGGCATTAAGTCATAAAAACAAGTTTTGAGATAATCGCATTTAAAGCATTATTTTTTTTTCAAAGCAATCTTTCTACCATGCACAAGCGTTTATTTTTAAAGAAATTGCACATTGTAAACAATAATCTTTTTGACATACAAATCATAATATTTGGTATCGATAAGTTAAAGCTATTTCATGCTTTTTGCCAGAATAAAAAAATGACAACATGAATTAATACCGTTTTTTTTAAAGCCATTACATCCTATGGCTTTTTGCGTTTTACCAGTACATAGAACATTATATTGTATATATAAAACAGAAAATCAACAAAAATTGACTCGATCCGTTCTGTTAATATACCCTCGATATATAGATTCAAACATAATATCTAAAAACAAAAAATATTTTTTTTTGTATAATAAATCTTTGGATATTAAAAAATCTCAATGATAAAATAATTTATTTCATTTTAACGGGAATGATTCTACGATTTTTGTAATGTTTTTAGTCGAGTGGAGAGCCATGTAACATGATTATCTAAAATACATCAAAAAGTCACTTCAAAGCTGCATTGAATTCCGATTTTATGTGTTTTGATCTCCACAATACGTATATTTTTCTATTCAATATGTATTAAATTTGAATTTTTGAGATTTTGTACACTTTCATGTATTTTGTCACTAACGACCCGGGTTTCGCCTTTCGGCATCTTCAGGCATTCGAGCGCACGAATGGACTCGAACTGACAAACAGTAAACAGTGTCTAACGTTTATATAGAAGATACAAATACGACAAATATTATAAGTCTAGGATACCTGAGTTAAAATTTCGAGAATCGCCTTAATCCTTATTTTGTAAACAACACATTAACAGAGTGGCAAATTTCCGCTCTCCAACTAATATTAGAATAACCATTAATTTTACAATTATAATAGCATTGTGGGTTTCGACGGGATGCAATTCGACAAAGGGATAAATATATACAATCATTTCATCTGTTAGGTGATTCAACGTATAGGATACAGCAACGGGGAGTTTGGAAGATTCAGCAGTTCGTTCAGAATAAAATCTTAATAATTCAAATTTGATATTGAAATTCCATCAAGCACCCTCAGTCGATGTCTTAAATTATATTAATATGTATTATTTATTTATACATGAGTTTTCATTATATCTTACAACAATCAATCTATAAAATAATCGCCTTTTGCAGGTAATAGGAAAGGTATAATATATACATATTAACATTATTTATGATAAAATAGTTTTTTTTTCTTTTGATTTATATGACCACGATACGTTATTTGTTAAGGCAAGAAGTTTGTAATAGTAGAGAGATATCTACTCTGTAAATTTATTCTGGACGTGTGATGTTTCAAACATGAATCAAAGAAATCACATATATACGGATAGCGGCTATTCCTTCAGGGATAAGAATGCTTGAAAGTGAATCTATATACGATATTGTTTATGTGTTACATAAGTTAGGAGTAAAATACAAGTTAATGAGTTAATATTTTAAAAAATAAAACACAATTCATTTGTACTACTTCCACATATTTATAATGATCAGGACCGGTTTCGCTCATCACGAGCATTATCAACTGATGACAACTGACTGATACAAATAAATTGTGTTTTATTTTTTTAAATATAATGTCTTTCCACCAAGAACACCTTAAAAGTGATTAATGAGTTAAATTACAGTTTTATTATAACATAAACGTCCACCGAAATATACTCAAATATTCTCTGCAACTATTGATTGAATTGGCATTTACTTGGTAGAGCTCCATTATAATAGGATAAAATAACACATTATTTAGCTCTACAAAATTCTATTAGGTAGTTGATAGCTATTTCGGCTTGATTTTCTGACGATGGCGTCAAGCCGAAATAGTTTGCTAATTATTTGGTCAGTATCTAATTGAGTTAACGGTCAGTAAATATTAAAGAAACGGTCAGTAAAAAATGCATAAAACGGTTAGTAGAAAAATAAAAATGGTAAGTAAATATTAAAGTTACGGTCAGTAAATATTAAAGGAAGGTTAGGTTTGATTAGGTTAACTAAATAAAAAAGATAAAATAACAAATCTGATTTAGGTTATATACGTGCAATTACATTAAACCATTTTGAGTGCTAAACAATTAACTGTTTTAAAATTGTACATTAAGAAATGTTTATTTTATTTATGATATCAATAAACATGCACTAATTGCCAAAGTAAATAAAGTTTTGGTTAGGTTTAATTTAATAACTGACCATTTTATATGAATTACTGACCGTTTATTTTATTTAATGACCACTTATTTATCGAATTAATTACTGACCCAATAAATATAAGCCAAATTCTTTGTTATTTTATCCTATTATTCTCTGCAACGCCTGACTTTTGTAACTAATGCAAATTATTTGAAACACACTGAAAACAAAGACACTGGTTATATAACTACTCGATATGTGCTGTTACTCAAGTATTCATAGATCACATAGGTTACTTCATCAAAGACTAAGAGCATTAACCAGACCATCCTTATCGCTAGAAGAGGACCGTAAGCAAATGAAAAGAGGAATTAGAACGATGACCAGACGAATGAAAAAGATGACCGGATGAAAGGAAATATGTCATCCCAATGGGATCACGTCAGAAGAGGTGTGAGCATGTCTTAAAAACATCATCAGTATACTATCTTAACTTAAAGGTTCGAAATAAACCCTGATTCGAAAGAATAGTATATTTTTAAGCCATGTTCGCCCTCAATGTGGAGATTACGGACACCTAATTTAATCTATCTCCACAGAAGTTTTTCTACAAGAACCGTTTGTTATTTAGCTGCTCACTTATCTTTTTTTCTAGAGAGTAGATAGGGCTAGAGTAGGTTAGCTAATCGTTCCCAATCCGGTTGGGTGGAAGAGAATTTTCGGCAACTCAGACATTCATACCTTCTAACAAGAATTCATAAATGGATTGATAAATCAATATATATAAAGCTGTGCATAAGTACTGAGATTTGAAAGCATGAGCAAAGTTAGTACCTGAAACCAACAACGCTGACGATTTGGTTAAAGACCCGGCTAATATAATTATATACATTGTTAAATGGGAATAGTGATATGTGTATTAAATGACATTGAAATCATTAAGATTATAAATCTCACTTTAATTAAAAATACTTTCGAAATTAAAAACCGTTTGAAACAATAATCACCCACCTTGTAAGAGGAAGTTATGCATGTAATAATAGCAGTAATAATATATCATTATAAACCTTACAATGATATTGCTTCATAGCGTGTGTTGTCAGCTGGTAAAATAACATTGTCTAAAACAATGGTAAGCCCTTTGCCCTCTTACAGAATAGCGAGTGACCAGGCAATCGAGGTATCCATTCACTTGACAATCTCATATAAGCGGTTGAGCAAAACGTAATACAAATATATTTGAAAAAAAAAAACTGACTTTATATTAAAATTACATGAATCTGCCTTACGAAATTAAGTTAAGTTATTTATTTTCAATGTGCGCAATTTTCACTGTGTAAATCTGACTTCTTGTTTAATTTTCATTTGATATAAGGTGACCTCTAGTGTCAGTGTAATATATAGTCCTGTAGACGTTTAGAAGTTTTCTTCTTCAGTGCAGTGTTCACGAGTTCAGATCCCAGTATGGACACTTTGATAAATTGATTTGTCAATAGATTGGATTTGGAAGGCATGTCTGTGATGTATAAATTCTCTTCCATCTATGTGATCATCAAAAAGGGGCGAAGCGAGAGCAATTCGGCTATTACTAGTTAATCTATACTAACCTTATCCCATACTTTTTTGCTTATGCTCTACGAAAAAGAGAAGTTGAGCGACTGAATAACAACCATTGAAGACCTTGGCATAACAGCAGCAAATGTACATTTTTTTCCATTTCAATTTTGTTGCATTTATTGACTAACTGGCTATGACGTAAAACTGTGCTAAGATATGTAATTAAAAAGTCCCTCAAATAAACTGTGTCGTTTTCTATGAAAACAGCGAAGGTGTTTTACAACTGAGATATTATGGTTTACCCACTCCTGACACACATCACAATTTCAGAGCACACCCTCATCCCTCGAGTGCCTATTTCTCATTTGCTTCTCGACGGATAAAATTATTGATATCTGTTAATTCTTACTGGCTCGCCGCTCAGTCTTTGATTGCTTTCATACCACAGAGTCGTCCGAAAGCCATATCTGTAAACTTTATCCGAAAAACATAACCTAAGAAGTGTTTTTATTTATTATTTCTGATAAAAAAAAACTTAGAACATAAAAGTAAAAGTAAATACTAGTGACTCTAAATTTAATAATATACCTAAAATATCTCACACACACAAACTTTAACGTTTACATAACAAGGCGAACGTCTTCAATTTAAGAGCGGAGCGGACATTAATGAAAACAAAGGTAAGAAACAATGACATGGGAGAATGTTTTGTTTCTCTTCTTATAATTAAACTGATATACGCATGGCGTTATTACGCTGTGAGATAAGAAGAATTTCGCAAATTCAATCAGCAAAACGTTTTCAGTTTATTGCAGGCAATTTTATTGTTGACCGCGGCCAATAGACTAAAGCGGTCGCGTGCAACTCACGTCGTGTAATTCATTGGTTCGTTTTCCCGCCGTACAATCAATTACGGGATGTCCCCGAGGCGTCCAGGACACTGATCACGCCGATCACAGTATCGTATATACACTATATACCTAACGCATGACACCCGTGGAAGAATTGGTTTAAGAAATACTGATGTATTGATTGAATAGGCTCCTACTTTATAGAACTCTATTACGATAAGATATAAATAGTAAAAAAAAATCTGTCGGACCTGTTGGCAACACGAGTGAATTAAATTGCATTTAAAAACTTAGTGGTGTCATTCTTAGAGCGAAGAGATGTCAAGTTAAATAAGCTTTCCAATATTACAAACTGTATTTATTTTAGCACATATCAGGTGAGACTTGAACAACTGCTCCTGAGACACTTCTGGCGATTATTTCAATTCTCGTAACACTGTTGTGTTGGAGCGCTTAATAAAAGCTGTATATCCGTAGTACAGCGTTCATCCTAGAGGTCTGTATGGGCCCGAGCTTGGCCCGTGGGTCAGCTTCGGGCGAGTAAAGACTATTTAGATTCGAGTAAGGAATATTTCAGTCTATATTCTGATCATGACTCATGAGTTAGCCATTCGGCATTGGGAACACTAACATCAATTGTTTGAAAAGTATGGCGTCATCATAAAAAATATTTTGGCAACTTGAATTCGAGAAACCTATAAAGCTATGTGTACTGATGCTTTCTTTCTTTACGAATAACCAATAATTTATGACTACTTGTTCGTACATAAATAAGTGCGTATATTATTCAATAGCTTCTTTTCATTGGTTTTAGATTGTTGCTAGTATGTGCGTTGTGCTAGAAAATTCGTTAAAAATGAGTTGCAACGATATTGTCAATTGAAAAAATCTAGCTTTTTGGGCTGAGTGAAAAATGTGAAATAAAGGTTTGGACCCTGATGGGACCGTGTCTGAAATTGCACACCTCTAGATCATTAGTTCACTGAACAAGGCGGCTCTCTGTATGTTACGGTAGAATCCTATACGATTTATAGCTACTGTTGTCTTGCAAACAGAAAACGAAAGACCACAGTTTGTCGACTGTCTTTTTCAGTGATTAAGCTTACCTACAATCTATCTAGGTATCTAATCCATGCTTGGTCAGTGAGTAAAGCAGCCGACAGCCACGTTTTTATTTACCCACCATTTATCACAGACTAACGTAACAATTTATATTTTTTGAGAACAACTAATTAAAAACAAAAACTATCCCAGCATCTTATATATAATAGCCCCGACCGCTCCGTAGACATTTTATTATTATCACATGTAGGTATACAATTTTATCATAACCTAAGCGTTCGCGGTGTATATATAAAATAAAATGTTATGCAATGCATACACAGTTCAGTCGTACTAGCTACTTTCGACATTCATTATTTCAATTTCAATACCATCACCTATGTCGGGTACGGTTATATTTGCACAAATATAAATATTTTGATTTTGAAATAATAATTTAACACGTGTAGTCTATACATGTAGTCTTCATTATATGGCCTTTAGCCAAGTGATTAAGATAACTTCATGTTGTACTGGTAATTTTTGTGTATTAAACCACTGCATCTTCAATAAAAAAGAGATTAACCGGACTGAAGTGGTGTTTTGATTGAGATCCTATACATCCTGGATGGTGATAACCAAGTATTCGATCCTCTTCGACTATACATTCTCAAATGCGACCTTGATCGTGTAATTTGTTCCTTACTTTCTCTGAAAAGAAAAGTTTGAGCAACTGAATTACAATTCGATTACTTTAATCATTTTCTCTTAAGATGCTCTTTTAGGAATCTATTTGCTCTTCATTTGAGAGTGATACACAATTAAAATAATACTGTTTAATTATAAACATTTTTCTGTTTTACCCCATGCGAAATTGTGGAGTAAAATAATTAACTGCAATGTTTATACAATCCAATTTACTTTAAATGTGATATAAATTTTCCAATGCCATCAGGGCGGCAATTTTAACGAGATGCGGGCCAATCGAAGCGGATAATTTAATTGCCCCAAATTTAAATTGAACCGATGATTTGAAATGAACTTTTGGCATTTCGGGCTGGCAGCATTAGGATGGGCACTTTTTACAAAATTATAATTGTGTTTTCTATTTATTTTCTATGGATTCGGCGGTAACTTTGTGGATGTTCATGTTCAATATAAAATTAAATTAAAATTGATAACTTAGTTATTCCACTTAGTTTATCAGTTTATCAGAGTGTAACAATGTTTATAGCTTACCCCCTTCCACACGTCCAGTAGAATGTATAATGTAATAAAACCCACCCCCACCCTTTTAAGAATAAAATCATCGTTTAGCTTAGAAATAAATAAACTTACGATACGGTTGGTCTGAAGATGCTTCTTAAAGAGGCGAAACGCGTCACGTTAGTGATAAACCAAATGGAATAACTAAGTTATCAATTTTAATTTAATTTTATATTGATTATAATTGTGTTTGAATCATATTAATGCATTTGATATCGTTAGAAAGGTTACAATATTTTAATTCAATTCGATAGAGGATATTACAATACAGAAAATTGAGCTCTGTGAAATGAATATCACTCTTTGCAAAACCAGCTGTTCTTTCCGATACTGAAATATTGGTTTTCAAAATGTTCGGTACCTATTGAAAATTATCCAAAATCGAAATGGTTATCAAATTGATTTCTGATTTAATATACTGAGCTTAATCTGAAATGGTCAGACAACCACTTCATGAGATAAGTGTCTTTAACAACACAAGTAGATATTGTATTTGCAGGTATATGTATTGTTACACATATCCATTGATTTCAGTCACGCGTTGGTCCTGAAAAAGTTGTGGGAAAATAAATATATTATTTGATAAACATCTTGGAACTATAGACGAGTTACCAAAGTCGTTGTATTCATTCGTGGTGTTCACAGCTTCGAATTCCAGAACGTACAGCTAAATAAATAAAATTTTCAATCGATTTTTGCATTTGTATCCGAAGAAATAGATGTCTGCGGTTTCTAAGTTGTCTCCCACGCATCACACCCTACAAACAGAGCGTAGCGAATAGCTAATCACCAGTTATTTAATAGTCCCACTCCAATTCTATGCTAAAAATGAAGGTTGAGCGTTTGAATAACCACCAGTTTTCGTTAAAAAGCATTATGTTAAAATATGATCCATAAATATCACATTGGGAGTGGACATGGTCACAAAACAATAAAAAAATAATGACAATGGAAATATAATAAACATACAGCTTATGTTATTTCATGTGGGATAAATATTTACACACGATTTTCTTTTCGCACTGGGGATACGTTCCAGAGACTACCGGGTAAAAAATGATAAGGTGCCATATAAAAACAGAAGATCAAAATATATAATTCTCGAACTCAAAAATAGTTTGTATTTATTGTTTTTATTACGGCTGCACCAATCTGTAAACAATTTGTAACATGACAAGAAAAACAAAATTGGAGCGACATTCATTTATTAAATTTGGTAAACAGATATTAAAAAATATAAACCAGAGAGGGAATAAAATGGAAACATATATGAACAAAATAAATGTGTCAAAATAATTACAAGTCATGAACACCTGCATCTGAAAACTCATCAAATGGAAAAATTACGATCTCAATATTTACAATGGGCCGAAGTGTTTTTCAATATAATGTATTATGTGCTGTGTTTAATAATACTTCTATTTTTTTATAAGCGTGTAAAAACAAAAACAAAATGTGAAAAAATATTTGGTCCGTTTTCTTAGACCGTTCATAGAGAGAATTAGGTGTACTAAGTTTTAAGCATTTTTTGTTGTAGTTGAATGATAGATTGATTTTTGTGTAACACCTGAATTCAACCTCTTTCGAGTACTAAAGTTCCAAATAAAAGTCAGCTAATAAAATTGAGCAGTACCCGCAGGCTTTTAAGGGAAAAGCACTTAAATAATCGATTACGACAGAACTTTTTTTCGATTTCGTTAAAGGATCGTTAAAGATTTAAGAGCCTTCAGTACTTTATTGTTTTGGCTGGAAATGGTCTGATATGAGTCTAACTATAATTGAAAAAATTGAATTGTTGAGATTTTGTACATTTCCATGTATTTTTTCCACTAAAGACCCAGGTTTCGCCTTTCGGCATCTTCAGGTATTCAAGCACACGAGTAGACTCAAACTAATTCTGACAGTTTATAAAGATTATATACAAAATAAAATAGGACAAATCTTATCGCTGTGTCTAAGAAATTAGCATCTGGACTAGTGACCACCTTACGACTGAACAAAGGGGTGAGGGGGTTTTTTTTAATGCAATTCCAAGAAATCCCAATTTCAAGTTAGGGTAACCATGGACCGATGTATTAATATGGGAAATTCATTACTTTGATTGTTAATTCATGTTTTATTTTTTACGGACTCATATCACGTACAGGGAATTTAACTGGGCTCTATTGATTTCCAAAATTTCTTGATTAATTTATGATCCCCAGTGCCATTTTAACCCCATCATCCGCTTTGAATGTACAATTCTCCAATAACAAGTGATTTTAAAATGTTGATGTATCTTTTACCAGATTAAAAAATATTTTTAGCAGTATGCCTTAAAAAGATTTTTTTAAATTGTAGAAACAATCATCGAATACATGACCAATGATGAAAGACTTTTGAACTATTTTATGACGGCACATTTCCTACCACCCTCTTCCCCTTTCGCCACAAACCGTCATTTCGCCACAAACGCCCCGCTTTTGAGGGTCGGATGGGTGGAAGAGAGTTTTAGACATCACATACATTCATGACTACGAACAGAAATCCATAAATCGATTAAAAGATCAATTTATGAAACTCTCCGCACCGGGAATTGAACCTGAGACATCTGTGACCTTAGGCAACGACGTTACCAACTGCGCCACGTAACCGACGTTTCGAAAGGTTATCGACCACATGCAAAAAATGTTATTTAGTTCTAAAAAAACTTTCCAATTGAAATGGTACAACGAATTTTTCATTATTTTTAAAATTTTTGAATAATAATTTGTACATATAATATTTAATTTAAAACTAATATAATCTACATTTTACGATTTTTCTAGAACGACGTAATACGACGTTCATAATTGTATCGATACTTTTATGTACTAAGAACGATAACTTTTTAGCAACCAAAAATGTATTATTCACGTATTTATGAAAGGCACTTGTACACAAGATATTAATATCACATGTATGATCTTACCAGGAATTGAAACCAATATATATATTGATGGCTAAGTGGAGTTTTTACCGCTCGGCTATGGAGACTGATAATCGATGATTCATTCTTCAGTGGAAGTGGAAATAATAATATAATACATAACGGAAATACTCTTGGTTTCAAATAAAGTAATACATCACAGTGTCAGCTGACGCCCTTTGTCAGAAGATTGAAATTTATGTGGTTGTTCCGGAATCATGAATGAATGATGTCACCACCACTGCAATATCGCCTAGAGCAATTTTACATTACATAATATACTTTAAAATTAAATAATGATGTATGGATAACCGTATCATTTATTATTTGCCATCAGTGGTAATCATTCGGTATAAAAAAAAACATTTATAGCTTACTCTATTTTACAACAAAATTATTAAACTTTATTCGTGATTTCAGTAATTATGTGAACATTAGGTAGGGAAAAGGGCATTTAATCCCGGATTTTTTTATGATCTCAGGATTTCGGGATTCATAATTTCTCAATCCCGGGATCACGAGATTGGTAATTTCATATGCAAAATCCTCTTCAGATTCAACGATGAGTACATTAAACTCTAGCGCTACAGCGGAGTCTCGGATACACAGGATACTTAACACATTCGCAACGGGGGAAATATGACAAAAATACGCGCTGCGGCGGGGCTGATTCGCAGAAAATTGACAATAGGTCATGGACACAATAGCATGAAACTTATCAATCGACAACTACTCGAAAACAAATTTGGATGTTACCCTAAAGATCTTTCGTAATAAACTGATCAAATTATTTCAAAAATATTATAAATCAAAATTGCATTATTAGCTATGAGCGATTAATGTCGCCTATATCGAATGACGCGAAAAACGCTTTCCCCATCGCAATACAAAAAACTTTGCGAAGCGTAAAACGCGTCCCCCGGAGCTAACGTGTTAATATCGCTGGCTGAGCAAGTCAAATTTTCTTTTTATGTTTTATTTTTGGGTTTAAAAGATCGGTCTCGTGCATGGAAAGTAAATTCCTTTCTTTTCTCGATCTTTATATATCTATGGAAGGCGGCTGTGAAATAGCGACTGCACACACATAACGGGCGGAGGTGAGGCAACCAACTTGTATCCAAACGCATGGATGTATTTGACTTTTCATCCATGTCACCCTATTCTCGAAAAGGAGAAAACAGGGAGAACGGAAGCTGTCTATTAATCCTTTTCTATCGCAACCCTTCTTTCCTTCACTCTTTATTGTTAAATTTTCCTATTTATTTTTACGAATATTTATGAATCATTAAATTTTCTTACTAGTCGTTGCTTATTTACAAGATGTTATTAACATTTCAATTGTAGACTATTTAATTTCATTTATGTGTAGTTTGTATGATTATCTGTAAATTATTGTCATAGGTCTTGAACCAATTATTTTATATACCTGATATTTTATATAAACACTCAACTTTATACAAATACAATTGTTAACATTTTTATTTCATCGTACCCTGGTCTGATCATCATATCGACTGTGAAAAGGAAGAAGGACGTCACCCACACCAAAAAATATTGTGTATAACTCAGACGAAACGTGCTAATTCACTATATTTATATATAAATATATGATATATCGACTTTAGAAAGGCAAAAGGACTTATCTCTCCGTCTTTTCAAATTTATTTTTTTCCCAATGTATACAATTTAATACACGTTTTGTTTGGGCTATTCACAATATTTTTTGTATGACGTTACGTGCTTTTTCCTTTCCAAAGTCGAATATGTGAAAATAGTACAAAACAAATTGCGTTTTATCTTTCTAAATACAATGCCTGTCCACCACGAATTACAGTTGACCTTAAAAGTTCCAATATTTTCCATTTACATACAGCCATTATGAAAGGCCGGAACTATAGTCGAGTAGTCGTAGTTGACTTCGGTTACGGTACTCGCGTGTTCGAATCCCAGTACGGACAGTTTTTTATTTTATTTGACCATAACTAACCAGTTATTTTTCACCTGTTTTAATGCCAAAAATAATAGGCTCAATTTTTATGACCACAAAAATCAGTAAGAAGATAAAGTCGGTTGAATTGTATACAGAGAAAAAATAAAAACTAAATGATGTAAATATGTACGTTGTTACTCCGCCAAAGACTTGAAATCTATTCCAGACTAGCGGAAGTGCATTAGGTTGTCAGCTCTTGCGACGGCGTCAATATCGCGTGCACGATCGCCGCATCTTCAACCTATCTTGAGGGTCCGGGCTTCGAAGCACAGCCCGCCGGGTTGATAGGTCGTGCAGTCTCTAATCGACGAGCTGCTTCGCTCCTGGCAGGCTCACGGAAAACGCAAAATGTATCATGTATCTGAGATAAATGTGGGCTAAAATATATGCTATGGATAAGCACCGTGGAATATCGATATCTATTATTAACAATACTTTAAGTTCATACCTCTAATCACAAACTTGATTTCTCAACCGTGCCCATTTCCAATGTGGAGCATACAAACCTCTAATGGAACTTATCCCAAATTAAGTTTTTCTTGTTACATAGTCTCTTAAACTCACTTTTATTTCGAAAATAGTTAGAAAAGCATAATAGCTCTAAGACAGGGTTGGTTAGTAGTCAAGTAATCGTTCTCGCTATGTCCCTATTTTAAAATCATATAGGTGGGTGGAGGGTGGGAACTTTAAACGTCAAAAACATCCGTGCCTTTGAACAGAAATTCATAAATCAACTTTATGAAACTATCGGTACTGACATGGGATTCATTGAGATTTCTAACCGAAGCCAACGACTTTCATCACTGCACCACTGCACCACGGACCCAACCACCCTTACTATTGTATTAGCATGAAGTAAATGCTAATACGAGACTATCATTGAAAGAATAATTTGTTAGTTTTCGCTTATACATATTGGCAGTATTATTAAAAAATATATTTCTAAAGAACTTATAGAGAAAAAAACATTGTAAAATATTTCAAAAAGCGTTCTTAAATATTACTATGTTATTACTATTCTCCAAAACTAAAACTATACTATTGAAATAACTCGTTCAATCTATCTTTTTCGAAGACAGTAAGAATATTGGATTTGGACAGAACTAGTGTTTAGCTTATCGCTCTGTGTGTGCCCATTTTCAGGGCCGGATGGTCAGGAATTTACAAATCACAGACATTCACGCCTTCGAAGATAAATCTATAGATCGATTGAAAAATCTATGTATCAAACTTTCCGTATTGGGATTTGAGCCGGCGTACACCGCAACCGAATCCAACTAAGTTGACAGATCGGTTAATAAACTTGATAACTAGAACTCCTTTTTTATTTTTCTATCATAAATACACATCATCGATTTAAAATAAAGGGCACAGTATGAGTCTGTGATATATCAATTAGTTTTGATACCATTTCTACCCCTTATCAAACACCTGTATATTAGGTACGTGGTGAAACGTTTTGAAATAAAAAAATCACAATTAAAATAATGCCATATTAAAGAGATTTAGGATATTTTATATTGTAAACTGATAATAATCACATACGATAAGCCGTATGTGAAAAGATTTTTTTTAACTAAATATATCCGCTCCCAGTGCTATGTAAATATACTTTTATTTTATCAGGTACATTTTTGTACGCAAGTTGTGAATCATCCCTTTATTCCGGCTTGAGGAGCAGACTTTTGGATACCGTTATGGAAAGTAATGTAGTTTAATTCGTTTAATTCGTGCACGAAAATGTCCAATTGACTGTTTTAAAGTATTGTATTTGTTTATCATTGAACAAACAATGATTTTTTGATCCATCATAAATTACTATACGTTACTCTATGATTCAAAGCACTTATTCTTGCAATCTTGACCAAGGTATATGCCCTAGACTAGACATCAATATTTATAGATCTAGGGCTATTTGCTGACCGCTCGTTGCCTGGTATATCAATAGTTAAGCCCTCGTAATAATTGTTTGCAATCAAAAGGAAACTACGCTGAAACAGAGCAGGGGAGTGAAACCTATCCCTGCTTTTTATTTTTATTTATAATAAATAAGATATATTAATATTTGGGTATTTCATAAATTATAATTTGTTATTTTTTTATAAAAATACAGTGGTTTTTAAATTTCTCCAGAAATATCGTTTTTTTAACCGCTACCAGTGTGAAACTATTTGGACATTATATTCTATAGGTATGTATTATTATTCTGTTGTATATTATTTTTAGCTTATACGGTTAAGTGATATTTATTAACATATAATATCAATAAATATTTCAAAAATCGCAACATTCTGTTTGATAAAGTAGCAGATAAAATCTTTTCAAACAAATTATTGTTGTCAGTTCTAATTAAAGTTTTAGGTACATACTCACTATTTCTTAAAATATATCCTTATATAAAATAAATTATGTGTCAATTAAGTAAAATATATATATATTGTGTATTAACAAGTTAATTAAAAATCCATTTTTTCTTTTAAAATACAAATATTGTCAATCAAAACTTCAAACGTTCGTATTTCAAAACATGCTCAAGTGTAATTAGAACATTTTAAAATTAAGGTAACGACATTATAATTGGTAAATAAACTAGTTAATTACGTCTTGTTCATTTTGGAGGACGGAAAAACGAAATTTTATTTACTTATAATAATTGATTTCTATTATTTCTTATAAGCTATCCATTTAAAAACGATAATTTTTCGATTTGGATTTCACTCTCACAAGACGAAAGCTCAAAAGCACTGGAAGCTCGTTTATAAGACTGATAATACAGGCAGTAAAAGCAATACATAAGTTTTTATAATGAATATGAGTGATGATTCTGTACCACTGTATTATAACAAATAATGCAGTTGATGCATGCAGGGAGTGCAATTGAAGGGGCGGACACAGCCTCCTTTGATATGCGAGTGCTGTTGCATTTCCTGATCCAGCTAATTCATCTATGCTATGTGCCAATGCCAGAGTTATCAGTATGGATATATTATATAAATAATCTATTCCATCTGGTGCATCAAAGATATAAATTTAAATGATTAATAACCAGATGGTTGATATTGCCGAGAAGTGAAGTTAATATACATTTGAAGCACTTAAAGTACATACTCTTTTATAATAAAACTGGTTTCACATTTTGGTATCTTACAAACTCACACTTGCTTTAAAAAAAAGAGTTAAAATGTAAATTTTTAAACCATATCCGCTCACAATATGGAGCATATGGCCTCTTAATGACAATTGCCAGTTACTCAGTTGCCGATTTAAAAGAGAGTAAGTGTATAAGGATAGGACTAGTGGTTAGCTAATCCTTTCGCTAAGCCCCGTTCTTAAGATCGGATGGGTAGGAGAGAGTTTTAAATATCATATATATCCATGCCTAAGAACAAAAATCCATAAATCGACTGAAAAATCAATTCAACTGTCCGTACTGGGATTTGTACCCGTGAGACCTGTGATCTAAAGCAACGAGGTTGACCGCTATGCTACGCACCCGAAATTAAATAATCAGTTAATATGAAATTATGAAAACCCGGATATATATTTGTATTACGCTGTTAATTGGAAAAATAAATTATATATAAATTATACCAAATTTTGTCATGAATATGTGTAATTATTAATCAGATGATGCGATAAAAAACTAGGATAATTATAATTTATAATGAAAGATGTCAAGTAAGGGTGCTTGATGGAATTTCAGGATCAAATTTGAATTGCTTAAATTTTGTACTCTTCCGTAAGTTTTGTCACTAACGACCCTGATTTCGACTTTCGTCATCTTCATTCATTCTCGTGCAGTGAAAAACTCACAGCTGTTTATACTTCCGTAGGCATAAATAACATGAAATAGTAAGTATTTAACCAGAATTATAAGATATAATAATTATAAGGTATTTGAAAGCTATGTCAGCAGAACTATTAATAGGAATGGAGCTCTACCAAGTAATTGCCAGTTCAATCGGTCAAGAAATCATATCGATCGCCTAGTTCCATAATGATACAACTAGAGATTGGTAGTTTTGAGACATGGCCGATCAAAGTTTGGACTCATCTATACTGACTCGTGAAAAGTGATGGCTTATTATTTGTATTACTTTTTTATTCAAATAGGTAGTCAATAGTTTATAGTTTTAGTAATTTAAGACATCGACTGAGGGTGCTTGATGGAATTTCAATATCAAATTTGAATTGTTAAGATTTTGTACATTGCCATGTATTTTGTCACTAACGACACAGGTTTCGCATTTCGGCATCTTCAGACATACGAGCATGGAAATGTATAAAATCTCAACAATTCAAATTTTACAGTTTTAGGATTAAAAGTTGTTTCTTTATGGAACGCCAAGATTCACAAAAATATATTTCTACAATACGATATTTCGATATGTATGTATATGGAATTGAGAAGTTATTTAACTTTGCTGATTTCCATATGCAAATATCTGTCTTTTAAGAGAAAACCTGTACATTTTACAAGCTGTACTTTTGTGGAACTGTAGAAGAACGGTGTCCGAATATAATGGCTAACTTAACTCAAAACATTTTTTTTTGACTTATATATGGTTGGTATTTATTTTTCAGCAAATTATGTAAGTATTTGATGTTTTTTTTTATGAAATATGGATTTAAATAATAATTTAAATATTTCGTATCGTTTTAACTCTGGTCTGGTATCATCAATGCAGTGTTGATTGTAAGTTGAAGTTTACGTTTCTGAATGTAGTGTGTGATTTCTGTATTTGTAAAAAATTATGGGAAATAACTTAATTGACTGCATACTTCTATAACAACTGGAAATTAATTGAGCGGCGCTTTGAAAACAGCTTTTAAGCTGCACAATTTAATTGGTTTTGCATTCTATGATAAATATTAAATTGCAATTAAATATTTGAGAATGTTGCGATCAAAAATTGTTATTCTATAAAGGCTGTCTATTAATCATAACATTTTTTAATAGATTTTGCATGTGCTGTTTAATAATGTGAATTACATTCAAATGGATTAATGTATACACTTTTTAAAATAACTCGAGGGTATATTGAAAGAAGGCATTGAGTCATAAAAACAAGTTCCGGAATAATCATATATAAAGCATTACTTTTTATCGAAGTTTATTCCCTCTCTCCCAAATACAATTGTTTGTGATTTAAAAAGATTTCTTGTACATTATAAAGAATAATCTTCTTGTCATACAAATCATAAGGTTTCATATCGATTACTTATACTTATAAAATATCATGGTTTTTGCCGGAATAAGAAAATAACAATATGACTAATTACTATCATAACTTTATTGAGTTTTACCTGTAGTTAGAGCGTCAAATTGCGTAAATTTTGACATTTAAAATATCGTCAAAAACTGAATTAATGCGTCAGTATTTTAATTTTACACTATTGAGTACCCGGCATACGCTGCATTACCGTTTGTGCTTTAATTCTGTTTATTGGCTTTTGAATACACAATGTTTTTTCCATCTGGTGCGTACACGAATAAATCAGAAGATTTTTCCGAGATGTGACTGTTTGTAAGTATTTGATTCTTTTTTTTTAGATTTTAGATTTTTTTTCTTCAAAAACCTTCACAGGTGTGAAGAACACAACAACTCACCAAAGTTTTACCGAAATCAGACGAATGGTAAAGGAACGCATAGAGGACAAACAAATAAACAAATAAATTTATTTATATATAAACTCGAACTCTTATCGAACTGTCAGTTCGAGTCCACCGTGTGCTCGAATGCCTGAAGATGCCGAAAGGCGAAACCCGGGTCGTTAGTGACAAAATACATGGAAGTGTACAAAATCTCAATAATTCAAATTTGATATTGAAATTCCATCAAGCACCCTCAGTCGATGTCTTAAATTATATATATATATATATATATACATATATATAGATATGTTCTCCTTAGAGGTATCTCAACAGAAGTTTTCTACGAGAACTGCTTGTTACTCAGCTGCTCAACCTATCATTTTCAGATAGAGTAGCGATAAAAGGATGGGGTTAGAACAGTACTAGTGGTTTAGCTAATCGCTCTCGCTACGCTCGGTCTTCAGGATCGGATGGGTGGGAGGGAATTTTATACATCACAAACATCCATGACTACGAACAGAAATCCGTAAATTGATTGAAAAATCAATTTAAATTTGAAACTTTCCGTATTGGGACTTGAACCTGAAACACCCGTAACCGTAGCCGACGACGTTGACCACTGCACCACGGACCCGACAATCTGTCAGTATACCCTTGATATAGTAATTTACGATCTTGGCTCAAATGTATTAAAACTAAGTCACACCCGAGTGAATATATAGCTATTTCCGGCGACAACTTCCTCATCATAAAAATCAAGCTGATTTTTAGAATATCTACATCTCAACATGCATAGCTTCGCACCTCTTTCTCAGACGCGGCACACCAAAAATTTCCCCAAGTAAAAAGAGTATACACTTATATTTAATCACACTTTGCTTTTCATTTAATAAATAGCATAATAAAATAATTCTTTGCCTGGACAACGTGGAAGTATTGGTTATTAAATTTTTTCGATTTTGTCAATTCTGCATGATCGAAAAAGCATGTCCGTAAGATGCCACTATGCGAATCAATGTTTACCTATTTGTTCATTCTTGGATTTGAAAATCGCTTATGCGTAAAATTAAGTTTTACTATCTGTACAATCCTGCACATTATTCTCCAATTAGAGAGTAAACTGGTGTAGTAAATAAAACGTATATTTTAATCAAAACGTTTCCATTAATCACTTAATAATTATTTTAAACGGTAGCTGGAAAATTGTTGATACTGGTAGTCAGTTGTTACACTGTTGACGATAATAATTAATAGGTGTTCATAGTTTTCTAGGATAAACCGGTCTTAAAGTTAAGCCCATAGATAAAATACCAGTTCATATAATAGTCCTGTCAAAGGACGGCCAGGTTATGCATACAAATAATAATATTATCGGATAAAACAAAACACAGTAGTGTTTATATTAAGTTTAGTATCTGTTTGGATTATTGAGATTTTGTACACTTCCATGTATTTTGTCACTAACGACCTGGGTTTCGCCCTTCGGCATCTTCAGGCATTCAAGCACACGAATGAACTCGAACTGACAGCAAAATTAAAAGAAAATAGTTTAAATCGTTTATATATAAGGAATTTGGAATAAGTAGGTATAAGCTTTCTTCGAATTGCATTTTAAAACTCTCCATCCCACCCATAATGCGTTTGTTTTCTCAACTACGATTAAGGGTTGGTATTCCAATCAATCCAGGTGTCAATGTAGTTCCTAGACTTTGTGATAAAAATTTGTCGTATATTATCTTATATATAAACGATATACACTATTAACCGTCTCTCAGTTCGAGCTCACTCGTTTCGGGTTTCGCTTTTCGGCATAGAGGCATTCGAGCGCACGACATACAAACTTATATCTTAGTCATTGGTATTTAATTGGTAGGACTTCAATATAATAAGGTAAAATTATCAGAGTATTTAGTCATGTAACAATTATTAGGATACAGTCGATAGCTATTTCGGTTTCACACCATCGTCATAACTGTTTCTGACAATGACTATTTTTAACTATTCCTAATGATCGCGTGAAGTTCGAATATACATCAGTAATATAATTGACTTTACCATAAAAAAGAATTACTAATACTGAAATCGAATTCGTAAATGATTTACGAATCTCATAAAGTGGTTAGTTTAATAAATAATGACCTGCATTTATTGGGTCAGTAACTGTTTCAAATTGTGGTCAATAAGAAATAATAGATGGTCAGTAACTAATTTGATAAATCGCCAGTATACACGTGGTCATTTAACAAAATAAACCTTTAGTAATTTATATAAAATGTTTATTTATTAAATCAAACGGTCAAATAATTATATAAAGAGGGTTTGTTTTTTAATTAACCTAACCTAACGAAACCTTTATTTATTTGGAAATTATTTACTCACAAAACGTAATTATTAACTGAACATTTATCGATTTAGTTTTTTTATCATGTCCGCTCCCAACGCCGAGCATATGGCTACCTAATAGAGGTATCTCAACAGAGGGATAGAAGGACAAGTGGTTAGCTAATCGCTCTCGCAACACCGTTTTTGAGAATCGGATGGGTGGGAGGTAGTTTTTGGACATCACCAACATTCATGACTACGAACAGAAATCCATAAATCGATTGAACGATCAGTTTATGAAACTATGCGCACCGGGACATGAACCCGAGATATCTTTAACCGTAGTCAACGACGTGGAGCATTTTTGGTGGATTTAATATAGCTATATTTGTGATTTCAAATTAGTATTTATTGATTTATAAGAATAATTATTATTTTTATCCTAAACATTTTAATTATTGTAGACTATTTTATTTGGTTTGAGTATAATTTGTTTGATGATCAGTAATTTCTTGTCTTAGTTCATGAACCATCAATTTTATATACCTTCATTTTTACACTCAATTTTATATAAATAGCCCTGTTATGTTTGTATTTTTATCAATCGATAATGCTCGTGATGAGCGAAACTGGTACTAATCATTATAAACATGTGGAAGTAGTACAAGTGTGTTTTATTTTTTAAAATATAATGGCTTTCCACCACGAATTGACAGTTAACACCTTAAAAGTGATGAAAAAAAAACATCTTAATATTAGTTATATAGAATTATACATGGTATATAATATGTTATCTCGAAACAGTCATTAAGATTCCAATATGTATTTTCGATACATTCTGCGGCTATTTTGAGACTATTCATTTTCAGTGTGCAATATAAATGAATCTGTAAAAGTGATCAATTTTAATAAAGTAAATATACCAAAGTATTTAGTTATACAAAAAATTTATGAATTCTAAAAAACATCTTTGGAGAATTTTCAAATTTTAAGAAAACGAAGAAAGATATTTAAAAGCTTATTATTTTTTTAAAAGAAAAGATGGTTCGTGGTAACTAGTAACTTTTTCTAGCTACGCCACTGGATATCCGAAGATATTTGAGTTTATATTCGTATACATAGAAAAACTAAAATCAGTTTACTCATAGTTCTGACGATGACGTGAAACCGAAATAGCTATCAACCAACTCATGCCATTCAATTATAATAGAATGAAATATTTATTTTTTATTTTACCATACTGCATTATACCAAGTAAATTCCAATTCAATCAATAATATGATCAATTTTATCTTTAAAAAATTAGTAATCTGAGAGACGTTTAATTTATAGCCATAATAGAATTTCTTTGAGAGCATTTGCATTCTCTAGATGCATCGGCAATGTCAACTTATTAATTAAATGCTTTATATCATTATCAAAACTGCAAGTTTAATTAGGCACATTTAACTCCATAATTATGATATTTATTTAAAATTATATACTTGCATTTTAATAGCTCTGTTTATGCGTCACGGGTAGCCGCGGGCCTCAGTTGACGACACTTGTCCTCGTCACGAGGTGCAACATTACTTCCTGTAGAGATATTTCTGTCCAGATATTCTTGACAAGATATTGAGCGGCAGAGATAGTGAACTAACGGTGCTGAGCGATGGTCGTGAATATGATAATGTTAATAAATAGCTCCCCGGTACTATTGCCTGCGGGATCACGGCACACGACCAAGTAACACTAACCATTTCTGAATATATCAACTCACAAGCGTTAGCTAATTGGTGTCCTGTATTTTTTTGCCTTAATGATTATCAAAAATGAATGGTTCTGTATCGACCGTGGAAAGGCAAAAGGACGTAACCCACAACAAAAGTGTTGTGTATAGCTCACACAAAACGTGTTAATACACTATATTTACATAATAATAGTCGGCGTCCGTGGCGCAGTCGGTTTCGTCGCTGACTACGGTTACGGATGTCTCGGGTTCAATTCCCGGTGCGGACGGTTTTCATAGATTGACCTTTCAATCGATTTATGGATTTCTGTTCGGTAGTCTGAGTCCTTCCTCCCACCAATCCCATCCTCACGGGGCGTAACGAGAGCGATTAGCTAACCACTAGTCCTGTCATAGCCCTATCCTTCTATCCCTACTCTCTTCGAAAAAGAAAAGAGAGGTTGAGCAACTGAGTGACAAGCAGTTCTCGTAGAAAAATTCTGTCAAGATAATTTTAATAGGAGACCATATGCTCCACATTGGTAGCGGACATGGAAAAAAAAAAAAAAAAAACAATCATCAATAATCACAATGTATACAATTAAATACACATTCAGTGTGGACTATACACATTTTTTTTGTATGTGGGTTACGTCTTTTTGCCTTTCCACCGTCGATGTTATTAATCTAAATAATGTAAAATAAATACAGTACATAAATACAATAGCTCGTGAGCTTTACCGTGAGTTAATTCAAGATTCTTAAGAAAGAAAAGTTATAGAGTATAAAAAAATGAATCAGACAAGAAACAGTATTGTATTCATTTCATTCCATATTTTCATAAAAAGAATGATACAACACTAAAACGATGGTGAAATTATAGTTTGGGTAAATGGAAAAATAAAAATACCAATATCGAGATCATTAGAATCAAAATATTTAGATCGACTCAGGCTTTTTTTTTGCGGGTAAAAATCAAAACTTTTGGATAAATGTAATACTCTTGATAAATGAAAAGCCGCTTTTAAAGGTCTGGAGAATTTTTAATTGATAAAAAAACACTTATTTGTAATAAACGTGACAGTGCATTCGTTCATGTTTTGTGTTGTATTGTGAGTGCAATGCGCTTAAGCAAGTGCACGTCGCGCAGTACCTGATTTTATTAGGTAGTCTTACAAAGTCTCATGTCAAATTAATGTCAACGTTATAGTCTGTGAATAAAAGTGTCCTCAAGTCTACCCCCAACCCAAACCTAAACACAATACTCAAGATGAGGATAACAAAAAAGTAGAGTCGAGTCAATTATAAATAATATTGACTGTGTGTTGAAATTTATCAAATTCATTCATTACATCGGATCGTTAGCGTCGTTTGACGAAACGGTGCAAAATTTTTCGAGTTGGGTGGAGATCCTTGAAGAGTTCTGTATGTTAAGCAAAGTTCCAAATGAACCTACAGCTACCAGTCAGCCGAACATACGAAGAAGATTTTTATTTTTAACCCACGTCGGAAGCAGCCATTTTAGTGTTCTGCATAGTATGTCTGCCAGATAAACGAAACAAAAAAATAGCGACAAAATTGAACGAATCGGGAGTAGATTTCATTGTAACAACTCAACAGCTAGCGGAAAAATGCAATTTTGGCATGAAGTTACAGCATGGGTATTGCTAAACTGTTCATAAACTTGCACCTCGTAGTGTAGCAATTGATGCTGCAATGCGGATTTGGCAGAATCGATGGGATAATTCTTCTAAGGGCAGGCATCTAAAAATAAAGTGGCGAATGGAGATAACCAAAGTTTGGCTCCTGATTTCTGGACCAGCCAATTCTTAACAGGCTATAGTCACTTCGCTGTCAAGCTCTTCTAGCTTGGCCTGTTGGTAGATAGTCCACTTTGTAAATGTAGCAATATGATACAGGATGCTGATCACATCCTTTGGGAATGTCCAGACATAGAAAATGAACGGGGAAAATTGATCAATACGATACGACTATCAATCGGTTGCATCTCTGCCAAATTACAAGGCATTTAAAGTGTTAGAAGTGTGGACAGCAATTGGAACGCATTTTATAAAGACATTAAATGTTTTTAGAGATTATTTTTCTTTTTTTATTAAAACATTTATTTAAAACTTCCTACACACTAGAGTGCATGCAAACAGGTCTTAAATAATTTTCCTAAAAAATCCCTGGAAAACATTTGAAACACGCGTACGTTTGTTACGCTGTGGAATACACCCTGTAAGAGTGCGAAGCTGTAGCGGGTGGTGGAGAGTACGACGTTGAGTACCATAGGGTATTAAAACAAATCTTACATATCAAGTGCTAAAAGAAACTATAGATGGTTCATTGTCACTGCTATGTAGGCTGTCCTATGATAGTGTATGCGAAAGAATGTGATGTAAGGTCCACGAAGTTAACACTTCGTCACTCGTTGCTGATTAATATGGTTAAATGCTTTATCGGGTTTTAATTATCTGGGGCCAACTGAAGTTTAATGAGATTTTTAGAAAGTACTTTCGATATTATGAAGATTTAAAATTAATACGCCATAGAATCCAGGTGCGCATTAATCAGAAATTAATCAAAAGCGTGATGAAGGTAAAACGGATTTATTTATGTAATATACAATACTTTTTATTACTTGGGCAATTAAAATAAACAAAAATGAAATTTGTTGCGTGCATTTATAGGGTCAGTAATTTTTTCAATATTGGTCAGTAAGAAAAAATAAATGGTTAGTACACACGTGGTCAGTTAATAAAATAAACGGTCAGTAGTGCCTGGCTTGGATATGTGCTGCGGATGCCCCACGGCAGCCTGAATCCTGCCTGTCTCTTTTACCAACCAGATGGATTCCGTCGACCTGGAAGGCCTCTGATGACCTCCCATAAGATCTATTAGGTAAATCCACAGGTGGCTGGGATGTCCTGGGAGGAAGAAAAAAGACTGGCGTGGGACAGACACTCTTGGAGGAATCGTGTGATGGCCATATACTCCGAGTAAGGAGAGGATATAGTTGAAAAAAAGTTTATATATAATGGTCAGTTTTTAAATTAAACTGTCAGATTTTTAGATAAAACTGCCAGTTTTTTAATTAAATCTAACCTAAGCTTTATTAATTTGGAAAAATTATTTACCTAGCAAACACAATTTTCAACTGACCATTTATTATTTCTTACTGACCGTTTATCGAATTAGTTACTGACCAAATGATCAGTTGTCTTTAATTTTTATGTAACGAGATAGTTGTACCGTTGTATTTATATTATAAGATTAGTTATGATAGCCGTCACCGAGTAGTAGTACTCTACGGCTTAGAGCAGGGATCCCCAAACTTTTTTGAGAAACTAATTGAAAAATTTTAATAGTTTTAGTAGTAGTTAATAAGATTTAATACGCAATGTCTGAGCCCATGCCCAAGATAAAAAAGAAATCAATGAATTTTATTTGTTATTGTACAGTATACTAAATGTTCAAATCAATCTACACAACGTTTGAACATCAAACGATTCAAAATACCTTAGAAATATAAATAAATAATTTCAAACATTCCGCCCACTTTTAATGACTATCCGTCTCAAATCACCCCACCCCCTTCACTTTATGATCTTAGCTATTAAAACTGTTTAATTCATTTACGTAAAATTACAATATACACAATATAAAGGTATATACTGTATGAAAGCTTTCATAATTTAACGGCTACACGATTAAGTGAAACAATTTATTCTTTTGAA
This sequence comes from Himalopsyche phryganea, assembly GCA_022494535.1. Taxonomy (NCBI): domain Eukaryota; kingdom Metazoa; phylum Arthropoda; class Insecta; order Trichoptera; family Rhyacophilidae; genus Himalopsyche; species Himalopsyche phryganea. The sequence continues at coordinate 1,027,651 of JAGVSL010000127.1, read as the reverse complement.
TTGATAATATTTACAGAAGCCTTTTCTTTAACAATATGTTTATTGCAATTTTGTATTTTATTATTTCCGACACATTACGCCAGGTTGCATAGTATGATATTTTACAGATCCTAATTAGGAAATCTTCCACCAAAATATTTGTAATTTACTTCGTCTCAAAATGAAAGAGTCTTAATTGTTTTATTTATTTAATAATACAAAATTAATATTCATGTCCTTTTTAATAAGTAGTTTTAAATCTCTTGAAAGTAACAAAGAGTAACTATAACATATGAAAGGTAAAAGTATGATATACATAAGATTTTTTTACCATGTCCGTTACCAATGTGAAGCATATGGACTCGTAATACAGGTTATCTGCCAAAGTTTTTTTTAGGAGAGAGTATGGATACAACGATAGAGGAAGGAAAAGAAAAATTATCAGATGCGTGGGAGGAAATTTTCGATGTTACAGACACCCGTGCTTTTGAGCACAAATCGAAATTGTCCTTACTGGGACTCGAGCCCGTGAGCATGGTAACCGAAGCCAACGACGTTCACCACTCGGCTTACGTTCCGGAAAACATTACAACTAAAAAACGTGAATCAAAAAATAATAAGTTCTCTCACGTGATAAGATTTTTTATATATCATAAAAACTGTATTTAATTTTACAATGACTTACTAATACCAATTACTGTTGAATATATAATACACTATTTACACTAAATACACTATTTATAGACAAATAGTTTTTTTCTCCCACCCATCCGATTCTAAAAACGAGGCATAGCGAGAGCGATTAGCTAACCACTAGTCGTATCCTAGCACTATCCTTATATCCTTACTCTCTTCGAAAAAGAGAGGTTGAGTGACAAGGAGTTCTCGTAGAAAACTTATGTTAAGATAACTCAAAAAGTCAATATTTTCGACATTGTGAGCGGATATGATATAAAAAAATATAACTTTGAACTGGATCATCTTAATTTTGGACGTTTTGGGTTATATTTTCTTGCTAACGAGAGCGATTAGCTAACCACTAGTCCTGTTCTAGTACTGTCCTTATATCCCTACTCTCTCGGAAAAAAGTAAGGTTGGGGAAATGAGTGACCAGCAGTTGTCGTAGAAAACGTCTTTTGAGATAACTGCATTAGTAGGCCATATGCTCCACATTAAGAGCGGACAAGGTAAACAAAAAAAAATGATCGAATTTATCAAATATTCGAATAACCGACTACCAATAGAGTTGAATATATTCGAATATCGAATATTTGATTTCCATCTAATGAATGCTTATTTCGAATCATTGCTATGCCACTGATTCCCTTCGTTCAGCCCTGTCGATCTTTTGGAATTCGCACGGTGTAAGCGAGAGAGTAGAATTAGATGCTCCTTGGGTGCAAGTTGCAAGTTACAGTGTGCGCGCTTAATTATGATACATAGATGAGTTAATTATGAACTTGAAGTGTCTGGTGGATGTTGTAACTCCAGCACGGTCAATTAGCGACGGCGTATGAATTTTATCTCAGCTATTAACTTACCTTTTGTATGCCTTAACGTCATGTATTTTCTATACATTATTGCCACTGCGAAGGGAATATATATACCAGGCTGAGGCTCACCACACGTCCAGCTTTGAAATTGTGAATATACTTAGTAAGGGTCTATCACAAACAAGTAAGAAAAAGTAAGCTGTGGGTAAAAAAAAAAATATTTTTTTAATGTTATAGTTAAGTTATGGACTCTTAACCGAGCTTACCTCAACATAAGTAGTTCTACGAGCATTATTTGTTACTATTTATCTTGGAGATTAAACATAGAGTGATTGGGACAAGACAGTAATAGTGGTTAGGTTATCACTCTTTCTACGCCCCGTTTTTAGGATCGGATAGTTGGAAAGGAATTTGCAGACATTGATGTTTTTAACCGCAAATCTAATAAAATCCAATGAAATATCAATTTCTGAAACTGTACGTTTTGGGATCCGAGCCAGTAAACTACCCAACCGAAATCAACTACGTTGATCGTTGGTCTATAGACGCGGTATTCTATTTTATTATGACTATTGATTCAATTACTACTTCAATACTCGTATGCCAAAAATGGGGCATTATTAGTTAGTCAGTGTTGGAAATGGAATATGGTCTCAAAAATAAATCAATAAATTTCGTACCTCTACACAAATTGCAAGTAATCTAGTTGAGCAGAACAATTTTCTTTTTTAAATAAATATTATTGATTTTTTCACTATTCATAAAGTTTTTCCACGAAAAATGAGCAGTAATATATTTAATAATGTATGTCTTGTGAAAAAATGATTGATAAAATAGTGGAGACAGCGTGTCTAATGTTCTCCCGAAGACAAAATATTATCTGCTCAGAAAATGCATAGACCAAGTCAAACAAATGCGCGGGTTAATTTTATCCTTTTCGAAAACATCATATTTGTGTTTCGATCGTAAAAACTGGTTTATAACAAAAGCGATTAACTAACGACTTGTCCTGTTCTATGCCTATCCTTCTAAGCATAACCTTTCTTGAAGAGAGGTTGAACGACTGAGTAACACGCAGTTCTCGTAAAAAACTTCTGTTGAGATAGTTCCATTAGTTCCATTAATAAAAATATATTTATTATATATACTATATCGATAATGGATTTAAAGGTTCCGATTTGAATGAAAAATATGGCGAGCCTATAAATGAAACTATTACTAAGTAATTAATACTCGCTGGTCGATGCCTGAATGTTTGTACAGGTTTTGCAATTATTTTATACAGCAAATATTCAACGATACAGGATATACTTTTCGGATTAATCAATTGATACAAATTACCGTCCCGGATTTAAAGATACAAAATTCTGATAAAATATTTTATAAGATAATTTTTTTTAATTCAAAGATTTAATTAGTATTGATAGATTTAACTAGATGCTTGTCGGTCCCGTAGCTGGCTATTCATGGAAACACATCACTAATTTGTTTCCGAGAGAGAACATTGAAAAACAAAAAACATTATTTCGTATTGTTATTAATTATTTTATGCATACTAAAATAATAAAAACGGTTAATTGTTGGCTTTAAATCATCCGGGCACTTCAATGCCAAAAGGCGAAACCCAGATCGTTGGTAAAAAAATATTGAAGGTAGGAAATACAATTTTAATTCGATATATTTAATAAGGTGTTAACTGTCAATTCTTGGTGGAAAGGCATTTTATTTTTAAAAATAAAACACAATTAATTTGTACTACTTTCACATATTTATAATGATCATAATCGGTTTTGCTCATCACGAGCATTATCAACTGATAAAAATACAAACATAACACCCTTTTTATATAAAATTGAGTGTAAAAATTAAGGTATATAAAACTGATGGTTCATGAAGGTTCATGATGGTTCTAAGACAAGAAATTACTGATTAGCAAATAAATTATACATAAAGCAAATAAAACAATTAAAATGTTATGGACCTCTTACAAATCAGTAAATACTAATCTGAAATCACAAATATAGCTACATTAAAAGTCCATTAGCTGAGCAAAAATCTTTAATGACATTATTAATGCTTAAGCAGATAGTGGATTGGGAAAATTATAAGAAAAAATTAGTGTACCATTTAAAAACAATCAAATATTAAGAATGTAATTAGTATTAACAATAAACAGGCATTGTAAGTGGGTAAAGCAGAGCAGCTATGAAACCGGTCCTGATTATTATAAATATGTTGAAGTAGTGCAAATGAATTGTGTTTTATTTTTAAAATTTTTATGATATATTTAAGTTTCATCAAGTAGCCTTGGACGCTGCTTTGCGGGTCTGGTAAGAACGGTGGGATCCCAACTTGATCTTAACTCCAAATCACTGAACGAAACGATTTATTATGGGCCACGGTGGTTTCATTGCCAAGCTCTATGAGCTTGTCTGGCTAGTGAATAGGCCAACATACAAATGTGGTGCTATAAAGCAGGATGCTTAACAAATCCTATGAGAGTTTCATTTAGTCCATGAAAAAAGGGAAGAACTGCGTAAGTCGGTACAATCTTTCATTGAGCCGATCGGCCACGCTGACTTGGTGGTGAATAAGGCAAATTAATAGGCCTTTCAAAATTGCGGCGTCATACGAGAGCGAGTAGGCTGGAGGGACAGATTTTCCACACACTAAGTGCACGCTTGTCGGCTAAGTGCGGACAGTTTCATAAATTGATCTTTCAATCGATTTATGGATTTCTGTTCCTTGTCATGAATGTTTGTGAGATCTAAAACTCTCTCCCACACATCCGATCCTCGAAAAACGGGGCGTAGTGAGAGTGATTAGATAACCACTAGTCGTGTCCTAGCACAATCCTTCTATCCCTACTCTCTTCGCAAAACGAGAGGTTGAGCAACTGATTAACAAGCAGTTTTCATAGACTTCTGTCGAGATACCTCCATTAGTCGGCCATATGTTCCACGTTGGGAGCGGACATGTTAAAAAAGTGCATACTACCAAGTCTTGGGCAGTTGCTCCTAAGACACTCGTAATTAATGAAAAAAAATTTAGATAAGTTTAACTTTGGTTATACCACTGAATACTGCCGTATACAATTAACGTATAGGAAAGTAGTGGTGGGTGGCGGATAGCAAGTAAGTTGATATCATTAATGACATAAATTATGGAGAGCGCGGATTAAAAAAAATTAGTAATACAATCAAAAAAAAACATTAATGGATTCTGATTCGTTATGATGGTTTTGAAATAAATTTGATCGACAATGATTTTCGTAAAAGTTTGCCAAAATTCGTTCAAAAGAGAAAATAAAAAATGGCGGCATGGTACTAATGTTTGAAGCCATCACTTTCTTCAGATGCAAACTTTTATTTGATGGATGGATCGAGATGTAATTCAGCAACCCGTTATTCCATCTATTCTACTTTTTTCTCCGTCTTTATCATCAGTTTGTAATATATACGAAACATCTACGAAAAATAATGGCCGCCTCATGAAAGTTCTGTGCGTAAAAAAGATTTATTGTTCAAGTTTTTCTCATAAAAATTGTGATGGCGGATTGAGATTGCAAAAAATATAGTACAAGTAGAATAAAACGAAGTATGTATTCTTGTATGTTAATAATATGTTTTACTCTTTTTCTATTTTCTCATTTTAAAAATGTTTGTATTATTATTGTACTTTATAAATGCATGGTCATAGTAATGCCATGTATTTTAATTTATAAATAAATATTGTACTCGCTGTAGCAACTTTATGTATTGCTGCAACGCTGATGGCTGGTGGAGGAACAGCACATTAAATGTTGCAATTCCCGATTGACTTAACTCATAACGAAATGCCTGTTTGCAACTCAAAAAAAGCCAAAACGCTGCAGAAGGCAAGAGTACTATTCTGGGATTAAATATCACAAGTAATATTTGTTAATTTCACTTCGCTAGTGTTCACTGTTTGGGAAGATTTCTTGTGAATATTATTTAAAGATCAACAACCCTCCCGTTTCCAATTTAGTAATACCGTAGTTGTGAAGTTTTTTTAAAATCTATGTCTCTACAACAGTGGTTCTCACGGAAAATTTCTTCGTGGCCGCACGATAAACATCAGTGATCTTATGGAAATGTCTCGTGACCACACCAAATTTTTCGAACGTGATTTAAAATATTTTGTATTACTATTTTTTTAATATCAATATATATTACTAATAGATAAATCGAAAAGAAATGTCACTTTTTTTGATGCGTCACTTTGAAATCAGTTTGTCAACGGTTGCCGTCGAGTTAACACGTCGTGGTTAGTATCATTTTGAAGCTCTATTGGTAATCTTTCATTTTTAACATTTGTTTTATTTTTTTGACCCTATTAGAAAAATTCAGAGGCCTGAGATTGAAGAAACACATTTGCGATATTTTATGCTATTTTTATTTGACACAGGATTACAGTCAAAAGAAGCTACCCAGACCAACTGTGATATTTATTGAGACAACTTGAAAGTGCTATAGATGCTTTAAAAAGTTCAAAAGTGGTGATAGAACATTAGAGGACAAACCAAAAACAGAAACACCCCTTAAAATCGATGATGACACCCTGAATTCATTAGTGGAATCCGATCCGCGCAAAACAATAAATAAATTGTCACAAGACCTTGGTTGTCCACGTACAACAGTGCAAAATCATTTAAAAAGGCTTAGGAAAAAAAAACAGGGTGTATGGGTACCGCACGAACTTTCACCAACGGCCATAGAGCAACGCGTAACAATATGTTCATCTCTATTGTCCAGAAACGAAACAGATCCATTTCTAAGACGAATTGTTACTGGGGATGAGAAGTGGGTCTTTTACAGTAATTCTAGGAGAAAAGAACAATGGTTATCATCGCACCAGGTACCTGTGCCTACCCCTCGGCCAACATTGACATTGAAAAAAGTTCTCCTATGTGTATGGTGGGATGTTTTGGGAATAATTCGTTGCGAATTGTTGAAACCTGGACAGACGATTACTGCAGAGTTGTATTGTGCACAATTGGAACGATTAAAGACGGAACTGTTAAAAAAAGATCAGTTTTAGTCAATAATCAAAGAAGGATTTTACAGCATGAAAATGCAAGACCTCATGCAGCAAGGATTACCCAGGATATAATAAGAGAGCTGGATTTGGAAGTTCTTCAACATCCACCGTATTCGCCTGATATAGCACCTTCAGATTATCACTTATTTAAATCGATGGAACATTCTCTTCGTGATAAAAATTTTTCTAATGTCGGAGAAGTAAAAAAATCACTTGGATTTCTATTTTAATAATAAGCCGCCAGAATTTTATGATCGAGGTATTAAAAAACTGCCTATTTTGTGGAGGAAGATTATAGATAATGACGGAAAATATTTAATAGAATAATTATGTGTAGTTTTTTTTTAAATAAATGTTTTGTTGCATCATAAAAAATGACATTTCTTTTCGATTTACCGATATAACCGTTGGTGGCCACAGAAAAATCCTCTGTTGATCACACATGAGAACCAGTGCTCTACAGCGATACGAGCATGCCTTAAGATTGGGAACACTGATATAATTAAATTATTTAATTTTGTAATATCCATTTCAAGCTATTTCAATTATTTGCTAACAATTTATTATTCATGTCATCATTATTTCATTCATTCATCTTTCAACGCGCATCCGTGCAAAAAATGCAAAAGAATATATTAGACACATAATTACGTCATTCATTGAAATGCGTCCTGCGTGAAGTGCAGTGCAAAAAATATACACAAGTTGCATCCACAATGCAATCAGCCCGCAGCGTTTCCTCAAAAGTGGACGCTGGTACAGGCATCGGGTGCATCGTTATTCTGCGATGCAATTGTGAATTCACTGCTGCGTTCAGTATATGAAAGGGAAACGAAATGTAAATAATGTACAGTTGGAGTTTTGAAAACAGAAATTTTAACTTTAACCACTATTTAAACAAGACATAATATATTTGATATATTTTAACTGCTACTCGCTTCATAACATTTTAATTTGCAATGATTTTATTAAACTGTTAGCGAAGGGGCTGGAAATAGTTAACGTTTTAAACGAAAACAATACAACTTAAGTGGAAAAACCGTATTTTTTGTATCTTTTATAAGTATTATATTACTAGATGATACACAGTATTATAATAATCAAATATTAATTTATTAGCAATGGTGTTGTGACTCGGGAGAGCTGTATCATTATTCACTGGTCTATTGTAACGGTAGTGCTTCCAAAATATTCAGTTTAGACAAGTACTATTTTTTAAGCTTAAAAGTGTTATATACTTTGTTGGAACTTGCTCGGCTACTAGCTTGCCTATTGCCAATGTTACTATGCAATAAATTTCATATACAATCAATAATTGAAAATGCTGTCGAGCGAAACCGGTTTTGTAACTATTTTTATGAATTTCCGATGATTTGTATGAGTAAAATAAGTGCATTAATTCAATCAGTATTTATTTAATTTAAGATATTGACAGAGGGTGCTTAAAGGAATTTGAATCATTCAATTTTTTACACTACACAAATGAAATTGAACTGTCGGTTAATAAATAGTAAATATCGTTTTTAAATAAAAACAAATTACCATTGATATAATTTAAGACATCGACTGAGGGTGCTTGATAGAATTTCAATATCAAATCTCAATAATCCAAATTTGAAATTACCATTGATTCAACTCGTATATCGATGTAGTTTCTAGACTTAGTTAATTTTTGTGGGAGCATAAATGGCCACACACAGTTTTTCCAAGATTTTATATTGCTTTCCAGTATTCAAGATTCCCCCTAGGTCATCCCAGCATCCCGTATCTCCACCAAGTACATCCTATGGGTGGTCATCAGCGGCCTTCAGGCAGGTACGATTCAAGATCCCCTGGGGCATCCGCAGCACATTTTCAAACTGTGTTCATCATCACTTTTATATTTTTGACGTAATAAGGGGCTGGTCCATTCGCTCTCTTACCTCCGAGTTCCTGACAAAGTCAAACCACCGTACCCCTTATATTCGTCACAAGCATCTGTTTTCGAAACACAGTATATGGTTACCTTGTGCTTTAATAAGGTGCCACGACTCGCAAAACTACGCTGTCAAAATGCATACGTTGAATAGATTTCTCTCATTGAATTGAAAGTTGCTCCAGCGATCACTAATCGAATCACAAGCTCTTTACCGCACTAGAAAAAAAATAAGATAATACTTGAATTATTCTAGCGGTTCGAGTTCATTTGTGTACTTGAATGCCAAATGTCGAAATAAATGGATTTGAATTTGAATTGTTGAAATTTTGTTAATTTATGTGTATTACGTCACTAATCAAACGGGTTCCGCCTTTCGGTATCTTCAGGCATTCGAGCAAACGAATGAACTCAAACTTGAATGAATACTTTTTTGAGCTGAAAGCCTCAATGAATAAAAGTTAACAATAATACTACATGAAAATGGGGTTTAAGTGGTAAAACTAGTCAAGGAAAACTGTTTTGTATAATACTCCTTCATTTAATTGTCTAGCACGCACATATGATAGCTTACATGCGTTTCGTTTGACAGCACGGAGAGTATAGTTGCGAACAAATCTTGAATATGAAACTATCAGATGGGAAGATCCTATTCCAAGAATGTTAATAATTTATCCGTGCAAGGAAGCAGTTTTGTTCTGAGCGCGCGATGTGTCCGATAAAAGCAATAGCCAATCCTCAATAATATTTAGCCATCTTTGCAATAATTGTAGCAACAAGCCACTGGCTAATGGCGCAACCAGCGTGAATCGATAAGAATTCCTGTTTTATTTCCGACATTACCGAGGATTGAGGACAGTGACGTTGCTCCTGCATATTTATATTCTACTTAAACCCTAAAAACACATATTTAATAGTGTGACTGTATTTTACTTACTGGAGATGTGAAATATTTTGTTCTGATGATATTGTGATATCGGAATAGCTTTCAATAATATTATGTTTGATAATTCATGTAGAAATAAATAAATTGCTATTGATTATATCGGCGTCCGTGGCGCAGTTGGTAGCGTCGTTGGCTACGGTTACGGATGTCTCAGGTTCAATTCCCGATGCGGACGGTTTTCAATAGATTTATGGATTTCTGTTCGTAGTCTGATTGTTTGTGATGTCTAAGAAACTCTCTCACACCCATCCAATCCTCACGGGGCTTATAGCGAGAGCGATTAGCTAACCACTAGTCCTGTCCTATCTATCCCTACTCTTTTCGAAAAAAGAGAGGTGTAGCAACTGAGTAACAAGCAGTTCTCATAGAATTTTTTTGTAAATATATAACCGCTTAATTTTTAAGGTTTTAACTATAAACTGTTGTCCTCTGTTATCTAGTGGTAAGAGCTTTGCCCTAGCGATCAGGTGGGTCCTGGTTCAAATCTCAGATTTTTTAAATTAAAATTCGTGATCTTGGACATGAGCGAATTCTCATTAAGTTTATCTCGTGTGATTTTCCGATTTCCAAAATATTTGGCGCATTGGCTGTCAGCTGTAACGCTAGATATTAAAAACAAAATCGTGTTGAGAAGATATAATATTTTAAAATAAAACACACTTTGTTAATATCGCTTAAACAAAATGGCTTAGAAAAACACATTTTCTTACTCTTTTCTCTCTGCTTTTTTTTTCTTGAGCACAATGCCAAGAAAATGAAGAGTAAATTCGTTTCCTTTCTTGATCGCTATTGCGTTATGGAAGGCGGCCGTGAAACAGCGGCTGCATTCACATAACGGGTGGAGGTGGGGCAACCAACTTGTACTTCCACATTTATAAATGTTTTGAAACAAAAAAACAAATTCTGTTTTATTTTTAAAATCTAATTTTATATCGAAAAATCATTATGGCTTTAGTTAACTTTATTGTTGAATCTTTTAATCTCTTTGTTACATGAAATTTGCATATAAACAATTTATCTGTAATTTAATAAAAATACCTTCTGAATATGAAGATAAATGGCTTGCTTGTGGAAGTTGTTCTACGGGAACCACTTATTACGGGAGGATTTTCACACATAATTGGTTCCTGAAAATGCGTGTAAATGTTGAATGTTCAAATGTAGAGGGGAGTAAAAAAATCTGTGTGTATTTTAAAATATTTATTAGTCATGTAAACATAAGATGCTTAAGTGGCGTTTAAGAGACATGTTTAAGAGGCGTTTGCGGGTGTTTCCCTTAAAAAGTTATCAAGAGTTAACTGTTTGCCACTCTTCTTTTTCTTTTCTTCATGTAGTATTTTATAACATACTATGTCTTTATTGATCGCCTTGCGTACTTGAAATATTCGTTCTCCATCGGGATCAAAATCTTCCATAATATTTAAAAAATTGTCAAGATGCATGAAGGCTTCATTTATATTTTTCATTGTTAAAGTCTTGCAGATTTTATCAGTTTCTTCTTCCTCACTTTCATTATATATTTCATTTTCGTACTCCTGTTGCTCAATTAAATATTCATTTGTTAGGGGTTCTGAGTGATATTCTATCATCTCATTAAAATCTTCATTGTTAACATCTAAGTTTAGTTCGTTCATTAGGCGGACTACATCAATTGTGATAGTTTCTGAAGTTTCATCAGAATTTAGTACACCACAGCGCGATATTGCCATTTATATATATATGCATTTAAGAATGCGACGTGGAGCGGACGAAAACGAAACGTTTTTTCATTATCGACAAAAAAATCTTATTTTTTTTTTAATGTGCGTTTTATTAAATGTGCGAAAAATCGAGCGTTCGAAGGTTGAGGTCCATCTGTATTCAGTTCCTCAACTTCTCTTTTTCGGAGAAAAGTAATAGGATAATTGGGCTAGTAGGTAGCTAGTCACACTCGTTACGCCCCGTTTTTTAGGATCGGACGAGTGGGCGGAAATATACATCACATATATACGTGCCATCGAACACACATTCAAGTCGATTGAAATAAAAAAGTTCGTGCTGGGATTCACACCTGTGGACACTGACCACTCGACTACAAGCGTTTCACGGTGTCAATACTTCAATATGATTTTTGTGCATTCAATCTACAATACAGTATCCTTGTGGCACGCCACTCCGGAAAGCAATAAGCTACGAAGGAATTCTGCTCCTTCGCCTATGGCAATCGTTGTGCAAGCTTCAATTGGAAATCGGACATACGAATAGAATAAGTTCTCGTAAATAGTCGCTTAAAGCTAGAAATGGCATAGTTTATTTCCAATGTTAAAAACTCGTTAAATTTCCGAGAACAACAATCGAGCCTTTCCGGTGCCAAGTGTTGTATGGAATTTATACTTTATGTTGATAATAATAATGATATTGGTGAAATTCTATATTTCATTATTGCGCTGGAACCATTTTAATCCGACACATTTGTTTATGAATTTATCTAGATAATTTGATTTCAACTGTACAAGGAGCTAAGATACCTGTTTTCCGGAATTGCATACTAGTAACACTGGGTAATTTAATTTCTGCAGGCGTCATAAAATCTTATACGATTTTCATCAAAACTATGATATCATTTGTTTTAAATTATGTGTATTCAGAATTTTTCAAATAAAATAAACAATTCATAATTCGACTATATTTTGAACAATTGATGTAACCCTCAAAAAATACGAAAAAGAGGTAATGATTGGATCTTATCTTAAAGACTACAGAGAAGGTCTCGGCCAAATTATGTAAATTAGAAAAATAAATTGAACATTTTTTGGAAGGAAAACATCTTTTAACATTGGTTTTAGGTTAAAAAATTCTAACCCGGCCTCGACTTGATGTAGGTCACTATTATATCGATATTTCCTACGTATAATTCCGTATCTGCAAACGTGAGAATTTACAGGAGTGCATTTTAAAGATTCATAACGCAACTCACCATATAATGTTTTTAGTAAAAACAGTTTTTTCTCTCTCCTGAACAATTTCAATTTTTAGAGTTACATCAATTGGCTAACACCTTCGATATGTTGTAAAACGTGACGTAATCTCTGAAATATTTTTATTTCACCATAAAAAAACTGGTATTAATTTTTTTTAAGCATATCTGTTCCCTATTCGGAGTATACGTAAACACTAAAGTCAAGTGCACACAACTAAGTCTTAAAGACATTCCCAAAAAAAATGAAACATGAATACATTTTTTTTAAAGCATATCCGCTTTTTACTCGGAGCATAGGCACTACACGGTGCCTGCCGGTGGCTTCACCGAGTACATCCTATGGATAGTCATCAGCCACCTTCCAGGACGACGGAATCTATCCAAATTATTAACAAACTATTGGTAATGTATTATATTCGTGATACAGCTACTGACTGTTTTTCAACGATTGCTTTTGTGCCATCGTTTCTCACATAAACACATTTTACCGAACAAATATATTTATAAAACCATTTATACAGTAAAGGAAGGTGCCACCAGTAGAGTGGTGCGGGTTTGTAAGCTTTCACATGAAAGCAAAACCTTTTGTTGCCTCTGGAAATAACTTCTTTTAAAGTTTACTTCGTGAAATTCTAGGGTTCCCCTGAATACTATTTTGGAAACGATTATTTGATTGAAACATGTCAACAAACCGTCACACAAAACAACAAAACTTATGCCTGAAGTGTAAAGAGTTTAAAAGCTTTGTTACTCATGAGACACATTAAGTATTCATCTAATATATAGAAATCAATGTGGGTTTGATCTTATTTTATGCACTGCTCTACCGTTCATCCTATTCCGATAAAAGTTTGTAAAGTGATTGCTTCCACTTGCACGAAGCACATAGACATAGGACCCGAGCCCGGCTCTCAACTTTTTAATTTTTAGCTTACAGTAGTTTACAGTAAAAATCAATCTCAAAATCCAGATATATATAAAATCTAAAAGAATCTAAAACAAAGAATCAAATTCGTACAAATAGCGACATCTCGGAAAACCTTCTGATTTATTCATGTACGCGCCAGACAGAAAAACAAAACATATTGTGTGTCCAAAAGCACTTCAATAAACAGAATTAAAACACAAACACTTTCTTCCTTAGAGTGGCATTGCAACGCATGCCGAGTACTCGCTAGTTGGAAATAAGTTAAACCTTGGAATTCAATTTTTTCATGATTTTAATAATAAAGTAAGCATCAAAATAAAGTTTTAAGCTCTGCTTTGTCAAATGAAAAATAAACAACCAATATTCTACGAGGGCCAGTTTTAAGTCAGTCGATCAATACGCATGCTTCATGCCTTCACGATATTGTCGGTAGGTACCGCTCGTTCTTCTAAGCAACTAGTGGTAGTTAGTAGTGACGATGGGTTGATACTGTAACGACTATCAATAATACCAGGCAACTATTTTCAATCTTGCAAATAAATACCAATCAAATCAAATTAATATTTAATTTTGACAAACCCGTTCTTTTCTTGCGTTGTAACAACGGCACGGATGTGTCTCCAATGTTCTATGTATTTAAATGCTGTGATCTCTATTATCAAAAATAATGAAATGTTAATTTGTTTGCATTATACAGAAGCCATTAGTTAGTATTCAAATTTTCATTGTGACAATAATAATACTCGACGCGGAATGCGGATAAATAATTTCTATATCGAATTACAATGAGCCACATTATTATTCAAAATACTAGTGTCAACAATTTGTCCATGAGTAACCTTCTAGAGTGATTAAAATTATATCCGTTATGCATCAGTATTAAGGTAAATGTACTGGGAGTTGACATTTTCTCAATAAAAGTGCCCAAAATAAGAAACGTAGACGCGGGACTTCTCTAAATTGTAGAGCTCAGACAAGTGAAACCATCTTTTGTCGGATTGAGGAACAAACGCATCACCATATATATCATTGGGGTGTCAAAGCGGCCATTTGAAAACCACACTTCATGCAGTAAGTACTTTATTTTCAATTTATTAAGAGACTTGTTTAGAATATCAGTGAATGTAAGCATATACTATTTGTACTTTATTGTATCCTTTACGTGAGGTGAGTTTGTACACTAAACATAAATTAACTACCAAAAAATGAAATTCCCATATTAATACATCATCCCATACATAAGCTACTAATTTGAAATAAGCAGGTATATACTTTCTTTGAAATGCATTTTATAACTCTCCATTCCACCAATAATGCGTTTGTTTTCCCAACTAGGATTAATTGTATGTGTTGGGATAAATCCAGGTGTTAATATAGTTCTTAGACTCAGTGATAATAATTTGTCGTATTTTATCTTATATATAAACTATTTACTGCCTACCAGTTCGAGTTCATTCGTGTGCTCGAATGCATGAAGATGCGGAAAGGCAAAGCCCGGGTCGTCAGTGACGTAATACATGAAAAATTATTCAAATTTTACATACTACTTGATTTAACCAAGAGTGGTCTTACAGCAAGCTCTGAGGCAACTCTGATGAAAGGTTGTCATGCAACCGTCCGATAAGACACAGTTAACTCCTGAAAAAAAGGGATCACCTTCTGAAACTTAAATTTTTTAGATTGTCAACTACTGAAACATTAACAAGGTTGTTAAAAATTGAAAACATTTTTTTTTGTAACAGACCCTTACCTAAGTTTTGTTTTATCATATTGTAATTTAAGACATCGACTGAGGGTGCTTGATGGAATTTCAATATCAAATTTGAGTTATTGAGATTTTGTACACTTCCATGTGTTTTTTCACTAACGACCCGGGTTTTGCCTTTCGGCATCTTCAGGCATTCGAGCGCAAGAATGAACTCGAACTGACAGTTCGAGTTCATACAGTCAGTTCGAGTTCATTCGTGCACTCGAATGCCTGAAGATGCCGAAAGGCAAAACCCGGGTCGTTAGTGAAAAAACACATGGAAGTGTACAAAATCTCAATAACTCAAATTTATCATATTAATTAAGACATTTGATCCATTATGAATACACTTGTTTTGTCATTATTCGGTCTAATGCTAAACGTTAATCGTTATTCTTGTTGAATTTTTCTCTTAAGTGGTCAACTATTGGTACGTTTACCTTAGTTGAAGTTTTTTTTGATTTAAAATTAAATATTATCCGATAAAATCTCAGATTAATTAATGAACAGTCATCTTCTATTATAATAGTTACGGCTATGAATGTACACGATAAAGTGAAAATACGTTTTATTACATAACGTTTATCGTCTCCGTTCGCACATATAAGGATACGTAAAAAAATGTGTTTTAAGTTATTTATAGTATTTTCGTTGACCATATCCACTCCCAATGTGGAACGTGTGAACTTCTAATGAAGCTCATGTCAAGATACGTTTTTGAGAACTGTCTGTACTCAGTTACTGAACCTACATTTTTCAAAGAGAGCAGGGATAGACCTAGAGTGTAGGGAGAGAACTAGTAGGGATATCGCACTTTTTAAGGATCGGGTGAATGGGAGGAAATTTTAGGCATACATGCATTAGAATATGATATCCATAAATCGATTGCATATAATATTGACGTTGTTTTGGCCAATTGATATAACCCTCAAAATTTAAATTGTTCAGGAGAGAGTTAAAACTGTTTTTATCGAAAACATTATACGGCGAATTGCATTTTGAATCTTTAAAATGCATTGTTAAGAGTAGTGCATTGAGTGTCGATATAATAGTGGCTAATATCAAGTGGCCGGGTTAGAAATTTTTAACCTAAAACCAATGTAAAATGACGTTCCCCTTATAAAAAGTGGTCAATTTATTTTTATTTTCTGTCGTCTTTAAAATGAGATCCGATCATTAACTCATTCTCATATCAACTGGCCAAAACAAAATCAATATCATTTCACAAAACACTATTGTGTAAACAGTTAGTTAATCAGAGAATCAATCTATCAGCGACTTAATAAGACTTGTAGAATTCCAAATACGCAATCAGATACGGTGATAATACATTCCTTGTAATAATATGCAGTTATTCATTTTGCAATAAAACAGTTGCAAGCATGCAATCTCTTGTTCAGATGCCACATAAATATCATTGTTATTTGGCCATACAACATTGAAACTGGTATTTTAATGTATCCATTAATTTATTGTCTAACCAAATTCGTATTATTAAGTTTAATCGACATATTTTAAGCCAGTCTTGTTGGATAGAAATTATTGATGGATAGTCGAGAATAGTATCGGTGAAAAAACCAATGAATTTATTATTTGAAGATCAAAGGTTATAAAGTCACGAGTTTTCAGTAGAACATGTGTGAAAATACCCGTTTTTAGTAACTCGATGTTCAATATTAGTAGGTTTAATTATTACATAACAATGTTTGTTTCAAATATCGTAAAAAGGTTAACTTTTGATATTTTTTTTTGTAAATCGCGTTAAATGTATCAAATTTTCATTATGCAGGTTTTTAATGCGAAATTCAATTTCAATACATTTTTATATCTTCCCAGATGGCAGAGATAAAACATAAGTTCTAGTATTATATTTCAACGGTGTGTTGACCAATTGATGTAACCCTCAAAATTGGAATTGTTCAGGAGAGAGTAAAAACTGTTTTTATGAAAAAAATTATATGTTGAGTTGCGTTATGAATCTTTGTAATGCGCTCCTGTAAATTCTCATGTTTGCTGATACGGGATTATACGAAGGGATTTTCGATATAATAGTGGCTTATATCAAAAGGCCTGGTTAGATTTTTTAAACCTTAAACCAATGTAAAATGATGTTTATCTTCCAAAAAGTGATCAATTTATTTTTATAATTTACATCATTTGGGCGAGATCAGCTCTGTCGTCTTTAAAATGAGATCCGATCCTTATTTCATTTTCATCTTTTTTGAGTGTTACATCAATTGACCAAAACACCTTCAATATTATGATCGCAAATAATTTAATAAATAAAACATAGAATTTCAAGTGTTTACAACACAGTTTTACTATTTGCCTTGTAAATAAGTGGTTGGAAAAGGTTATGGCTGCAAGAATTGCGTTCAAAATTACATTATATGTATATGGTATTTTAAACGCCTATGTATAATTTGATCTAAAATAGAAACGTCTCCAAGATGCAGTATATTTCATTAATTTCATAAAACATATGCGTCATAATCCATCATAATTCATCGAGAAGCGCTCTCTAACGTATCCATATTGCCACTTATCACTAGAGACGAAGAAAAATTTCCCCACAATTTCATTTTATAGGGTAAAATTTCCTTTGCCATCCCCATACATATGCAATACCTCACGGTATTTGACAAAATAATAATTTCTGCCTCTACTTAGGGGATGCCCGCTAATATAAATGATCGCTTGGGGAGAGCATCCCTCTAAAAAGGAAATGCAGTATTTTGCTTATATGTATATTATAAGTATCGTTCATTTCTGGTACATGCTATTTCTTTTTGTCGTTTTTTCAATATTAAGAATATATCGTACCGCAGCAAAAAAGGTCTCACAATTCAAAATTGCCATTTTTGAGATGAATATGTAACTATGTTTATTGCAGGAGTGTGATATGTCGCATTTCCGATAAAAGCATAAATATGCACTTTATAAAATAATTTTATTGTATTGTAGTGTAGGTCGATAGATCGGTAACTACAATTTTATTAAAATAAAATAGGTTGACCTCAATTCATTTTGTCGGGTCACTCGTTTCGAATCAACGAATTGACTTTTTCGTACAGTGATTTTGAAATGATTTATGGGTCTTTATCTAAAGCAGGGTTTTCCAAACCTCTCTTGTGTTGAAACACTTTGCAAACCTTACAAGTATAACGTAACGCCTTTGTTATTTTGTTGGGTATATAATATCAATATGAAGTCAAACATGTATCAATTTGTTGCACCTGGAGAAGCATATAAAACCATTCTAAGTTTTCGCAGAACATAGTATGAGAAACTTTGATATAAAGCAATGTTATTCATTTTTGTCCTCCCTGGCGTAAAGTAATCGGATAGGCGGGAGAGAATCTTAACATCACATATACATCGATCGAAAAATCAATTAATAAAATTATCCAGACAGCGATGTCAACCAGTGGATACCACAAATAAATAGAACAAACGTCTAGCCAATCGGCTATCGGATCAGCAAAACACATTAGTGTATATTTGTATCTGAGAGGCTAATAGTCCTATGTCCATTGTATCAATTTTACAGGAGGAGCAAAAACGTGTTCCTAAAACGCTTTTTATTTTATATCAATTAGCATACTTGGCTTGGAGCGTTTCATTTATGATTTTTTTAAGGACTTAATGGACATAGATTGTTTTCCTCTTAAATGAATTGTGACATAAGATCGATTTTCGATAGGATTTTTCAGTGACCAGCCCACATACGCCAAAGCTTTATTTACCCATCTATAGATCTTAAAATGTGACATTTATAGCTCAATTTCGTATTTTTGGACAAAGTATTATTAGCCTCTGAGGTATAGATGTATATTAGATATTACTTGCTATATTTGAATTAGACAAATTGTAGTTTTTTTAGTAAGATTCAAGCGGGTGTTTACATTTACAAACAGATACTCCAAAAGGAAGAAAGCAAAATATTAAATGCGAGCAATATAGCAAAACTCGTTTCCATGATATTGTGGAAACGAAACGACAAACGAACAAGTTCTTTATAGTCGTCATCACTTGAGAAGAGGGTTGGTATTGTGTAGGGTAGTAAAAGCTCTGGCTACAACTGCAGGGGGTTGATTCAAAGTTAAAGCTGAGATAAACTTGGGAAAGAATTTGTGATGAAATGTTATATTTTCCGAATGCTTTATATTCAAAGGCCTTATTAAGTATGACAGGTTCAATCATTTTTTTTAAAACCATGTCCATTTCCAATGGGGAGCATACTGCCTCTTAATGAAGATATCTTAAAAAAAAGTTTTTACGAAAACTGCTTGTTACTCAGTTGCTCAACCTCTCTTTTTAGACGAGAGTAGAAATAGAGGAATAGTAGGAATAGAAGGATAGAAGGTTTTTTGTTTAAATCGGATGGGTTGCAAGAAATTTTAGACATCATAAACATCCGTAAATCGCATTTAGGTGTTAACTGTCAATTCTTTGTGTAAAGGCATTATATTTTAAAAAAAAAATTATACCGCATGTTTATAATGTTCAAAACCGGTTTTGCTCATCACTAGCATTATCAACAAATAAAAATACATTTTTTTTCCTACCTTTATTTTTCTACTAAAACTATTATGTGGAGTCCGCGAAACGGACTCCTAGTTTCCTGGCTAAAATTAGTGCTAGGGTGGGTACAGACTTAGTCCTTATATCCCTTTCCCGCACGTAAGCTAGCTATGTACTGCTATCTAAAAAGATTCTGATACAAATACAATCATAACAGGGCTATTTATATAAAATTGAATGTTGAAAATTAAAAGGTTTATAAAACACTTTGTTCATGAACTAAGACAAGAATTCACAGATAGTCAAACAAATTATCCATAAATCGATTGATAAATTAATTTATGAAATCGTCAACAACGAGGTTCGAGCCCGTGAGTTGCTTAATTGAAATTCCATCAAGCACCCTCAGTCGATGTCTTAAATTATATAGAATATATATATATATTTATTTTATAATATATAAATAGATATGCTATAGTTTTATATACTTACCAAGACTGAAAATGAAAGCTGCTCATCGTTTATCGAACTATGCTTTTATGATTAATATTTTCTATTCTATGAGCTGAAAAAGCTATTAAAACACTATTTGGCAAAGAAAATATAAAAAGCATACGTATCTTATAATATATGTTGAACTTTTAAAGATATGTCAACGGTTCAGGGCTGTGCTTGAATTTAGAAATATACCCTTTTTAATATCTTAAAAAATCCATTACATAATAAAAATAAGTTCTTTTGAAAATGTCAACACATTCATAAAGAAAATACTTTCCCAACGCAAGTTAACCTGTCAGTATTTGAAGACGGAATAAACAAATCCGCTATACAAAATCGATCTCACTCGCTTCCCCTATTTTCGCACTGCCAATGTACGTATAAGGTCGGTATACCTCAGTATAACATGCTCGATTGGTACGTGTACACGCATTTGAGCTTTTCATCCCCTATTCAGAGGCTTCTACTCCACGCAGCCTGCGAGGGTAACTTTGTCCCTTCTATTTGTAGCACTTTGTGTATCACTTTTACAGGGTTTTTATAAAAAGTGTGAAATACTTTGAATCATTTTAAAGCCATTATATTAATAATTATTACAATAGAAAAATAATAAGAGCCAGTTGTATATTTTTGTTTCTATTTGGAATTTACTTAACATATCTATTTCCACGAAAGTGAAATGTGGATCGAAGTATTAAAACCAATCTGCAAATAAGGTAAAAATAACAAAAAATATTTAGTTCTAAAAGGATAGAACTGAATACTTTGAACTGAGCTTAAAAAATGTTTTCAAAGCGCCGCTCCATTAATCTCCAGTTGTTATAAAAAATGCAGTAAATTAAGATATTTCCTGTAATTTTATACAGATACAGAAATGACCTACTGAATTCTATCTCCTTTTTTTTCGAAGATAGTAGAGATTAAAGGATAGGGCTATGACAGGACTAGTTGTTAGCTAATCGCTCTCTCTACTCCCCTTTTTTAGGATCAGATTGGTGGAACGCAATTCAAGTCATCACAAACATCCATGTCTACGAACAAAAATCTACAAATACTGTCACTTTCTTGAAGCTTCAATTCAAAATTATTTTTCTTTTCTTCTTCTGGCACGTGTTTATAATTCTGAAATTTTCAAGACTATTAACTTACAAGCTTTAATTACCCAATTTTTATCTACCTGAAAAAGGCCAATTTATGAAACTTTTCGTATCAAGACACGCACCTGATACATCTTTAGCTGAAGCCAACGACGTTGACCACTGCACAACTAACCTGATAAAATAAATAGTGATTAAAATATAATAAATTGTATAGAACGAAAGTTCTTTTTAATCAGTGTGTTGGTGAGCTGATACGAAAGGGGAGGTTGGCTAAATTGGAGTACGTGCGATTCTCGGAGCCTGCGTGCACGTGCATAATAATTATTGTTGAATAACTTCAAGTATTTACTTACGAGGGTCATCTCCAGGCATGTAGGTATATCTCCCTCGGATAAATTAATTAATATGACTTTTCTTAATAGGATGTGATATGGGCTTTATCATGAGTATTTCTGGAGAGTCACGGCGCCCTTAATTTACTTACATAATTTGGTTGACGTTGAAAATATTCATGTCTAAAAATTATGCTTATTTTGCAAACGGGGACGTCTAAATTTATTTATAAACCAAGGGCGATTTTAATGAGTATCTCTGCAACACCATTTATAAATATGTAACCAAAGTCATAAATATAATTATGACACGAATGATTTCTTTAAACAAGAACTTTTGAATTATTTTATAACAACCATTGACGAAAGTTTAATTAGAAGAACTAATTATTAGATCCGTTTCATTAACATATGCGTTTTCTTTAAAACAAACTCATTAAATATTTAATATAAAATTAAATTAAAAATTGATAACTTAGTTATTCCGCCTGGTTTATCACTAACGTGACGCGTTTCGCCTCTTTAAGAAGCATCTTCAGACTAACCTTATCGCAAGGTTAACGATGATTCTAATTGTTAAAAGGGTGGGAGTGGATTTTATTACATTCTACTGGATGTGTGGAGGGGGGTAAGGTATAAACACTGTTACATATTTACAAATTAATTACTGGCACCTGGATGTGAAATAAATTTAATAATGGGACTTGTTATGTTTAAAATGTTATTTACAAATCCTCCATTACAGTTAATGGTTTTATTATAGAATATCGTAGAGTTTTTAGAGAACAATAAAACCATTAACAGTAATGGAGGATTAGTAAATAACATTTTAAACAGAACAAGCGCCTCACCATTATTAAATTTATTTCCTTTTAAGGTGTTAACTGTCAATTCTTGGTGGAAAGAGATTATATTTTAAAAAATAAAACACAATTCATTTGTACTACTTCCATATATTTATAATGATCAGGACCGGTTTCGCTCATCACGAGCATTATCAACTGAAATCAGTTATAATAATCATAATCATAATGCTCGTGATGAGCGCAAGCTGTCCTGATCATTGTAAATATGTGGAAGTAGTACAAATGTTTTGATTCTCTAATTTCTTAGCCTATACTAAAAGCGGGGACTTATGGGAACGATTAGCTATGTACCATTCATTTCGTCATTCCATGGTCCCAACTTTCCGTCCTTACTATTTAAAAAATAAACTTGAATTACAACCAGTTCTCGTAAAACAACTTCTGTTGAGATGATGCATGTTGAGAGCGAGTATGGTGTATATAAAGCATCAATGTAGTTTTTCTGAGTTAACCAATCACCTCGTAAAGTTTTTTATTGATTTATACCACATGCTTCTTCGTCAATTGATGTTGGAATTTTATTTATTTATGTAAATACTACTTTATTGTTCAATAAATTCCAATTAAATCTACCCTACTCATATAAACACGACGGAAATACTCACATACCCCTATCGTAAGATAAACATGAATAAATCATACGTGTGTATTGATGCACCAGTGGTTGATTGCATTATTTCGCTACAGGGTGGGTTCAATCAATGCCCTCTTTTTTGTCCAGTAATTGACTATCGCAATTATCTTTGCAAGTAATTGTATATTAGTAGCAATACTATAAGAAATAAAATGCATGTGTCTGTCTGTCCGTCTATCGCAACAACTCCTCCCAAGCGGTGAAGACTAGCGACGTGACATTTTTATATGCTGTCATTCCGGCTACCGTTTCTAAGTAAATTGTGCTTTTATCAACTTTCAACTTTATTATTATTAGTTGATCAGTTTGTTGATAGTTTCATCTTCACGTCATCGCCAGAACTATGCTTAAACTTAATTTAACCTAGATATCTTATATAGAATAGCCCAAACCGCTCTGTAGACGCTTTATTATTATCACATAACACATGTAAATATGAAATTTTTTCATGACGTAAGCGTTTGCTGTATAAAAAAAGTACACACAGTTCCAACATACTAGCTACTTTAGACATTCAGTATTTTAATGTCAATACCGTCATCTATGAAGGGTACGGCCATACCAGTATAATATACTATTTTAGAAGAGAATTACAATATTATATTAATATCTCACTTATTCCAAAATTATAACTTTTATTTAAAACTAGTGAGTACCCGACATGCTTTGCAATGCCACTCAAAGAAAGAAAGGGTTTGTGTTTTAATTCTGTTTATTGAAATGCTTTTGGATTAGAGGTCTGCACGGGCCAAAATTTCATAAAATTACATCATATTCAGGTCTGGCCCGGCTCGAGCCCGAGTCTCAATATTAAACTTGTCACCAGAACCCGGCCCGAAACCCGAAGCTGAATTTGAAGTAATACTTTTAATGTTTGATTCGCAAATTGAGAACCCGCTTTTTTATTTTGCCATGGTTTATTATATTGTCTTTTCTAGATTAATTAAGTCAGCGATCTGTTCCGTACAAAATTGACAATGGACTATTTTTACTGTTAAGTGAATGGATAACGGTCGTGAAATTTATGTCTTCATAAACATATAACTATGTATGACGCGTGGTGAAGGGTCGTTCAACTATCATGCAATTTTGTGTAAATATTTTAGGGAAATACTAACGATCAGAAACAGTCCGGAAAATGCTAAAATATGTATGCACATATATTTATGCTGAAGCATGCCAGCAAAAACGTAAATAGGTACCTACTTACCCCAACGCTCAAAGGGGATGGTTTTGAAGTATTGCCACTATACATAACTGTCATCGCAGGATTTCGAAGGACTTTGCTGTGCTGCGGAATTGAATGTAGGACTGATTTGATCCCTTTCGCTTTTACTGTCTTCCTGTGCGCGAATATATTGTTGAGGGAGCCACCATTTTCATTCTCTGGATTATATATATTTACAGGGTTGTTTCAGATTGGTGTAATGTTGTTTGTAAGAGCAATCTGTGTTAATTTTAACTCTATATGAATTATATTATATAATACGATAAACAAGAGAGACATGGAGATTAGAATTTATGATATTAATGAATTAATGAACACAGCTAAAGCGCAGATGAACAATAAAAGACCTTAATTAAAGTTGATGGAAGAATTAATCAAATGCACAGGTATTGGTATACCAATTCCGCTCCCAATGTGGAGCATATTGACAACTAATTAAGCATATATTGTAAGATGTTGTTTTATTTACGTGATCGGCTCATTACTCAATAGCTCGAGCGTTCTTTTCAGAGGGAGTTATGATAGAAGTATATTGCAAGGACAGGAGTAGTGGATAGCTAATCGCTTTCACTCCGGTGTTTAAATTACCAGGCCTTTAAAAATTTCAGCACCATATCGAGAGCGAGTAAACCTCCACTCATAGAAGCTTTTCATTTATCTGGAGGGATTGATTTTCCGTACACTTAAGTGCACGCTACCAAGTCTTGGGCTATTTCTCCTAATATATTCCCAATTGGGTTTTTTTTTAGATACGCTTTATGTTTGTTACGCCACTAGATACTGCTGTGTACAATAATTAAAGTAAGGGAAATCAGTGGTGGGTGGAGAACGGCAAGTGCGTCGTAATGGAATCTATAAAATATTTTGGTTTTTAATATATTATAGGTAACAATCATAAGCTGGAATTAAAAATGAATAATATGGGGTTTTTTTTTGTTAAATTTATATGAACAACGATTACTTCAGTCAAACATATCGTTGTTCTCGAAGAAGACACTAACTGATAAATGCTAGTTTTGAGTAATTGTACTTTGCAGTTTGTCAAATTTTTGAAATGTTATACCTTTTTCATTTTGTTTGTTTGTACAAAACTGTTTTTAAATAAAAGTATAATTGATAAAAATAAGTTTGTTCTTTCATACGGTAGTGTTTAAAATAAGGAGCATTTTGGTATAGGTAACTCAATATGTGATTTTTTCGATTTAGTGTTTTTTTCCAGAACAGCGACGATATTACTATTTTCATTTTGTGGAGTTATCCGCGTTTGATCTGCAGCGAATGCGTAAAAGTTATTCACAACTCCAGAAAAAATGTTTCACAATGTAGAAAAAATAGATGGGCCAATAAATTTTATTTATATCCTCGAAGTAATAACGAATTCCAAATAAATTGTGAGTATTCTGTCAGTTTTCGATAAATGTGTCTCTACTAGGAAAAAATATTAAATGAAACATCTTTTCCCTATTATCTTCTACGTACATTTTTTTCTCTGAATCCATTATTAATATTTACTGGTTTTATTCATCTTAGGAATATATTATTTCATTTAATATTTACCTGTTACTATTTCTGGCTTAATAAAATATTTAAAAGCATGGATATTTCAGTTTGACTTTTAACGCTGTATGCCTAGTTAGTTTTTTTCATGCATATTATTAATTTTATATACTGTTGTGGTATTTTACTATAATACAGAATATTTTACGTAAAAATATCGACTGTGGAGAGACAAAAGGACGTAACTCACACACAAAAATATTGTCTATAGCCCACACAAAACGTGTATTAAATTGTATACATTGAATTTTTTTCTATGGATTTGGCGGAAACTTTGTGGAAGTTCATTTTTAATATGAAATTAAAATTGATAACTCAGTTAATCCACTTGGTTGGAATAACAACCAAGTGGAGTAACTAAGTTATCAATTTTAATTACGTATACATTGTGATTATATTTTGAAAAGTCGGAGGGATACGCGCTTTTGCCTTTTTTTGTTTTACATGTCCGCTCCCAATCTGGAGCATATGGTCTCCTAATGGAGGTATCTTAAAAGAATTTTTCTACAAGAACTGCTTGTTACTCAGTTTTTTAAATGCCCTAGGGTACTCAACGTTGTACCCACCACCACCCACTACGGCTTCACACTCTTACAGAGTGTATTCCGCAGCGTAACAACGTTATGCGTGTTTCAAATGTTTGCCAGGAATGTCCGAGGAGAAATTCCTCAAGACTTGGTTGCATGCACTCTAGTGTGCAGGGTTATGTTTAAAATAAGTGTTAAAAAAAGAAAAGCTAAAACAAGGGGTTTAATGTGTTGGTTCCAATATAAGACGCTTTAAAATGCCTTGTAATTTTTCAGAGATGCAACCAAGTCGGCGTGATCCGACTGATAGTCGTATCGTCTTGAGCAATTTTTCCCGTTCATTGTTCATGTCTGGACATTCCCAAAAGGATGTGATCAGCATCCTGGATCATATTGCCACATTTACATAGTGGACTATCTACCGGCCAAGCTGGAAGAGCTTGGCAGCGTTATGAATTGTTGGTCCAGAAATCAGGTGTCAAACTTTGGTTATCTCCATTCGCCACTTTATTTTGGAAAAAAATTTATGGTATGCTCCCTAAAGAGTTATCCCATCGATTTTGCCATATCTGCATTGTTACTCAGTTGCTCAACCTCTCTTTTTTCGAAGAGAGTAAGGTTAGAAGGATAGGGCTATGACAGGACTAGCGGTTAGCTAATCGCTCTCGCTGCGCCCCGTGAGGATGGAATGGGTGGGTGAGAGGACTAAGACTTCGAACAGAAATCCATAAATCGATTGAAAAATCAATTTATGAAATAGCCCGTACTGCAACTCGATCCTGTGATTTCTGTAACCGAAACCAACGAGTAGGGATAGAAGGTTATGGTTAAGACAGGAATAGTGGTCAGCAAATCACTTTCGCTACGCCTCATTTTTTAGGATTAGATGAGTAGGGAGAAATTAGGAATCACGTGAGTACCGCAACAGAAGCCAACAACGTCGAGCACTCAGCCAAAGACCTGGTATTTATTTATTTACATTTATGTATAAATTAGATTGAATAAGCACGACCCCTTGTAATATGAAAATGACTTTCTTCGGGATGTTTCCTTACCTATTGTATGTGCATAAATGTATGCGTTTGTTTTATATATATATATATATATATGCTGTCCACGTAATTGGCTTCAATTTTGATTGCTTACCTCTGCAGCGATCACACCCTTCTATCGAAAACGATGGAAGTGAAATAGAAAAAAGAATAACATTGAGAAAAAGGAGACTCTAGAAGAACTATGACACTAACACGCCTTAGGACGCAACGTTCCATCAAGTTAATATCAATAAAAAATAATGTATAAATAGCTTAAAACACCTTTTTTTTAATCATCGTTTTTATACCAGAGCCATAACGACAAATTTCTGTTTCGTTGTTGATTTATGAATGAATCGGTGAAATTTTTTTTATACTTAAAAATGTGAAAGTTTATTTCAATTTCGTCATAATTTTGTGCTTACTAAATAACATCTAATTATCAATTCTAAATGATTACTATTTATGTTTTAAAATATTTAACCAAATATCATAAAATAGATTATCATATATAACGTTACCCACGTTTTAATTAACACTATTCAATAGATTTTTATAAATCACCGGCTTAGGTTTCCTGTCAGTACAATAAATAAAGTTAATAAACCACTAAGCAATAACCGTAATCAAAATTATAGTAGTATTGCTGCGTTTCTTGAAGAAATACTTAAAGACATTATTATGGTCTATTAAAACTAATGATAATCACTGGCTATATATTACTTCCTTATTAGGTAGGCCTTTTACTAAAAAGATCAGTGAGAAAAGATTACTTATACTATTAACTCAATCATCACAGTGTTGTATGTCCGCCAGATTCAGTTGACTTGATTATCATAAATATCTTTTTTGTAGATATTATTTTTAAACCCAATATATTATTTATCTTTTCGATGTATTCGGCGGTAACTTAAAATTAAAGTTGATGATTTTTTTATCAACGGCTGTATTCCGAAATGTGACACGTGTTTTGCATCTTTAAACAGCATCTTCAGAATAAATATATTGCAGGGCTATTTATTTCTAAGGTGAACAATTATTCTATTTTTTAACATAAAATGAAAGGTGAGTTGGGATTACTTCCTTATACTGTATGTGGGTAATAAAGTATGTGTGTGAAGGTGAAAACCCCTAGAAAAATAAATTTAATAGTTGTGAGACTTGTCCTATTTAAAATGTTGTCTTAAATATAATAGCCCAGACCGGCCTGTAGATGTTTTATTATTGTCACATATCACATGTAGGTATGCAATTTTCTCATGACATTCAGTTTCGACGTACTAGCTACTTTAGACGTTCATTATTTCAATTTTAATACCGTCATCTATGAAGGGTACGGTTACTATTTTACCAATAATTGATTACTGTTAATGGTTTTATTGATTTCTAAAAAAAATATTATTCACTCGATGAAATATTTACATTATTATTTTTGTTAAAATTGGTAGTTTTTGATTTGTAAGATGTCCTTAAAATTTTAATTGTAGACTATTTAATTTCGTTATATACATACAATATGATTGATTATCTGTATATTTTTGTAAAAGTTCTTGAGCCAATTGTTTCATATAAATAGCCTTGAACGGGTTTATATTTTATCAGTCGATAATGCTCGCGATGAGTGAAACCGGTCCTGATCATTAGAAAAATGTGAAAGTAGTACAAAACAAATTGTGTTTTATTTTTAAATCCAATCATCTAACAGTGATCTCCAAGTGTAGCTCCAAGGGCAACAGCATCTAGTTTGACTGTGATAAACGATGGCATGATCCCATAGGGAGTGCTACCGAGCAGCTAGAAATAGATTTAACTGAGAGCCATTGTTACGTGCCAGCTACAGTATATATATACTTGATATGTAAAGTTCCTGTCTGTTTCAAAACGAATACAATAAAACAATCCCGCATCGCTCCTCTTTAAGACCAAAGGGCCTTTGCGCCCTTGGCTTTAACCCTGAAGTTTACCGTCCAGTGCCCCCCACTTAATAATTCAAATAGGTAATATTACCTTCCTACCTATAGTGTGAAGGGTAAAGCGCGCACAGGAAATGTTTAAATAGGGATAAACAGTGTTGCCACTTCACTCTGCCTCTTCCTTCGTCTGTTTTGTGAAATTAATTAATAATTTGGCAATATTGTCATCGAATATTTAAGTTTGGTTCATTTGGAATTTAATTTTGCTTGTAAGCTCTGTTTACGAAGGAAAGATAATATTTTCCTCTTGATTGCTACATTGTACAACGTACATAATAAACAGTAATATAAATAATCCCATTTCAATGCGAAAGTATATTATAACTATGTTTAAATATCACTAGTATATATCATAAAATACATGAAGAAATCTGTGTGTTTGTATGTCTGTCGGTCACAAGAACTCAGAAACGGTATACAGTAGCGAAATGAAATTTTTACATGTCATTCTAGTTGCCATTTTTATATCAGCTGTGCTATTTTCAACATTTAAGTATCATCTTTTAATCTAAAACTGAAAACGTTTTATTTTTGACGTTTCAATGAAAAGCAACGGAAAGAATGTTGAATTTTTTTAGCGACTATAGATATGTTATAATATAAATGTCACAAATAATAACTACTAACTGTAAGAATCGTAAAATTTGTAAAAATATCAAAAGATTGATCATAAAATTATTAATCTTCTAAAATTATAAAACTTAAAGCAGTGAAATCCTCATTTCTTAGAATAAACAAATATATGGACAACAGGAATGGAAAAGGGTGAAATATAAATGCTAGTGTTATAAATATTTTTTTTTAACCATGTTGTATCTCAACAGAAGTTTTTCTACGAGAACTTCTAACTCAGTTGTTCAACTTTTTTTCTTGATTGCAAATACAGTACAATGGAAAAATTAACTATTAATAAAATAAAAAATTTAAACGTAATAAACAAAAAACTACTAACATTGCTAAGTGGACATATCGGTTTTTAATTTTCGAGAGATCTCATATAATGAGCACGATGAAGCATGTTTATAATAATTGATTGTAATTTTGTCACGCAACGTCGCTCTTTGGTATAGTTATGAAAAGAAGGACGGATTTAAAATAGGATTTGCAGTAAGTTAATCGGTACTATCTTTGTTTTCATGATAACATATGATCAGAAGGCGAGTGGGTAGGTGGGCATTAAAAAATCAAACACACCCATGCCTTTGAAAAACAGTTTTTGTGACTTATATACTTGGTTATGACACTCACACACTCGAGTACAAAAAGCAAAACATAACAAATAAAGAAAATGTAGGCGCTTTATTTTTTCTTTATTTATTACGTCTGCAATACATTGATGAAAAAATCTTTTTATTTATAAGATGTTCAGTATTTATTTCACCAGTCTAGCCATTATTTTATGTTCATATCAAAAACACAATTTCCGCAGAAAAATTCCGTGAATGTATTTTCACAATAAACTATCAAACATCTTTCCATATTTTTCCAATATCAATTCTTCGTCAAATACACTTGTGAACGGGCGTTATATTTGAGTAGTTCTTTTCTCATATTGGATATTTCATGGAGACGTCAACGACAAAAAAAATACTTAAACACAGTCACGATATTTCTGACCGCTTTTATTTTTATGAGAAGATATTATTGAATACGGCAAGAATAATCTCTAGGTATAATACAAGAGTTTGAATCACAATAATTAGGGATTTAAATTGAGTATTCGAATATATTCAAGAAATTTTTGATATTCGGATTTTCGAATATTTGATAAATTATTTATTCACAGTATTAACGTATTTATCGACCAGTTTATGACTTAAAAATCTCCAAATAGTATATTTTGTGATAATGGTAAAAGCAATATTCAAATGGTCTGCATAAATTAAATATTATTGATTGATAACCGAGTTTTATACATTTTATAAACAATTATGTACTTTTCGAGTATAGTCAGTAGAAGGATATTTAGAAATATTATTTTACTCACAAAGAAACATCAGAATTTTGTTTAACTCTTTATAAGGTTATCTGCCTTACCATTTTTTGGTGTTTTTTTTAATTATCTGAGTACTGAGTCAGATATAGCGTAAAATTTTTCAAATTACTGCATATTTAACTCAAGTTTTATTTTTTTGGAGTTGTCTGCCTAAGGAGCTGGACATCTTTATAATTAAGTCACTGGATTAACAAAAACTGTCATCCACCATCTTACTATTATAATCTATTTTGATGCCATAATACTCACTTAACATACGCGCTGACAAATGATACGTGTTGTCGATTAATACTTTTGACCAGAAATATGAAAACACAATGAATATACATATTGATATTTATGTTATATTGTCCGAATTTAGAATACATATAAGGCTCTAATATTCTATGTTGGAATATTTGTTTTCAGCGAATATTAGAAATCCCTGACAACAATCGACGTAGAAATATATTTTATAAAATGTATCATTAGTAAAGAGCGGATAATGTTTTTCAGTGTCCTTTTCTCTTGTTACAACGTTCATTTTAAGATCGGACAAGTGTGAGAGGATAATAACATTACAAACTTGTCTTTAAACACAAATGAAAAAAAATATTTCTAAAAGTTTTCGTATGGATTCGAGCGCGTGAACACAGCAACCAAATTAGACACGAACACCCAAGAGCGATAGCAGTTGGAAAAATAATTTCAAACAATATATGCATAATTGAAATATTGTATCGTGGATAATACTTTGGCGGATCCTAATTTCCTAACAGATCTAAGCTCACTATTCGGAATAACTTAACAGTCAAAATCAATTTCTCTTTAAAAATTGATGTTCTGCCTCGGTGATCAGTGTCCGCCTACAAAAAAAATCTCGTTTTCTAATAATTAATGACATCTTTGTGACATACTATATCTTTATTAGTCTCTCAATCTATACAGGTAATTATTAATCACTCAAGCAAAAGATCTACCATTTTTGGAAATTTGTAATGTGAACTGAAGCAGTTAATTAATTTTGAATACTTTTCAACTACACGTTGTTGTAAGCAATCCAGATGGCATTATCTAATAAATAGAATAGTAATATTGTTTTTCTTTTATTTTATTAATATAGAAAAAAAATAGTCCCAAAGACACTATTGTAGTACTGATGATATATCTATCGAATCAAAAATATCTGCATAGAATAAAATAATTGATTAAATAGTATGAGCTTATTATTAATTTTTCAACGCGACACTAGCGAGAGTTGTTCAACCTCTTTTAATAAAATGTCTAGTATACTATACTATCAAATATTTATGGAATATATAGCACTTAAGTACAAAAAATAAAATTCATAAAATGACCCCTTAATAAATAGCGGTGAACATAAAATGCATTAAGTACATACTCACTTATCCGCCTACTTACTTTTGGAAGAACGTTTCACCTAACAACAGCAGAGCCGCAGAATTTTTGTTATTAAACTAGATACAGAAGGGTAAAAGTAATAAACGAAATATTGCTGAAAATTTGACGTTAAACAAATTGTACTATTCAGTTATTCAGTAATAGCGTATAAATAGTTCTATTATAATAAAATATAACTAAATAATAAAAGTGTATCAGTTTAATTCAACGGAAGATATATTGATATTCTTTTATCAATCAACCGGAGAATAAATCTCTTCAATTAGTGTAGTATAATTGATAAAGGTTTGTTTACATATAAACTCATATTTAAACAAACGAATCCAAGGTTTTTGAAGTACACAAGTTCAATATCCCGTAGGAGAGAAAGGGCAAAAGTCAAGTTAACAATGATTCACAGGTTTATAACGAGGCATACTCTATACACTACCAGTAGCAGCTTTCGTCTTATAGGCAAGTCTAATATGAAACGCGAGGATTTAAGTAACAATAGTCTGTTGTTCCGTTTTTGTTTATTTACTTATATTTATTCTTTTTTAACAGCTTAACGACCGCATGTTTTTTCGCATTTTCACAAAAAAACTGTCATGTTACTAAATTCACTATAATTTGTAAACCAATTGAGATATCTTAACCAAATTTGATTTGATGGCTTTCAGATACTTTGCCGCATAAACCAATGCCATTTTAGCAGTGGTGTTATATTTGTGGGTTGCATACTTATGTGGTGTAGTGAAAAAAACTTAAATCTACCAAAAAATGCCTGCTTTTCATATCATCCCTGTTGCAGATGTTACTAGTCACCCCGGGACAGGACACGGTTATCATAATGACTCAAGCACCATAAAAAATGCCATATGGCCCATTTAATAAATCACTACGCAATGTGTAAATAATAATAACCAATACTACAAGAGAGAAAAAAGTAAACGTGTACCATCTAGGGGTAGTTTTGCAAAACTGTGTGGTAAAAATATTGTTTATGGTTTGTTAAATAATGCGTTGATGTGTATAACACTATCTCTCGTTGACATTTGAAATCAAACTAGATTATAACCCAGTAATTATTCAATAGATGACGTAGGACTCATATATGAGTCCATGATCGTTAAGCTGAAATAATCCTTTTGAAATATTCCAAAGAGATTGAGCAAATTTTCATTATTTGGCCGAAACAGAAAAACTTTCAATGGCCACTTTCATATATTAGGCTTCACTATTTTAAACTGAGCTGACATGTAATTTTATCTTTTTCCAGTTGTTTAATTACAAATCATTTTCTCAATGATTGATAATATTATTGATAACTAATTTCTGTGCAATATTTTACAAGATGTTATATTGCGATCTTTTACATCGAGCTCGATGTCTGATTTTCCTCGCGAGACGTGGGTATGATGGAAGGGGTAGGTTATGGTGAGCGGGCGGCGGGCGGGAAAGGCGCTGTTTTGGTCCGGGGGTAGTATCGATTTAGGGCGGTTACCGTCGGGCGTCTGCCATCGTCGCCAGGCAACGGACGCTGCAACAGAGGCGGGAGGAAGATGATTTCGGAGGGATGGTGCAAAAAGGTTAAGCCACGACATGTGATAGCGGAACCTTGTCAGCCTTTACATTTTTAATAATTCTGTTTGCTAAGCCAGAGGCAGATAACAATGCAAAAGATATCAGTTGAATATGCTTTACAGCTAAACAAGATTGGTTTTAATGAATGTAGAAAAATGCTTTACGTTTATTTTCGTTATATGTTAGTTGCTAATATTAATTTGATTCTCAACTCATATAAACATAACAAAAAATTCGATATTTTCATTTATCAAGATATGATTATCGTTTATATTTATTAAAATAAGACACAACATCTCCACGTAAAATTAAATTTGATAACATTGTTATTCCAATGGCTGTTACAAAATGTGACACGTGTTTCTCTTCATTAAGAATCGTCTTTAGACTTACCACATCGCAAGATTATTTATTTTTAAGGTACACAATGATTCTAATTCTCAACATAAAAATGAAGGGTGGCGTGGAATTGTTTTCTTCTACTGGGCGTGTGGAGAGGGTAAGACACAATTTATAATATTACTAATTACTATGACACTACTAATTGAAAAATTAACTACTAGTGTTTCGAGGTTAAAATCTCAATGCAAATTAATTTATTAGTGGTGAGCAAAATGTCCTATTTGAAACGTTATTTACACATAATAAATTATTGTTAAGTGTTTTATTAATTTCTAAAAACTCTAAACTATTTATTTTAATTACTTCATTTACTCGATGGAGTATTTCTACATTATTATTATTTTTAATCAAATGATTTGCAAACTCTGAAAAATTATTATCAACTTAAATTTATTAAAACTTAATTTCCACAAAGTTACCGGCGAATCCAACGAAAATTAGCATTGTTACGCTGTATTTTATTTAGATAATTTTGCTTGTTTGAGCAGATCACTTGTCACGGCTTGAACTGTAGGAATAGCGCGAGGGTTATAGACTTTGTGTACAGAAATACACATCGTTTACAAATGTTTTATTATAGAACACTTTGACATGAAAAGCTTGATCAAATCCTTTTAAACAGAAAAACTTAAAAATATGCTCTTAGTATATATAATAATGTTAAGTATATCATAATTATATTCATTAAATTAAAAAGTAAGAAAATTTTTAACCACCAATATTTTTTATATAAAAATGAAACACAATAATTGTTTGTATTATTTCCACAATTTTATAATTCGGTGGTGTTTGGCCAATTGAAGTATCCCTCAAAATTGAAATTGTTCAGAAGAGAGTGAAAACTGTTTTTATCGAAAACATTACGTTATGAATCTTTGAAATGTACCCCGTAAATTCTCATGTTTGCAGGTACGGGATTATATGTAGGGAGTGTCGATATAATAGTGGCTTATGATGTTCCCATTCCAAAAAGTGGTCAATTTATTTTACTATTTACATCATTTGGCCGAAACGTGCTCTTGTCGTCTTTAAAATGGGATTTAATCGTTAATCGTATTTTTTGAGGGTTACATCAATTGGTCAAAATATCATCGATATTATATTCAACTGAAAATGATTGCAATGAGTACAACCGGTCCCGCCATTATATAAAAAAATGTAGAATTAGTATTAAAAAAAGTGTGCTATTTTTCTATAAACATAATGCCTTTCATTGATTGATTTTTTCAGTTTTAAATAAAAGTTATGATGTTGGAATAAGTGAGAGGAAATAATGTCTATCTCTTCTAAAACATTATATATAGCTAAGCTGAAATAAGTTTAAACGTAGCTCTGATGATGACGTGAAGCCGAAATAGCTATCAACTAACTAATTAAACATTATATAACTGAACACTTTGCTATTCTTATCTTACTAGTGGGACGCCAGTCATAAATGACGGTATTGAAATTGATAATGAATGTCTAAAGTTAAAGCTAGTTTTATTTTTTGATTATAATCAAAATGTATACATGTGATAATAATAAAACGCCTACAGACCGGTTTAGGCTATTATATATAGAATTATAATGCCTTTCCACCAAGAATTTACCATTAACACCTTAAAGTGATATTGATTTTTGTGAAAATAGAAAAAAATACATATTTAGAAGTAGTACTAAATAAATTGTGTTTTCTTTTTAATATATATAATACTTAATCTTAAACGTGAAAAAAAAAACACGTTATGTATATCGGTTTTTATCAATAACTATTCGTTTTCTTCTAGAACAACTTCAACTATAGTTATGATATAATACAAGCGGACCTCATTCGTTGAAACACAGTTCAGGCAATATCCTTAATCAATATTCGATAGACATCGTTCAACTAAATACATTTTTATTTTTTACCCAAATTGAAAAAATAACTATTTTAGTTTACTTATCACGTCTACTCCCAATAGGGCA
Source organism: Himalopsyche phryganea (assembly GCA_022494535.1). Classification (NCBI taxonomy): domain Eukaryota; kingdom Metazoa; phylum Arthropoda; class Insecta; order Trichoptera; family Rhyacophilidae; genus Himalopsyche; species Himalopsyche phryganea. The sequence goes on along the minus strand of JAGVSL010000127.1, from coordinate 991,038 downwards.
TGTATTTCTGATATATAGTAGTTTATTTTTGGTAGTTGGTGGCATAGAAACTAATGTTTATCCGACAGATGTTGAATATCTGTTCTTAGAAAGGGGAATGCTAGTAGAAAACTGAGTTTTCAGTTGATTGATATAATCCCAAATTCTCATTATTTTAAATTGTAGCATAGTTTATTGATATTATATCTATCATATTTTAAAAATTGTAAGAAACGTGTTTTTTTAGAAGTATAAAATAGCAAACAGTATGCCAGCTTCTCGGACAAAACTCGTCTATGAAACGGTGGAATAGGTACTCTTTTGTGTAATTTTGCATCATATAGGAAGACAAAAACGAACAACAAACTTACAAAATTGATGCGTTTAATCTGCACGTTAAGACCCCAATGAAAAAACTACAAAGTTACACATGTAATATACCTACGTTAAATGTCTTTTCGTGGCGTCCGTGGCGCAGTTGGTTTCGTCGCTGGCTACGGTTACGGATGTCTCGGGTTCAATTCCCGGTGCGGACGGTTTTCATAGATTGATCTTTCAATCGATTTATAGATTTCTGTTCGTAGTCTGAGTCCTCCCTCCCACCAATCCCATCCTCACGGGGCGTAACGAGAGCGATTAGCTAACCACTAGTCCTGTCATAGCCCTATCCTTCTATCCCTACTCTCTTCGAAAAAGAAAAGAGAGGTTGAGCAACTGAGTGACAAGCAGTTCTCGTAGAAAAAATTCTGTCAAGATACCTCCATTAGGAGACCATATGCTCCACATTGGGAGCGGACATGAAAAAAAAATCCTTTTACTGTTTTTTTTCGATGGATTCGGTGGTTACTTGATTGTGAAAATTCGTTTTTAATTTAGAATTAAAATTGATAAATTAGTTATTCCACTGACTGAGTTACTAAATTTGATATGTTTCGCTTCCGTAAGAAGCATCTTTAAACTAACTCTATCGCAAGCCAAATTTTTCGAAAGTGGGTTAATTTACTTCTACTGAACGTGGTGGGGTGGGGGTAAAATAAAAACGATAATAGTACTAATTACAAAATTAATTACTAGTCTTTAGAGGTGAAAATCTCAATAAGATTCCAACAATAATTTTGTTATTTCTTTGAGTGTGTTACTAAATGTAACTTAAATCTAACAGCCAGTGGAATAACGAAGCTTTATATGATATCTGTAATAAAATTTGTTAAGATCTTTTTATTATTGGTATTTAGTATAAGGGTGCGTTTTATAAGCGATGGTATTGAGGAATTATGGTACGCAAAATTTTTGGAAAAACCTCAATCACCGGAAGTTTATTTTAAAAAATCATGAAAACATTATCGACACCTTGGATTGCAACTTTTGATTGAAAAATATTATACACTCGTGCGGAAATTTGAAGTTGAGAATTCTAACTACAGTAGAACGTTTATTTAATGTTTACCTGAGTCAGACTAAAAATTGCTCATAATGGAGAAAAATACTCTCTTCAGCGCAACTAATTCACCACTATTTATAAAAATAGCTCTAAACGGCGAAAATCTATTCGAAATCTAATTATTAATAAAAAAATTGGATTATTGGAAGGGTAAAAAATCTCAATAATTCAAATTAGATATTGAAATTCCATCAAGCACCCTCAGTCGATGTCTTAAATTATAATTATTAATAATATCAGGTAAGTAAGGTTGATGGAACTTTATAATCTATTTAAATCGTTAAAATTTTGTATTCGTATATGCATGTGTCATCACTTACGACCCGAGTTTCACCTTTCGCTATCATCAAGGGTTCAAGCACACGAATGAGTCAGTTCGAGTTGGAAATGTGAATTAGTACACATCTTCAACAATTCTACCTGTAGGTATTCTACAGTATTACATACTGACTATTTTTATTTCTAGGATGGTCTTTAAATCTTTATAATCCATACATCACATGTATTATAGCAAAGTATCGTATTAATAAATATTCTGTCAACTGAAGGCTTTGAATAGGGAAACAAAATTAACAAAACCCCCTTACGAATACTGATCTTAGGTTCTTAATGAAAAAAGTTTTTTTCTTATGTTTACAACAACTTAATTCATCAAACAACAATCATTGTCATATTTCACTGGTAAATTTTGACCGAATACATTTATGAATTTATGAAATAAAAGCTATAATAAATTACAGATTTACTAGCATTACGATTTTTAGCGACTTTTTGTTGAATTAAAATGTAACCTAAAATCCTTTGCAGAATGTCATATGAAAGAGATAATTCGAACAAAGGGTTTTTTATGAATCGTTTCCCGAAATTTATATTAGTCGTTGTATGGATGAATATTCTCTCATTATACACACAATGGTGTTAGATTAAATCTAATCAATTTAATGAAACCATTTGTCGTTTGACTCTTTTAAGATTACTTCAATCTTTCATAATACATATTAAATTTTAAGATAAAAAAGTATCATTCATAAAAATCATTAACAGAATTGTGACACAATTATTATTTTTCATAACAATAATATTATCTTTTTTCTGTTAATGTCTATCCAAATGTGGATCAAATGGACTATTAACGTAGCTTATCTTAATAGAAATTGTTATACGAGAACTCCTTGTTACTCAGTCGCTCAACCTCTCTTTTACTGAAAGAATCGTCAATATCGTCGTTTCCACTGTAATGTTGTAAATCTGCAAAGTCAAAAAAATTTCAGAAGAACGTAAAAACAGTTAGCGTATTAAAACAATAATAAAAATATTTATAACTTTGAGAAAGTTATTTATTAAACTGCTTTAACGGTTGCCTCAAAATTTTTGATTTTGCAGATATACAATTTTAAAGACAAGACTAATAATTAGAAAATCACTCTGCCTATGCCCCGTTTTTTAGAATTGGATCGTTGTAGAATCACAGACAGCCATGCCTTGAAAGAAAAATGCATAAATCAATTGAAAATAAATTTATAAAGTGTCCATACTGGAGTATAATCCCGTGAACATCCCAACCGAAGCCCAGGACTCGGCTACAAGCTCGACAAACATATTGGATTTGGAAATGTCTTATTTAATAAACTCAGCAGAACATTTAATTTAATTCAATTGTAAAAAGGACGTAAGTCTTGCAGAAAAAACTACAAATAAAGTTACCAGGTAACCTTAAATAAATGATTGCATTAAAGAATATACCGTACGGATGTTCATGTACTAGGTAGATAACATTCTTAAATTCGATCAGCGAATAAATTTTGCCAGTGTTGCAATACGGTTAAATTAAATTTCCCTGCATCATGTAGGGATAAATCAGGAAAGAAAATTGCGCCCCCACATTTGTGTGCGGAAATAATCTCATCTCATATGGATCGAGCGCAAAAAAAGACTGTGTGAAAGAGGGAAATTAAACCATCCCTTGCGGGAAATTTCATCGTCTATTCAATAATAGCGAGATCATATTATTAACCAAAAAGCATCAGGGCGATTTTATTTCTTTTATGCGAGCGTTTAAATTAGATTATTTTTTAAATAGGTACATCATTATTTTATTTTTTTATTGTTTATACTAAGCGGAATGTAATAATAAGGATTCAATGAAAACAACACGTTTTATATAGAAAGCTTTCGTTTAACGAGTGAACTTTTTCAACTGATAATAAAACGACGATCAAGGCGAAATACCGTGATCATTACTGTGTATCTAAATATAAAAAAAGATTTATTTTTTATCTCTTTAAAAGGCAACATAAAGTAATAACTATGAATCTTATTCTTGATATAAAATACAATGAGTAACAATTGAATTAGCGTTTACTTGGTGTAAATCTATTAAAATTTGTGTGTTGTTCTTGAAATATCACCATTATAATTTACGATCGCTCGCAAACCACCTCTTAAAAAATGCATTTTGTAATAAATTCGCTAGGCTGAATGTCCTCGAACAATTATATAATAAATATAATCAAGGTAATTCCCTAAGGACCTTCTTAATGACCAAACAAAAATGAATTCAGAATCGATACCTTAACCATTACAAGAATCTCACGCTATTACGCATAATCAATAGAACGTTAATGCATTTACTTTAACGATTAATCAATGATACCATGAATGTTCCTTTACCTAAAATAAATTATTACGATAAATACTTTAATTTAAAATAAAAGTTAGGATGTCGGAATAAGTCAGATATTATAGTATATCTCATCTAAAACAGTATATTATAGCTAAGCTAAATTATGTTTAAAAATAGTTCTGGTGATGGCGTAAAGTAGAAATAGCTTTAAGCTAATGACTTCTTGTTATTTTTACATAAATATTTTTGCCAGGTCTGTAGCTGATATTTCAACATCGATTTATGGATGTGTGTTCGAAAGCATGGATGTCTTGATGTCTAAATTCACTCCCACTCATCCGATTCTAAAAAAATGGCGTAGCGAGAGCAATAAGCTATTCTAACTAGTCATGCCCTAGCCCTATCATAATATATTTTATTTTTTTCATGTCCGCTCCCAATATGGAGCATATGGTCTTCTAATGGATGTATCTTAACAGTCTTTTTCTACGAGACCTGCATGTTACTCAGTTGCTCAACCTCTCTTTTTTTTCCAAAGAGAGTAGGGATAGAAGGATAGGGCTATGAGAGAACTAGTGGTTAGCTAATCGCTCTCGCTACGCCCCGTGAGGATGAGATGGGTGGGAGGGAGGGAGGACTCAGACTACGAACAGAAATCCATAAATCGATTGAAAGATCAATCTATGAAAACCGTCCGCACCGGGAATCGAACCCGAGACATCCGTGACCGTAGTCAGCGACGCTACCAACTGCTCCACTGACGCCGACAAATATAATATCCTTGAACTTAATAACAAAAAAAACTCGTAAAACAGCTTCTGACGAGATAAGATTTATTAGGTGTCCATGTGCTCCACATTGGGAGCAGACATGGCCGCATAAAAAAGTAGTTTTTATTGTATCCATATGTAAACCTAATTTTATTTGGATTGTATATAACGACAAAAATTATTCAAGCTTGTTTCGTAAACAATTAGAGTTTTTTTATTTCCATGCTCATTCAGGTTTAAAGGCATTTGCGAGGTTCAAAAGGTTTGCACGTCGATATGTTTCCTTGTTGAATGAACTGTGGTGCTCTCCGAGCTAAAGTTCGCAGAGGTCAACCATCGCGATTATGTGCGCGCGCAGCCTCCCTTATGCACCCACAATGTCATAGTCTATGGCTGTCAAACTTCTGGGGGATGGAGTTCATATTTAATGCAAATTGGATTATAATTACATGAAAAGCTTTCAGTACCACTTAAATTACGGAACAATTTATGGCACCCTATTCCAAATCGGGAATTCGTATTACATATTTTACATAAAAATTTAATGTTCCAGATATAATACCAGATAAAAAATGTTTTACGTGCTTTTATTTTCACATTTGAAAACATCTCCAATTGCAAAATCCATTTCCATTGTTAAATTCCTTCTTAGAGTCTTTTGCAGATATTTCCAAAAACCGTTTTATTCCATATGCAAAGCAAGCCATTAAAATCTATTACCGTTAAAAAATCAGCTAATGAAATCTTGGAATGATAAAAAAACAACTTAGTGTACTGTTTGACAAACATTGCTAATACATAAGATAATAGTGCCTTTACTGATATTTAAATCAAATAACATGCGCTCATTTAAGACGGTAAAAAAGGGGACTTGACATTTACAATCGATTTTCACACGATGTTGCTATAATAGATATGGCCAAAAGTTGTTATGATTTAGCTCTGACGATGACGCGAAGCCAAAATAGCCAATCCACCAATTCCTATAATTCTTGTTGAACTACATACATTGATATATTTACTATATCTTCATGGTTATCTAAATATCGACTGTGGAAAGGAAAAAAGACGTAACCCACACACAAAAATATTGCGTATAGCCCAAACAAAACGTGTATACATTGTGATTATCGAAAAAATAATGTTTTGAAAAGACGGAGGGATAAGTTCTTTTGTCTTTCTATAGTCGATATATTATAAATTTTTATATACATGTAGTGTATTAGGACGTTTTGTGTGAGCTATACACAATGTCCTTTCCACAGTCGATATATTATATTATATGAAGTTAAACATATCTATTTTTTCTAACTATGTTCGCTCCCAATGGAGCATTTGAACACAAGATAATTAACGAGAGTCGGTTGTTAGTCAGTCATTTAACCTCTCTTCAAGATACATATTATTCAAAAATTACAACATCGACGGTGTTTTAGACAGTTGATGTAACCCTCAAAATTGAAATTGTTCAGGAGAGAGTAAAAACTGTTTTTATCGAAAACATGATATGGTGATTTTTTTTATGTATCTTTGAAATGCACTCCTGTAAATTCACGTGTTTGCAGATACGGGATTATACGGAGTCAGAATTTTTAAACCTAAAACTAATGTAAAATGGTGTTTTCCTTTCAAAAAGTGGTCAACTTATTTTTATAATTTACATCATTTGGCCGAGACCTGCTATATCGTCTTTAAAATGAAATCCAATCATTAACTCACTTTCGTATTTTTTGAAGGTTACATCAATTGGTCAAAACACAGTCGATATAGTTTTCCGTATAAGTGTAAACTGAATAATTTAAAAATTAACCCAGTTGAATAGCGGAAATTTAAATGTTGCTATCAATTTCTTTTTCCGCTTCGACTTCTTCTGTGTTATTTTCACTATACCGGCTCGAAACACACTTAATATTGATAAAAGATAATTGAGCGACCGGTAAACAGGGTGTAACAATAACAATAATTGAGAATCGTTTCCTCTGGTAACGGCATCGTTAGTAACTGAGCGTTGCCTGCGGCAGTAGCCATTGCGCCCGCTACCCCTTCCACTCGCGACTAATTGTATTAGCGACTAATTACTCACACGTCTGCAGTGTTGATATTTGTTGCAAAATGCATAATATCGACTCAATAATAATTTGTGTTGAGGTAACAATACATTGTTACCCTGCATGACAACCTTTACCAAATAAATTATGTTGCGGAACCATTGTAAATTTTGTTGGTCAGAATGGAACCATTTTATCAAGGATATACTGACATTACTGATAGAAAGCTTTGTGTCAGTTTTTGGTGGTTTTACGTTTCAAATGTCAAAATGTATGCAATTGAACGCTCTGCGTAATGCATGAATTCATAGGATATTATAGCTTTGACATAAAACAGTAATAATTCATATTGATATTTTTTTATTCTGGAAGAAATCATGATGTGACTATAATAACTTATCGGTACCAAATCTCATGATTTGTATACAAAAAGAATTATTATTTATAATTTTACTTATTTATTTGTAAATTAAAAAAATTAAAATGCATGGCATTACAGCTGACGCCAATGCGCCATGCATTTACACACTGATAACAACAGTACAATAATAGTAATAAAAACAGTAATGAAAATAAAAAAAAATGCAAAGAGAACAAGACATTATTAATTTACAAGGAAAATATATTGTACTTTATTGGACTTTAGTGCTCAAAATATCCAACTCTCTAGGCAATGCGTTGCTCAGCCGAACGGCTCTTGCAACTGGTGACTAGGGCATCCAATCCCGGACCCATTTTACGATCCCGGGATTACGGGATTCAGAATTTCTCAACCCCGGGATCCCGAGATTGGTCATTAAGTTTAATTTCGTGTGTTAAATTGTACATTTAAAATTTAATTTTTGTCCATTATTACATCAATTGGAATTTATATATGATTAAATATTTTTTTGGGAATCGCAATGATTTATTTGTTGATTTTAAATCAGACAGTCATTTACAAAAAATGAGGAAAATATTTGAAAAAAGACAATGATCAAAATAATTTTATTTTATTTATTACATTATTATAGTAGGTTTTACCAAATTTATCCAAACAGAGGACATATCCTTCAATTTGAGATATTGCCCTCCATTAATTTAAGAAGCGGTCTTAATTTTTCCTCCATTCAAAATTATTTAAAAACGGCTATTGGAAATATGAGCAGGAAGGAGACTACAATAAATTAATTTTAATTCTATAGATTTTAAAAAAACTATGTATATATATGAAAAAACCTAAGTACACGTTGTAGTTAATCAGGAAGTTTTGATTTGATAGATGATTTTTTCTCATTTACAGTGAATCCCGAAATCCCGGGATTGACTGAATCTCAATTCTGAGATTACGGGATCGAATAATTGAGCGGGATTCCGGGATTTCAGGATCCCGGATCCCGGGAATGGAACCCCTGCTGGTGACTCAAATGACCGACGCGAAGAACAAGTTTTAAGAACAAAAATTGTTTGGTTATGCTTTAGGACACGTAGATAAAAATTGGGAGCATGTAAGTTAATAGTCATGAGAATTTCAAGATTATAAACTTACTCCCGAAAGAGAAGAGAGAAATGCTTTAGAATCGAAAACGATCTTCGCAATATAATGTATAAACCATTTCTTTAAATCACAAACCATTCTACTTGGGAGAAAGAAAAGATACTTTGAAAAAAAATAGTTCTTTTGTTTATATGAATTAAAGCCTTCTGTCAGGTTAACCTCGGTATGTTAATTGCACTAGAAAAAATCTCCTCCTTACACTTTTGGGGAAACGCTGCTTAGTCAGAGCTTAAATCCCGAATATAGTGTTTGCTCTCTCCGCCAGATATTTCGATAGCGGGATTGACTTCGGGACTAATGAAATATGGATAGACTTAGTTTGCAAATTTAAAATTTTTATAAAATAGTTTTTTTGTAGTATACAAATATAACGATTTTGACTTATTATAGGAAAAATGCCCGTTTTCAATGTAGTAAAAATGGACTTCTTACTGATCATGTTGTATAAAAATAAATGTGAGTCATTAACTTTTATTTTAGTTCAGAGGTAGATTTTTATTAGAGTTATATGTATATATGAGTTAATAATCTTTGATATGGTATTCCGTCAGCGTAAATACATGGATTAAATTAAAATTATACGCTGTTAAGAATAAAAATGCTTTAAATTTGGGCCAATCAAGAGTTGAGAGAATACTGCGTTATTCAAATTGCAATTTTCTTTTTTTTCGTAATGAATAAAAAATATTTCTCATATCAAATTTCATCGTTAATTAATTCATTATAAATCAAAATATTTGGAATATTTCCGCTTCCGCGCTGAATCAAAAAATATTATTTGCATTAAATGCATATCAATTATTATTATGTATGCAAAGCCAAAATGAATCTGATAATTTAACCTGCCTGCACCTAGTGACATAACCTAATAATTATAAGTAATAATTTTAATTTTCTGTAATAAAATTTATCGTTCAATAAAGTTACGTCAGTGGTCGTGGAGAGACGTTGTATATGGCTGAATCACGTGCTGCGGATGCCTCCGAAGAGCTTCGATCCTGCTTGTCTCTTTTTCCGAGCAGTGGGATTCCAGGATCCTGTATTAATGTTGGATACATATTATCCACAAGATGTACTCGACGGAGTTCCGGGATTCTCGCAAGCCCCATGGGGGAAACAAAGCAATTGGCAGTTGACAAGAAATCAAGTAGGCGCAGTGTCAAAGAAGAAGATAGATGAGAGTTTAAAAAATTAAATTTACAACTTTAGTTTTGATGAATTATTTTTAAATTTGCAAGAAAAATATGCAAGGTGATAAAATTATTTGTCACTCGTATTATGTTCTTTTTTTGGATCCGTGATCGAGTGGTCAACATCGTTGGCTTCGGATACGGTACTCACCGGCTCGAATGCCAGTTGATTTTAAACTCATTTAATGGATTTATGTTCGAAGTTACGTCTAAAATTAACTCACAACAATCGGTTCGAGTTCATTCGTGCGCTCGAATGCCTCTTTAAGAAGCATCTTCAAGCTGATAAACCAAGTGAAATAACTTTATATTAAGATGTGTATTATTTTTTTTAAATAGAATGCATTTATACCAAGAATCGACAATAGTTAAAAACCTAAAATTGATTAAAAAACATCTGTTGAGATAAACTCCATTAGTTCACATGTTCCACATTGGGAGCGGATATGGTTAGTAAACAATCTGTACCAACGATATTCTGTCGGGAAAATTTGGTGATTGCACCGCCAGCTAAAATGGCCGCTTAAAATCACATTTTAAAATGTCTATGTATTCTATTATGTTATTAAAATTATCTCTGGCCATCGTTTGTAAAAATGATTAAGCCGCGAGTTTTGGTAATTAAAAAGAGCTTTTAAGGTCGCGGTAGGGTTAATTGAAATAAATTATTCGTCACAAAGAACGTAATGGGCAAGAGTGATTTATTTATTTGTATCAGTGTTAGAACAGAAAGATTAATCGTCCAGTTAAATAAAAATTCACTAATGGCTGTACGAAAATAATTGTTTTTTTTTTCGCAATTTATCCCAAGGACGCTTTTTTCTACACATAAATGGTGTTTTTATTTTTGCTTCAATTTTATAAAATGGGAATAACCGTAATTAATTATTTGAATGTATTTAATAATATAACTTGACATTTTTCCTTTTTTGATCGCTGCGTTTAACGAAATATTAAATATTTTATAATTTAATAAGCCAAATTGTACAATTTCCTGCCAAGCACGGTGATTTGATAGTATCAGTCCTATTTCTTTTGCCATAGTTTTCAGTCTACAAAGGAAAATAATAAATAGCATTCAAAATGTAATAATTCATTCCTACGACTACAATGAAACATTTAAAGTAATAATAATTGCACTGAAATGCAGTATAAAATAAGTATTATGGATCACTACAGTAAAAAATAGACGAAGGGTTGTCTTCATGAGCAAAAACAGGCGTATTTCTTGAGCATGCTTAAAAGATTTAGGTGTGATAACAAGGCAGCATTGTTACACTGTCCATACATATTATCCTGAGTCAAACAAATTTCGAAACCTAATATGATGTGGTTATGAAGAATGTAGCCAGTCCACAAAAAAATAAATACAATATGGATCAGATTTGCAAAGGTTTATTCTAGGTTTTGCTGAAAATAGCCTGACTGCACAAAATATATTCATTGAATAAAACACTATGTAAAAATTGTACTGATCAAACAGGCCAGGTCCTCGAGTAACAATAAAGCTGAAAATGCTAATTTACAACTGAAATAAACTACGAATTATCTTATGTTCTATATAATACAGTCAGTCAATTGGTCATATTCTACATTAAATAGAAATAAGATTCAATTATCTCTATATCTATCATATAAACAATAACGCAGAGCTGTGACTTTCCGACAATTAATGTGATTGCAAAAGTGTCATTATATTAGCTTGATATTATTGTGGATTGGCCACATTCTGTAAAACTCCATTCAAGTTTGATTTGGTGTATAAACAGTTATCGAATCGTCGGTGAAAATCTCTGAAATAATATTCACTGAAAATATGAAAGCTTCAAAAAATATTGCACGTAGCATTAGTAAATACAAATTTTGTTCTGAATTATTACTAAATAATCTAAATATGGAAGTAATTAATAGCTATGTCACTTAGTAGATTAATTGATACTGAATAATGTATGGTTAATCAAGGCGTTTAAAAGCTGTTCAGTAGCTATTTTCGCCCTTGATATTTAATATTTCCAACCAAACTCACCCTGAAGGTTTTGACATTGAATAATTGGTAGAGGCACGTATTTTAAGAATCTGTTTTTTATCAATTTTGTTTGAGCATATGTTTTTATTAGACATAAATTTCAAATAAGAATCAATTTCAATATATTTACATTTATTATGTATCACACATATGTACACAAGTACACAACATGGATTTTCAAACAAAAAATAAAAATTATGCATGGAACATGCTTCCACAGGAGAATTCTTTCAGATTAATGCAACGATTGGTAATAACTTAATTTACAAAATAATAGCCCAGACCACTCTGTAGACGTTTTATTATTATGATATATCCCATGTCGGTATGAAATTACCTCATTGTGTAAGCGTTCGCGGTGGAAATATATAAAATAAAATGTTGTTCAATACACACACAGTTCTGACATACTAGCTACTTTAGACATTAAGTATTTTAATTTCAATGATCTATGACGTATACGGTTACTAGTTACACAATATTTTCTGAAAAATCTTTCAACAAAATTTACCGGACATCAAATTGATTTAATAGTAGCACACGCAAACTCTTCGTATTTGATTTTTGTGGCCATTAGTAATTGCAATGTGTTTAATCCACTTTTTACATTTATTAGTTAAAAGTTGTTTAAAAAATGCCCCTACTTTTCTATGCACTATTCTATGAGCATCTGTTAAAAGTGTAAATAATGGTATAATATATGTCATGTTGACAACCCATACTCTGTCGAATTCACGCATTCGGTAGATAATTTCCCTAATTCATGAATGGGGCAATGGGCTTGCATTTTTCATTAATTAAGCAAAATTTTGCCCATTTCATGTAATAAGCAATTTCACACATTCCGCCTAACATATGTCCTAAAAACAGTTTCTTCAGCATAGATGTTACATTTGAAGCCAGTGCAAATGCATTTGATAATTTACTTAATGTCTAAAAAAAAAATAAGCTTACTTTAGATTCATATTTTATTTTAGCATATATTGTGAATTTTAGCATTTAAATCCTATGTGTAATTGGTCAGCAACCAGTTTTCAAAACCTCAAAAATATACAAAAGTTCAATGCTATTCACATAAAAACAGCGCTCGAAATATTATCAATATATTGTTATTATCACCTAATTTGAATATATTAAAATATCAATAAATTACAATGTTTAAAATAAAATATAATATTTTTCAACATTAATTAGTGCTTAGTCATTTTTCAAACGATAACAATAATAATTACACCAATCACTGCCACAACACCTAATTTATTTTTGATTTAGCAAAGCCAATAACAATCAATCCTAGATCATATATATCTAAGGTCAATATGAAATATTATCTACAGCGTCTAATTGCCCGCTAGACATTTTCAAACGTACACAACATTAAATTATGGCTAAAATTATTAAGGAATCGTTTTCCAAATGTTGTATAATTAAAGAGATCTAACTTCGTGGGATGGTATTTTAAAGTGACGATTATGTGGATCTGGAGAGATGTTTTCAGTTCGGGGCGCGGCGACAGAATGTAGGTCCTTTTTTATGGTTGTCCATTTATAATGTCCATCCATCGTCAGACTTTATTATTTTCTGCATCAGTCGTCACTTGAATTGATGACCGCTTTCTTGGGCGTTCAATATTATAATTATGTATGCAGAATTGACGTCGCCTATATTGATTAATTCCCGCAGGTCATCACTTGAATTTGCTGGCTGTTTAACATTTTTTTTCAGCCTCTGTGGTCTAGTGGTAAGAGCTTTGCCCTAGCGATCAGGTGGGTCCTGGTTCAAGTCCAGCAAGGTCAATATCAAATTTAGGTTCTTTCAATTTAAATTTGTGATTTTGGACATGAGTGACTTATAAAAATTCTTATCGAGATTTTCTCGTACGATTTTCCAATTTTAAAAATATTTGGCACATTAGCTGTCAGTTGTAATGCCAGATTTTTTTTTAACTATTAAAAATAAAATTTGGATTATTGAGATTTTGTACACTTCCATGTATTTTGTCACTAACGACCCGGGTTTCGCCTTTCGGCATCTTCAGGCATTCGAGCACACGAATGGACTCGAACTGAGAGTCAGTAAACAGACAAAATCTCAATAATCCAAATTTGATATTGAAATTCCATCAAGCACCCTCAGTCGATGTCTTAAATTTTAAAAATAAATTAAAAATAATTATTATGCGGAATTTGCATCGTCTGTCTATATTGATTAGTTGCCACACATATTATGAACAAAATAATTATGTCATTAATCAAATGCCACTTTTTATTAGATTTCAACTACAAAATGGAGTAATGACATTGTATTTTGTTTCATATTCATTAATCGATGCAAGCACAGATGTGATACGTCCATGTCGTTAAATATTAATAATTCAGTTTGTCAAGTCCGTGGTGTAGTGATCAACGTTGCTGGCTTCGGTTACGGATTCGAATCTCAGTACGGAAAGTTTCATAAATTGATTTTTAAATCCATCTATGAATTTCTTTTCGAAAACATGAAAATTTGTGATATCTAAAATTTTCTCCCACCCATCCGATCTTCAAAAAACGGGACGTAGCGAGAGAGATTAGCTTGCCACTAGTTTGGTCCTAACCCTCTCTTTCTATACCTACTCTCTTCGAGAAAGAGAGGTAACTGAGAGGTAGCTTTGAGTAACTGAGTAACAATCAGTCCATACACTTGTGTAAAAAATGTAGTTTTGTTTATTTCTTCACTGAGAAATTAATTTAAAACTGTATTTAATAACTGTGTTTACGGTCTTTTTCCCCCATGTCCCACTTTCACTGGTATTTGCCAAATATGTGATTTTTTGGCATATGAAATTTGTGTTTAATTTATTACATATAGCAATTTTGGCATCACAGAAAAGTTATCCAATAAACTAACACACCATGTATCCTAATATATATCGTTTAAATTTTATTGTTTTATATATAAAGTAATATGCAAAGCTATTTTATGTAACCTTCATACATTGCATAACATATATTGAGCAGCTTATAATGACATATTATATATATATATACATATATAAGTGTTGAGCGCATTCCAATGTATAACAGGAGCTTATCAGGAGCAATTGTCTAGGACTTACAATGCAATCAAAATTGCAGTGTGAAAAAAAGCTTAAAATCTACTCGCTTACCCCATGACGCCGGGAAGTTATTGAAAGTGAATTTCTCTGACCGTTCCCATTTGCGACACACTTGAGTAATTTTTCACATTCATTGTGCATCTCCAGATATTCCCAAATGTTTTAATAAGCATTCTATTGCATTGCCTCATCTACAGTGTGGGTTATTAGTAAACAAACAAAGATTGAAGAGTTTAGCTACGAAATAATTTCCAGTTATGAATTGCTTACTGTGAAATTTGTTCGTCAAAAAACTATACAGAATCAATATTCATTCTAAAACAAAATATATTGATTCGTCCTTCGCACATAGCACGACAAAATGCCGTAAGCTTTGTATGTCAAATGTATACATCGATGGCTTAGTGCAAAGATATTGCATGAGCAATTTTTGTCAAAATTGTGTTAACATACACAAAACGTTCGTCTGCATCATAACTTTGGTGAACGAAAAAAAACAGCGCAAGAAATAAACAGTATTACAAAAGGATAATAGCAAACTACCCGGGGTATTATTTCAATCTTTTGTCCCTTTGCTACTTCCACGAATCCCGAAATATAGATTGTTGATAACGAAAATACCTCTTTCTTATCCTATCACTTCATGACACATGTCTTACCGCCTACTAATACCTATATAAATGTCAGAATACAATTTTTCCACAAATCAACACTTTCAAACAAAAATTCGAAATTTCACAGAACCTATCCGCCGCCAACGGCCAGAACGCAACTAATGAATCCTTCGTCGTCGGATGTTCTAAGTTTCTGAAAATTATTATTTGACGTTATTTCAAATAAAAAATACGATTCATGCTGAGAAACACATGAAAAGATTAAAAGTAATTTTAATTGTGTAAAACTTTTTTTTCCTGCTCTGTGTGCTGTTTTATTCTAGCACCCATAACTTTATGCTGTAAATAATAGTGTACATCCAAATAGATTATTTGAAGAGATGTTATAACATGTTCATTTCGCCTATATCTTTTATGCATCTCAAATTCAATTTTCTAAAACCAAACAAAACTGGACATACAACATTTTTGCACTAAAACATAGACGTATTGAATCTGTCTGTATGCCAAAAACATAAATATATACTTAACTGTCTGTCTGTAGATAAAATCTAACCTTTCGAAAAAAATCTTTTCCATTGAGTAGGCTTTGCAGACTCAATCTATCATTTGACCGTTTTGATGGATCGTTTTTTGTGTCGACGTCTAAAATATGATACGAATATCAAATCTGAAGGTTAACCACCTGATTTGCGTATAATATATTTGGATATGTATGTTTCAGCTAAGTAATTTATGTTGCGTATTTTTTATGTAAATTATTTTTCGTCTACTCACTTCCTGTACGAAGTATTTTTATTATAATATAATAAAATCAAATTAGCTCCGTTTTTTTTGTGCAGTCAAGTTCAGTTTTATTTGAAAGATTAAAAGTTCCAACTATTTATATTAGGCAACCAATTATTTGGTCAGTAACTAATTCAATAATAAATCAGATAACAATTATGTTTGCACAGTAAATAATTGCCAAATGGTCAGATTAGGTTTGATTAAGAAACTGACCGTTTTATGTAAATATCTGACGGTTTTGTTTAATTTTTCACCACGTACGCTCCCAACGTGGAGCACATGGCTTTCTAACGGAGGTATCTCAACAGAAATTGTCTACGACAACTGCTTGTCACCCAGTTGCTCCAGCACTGTTTTACGATGAGAGAGACGATAGAAGAATAGCGTCAGGACAAGACTAGTGGTTAGTTATCGCTCTCGCTTTTCCTCGTTTTTAGAATAGGATAGGTGGGAGGGAATTTTAGATATCAAAAACATTCATCCCAACGAATAGAAATCCTTGAACCCGAGACATCCACAGCCGTAGCCATCGTCGTTTCCAACTGCTCCACGGAGCTGACATATAAATTACTATCCGTTTATTTTGTTAACAGATCACGTGTATACTGCCCATTGATAATAGTTACTAACTATTTTGATTAATTACTGACCATTTATTAAATTGACTGATCAACAATTTTAATAGTTACTGACCCAATAAATGCAGGCTTTCCTACGATCCTTCGCCACTCGCTCCTGTACTCCGCTGCTCTGACTGCCATCGGTAAGGATCGGTGTGGCGTCCTTCGGCCTTCGACCTTTTCTGTGACGAAGATAATTCAATTAGACCCGTTATAGTTACATAGAAAAGAGTCTCAAAGCAAAAAGCGATATACTTATTCACTTTGCAATGTTAGTTGTAAACGAAATTTTGTGTTTCACGGTAAAAAAAAAACAGTTATTTTTTTTTCATCGTAACGTATTTCCAATTAACCCAATGAACGCGCTGGACATGTTTACATGTTCTATACTTTATCTCGTATTTCCAGCCAAACTAGAGAGAAACACTTGTGGAGATATAATTTAAAAAATAATTCAAATCTTTAGGTAACAGATCATGAAAATGTCAAGTAGAACAAAAGGAAATATATCTTTGAAATATCCAATCTTTCGAATTTCACCTTTGAACTGCCGATACGCAGCATTGATCGTCAGCCCTATGTTTTACACATACTTATGCAGCTGAGCTCTTGCTTGTGTGTGTGTTGGCGATGTATATGAAGACTGGCTGCAGCCATTTTGCTTGCAAAGTTCCAGATTAGATATTTTTCAGCTTCTTCATTTTCTTTGATTTATTTTAGCGAGAATACGAGAAGTTTAGTTTACTTCTTGGTGTATTCGGGATAAATAATATATATTTCACATAATTCTTCATTTTTTACAGTTGAAATTAATCTATTTTTAGCCATAATGAGCGTTTTAACAGATTAATTGACTAAAAATAGTCAATCAACCATTAATTTCAATACATATACGCAAAATAAAATTGGACATATCGGTATTGAATTTATCGGTTTCTGCGTGGAATTTCCGTAACATGCGGAAAAGTTTAAAATTTTTTTTCGTTTGCTATTATCGGGTTTTGCAAGTTATACAATATATTAATACATATAATGTGAAATGACTTATTATATTTGTACGTATGTTTCGCCAGATTTTGAGTAAATCGGGAATTATCGAATCAAATAAAATGTGTGGAATATGTGTGGTAAATATTCTTTTCTGGAAGTGTTACATGTTGGTTGCCCTACCTCGACCCGTTATGTGTATGCAGCCGCTGTTTCACGGCCAGCTTCTGTAGTGCATTAACGATCAAGAAACGAATTTACTCCTCATATTCTTAACCCGATGCAGAGCTGCACAGGACCGATTGTTTAACCACGCACTATTGTGCTCAAGAAAAGAAAAGATAGAAGGGGAAAAACAGAAAATATGACTTGCTCAGCCACTTATTTAGTTTAAGCGCTAGTATCCTGTGTATCCATATACTGAGAATTCGCCGTAGTGCTAGAGTTTAATTTACTCCGCGTTGAATCTAAACGGAAATCGAAAATATCCCACTCCCCATATGACGTTGCAAATTTATCGAATGCCTCAAAGTTGGCCTTGTTTGAGATTTGAGAGTTTGTCAGCACAGCTTATTGGGCCCGTATGAAGACGGACCACAGAAAACAGCTCTACTAGTTCGACATTCATTTTGGGACAGTTCCACATAACGGGATTAGCTTGTGGTCTTCAAAATACATCACATTTTATAATATTGAGTGACTTCGCTAGATGGATGAGACCATACATATTCCACAAAGACAATTTAAAACTAGACCGTTTTCCGTTTCAGGCAAATAAACCTTGTGGAATATATACGTTAAATATTTGCTTATGGAAGCCTTCAAAACATATCAAAGACGTAGAGCTGGTACACCGTAACTTGGCTGGGTGGATAACGACAGTAGAGCGGCGAAGAACTGAGCGGAAAGTAGGGCAGTAAAGATTCTTCTCTCAATGTAGCACTAGAGAAGAATTCATTTTATGTGTTTCATTATATTTTGTAACATTTTTCCACCAAATATTTACTCTGAAAAATATCAGCATTGCTATTTTTAGTCCATTGTAGTTTTTCAAAGGATTAACAAAAGTGTGGTTAGGGGAAACAATGTTAAGAATAAAGCAACACAACGAGAATATATACTGACAGAACGCATTATGTCTGGGTGATATTCTGTTTTAAATGTCAAAATGTATGCAATTTAACGTTCTACGTACTACGTTCTCGACGCATGAAGTCATAGGATAAAGTTTCTTCGAAAAAAAACCGTGTTGAGTCATATTGTAATTGTTTTATTCTAATAGAAAGCATGACTATAACTCAACGACTCCAAATCTTATGATTTGTATACCAAAAAGATTATTTTTTATAATGTACAAAAAATCTTTTTGAATCACAAACAATTATTGTACTTTGGAGAAAGTGTATTTTGAAAAAAAATAATGATTTAAATGCGATTATCTCACAACTTGTTTTTATAACTTAATGCTTTCTGTCAGCATAAGCGCGATAGTATAAATATGTGTACGAAAGTAAAAGAGTGTTCTGTTCAAAATCAGTTATTTTCAGGAGAGAAAAAACTGATGAACTTGTTATGTTTCAGTGTGAAATTTACTAATTCAGCAGCATCGTTCTGGCTGATCCCTTTTCTCCTTCAAACATTGTAGTTATTTTGACATGTTCAGCTTATTTTTCAATTTTTAAGACTTAACAACTTTTTGCCTTTCGTAGATAGAAATCGTTCAGCACGGTTCGTTTGTCAGGTTTTAAAAATATCTTTTTTTATAATATCAATGATATTGAATATTATAATATCTCATCGATATTTTGATGGATAACGATCCAAGTGGTAACATTTACTATTTGTGACGGAGTCACTCTTCTCTGAAAACAATACATAATTCCCTGAAGCTTTAATCTCGTTAACATACTATCAGTTGCAGCCTCCAATGTATTATGGCTAAATTATTCACGGTATATAATTGAAAATTCAATTACGTTGAATTATTAACCAGAGGCGTGCAGTTTATTTACAGTTACAAAACTGTTTGTTCGACATGTTTTTTTGTATTGTATTATTGTTGAAAATAGCAAAACATGGCATACAAGATGTACGTGGAGTAATAGCGGCACAAGAAACATTTTTAGCCCGTTCATTTTATGAAACGTATACCCACAAAAGGCACGCGTCCGCTTTGTAACGCGTCGGTATAAGTAAAGCGGCGAGCAGAAAACCGCTGCGAGCACGAATCAAATGTTTTGATCTTGACAAAAGATTTTTTGGTCCATTTCTCGGCGCGCGATGCCGCTTTGTTACGCAAGCCACTGCTGCTGTACCGATCCGGTCGATTTTTTCACTACGCCACTGGCTACTTGGACAGGGATTTTGAATTAATAAAAATAATGGCCACTGAAGGGTAACTCAACTTTGTATTATAAATTATTAACACGTCCGCTTTCAATTTGGAGCACATGGGCTCCTAATAGAGGGTATCTCAACAGACGTTTTTCTGCGATTACTGCTTGATATTCAGTTGCTCAACATCTATTTGTTTCGAATGAAGTGAGGACAGAAGGATGATGATATTGGCAATGCGTTCTCATTTGACAAAACCCGTCATTGTTTTACGCGATAAAAACTTGCGAACATTTCCCGCCATAACATGATATCGATTGATCTTAAAATATAGTAAAATTTTATCAATATTAAAATATGTAATAAAATTTATAAAGTAGAAATACAAAACATTTTGCGTTATTTATGAGTTTTCAGTCGCTCTTTGAATTAGTTCTTCTAAAGGAACCAAGTCTTCGGGTTATCAATTTTTATAATTACGCCCCAATCGTATTTGGTGCGGCCCAGCCGCGAATTGTGCCCAGAACTCAAAACATCTCACCAAGGCAATTAGCAATAAAGATAGACAGTGATTATAAATGTAAACTATGCTTCACTTTGTAAAATCGTTCATTTCAAATTCAATAATAACAGCAACCCTATGTTTTTCGAATTTGGCCAGTGTTGTATGGGCCGAAGGATCCTTTTCAATTATTCGGCAGTGTTTACTTTAAAGTCTGCATTTATTTCAAATTCTTTTAATCAGTCAGGTTCTGTCCATAAACACGTGCAACCGTCAATAAAGTTAACCTTTTCAAGCGCCACTTCTACGTGCAATATTTATTCTCTTTAATTTATTTTGTTTAAATTGTATTCTTTATTTTTTTTGTTTTTAAATTATTGTACATATATACATATATGTGTATTAAACTAACTGTAATAAATATAACTTTGACTGAACTGGCGTGTTTTGGCTGAAGCTTGAATAACATCATCATCATCAGCAAGCCTGATATATGACTGTACTTATCACATCTTGATTCATGGATATCCACAGTTTTTCCCCACGATGAAATTATTGCTCATCACGGTAGATTGTTCCACGTCTCAGCTACGTTAAATGCAACGTTGGCCAGCTGACATAGTCACGTGTCGGACTACAGAATCTGACATACGAATACTGGTGACATGTAGAATTTCACTGTGTGCTTTCATCTGGTAAAAACAACGAAGGATCATAATTGTAGCTGTCGGATAATCGAGCTGTGGATTACTGAGGGATTATTGTACTCTAAATTTTAAATGTTTGGCCCAACGATGCATATCCCTGCTATTGGGTAATAATGAAACACCGTGGGGCCGAGTGAGAATGAGACTGGTTTTGTGTTCCTTTGGTCGATTTGGCAAAACCATTCACCAGTTTGTTTTCCTATAGGTACATCCAGACACATGTTAGGTACCGACTTCAGATTCGACTCGAGTACAAATTCTTCACCGTTCGGCATCGTTCGGTTTATTTATTGCAGTTATTTCATAGTCGAAGAAATGTCACCCAGATGGTCGATAAATTAACTGTTTACACACCTATTAAGACATATTAAATAAATAAAATACGTACTTATTTTTGTTTGCATTCTATTTAACCATATGGCTATAGTAAGAATATTTATTTACACTTTTTTTAAAACCATGTTCTCTACTGTTGCTCAACCTCTCTTGAGTAGGGATAAAGAGATAGTAGTAGGACAGGACTAGTGGTTAGCTAATGGTTCTCGCAACCCTCTGTTTTTAAGATCGGATGGGTGGAAAAGACATCACAAACATCCATACCTTCGAACGAAAATCAATTGAAAAATCATTTCATGAAACTGTCCATATTGGGATGCAAGCCTGTTAAAAATTAAATAAATAATCACGTCACTTTGTTTATATTTAAAATATAAATTATTATTTGGAGATCCTCTTGAAGCCTCCGCTCGTTCAACCGCATGCACCGTTTACACCGGCGAAATACTAATTACGCCACTGAATGCGTGTTATATCTGTTTGAATTAAAGCATTGTTTCCCAATTGTAATACCAACAATACCAAGTCACGGAAACTTTTTCTTTAATATTTTTTTGTTGATGAAAGCAGAGATACTAAAATATTTCTTGTTTGGAGCGGATAATTTCGGACCTTATTATTTAATACTGTTATATGATTATTTCGGCATCGCGCTGTCGTCGGAACTATACTTTGTTCGGCCAAAATGCTGAAATTCAACATTATATTATAATAACTGTTACATCATGAAAATTTCAATCAAAAAACGTTGATATGACTAAATTTAAGATAATCTCTAGCATAAGAGTGCATGTGAAAGTGGCATGACAAAATCATTCCATAAATTGGTTGTGTGCCATTCGATAATAGATTATCAACTAAGCAGATATAAACGTGTTTAATATACTTTAAGATGTCAACTGAGGGTGTTTGATGGAATTTTATTATCAAATTTGAATTGTTGAAGTTTTGTACATTTCCATGTCGCCTTTGGAAAGGCAAAACCCTGGTCGTTAGTGACGACATATATAGAAATCTACAAAACTTTAACAATTTAAATTTGAGTTTAATATACGTTTTAGTACTACTTTTAACTAATGTAAACAGTAGATTAAACACATTGTAATTACTAATGGTCACAAAAATAAAATATGAAGGGTTTGCGTGTGCTGCAATTTGATGTCCGGTAAATAATGTTGAAAGATTGTTCAGAAAATATTGTATAACTAATAACCGTACCCGTCATAGATGACGGTATTGAAACTGAAATATTGAATATCTAAAGTAGCTAGTACTTCGGAACTGTGTGTGCGTTGCATAACATTTTATTTTATAAGATATATCTCTGAGGCGTTGCACTATCCGCATCTTTAAGCAACTCTAATATCCTGTCTTCAATTCTACAAAGAGTGCAAAACTTACATATTATACTGACAATGAAAATTGATTTTTCTTTTCGATTTTTCAACGTTATATTTGATTTGAGATCTAGAGTTTGTATGGTTGTGATTTCGTTTCTACGAGATGAAATTGCTTATTTCTCCATGATTTTATTTTTTAATATTTGATACACATGTGTCAGTGTTGTAGCTATTTATTGCTTATAATGTAATCGAAATCTAAGCTGATAAATACAAATAATTATATCGTCACAATTATACAGTGCTTCCCAAACTTTTTCAATACATGGCCCTACTCCAAAAATTAAATTAATTTACCTTTAAAAAGCTCTATTTGACATTATCTATATATACATACACCTACAATCACCTCCAAGATATTTTTTTTTATAAAGTCACGACTAATGTGTTCTTATATATGAAATATATATATTACCATGTCCGCTCCCAACGTTGAGCATATGGTCCCCTAATGGAGGTAAGTCAACAGAAGTTTTCTATGAGAACTGCTTGTTATTCAGTTGCTCAAACTCTTTTTTACGAAGAGAGTAGAGATAGAAGTATAGGGCTAAGATAGGAATAGTAATTGACTAATCGCTCTCGCTCTGCCCCTTGTTTCCTGCTTCCTCCCACGACATGCCAGAGTCCTTCAACTCCACCGAGTCCATCCTATGGATTGTACCCGATAGTCTTCCAGGACGCAGGAATCCTACAGATCTGAAGAAGAAGAAGGACAGGATTAGTGGTTTGCTAATCGCTTTCGCTACGCTCCGTTTTTGAGGATCGGATGGGTGGGAGGGAGTTTTTTTAGACATCACAAACTTTCATGACTACGAATAGAAATTCATAAAATCGATTGAAAAATCAATTTATGAAACTGTCCGCACCGGGACTCAAACCAAAGGCATCCGTAACCATCGATGAAAACATTGACCACTGCGTCCCGGAGCCGATAAATATATACATTATTTAAAAAGGGAAAAATACATAAATAAATACTTGTAGCCCTACTGAAACATTTTACCTCCCGCAAAAGCCCTACGACCCTCCATATTTTGGGAAGCAGTGGTCTAATATACAACGTCTTCAATGTGGGCATAACTATTATTTATCATTTTTATTACCACATATTCAACAGAACTCGTTAAAAACCTCATTAAAACAGACCACATATCATATGCCTACCTAATAAAACTGGGATTTTTAAAAAATATTTGAATAATAAATATATCACAGCAATTTATTTTCAAGTGTTCGCTGACATAAAAATCACAAATTTATTGACTTAATTTGTTTTTTATCATTGCCGCCCAACGGTTTGAGATTTAGCTAGCGACAGAAGGTAGATAGAAGCAATTTTCGTTTTGATTCAATTTATTATGAATGCCTTCATAGTAATGTTTTGTTTCAATCAAAATAATGGATCTGTCAACCTTTGTGAAGAGTAAATTACTTTTGATGTTGTTTGACTGCCATTTATTTTATTGTATTATTAATAATACAATTCTATTATGTAATTTATCTTCTAAACAATCAGTTTACATTACAGTCATTATGGCATTTAGAATATCTTCTTTAAAATGAAATTACTTTCATATTGTACTTATTTTTATAAGTAATACTTTATTTTTTTCATTGTATGTACTTAAAAACAAGTTGTCTATTAGAGAATTAGAGGAAACGTATTTAGCAAAAATGAGTAATGATATCACTTTTAAAGTGTTAACTGCCAATTTTTGGTGGAAAGGCATTATATTTTTAAAAATAAAACATAATATGTTTGTACTACTTCCACATGTTTGTAATGATCAGGACACCGGTCACTAATGACGAGCATTATCTATTGAAAAAAATATAAACAAAACAGTGGTATTTATATGAAATTGAATGTTTACAATTACAAGGTATATGAAACAGTTTTTTCATTATCTCAGACAAGAATTTACAGGTAATCAAACAAAATAAATGTACACAAAATTAAATAGTCTACAATTACAATGTTAAGGACCTCTTACAAATCAATAAATACAAAATAAAAATCCATTAACTAAACAAAATATTTATGAGAGAGCTTATGTGTAAATATTCATGAAACAAAAAAAAAAGATGAATATACGATTCACTTTTAGGCGATTGGTTGTTAATTCTTGTTGCAAATGCACTATATTAATAATCCTGGTCAGTTTCGCTCAACACGCATCTGATGAAAATGCTCGCGGTAAGTGAAACTAGTCTTGAACATTACAAAATAAAATTGAAAGTAATAATTAGAGATCTCATTTTAATGAGAACAAATATTTCTACATCTTCTTCTTCGTCGAACCCAGACGATTGTGAACAACTTTTCTAGAATAAATATTATATTACAGACAACTGGACCAGGTGAATTCATAACATTCCCAAAGATTTCTTTTATCTGGATATTCCGTTCATTCCCACTTTTTTCCTTTTACTCTTCTTATGACCATAATTGCATCTTGGATTTCTGGAAATCGACCAAGACTAAGGAGTCTTTGAGCTTCTGCAGTATCACAGTATCGGTTCTATGTTCCATCCAAGATATTGTCAGAATTCGCTTCCCGATGATCTTTCTTTCCTTGTTATGCAGTGTGCAGGCCTTCACACAATACCAAAATATGACGTACAGCGTAAGTGCCATGCACTAAAGTTTGTGAAAACCGTAGTCTTTAATTTAAGACGTCGACTGAGGGTGCTTGATGGAATTTCAATATCAAATTTGGATTATTGAGATTTTGTACACTTCCATGAAAGTGTACAAAATCTTCATGGAAGTGTACAAAATCTCAATAATCCAAATTCGTAGTCTTTAAGTTTTTGATATAATGCGTTGTCTTTCTCTTAGAGTCAAGTGGGGCGAGGTAAATTTTACGAAGCGTACTTTATATTTGCTTTATTTTTTGTCATCTCTAAGTCACCAATTATCAATTATGACGTTATAAACGTTGCAAAGGGTATATGGCAACGACTTCTTAGAGCTTTATATTAAACTCTATAACCATGTCCACTCGCAACGTGGAGAACATGTGGACTCCCAATGAAGCTTATCTCAGCAGACGTTTTTATTCGAGAACTGCTTCAGTTGCTAGACCTCTCTTTTTTCGAATAGAAGGATTGAGTCATGTCAGAAATAATGATTAGCTAACCGCTCTCGCTACCAGCCATTTTTAGAGTTGAGTCTGTGGGACTTAATTTTTGAACTTCACAGACATCCAAACCTACGAACACAAATCCATAAATCAATTTATGAAACTGTAAGTACAGAGATTCAAGCCCGTAAGATCTGTAACCGAAGCCAATGATGTAGACCACTGCACCAGGGACCCAGGAAAATACATTATTAACTCAATATTAAACGAAATGGACATAACACATCTGTGCTTGTGCCGTTTTGTTATTGAAATCTTACAATAAAATGACTATTTGATCCATGATATAATTATTTATTTAAGTTCGAACGCGTGAACACCAGAACCGGAGGCATTAACAACTCGGCTAAAGGCCCGGATTCTAAAGTATGTTTACAATATTATTATCGAAATTTTATTTAATTTTTTATCGGATAGTAGAATATTTTGTTTTGGCCAGAGGTTACTTTTCCAATATACTCTCCACTACAGCACTGCCTATACACAGGCCCAAATACGCCTTTATCGCAGGTTTATTAATGTACAGACATTAATATGATTGATATAATCACTGCATTACATATATTACTTTTGGTATGAGGAATGTATTGTTCTGTATCCAGCAATATGCAATACTTTGAAAACGAGATTGTAAATTAAAGAGTTGAAAGTGAAACCAGAAACGTCCACGTGCTTTGATTATCAACACTTACAAAAGAGAAGGTGTGTTCATTATATCGGCGGATATACATTACAACGCCTTTTGGAACAATATTGTATTGTTTATGTGTTTTCTATTATGTAATTAACTTAATGCACACTATACGTAATAAATTCATTTCGAGAGATTAAAACAATCAAATAACAAATGTTACTTTCAAATAGTTTCTAACTATACACTCCTATCTCTCGTGAGGTATTCGAATTATGTAAGCATTATTTGAGAAATCCCGGTCGAAGAGGGGCAAATGATTGGTTATCAGCATCCAGAACAAGCAGTAGGATCTCAATACAAACGCCACTTCGGTTCGGTTAATCTCTTTTATTTAGAATGAAGCGGTTTTACAAAAAAAAAAACCATTACAACATAAAATTGAGACTACATTTACATTTACACTTAACACATGAATTTACATTTAAATTTGAACAGATTCAACAAAACTAAATGATTTTAAATTTAACATTAAATACAATTTCAAACAAAACAAAACAATTTGAAATGACAGCGATTCGGCCTGGCGGCCGACACACTTGTCGAGTCTGCCGCTGGCTAACCAGGATAGACTGCTGAAAAATCAAAATTCAAAAACTTTCTCCTATAGCACCACTCTTTTGTCAACGACTGTTGCTTCTCAGTGTGATTAAGAAACGGCCGCTTTCTAATGTCGGCTTATAGTCGGCCATATTAAAAGCGTCCGAACGGCCGTTCTGGATAAATCCAAAACTTCAAAGAGAATGCTCACACAAAAGATCAAGGCGTGTCATATATAGGGGTCGAGGGTATATTAACAGAAAGCATAAAAACGAGTTCCGAGATAGTCGCATTTAAAGCATTATTCACTATCACAAGGTCCGGCATGTATTACAAATATTACCTCGATTGATTTTAATCTAACATTTGTCATCCTGCTCCGACCAAAATAAAAAAAGCGATGATGAACCTGGCTTGGACATGTGATGCCGATGTCCCAGGGGAACCTAAATCTCACCTATCTGTTCTTCCAGCCGAGAGGATTGGGTCGCCACAGAAGTCCGCTGATGGCCATCCATAGGATGTATTTGGCGAAGCTACGGGACGCAGGAATCACTTAGAATGAAGCAAGAAGATTGACGGGGTAGAAAATCTTGGAAGCACTGCGCTGTATCCATATGCTTCGAGTAAGAAGCGGATATGTTAAAAAAGCTTGGAAAAGTGAGCATTTTGATAAATTTGATCGTTTTCCACTCTGTGCTCAAATTTGCGTATCGACTACAGAGAATGTCTTTTATTTTTTCATACGTGCCTTTTGCCATCGCAATTGTGATCTTGATTTCATAATCTGGGCTCAAGTTGACGACAACCGAGGTACATATATCACAAGGTCCACCACAGATATAATGTAACATAAATTAAGTAATACAAATGGATACATTGTAATGTATTTTCAAGATTTAAAATACGGAATTTCAACTTTCATGTAACGATCAGTAAAAAATGTGCGTATATGTATAGGGTGCTTGGGCAAAGTCGACCTAATAAATAACATACAAGACCTATTTTTCTTTTCAAAGAGTTATTCCGAAACGTAGCCTGCGTACAACAATCGCTGTCAGTTGCAAGATACCTGATTGATCGATTGATTGTGAAGGACGCAGATTAAATTTAAAGGGATCACTGAACTTCGTTATTTATGAGTCACGCTGTTCAATTATTATCTGCTGGTGACAAGTCGACTTAATCACTTTTGGTTGTTAATTAAATAGTTATTCAAAACATTTGTATCTATAATGATACTGGAAATTAATCGTGCTTTACCTTACTATAAGTTAGAGGTATGCCCGAAATTTTATAAAATTACCCGGTTCGATCCCGACAACTCTAGACTGGTCCAGTCTGAACCCGAATCTCAATATCACACTTGTTACCCGAACCCGGCCCAAGTCAAGATTTATTTTCGAGCCCGATTTTTTTTTAATACATATATTCATTTATACTTTCCAAACAATATGTGTTATTATTTCCATATATCCAGCGATATTCATAGCATATGGGAAAAACATTATTTAAGTTATAAATAGTATTACCTTATGGCTGACTCATGACCCGAACATAGTCTGAAATAGAAATTAAATTCCTTACCCGGGCCCGGCCCGAGCCCAAATCTGAATTATCTTTATCCATCCGAACCCGATCCACGGGCCGGACCGGTAAATGCCAACAGGCACGCCCGTACCCGTACAAACTTCCACTATAAGTACACAACAGGAGAAGGTAGAAATGAATTTCATTTCCATACTGAGAGAGATTTTTCGATACGTTTTCTAAGATTTGTTTTAAAGTCTTTGATAAAAGTATTTAATTGCATACAATTTAAACATCTCATCATTTTCATGTTCCTTGGACCAACTAATTGTTTACTACTATATTTTGATCGCCTTATCTACAAAGATTTATAATCTACAAGTTGGTTGACCCACCACAAAACTTATGAGTGTTGATTGAAGTAGCCGCCTTTCATAACGTAACAAACAATCAACAAAATAATATCAATATAACCCTTCATGTTCTTAACCAGAGCAAGTGCTGCACGTGACTGATCTTCAGGTACGTAATTTCAGCTATTTTTATTGGGGTTTGTCAATTTTTGTTTTATCTATAAGTGTAATCCAGTCTTTTCTTCTCGAGTTGATTAAAAAGCTTCATCAAACTAATGTAACCATGTAATTTCAAAATATATGACACCTTGGCATTGTTCAACTGTAATTCCATTTTTTTATTTTTCTTACTGACTTTATTGTCATTTAAGACGTGTATATCAACTTACTATCAACTGCGCATCTAGAGAATATTTAATTAAATATTAAGAAACGTTTTTTATGTTACCATTAACCTTTCACTTGCTTATATGAAATGTTATTACTGCTATAATGACCTTCAAAATATGCAGAACCTACTTAATTTTCCATGCATACCTCTTAATACACATTTATGACGTTGATTGATATTCAATTATCTTGAAACATTCATTACTCACATTCTTGACCGTCCAATATTGGATTCCTCTTATAATCATGTACTATTAAACGCATTAAAATAATGACCTTAATGTTTTAAAAAGTACTTTACGTACATACAATCTAATATGGTAAATCTAATTAGTTTCCTAAAATGAATGTATAAGTACGTGAGAAATGCACGTATTTGTTTGAATAAAAAAAAGAAATCAATCGTTCATCTCTATTATGTAGCAGAAAATGAATGTATAAATCTGTAAGTATGTCTGTCTGTCAGAAGAACTACTCCCAAACGGTGTACAGTAGCGACGTGAAATTTGCACATGTCATTCTGGTTGCAATTTCTAGGTCAACTGTAATATTTTTAACTTTTTTCATCCTTACTACTTCCACATTTTTATGATAATCAGGATCGGTATCGAAGAACGCGAGCATTATCAACTTTTGTGAATGTTACGTGTGGTACGGTTCATGGTGATATTTTCAACGTCCAACGTTTAACTTTTAACATTATTATTAATTGGTGGACTATTTTTTGTAGGTGTTACATGTCCTCGGTGATACTTCAATATTACCTAGCACCAAAATACCGCCAAACGCTAACGTTTAAATGACCTAAAGTTAACACCCTGTTTTCAGTGAGAAATCGGGTAATACATTCTATAGATTGACCAATTTAACTTGGTCGCTAGTGAGGGTGCCACCGTCACGTTAGGAATGTTGCGATACTCACTAGAACTGATATTTTAGCGACGGTTATTTAAAATAGACAAGATATTTATTTTCCATAAAATGCCAACTAGAGAAATTCATTCTAGACTGACAATTCTAGTTCCAAATTCGGCGGCGGAAAAGTAATATTGGTAATAATATTATAGTAAGTTTATAATTTTTACAATAATGGATTTGAAGTATCTCGTTATTCAACTGGGAAGTATATTGTGGAAATGAGGACCGATAAACGAACTATAATGAGAGAGGCCAGCGCTTTTAAGTGCTCGTCCTATTTAGATGTTGTGGGGTCGAATTCTCACACGGACTCTTTAATACATTTATTGGATTGAATCTATCTATGGGTTTGCGTTCAGATGCATGGATGTATGTTGTGATGTTTACATTACCTCCCTCCTTACCGATATCCACACCAAAAAGTCAGTCTAGCTTCTATCCTCACCCTCTCTGAAGAAAACGTTGAACGACTGAATAATAGTGAGTTTTCGTAGAAAACATTTTTATAAGATGAGCTAAATGCTCCAAATTGGAAAGAAATATGGTTGAATAATTTTGACATCGCCCAATCTTTACCGGTGAACCCTAGGCCTTTAAATATTCCAAAACAGCCATCGGTCAGTTTTTGTAAGACAATTTTAATACATATCATTCCTCTTTTGCGGGACACAGCAGACAGCGCATTTCTAGGAAAGAATAAGTAGTAGAAAGCATCAGCTAGCGAGGGCTTGTTACCTCCTTCCATCCACTTTCTAAACCCTTGACAAAACGAACGGACAGCAATAAAATATTTCTAGATATTAATTGCTTACATTTTTCATTCGTTTTCCAGCGGTCTTCTAGAACAGTGGTTCGTTTTTTAAATTAATAAGTGTGTTTAAAGTTAATTAAAATTTAAATTCATTAATTTGCTTAAATGGTTTAATTAATAATTGCTTGAAACTTCAAATGTAAACTTAAATTTTTGTATTCATTATAAACGAAACCACTGCATCTAATAAAAGAGATTAACCGGACCGAAGTGAAGCTTTTATTGAGATATTCCCGCCTATACTGGATGCTGATAACCAGTCATTTGCCCCCCATCGACCTAGCTTTCTCAAATTTAATGTTAAGTTACCGCCATTAGCGAGTACCCTAATTACATGATTATATCAAGTACAGGTGTATAAAATACTCTGTTGTAGATTGTAGAACTATCGGATTGGTATTCAAGCAATTTTATATACTTAAACTTCTCGTTAGCAAATAGCTTTTTTTAGTGTTTATCAATATTTGTATGATGGTTATTCACGCGAGCTCCTCACGCGATATCAAGATTAAAACTTTTCCAAAAACGCTCCCAGCTGTATTGTCTAATGCAAACGTAAGTATTTTGCCATTTTCATATACATTGTGTAAACAACCATAATCTGTCGGATATTTTTTAATGAAATAAAATGAATGAGAAGATTACTTCGATTGTTCAAGCTAAAATGCAGGCAGTGCAAGTAACAATAACATAAGACCCCAATCCGTAAAGTTTCATTTATAAATATTTCTGTTATCTTTTAAACATCAGTTTATTTATAATCAAATTTTGAGTAACTAACTGAGAAGACCCCGGATCGAAGAAAGGCGAGCGGCTGGTTATCCGGAGTCCTGGAAGGGCTGATCTCAGACAAACACCATTTCAGATCCGGTTCAAAACTTATTTATTTTCCATTCAAGAAGCAGTGGTTTAACATTACACAATTATATAAATCTTAACACATAAAATTGATTCTACATTTACATTTACTTAGCAACTGAATTTACTTTAAGTTATAATACAAATGACACAACGAATTTAAATAAAGTCCAATGCAAATCAAAAAAAAAAAACAAACAGTTCACATCGTCACGTCACCTTCGTCGCGACGAGACCTCGCTCGTCCGACTCGGCAGCTCGTAATCGACTGTTTACAAATACTTAAAATAAAAACTTCCTGCAAAGTTGGAGCTACCCTTTTCCGTAAAAATGGACTCGTCCAGCGGACTTAACCGGGGGCTATTTTAACGCCTGGCGACAAGAAAGCGCCTATTCTGCGAAATATTGCTGTAGCCGCTGGCTGATTTCAGTTCAGGACACTAATGGCACTTATACTTAACAAAAACAAACCAGGGTGTGTCATTACTTACAAATACCGGGTCCGTGGTGCAGTTGTCAACGTCTTTTACTTCGGTTACAGTACGGACAGTTTTCATAAATTGATTTTTCAATCAATCTATGGATTTCTGTTCGAAAGTATGGATGTGTGTGATGTTTAAAATTCCCTCCCGCCCATCCGATACTAAAAACAGGGTGTAAAACTAGAAAGATTATTACTATTACAAAAACTCATGTTGAGGTAATTATATTAGGAGACCATATGCTTCACATTGGGAGCGGAAAAGGCTTTAAATATTATAAAGGTGATGGTACAAATGAGTTGTATTTTGTTCTGATAATAACAGTAATGATGGCTGAGAGTATAACATTATTAAGTTTTCTTAAACTCGATAGAAAATTAAAATCCTTATTTCTTATAGGGAGAATGAAATAGTCTACAATCAAGACGTAATCTTTGATTTTGCATTTTGAAATAAAAAATAAATTATGGCAGATAGCAGTGTCACCTATCAACATTTGTGTGTGTCCTTGTTACGTTACATATAATCAAACCAAAAATATATTTAAATACGGGGTGGCAGTGCAAGTTGTCCACATTCGTTGAATGCGCAGTCAGATAGAGAGTGCTGTGTTGTTTTGTGTGTTACAGACAGATAAATCGAGATGAATGCTTTCTAACCTTATCCTCTCTCAATTTGGAACATACATAGACTTGCAATGAAAACAAGTGCTTTTACTAGAACTATGTGTAACTGAATAACAGCATAAGGCAGGACTAACGTTTAGTTTATTACTTCCGCTACATCCGGGTTTTGTATCGCTTGAGTGGAATGGAATTTTAGACATCACAGATATCCCTGATTATTTTCAAACGATTTTTTTAGTTAAGGGTTCATACACGCAAACTTGAAATTAAGTTGATTCATTTTTTGATCAATAACGTAGAGTTAATTTAAATAATATACCCACTACTATTTATAATAAAGACATGATTTTTGGTGAGATATTAGTTTTCATTTTACTAAATCTTATATGGAGCAGCTATAAAATAAATGATCCAGATTTGCAGACCGGTAAAAAAAGGAAAAAAAAATTCTCGGACCACTAATACTGAAATATTTTTTTAATCTCATATTGTGATAGATGTACATAACTATAACTATCAAATATACATACGAAATTCCTGTGAAATATATTTAGGAAGGGTTTTGCATCTGGGTTCGCTATCCAAGAGCAAATATTTCCGTTCTCCCTACGTGTACCTGAGAAGGTTTATGACTGTCGATTCTGAGAAAACCAGCGACCATCGTGTCGCATCATCCTACAAATTATTATTATATAACAATAACTAAAAACACAAGTAAACGTGCAGGCGAAAAAATCCTGTATTTAATATTTTTGCATGGCGAATTTCTTGAAATTTGACATACTGTTTTTGGCCGGGGACTGGGTCGCGGAACACTGATTATTTGTAATAATAGTTCTCAAGAAATATATTCATACATTTAACTGAATTGTATAAATTAAAATCATCTGTTCTGGATATTTATAATTTATATTTGGTTCGAAAAACCTTCAATTAGATCACTATTATTTATTTTCAATGAGATTCTGACAGACCAAGCCCCACAATAAATCCATCTACTTTAGAAATGGTATTATTTATTAATTCGTGACTTTATGGCGTCCTTGACATAAATCGAATCGATTAGGTACTCTAGTAAGTATCAAGAAATAGCTCATTGTTTCTACTAAATGAATTGTCTAAGATGCCTCTTGTATACATCTAATGTCATAATTAAATTTGGCATATAAGTGTCCGAAAAATTGGTTATCCGTATATTATGATAATAGAATTTTTTGAAGTAGTAAATTTCTAATAAAACGGACATCGGAATTGTAATTTATGTGGAATTATAATTTCCAAAATTTTATATCCAGTTCTCAAATCACTATTACAGTAAATCCCAGATATGGGGGATTACCTTCTGTTTAAAATATCTATGTTTTGGTGACCTCTATCACAGAAGATAGAGGTCATCAAATTGATGAAATGGTGGTGGGCCGGATATGTCTCACGGCGAACGGACAACCACTGAACGAATGTGGCCATTCAGTGGTACCCGAGGGGCACCCCAAAACCCGCTGAATTGACGAACTTGTCAGGTTTGGTGGAAGTACGTGGCAGCGCAAAGATAGACACTGAAGGGATTAGAGGGAGCTAGGAGAGGCCTTCATCCAGCAATGGATCGACCCCGGCTGAAGACGACGATATATGTTTTACCATCTCCGTTCCCAATGTGGAGCATATGGCTTCCTAATGGAGGGATTTCAAAAGAAGTTTTCTTCGAGAACTTCTTGTTACGCAGTTTCTCAACCTCTCTTATTTAGAAGAGGGTAGGGATAGGTGGATAGAACTAGGGCAGGACTAGTGGTTAGCGTATCGCTCTCGCTATCTCCGTGAGGATCGGATTGGTGGAGGAGAGTTTTAGACATCACAAACACTCAGACTACGAACAGAAATCCATAAATCGATTGAAAGATCAGTTTATGAAAACTGTTGGCACCGGGAATTGAACCCCAGACATCCGTAGCCGTAGCCAACGACGTTACCATCTGCGTCACGGAGCCGACAAAATATAACTATCTGGATAAATTTCCCATTGACTAATGTCGGGCACCGCTCATTGGTATTAAATAAAATAAACATTAATTCAACTTCTTTGTATAACATTAATAATTGAAACCTTACAAAAAAGATAATAAGCTTTATTAAATATATTACCATAATCGAAAATTCAATGCCATTGCCATAAGCGGCGTTTACACAACTTCGTTTGTGTGTATTTAATTTTATGGCTTATAAAGTAGACAAAGAACGCATATTTAATTTTTCGCCTGTCAATACATCCATGTGTGATTAATGTATCTAAATTTTATTTGTTTGTTGTCTGTGGTAAGAAAAAATCGCACAACAGATCGCTCCTTAAGTAAAATATCGCATAAGATCGTTACGTAAAACTCGTATAAGTATATCGCATACTTGAAGTACGACTGCTACAAATTAAAATACAACAAATAATATTTTTAAAATTCAATACGAAGAAATATTGACACTGCAATACTTACATAAAAATTCGATGAATATTCAAACATATTTGAATATGTATTTGCAAAAACAAATACATAACCGTCTTTTAAGACGTTAACTGTCAATTATTCGTGGAAAGGCATTAGGTACAATTAAAAAAATAAACCACCATTTGTTTAGTACTTGTTACACATTTTTTAATAGACCGGTTTCACTCATAGCGAGCATTATCAACTGATGAAAAAGGAATCTAAGCAGGTAGTGCAAAATTAAGTGCGACTAATTAATTACAGGGTGTATACAGCAATTGTTTCAAGAAAAATGACAATAATTTACAAATGATCATTCCAATTAAAATTATACATAAATGAAATAAAATTGTCTGTAATAAAATTTTTAAGTACCTTTTACAAATAAAGAATTACTTATATGTAATCAAAAATTAAGACAAATTAGGTAAGAAAAATAAATAAGAGTTTAAAAATAATTCCTAAATATTCATTCAACAAAATTGGCAAATGAGAAAATTTATAATATAGTTGAGAACCACTCAGCAATAATATATATATATATATGTATACATATTTATGTCAGGCCTGTAGCTGAGTGGTAAGCGTCAAAGACTTCAGTTGCGGTGTTCACAGGTTCGAATCCCAGAACTGACCATTTAATAATATTAATGATTTTTCAAACAGTTTATGGCTCTATATTAAAAGGCATAAGTTTAAGCATAGTTCTGACAATGGCGTTATGTTGAAATAGCTAGCCATTATTTTATGATTTTTATTATTGCATTGATTGTTTTATTAAATTTTCTCATATCCCGTGCTATTCCTATCTTTATACTCTACTCTATCTGAAAAATAGTGTTTGAGTGACTGAGTAACAAGTAATTATTTTAGAACAACTTCTGTTGGTAAAAGCTTCAATGTGAGTTCTTATGATCCACATTGGGAGCGGATATGTTTATAAAAATGAAATAACTAAAAAAAAATATTTAACCATTTAAAATTTTGGCGTTGTATCAGTACTATGTTTGTTTTGCAATACATTTATTATTCGATTAAAATTGTACACATAAAAAAGTAGCTATCGGCAGTCGTAAACTAGAAACCCATAAATCACAAGGCTCCCACGCGAAATCGAACCCGTTGGGAAAACATAGCATTACGGGGATGATGACCTAAAAGCCAATCTAGTGAATTTACTTATATAAAGTTATGCGTGAGTTCCAATATGACCTTCGGATTTCATCGATGACATTGGCATTACGTCATTCCTTTTGGTAGGTCAGCTCCCAGTTAACGTCATGGTTAAATTAATGAGGTAAAAATATCGATGGACATATTATTTAGTTATACAAGAGCTATTTAATAGGATATACTTAATAGCTTTTCTTGTTGTTGATAGTTCTGACGATATCGTGAAACCAAAATAGTAATCAACTGTATCCTATAATTCTTGTAGAACTAATTGATTCTATACCAGTGGAGGACCTTCCCTAGGGAAGAGTTTTAGAGGTCCAGGAGGGAAAATTCCTGCCGTTTATTAAATATTTTCAATAATAGATATATATGCATATTCGGAAAGCACTTATTAGTTCGGGTTAGATTGTCTTGGGAAGATTAGATTATGGATCAAGAAGGGTTTGGAAACCCTGCATTACATTATATGGTATTCTTTTTACGAGAGGATTTTTAGATGTCTTTAAATGCTAAAATTGTCGGGTTCGTGGTTCAGTGGTCAACGTCTACGATTACGGAAGTTCAAGTCCCGATACGCACAGTTTCATAAATTGATTTTTCAATCGATTTATGGATATCTGTTGGATATGGATATCGTAAGCATAGATGCTTGTGATGTCCAAAATTCCCTCCCACCCATCCGATCCTAAAAATAAGACGTAGCGAGTGCGATTAGCTAACCACTAGTCTTGTATTGGCCTCATCCTTCTATCCTTACTGTCTTCGAAAAAAAGTGTTTAAGCAACTAATTACAGCTGGCGTAGAAAAACTTTTGTTGACATACTTCCATTATGAGTCCATATGCTTCACATTTTTCACATTTAGAGCTTGTGAACTCCTCCACTGCAGGGAAAATATATATTTCGATAAATTTTATACTGTATTCATCATTTTATATTTGTCAAATGCATAGCGTTTTTGCGTCAGCTGTAATGCCGTGTATTGTCCTCTTCATTTTACAATAAGCAGCTAACAGTAATAAATCGAATTATAATGAACTTGTGAATATTACACATTATTGTTCTGCACAGTTTCCATCGGCATCCGTGGCGCAGTTGGTATCGTCGCTGGCCACGGTTACGGATGTCTCGGGTTCAATTACTGGTGCGAACGGTTTTCATAGATTGATCTTCCAATCGATTTATGGACTTCTGTTCGTAGTCTGAGTCCTCCCTCCCACCCATATCATACTCACGGGGCGTAACGAGAGCGATTAGCTAGCAACTAGTCCTGTCATAGTCCTATCCTTTTATCGCTACTCTCTTCGAAAAAAGACAGGTTGAGCAACTGAGCTACAAGCAGTTCACGCAGAAAAATTCTGTTAAGATACCTCCATTAGGAGACCATATGCTTCATATTGAAATAGTTTCCATTGAAATCACTAATTTTGTCCGTTTTCTCTCATACACTATTAAAATTAATAGATAAATAATATGTAGCACCCTTATAGCATTTTTCTAAAAACAGCGCAAATTGCGCAATTAAATTATTGTGATCATATCCTAAAGTAATAAATGTATTACGCAATATATAATATGTAACATTTATGTCTCTCATATGAAACAAATCAAGTTGCCATAATCTGCTAATCAAATTGAAGGCCAGCGGGATTAAAAAAATCAAGCTCGAAAAATTTTAGTTTCGTCAACGGTCAAAGTCGCCGAAATCCAGTTTCGATTTTATTAATCCGTGCACAGTGATGTACCAAATATATTAAATTTATGATAATTTATCGTCAGCCGGCTAAGCGCACAGTGGGCGTACGTGATGGATTTAGTTATTTTTGATCAGACATATTTTTTTTTTAAATAATAACTGTCCAACTTAATCTGCAGGATTTGAAAAATAAATCACAAATAAAACGTTACATTTAGTTCGTTTTTACTAGAGAACGATTATCGGGGAATAATATTGATTATTTATTTCAAAATTTTTTCTAGATTCAAGGAATATGAAATATATTTTCAGTTTTCGTCTAAATTGAGTTAACATACACAAAAAGTTTGTCTGCATCATATCTTTGTGCTGTAAAAATATTGTATGTCCAAATAGAGTATTTGAGAAAATATTGTATCATTCAAATGCATAATATGTCCATTTCGCCTCTATTTTTCATGCATCTCAAATCTTCAAATTCAAAACAAGTAAAACTGGACATACAATATCTTTGCACTAAAACATATTATAGAAAATTTTTATAAATAAAATAGCAGGCATGGATGTTTGTGATGTCTCAAATTCCCTCCCACCCATCCAACCTAAAAAAACGGGACGCAGTGAGAGTGATATGTTAACCACTAGTCTTGTTCTAGCCCTATCTTTTTATCGCTACTCTCTTCGAAAAAATGGGAGATGGAGCAACTGAATAACAAGCAATTCTCGTAGAAAAGTTACACTTACAATACTAAGAAGATAGTTTAGTTGTTGATATTCTGTTATTAAACTTATATATATTTTTTAATATTGTCGGCGTCCGTGGCGCAGTTGGTGGCGTCGATGGTTACGGTTACGGTCTCGGGCTCAATTCCTGGTGTGGATAGTTTTTATAAATTGATCTTTCAATCGATTTATGGATTTCTGTTCGTAGTCTGAGTGTTTGTGATATCTAAAATAAAATACCACCCACCCACCCGATCCTCACGGGGCCTAGCGAGAGCGATTAGCTAACCACTAGTCCTGTCCTAGCCCTATCCGTCTATCCTTATTCTCTTCGAAAAAGAGAAGTTGAGAAACTAACAAGCAGTTCTCGTAGAAAAATTCCTGTTGAGATACCTCCATTACGAGGCCATATACTCCACGTTGGGAGCGGACTTGGTAATCACGAGGCAATATACTCATAAGCACGTCACATAAAATATAAAAAAAAATAATTTCAGTTGTGCCACCGAAATCCATTTATAGTCTTTCCATCTTAATTTTTGCTTTAAATTTTTAACTAATTAAAGCGTGATTGGTAGAAAAAAAAACTTACCTAATGTTCGCTAACTTATGTAATTCGAAATTTACTAATATCAAAAAATAATACAATAATCAATAAACTACCGTCACAATCATCAATCAAATTGATTACAGTATAAAATAATACCATCAAATTCCATTTAGTTGTCATGTAAACGCTCGCTTCTGAAAAAACTCAATAACTCACATTCTCCATTTTTGGTTCCACACAATTTTCATTGTGCTCCTTATTTGGTGAACTTTCATAATCGGTTCGCCTATTGAACTGACCGTTTATATTGCATAAGTGCTATTTGAGATAATGAAATCTTTTATATAAAATTATTATATCAACTACACTGCAGTCAAACCCAGTGTAGTTTTTGGAGATAACAAAACATAATAGAAGTGCATTGGCTGCAATTTAAATTTGAAATATTTACATGAACATAGAACTTGAATAAGTCACAGTATCAAAGTAAATTAGTATTTATTTGTTACTAAGTTTTAATCAATGGTTTGCATTCGCTTGTCAGTGTTCTGGACGCTTCGTAGCGTCAAATATTACTAAGATAGATCTGATAGACGCAAAAAACATCCATTTGCGTACCTAACCCTTACAGTGCCTTTATATTTGTCAGTAAGTATGATTGAAACACAGTTCATGTAAAATTCATGATTATAAATCAGTAAGTAAGTGTTTAGATGATTGAAAGCCAAGACTTATCAAGAAATGTCGTAGATGAAAACCTTTCGTTTGCTCAATGAAAACGGTTAAGTTAATATAATATTAGTAATTATTGTGAAGCGAATTCTCTATATTTTGTATTATTTTAATTAGTTCCATAATAGTCTCTTTCACCAAGAATTGACCGTGAATAAACATAATCAAAATTCTTTGATTCCTGAGATTTTACGTTGTCACTGCGTAGTATTTGGTGACGAAAAGACAGCTGATCAGTATTCGTTTCTCGTTACTACCAAATGTCAGCTAGGGACTTTCTTCAAGCTTAATATCACACTAGGGACAATAATTAATCATAATAATTGAAATCTATTGTCTACTAAACACCCACAATCAGTGTGAGAAAGTGTTTTTTTCTTAATTGGTTCCCATGCAAAGCCTTTACCTGATAAAATCTTTATTAATACAGTAGGTAATAAGCTAGAATACGTGTGGTAAAGTGATATAAAGAATTTGTACCTAGGAGTAAGAACAGTCAGTAAACACTTCGTAGTCTCCCCATAATTTTAATACGTAAATATAATATTATGTAGGAAGAAGAACGAACACTATCGACGCAAAATGTACTGCGTGTAGAATATTTGCTTTTCTAACTTATCAAAACAAAATCAAGGTGATTGTATTAAATTATTCATTATTCAGCCAAATGAATTAAGCAGAATATTAGTAAAATTAATTTAACGTATTCCTTTTGACGGTTTCAAATGCATGGAATATGTTTTTTGTTCATTATTCAAATGTCTAATTTTCGACCATTGTTAATGTTAATACACAGAATTCAATACAAATGGTTCTTAATCTTCAAGAATGATCAAGGACATTATTATTCCAGAGTCCTTCAATTTTATGACGCAGTCGTGACGCTGGATTTTCCGAGATATTTCGCAATGTCCGTCCTTCTGAGTAATAGTGGCTGAATAGTGCATGCACGTACGGCACACCCAAAGGGTCCCCGGATCTGTTTCATTCGATTGACATGATAATGGAGGCATCTTATTTGCATACAATTGGCCACTAACATAAGCCGCTTCGGCACTTGACAGAACCGAATTCGGCTTAGACTCTAATTTTTTATAAATTCATAATATACATAATGTCATAGTCATTGTCGGGTCCATGGGGGCGTGGTCAACGTAATTGACTTTGGTTATGGGTGTCTCGGGTTCAAATCCCAGTATGGACAGTTTCATAAATTGATATGTCAATCGATTTGTGTTTGTATGCATGGATATTTCTGATGTCTAGAATTCCTTCCCACATATCCGATCCTAAAAGGGCCTAGTGAGAACGATTATCTAACGGCTAGTCCTGTCTTAGCTCTATCTGAGTTGAGCAACTGAGTAACAAGCAGTTCTCGTACAAAAACTTTTGTCGACATAGATCCATTAAGAATCCATATGGCAAAAATATATATTCATATTTTCATTCGAATTTAAATATTGTTTCATGGCTGCACGAATTACTGTAGTGTAATTAAAATAACGAATAGTAAAAAATCATTTGCAATTTTTTAAGTTGTTGGTTTGATATGTCAAAAATTAATCATATTTTTTACAGTTTTCCCACCAATAGTTGAATCAATGTGTCGAAATGAGTCTTCAGCAATCAACTGTGAGTATATTAACCAATGGAATCCTTTAACAGCCTCCATAAACATTCCATATGTAGTTTTTATCAACTGAACTTTAAATAATATAATTTAAGTTGATAACTTTCCTATTCCATAGTTTCATAAATTGATCTTTCAGTCGCTTTATGGATTTCTATTCGTAGTCTGTGTGTTTGTGATGTCTAAAACTCCCCTCCACCCATCCGATCCTCACGGGGCATGGCGAGAGCGATTCGCTAACTACTAGTCCTGTCCTAACCCTATCCTTGTATTCCTACACTTTTTTCGAAAAAAGAAAGTTTGAGTTACTGAGTAACAAGCAGTTCTCATAGAAAACTTCTGAGATACCTCCATTAGGAGACCATATGCTCCACGTTGGGAGAGGACTTATACAAAAAACAATATGTATAGTAGGTCACATTAAATATCTTTCGTGATTTTCTGACACAACGACTTTAAGAAATTTATTGATTGAATTTGCATTTACTTGGTAGAACTCCTTAATAAAAAGATAAGTAAAGTAGTTCATTTTACAAAAAAAAAATCATATTGCTGATGGCTATTTCGGTACCAAAGCATCACCGCGTAATTGTTCTGAAGACGGCGGGAAGCCGAAATACCATCAACAAGATTACTAAATCCGTTTTCAACCTTATCACAATAAATTTAGTCAGGAGACAACTCGAAAGTGTCCACTGTCGTCATTTATTCCGTTTTAATCAGTATTATTTAATTAATACAAATACATAATCTCCAGTTTGCCTCTGTTACTCAAGTTCCGCCCCTTTACAGAGATAATGCCTTGCGAAAGCTACCCACTGTTTCAAATTAGCATCATTATGAGGTATTTATTTATTAACCACGTCCTCTGAAAGTCGTAACCCGCGCAAGCATGCTCACCCTGTGGACGTAATCCACATTACGACTGACTATGGGGAACGAAATCTAGTCGTTTCATAGAAACTTATTTGATAGTCATTGCTTTTATTACAGTATTAACTGCGAATACCACACAACTAATGTTTACTGTTATTGTCTAGAGTATTTCGAAATAGTCATAACCTTCATTAAAATGTAATAAGAACAACAAAACAAAATAAGTGTATTTTTTGTATTAATATGAAATTCAAATATACATTCTGCATAATATGTTAATAAATTTCTGATCTTATGTTGAGATCCCTCTATTAGGAGTGCATATACTCCACATTAGGCACTACTGAGTTTCTAAGTCAGCGTTTCCCAACTATATAGTATTTGGTTGCGGAACCGTGCTA
Organism: Himalopsyche phryganea; assembly: GCA_022494535.1. Taxonomy (NCBI): domain Eukaryota; kingdom Metazoa; phylum Arthropoda; class Insecta; order Trichoptera; family Rhyacophilidae; genus Himalopsyche; species Himalopsyche phryganea. The sequence goes on along the minus strand of JAGVSL010000127.1, from coordinate 947,436 downwards.
TACATCCGATTCTCTTTTTTTTACGAAGTATAATTTCTAGAGACTACCGTGCAAAAAAAAAGCGTAAAAAAGATTAAGTGCTCATATACAAATGGAAGTTATATAATAAGGTTAATTACTTAAAATCCCCCCAAAACATAAAATAATTCGAATTTATTTTTTATTTATATACAAAAATAGTTATATTATAAGTGATATACTGATGCTGATTTGCGATTTAAATTAAATAATTGAATATCAGACATCAAAAAAATAAAATCGAAACATAGTAGAGCAAACTTAATGGAAACTTGTGTCAAAACAATAACAAGTAATGCATGAGTCATGAACACCTGCATCTTAAAATTCGTCAAATGGAAAAAATGATTATTCCAATATTCACAAACGGCCGAAGTGTTTTTAAATATTTATATACATATGTATTTAATAACAATTTTGGTTTTTTCTAACCGTGTAAAAGTGTAAAAAAGTATTGGTCCGTTTTCTTAGAACGTGCAAAAAGAGAATCGGGTGTATTTGTGTTGTAAAACAAAGCTCAAGACTGAAATATGCACTGCCAGCGGTAATAAAATATATTATAAGGTCTTACCTTCTTCCAATGCTTTAATTACAATAATTGAATGTTTAACTTTTTCCAGTGAGGGTAATTGCATGTGTTATCATATTTTTACCACAGCCATCCCGTATATAATGTATTAAATATGATTCTGTCGTAGTAAAATGGCACTGAAATTTGAACAATGATAATGCTTGCCACTTTACCGAGCATTTCTTTAATGCCATCACTGCAGACATCAACACATTTGTCACCCAACGTATATTGTGTGATTTCATAAAACCTTTGACGCAGGTGACGATGTTCTCTCCAGTATAATGAGTTTGTTAACTTTGGCTCAGCAGTTCTATTCTGTACTCTTTTCGAAAATCAAATCTAAAATATTATTTACTATCTTAGGTAGGTACTCAATTTTTTTTTTGGACTGGCGCCTACTTTTCATTAAAAAACAAGACTCCGCAGGAAATCTACTTCTCATTCCAGGCAATGTAAATCATATTTGTTACATTTATAGTACCGGTGTGTAAACAAGTAATTATATGAACAAAGTCTTGCCGAAGGATGATGAACTTTTATTACCTTCTCCCATTTTATTATTTTTCCACTGCAACCTACAAAGCCAAAATATTGTACTAAAGGCTCCAACAACTCTCTGGGTCGCTCCACTGATTCCCAAGTAGAGATTCCAACTAAAATACTCAATATCTGAATATATTCGGCCCTTTTTTAACTATTCGATATTCAAATATTCGAATAGTATTCGTAATAATTTTTAATGAAATAAAATCGACGAAAGATCACATCGCAATGTCACCAGATTTCAAGAAAAATAATGAATACTCCAGGTAGATTTCCTTAGAGTACCTTTCAATATCTTATCATAATACTTGAGTTTGATGAATGACTCGGGTCTAAAAAAACCCCTTTAAACATGCCGTAATTTCAATAATCAAAGACAGTAGCAGTAATCCGACGCAGCTGCAAATCTTAACTATTGTAATGCAATGGAACGGTATTGGAATGTGTATTTATATAATATAATGTTATTATATATATATATATATCCAAATCGAATATTCGAATAATTTCATTTTTATTATCTGATATTTGAATAGTTGATAATGACGAATAGTTGGAATCCTTACTCTCAAGTTGCAATATTGTCTATGACTTTGTGAAACACTGGTTTAAATGTTTTTTTTTTTTATATATTTTCAACTTTTTTGTGAATTCCATTTGGAAGAAACTGTTATGTACCGAAATTAAATCGTCGTGTGTTGTTATTAGCATTGTAATAAATGCTTACAAATGTCATTGACTATGATATTCCAATACTGCGGTGAGATTGTGAAATATTCAGAACCAATGCCTGTGCAATGTAAGTGAAAGCTAGATGGAGTTTGCAGCTTTTAAAAAAATGATTACACACTTAGCTTCTGTATTCAACCGTTTGCCTTCCTACATGAAACATGACTAGCAATATTTCTGCGAAATTAGCATACTCGAGTGATGTATGAATATTTTTCATTTAGAGAGAATGTTTTAAAACAGTGGTCACCAAACTTTTTGAGAAACGGGCCAGATTGAATTTTTCGAGTCTTCGAATCGATACTTAGGAGCGAAATGGATATTAATTCTAAAAAAGAACAATATACCCAAAAAATAGCATAAAAAAACACAAGAATATCATTTATCTACTATTCGCAAATGTAACCAATTTTCAGTTTCGCCAAGGATTTACTAACAAACAAGTTTATGTTTTTGTTGACTCTTGATTGCGATCGTAAAACCTATGGCTGACACATTTAGGAACGATTAATATTCCCGGCTCGATTCGTACTAATGAACCAGGCCAGCAAATTACAGTATCTAAGAAAATTAAACGTTTTGTAAACAAGTAATCGATTATTTGCATATTATAACCATATCAATAATATTTCCACATCACCACTTTACCGACCGCCCAATAAAATAGTCGTGTTCATAAATTGAGCTTAATCACTAATCATTAAAAGCATTTTTCGCCGCTGTTAACATTTTGATCTTTATCATTAGCGGCATTCATGAACAGGGTAATTTACATAATGTTTATGATAGCCCGACACATACAGATCATCTTAGTTCAAGAAGTTAAGAACAACTCTCTTGTCAATTTATCTTTTTTCGTCATCTTGATAATACTTATTATCATATAAGTATGTATATATATATATATCTTTGAATTTAATATTCGATGCTAAAGTATAATATTATTTAATAGACAATCTATTTGATGAAAAAAAATTGCTTTTAAATTATTTCCCCTTACAGTGTGGAGCATATGAATCTCTACAAAACATAGTCGCACAATCTCTCTACTTGCACAGGATAAGAAAAGAATGATTGAGTTACAAATAGACTAGTGGTAAACTAGTCGCTAAAAGTTAAGCCAATGTGCTCTACAACAGTGCATTTCCACACCCAAACTACTCTGACGAGCTCGGGGCAGGAAATTGAGTTGATGGCTTCAGGTAAAGTATGCACCGTATAACTTTGTACTTTTTACTACACTGATACACTTTTGTATAATACTCAGAGCGTGTCAGTGTATTAGTATGTATGGATCCAGTGATCCTTGAGCAGTTTATGTATCGGTATTGATCCAAGAGCTGTGTATGGATTCCGTGATCCAAAATTCTAGAGTCGGAGTGCAGAGTTATACGGCGTATACCCTACTCGGGAGTACATGTCACGGGAGCTGGCAGCATGGATAGCTGGAGCAACTTTCAACTCAATGCGGAAATACTGGGGTTCAAGGTTTTACTCGGTCATTCAACGTATGCATTCTGGCGGTGCTGCTTTACGGTTACGAATCATGGCACCTCACCAAAGCATATGTTAATTGTATACAGCGGTTCGAAAACAAATACTTGCGGAAAATACTGCGGCTTAGTAATAAGAGCTTAGATTAGATGGGTTTGGGTTAAAGTCTCTACAAAGTCATTATCAAATTTAGATTTATTTAATCTAACATTTGAGATAAATTGAGCATTGGTTTTTTGTGATGTCTTTTCTCTTCGAATTGATCTCACGCTTATGTAATTTGAAAATTCTAATAAATCTAGCGCCTTGGCTATTATTATATGTCCAGTAATCCCCACGTCCAGTAGAAAAAAATAATCCAACCCCAACCATCATTTTTGAGTTAAGAATTTGAATCAGTGTTGATCGTAGAAATAAAATAATTAACCTTGCGATATATTTAGTCTGAAGATTTTTCTCAAAGAGATGGAAAACGTGTCACCTTATGTAACACAATTAGTGGAATAACGAAGTTATTAATTTAAATTTTATATTAATATATCTGTCTATAATTTAATGTCACTATTCCTTCACATGTTGTCCAATATATATTTTTCATTCGTATACTATAACTTGTTATTACTTTTTCATGCGAATACAAAGATGGACGATAAAACGACAAAGTAGAACGACTTTTAAACCAATGATTTTGGTCAACAAATAATATATATTAGTGTTACACAAAACGAATTCAATAAATAATCCGTATCTTTGATAAACTCGTTTCTAATATTATATCAATTTCACAACACACGAAATGCATTTAATGGTCGGCAAAAAACTGCACCTCTTCTGCCCCAAGAAATAGCTAAAAAGTTCATCCACAATGATGCAATCTAGCTCAATATTTCGGTCAATGAATATGACTAACTACATTGCCAAAATGATGCAACGCTCAATGAAGTCTGAGTATTCAATATTATTTTAATAGACACAAATTAATTTCTCCGGGCATAAATAACTATTTGATGAGAAAGTAAATATTGCAATAATAGCTATCGTCTTGACAGTATATTCAAATTAAAAAAAAACTTTGAGGAACATCTTTACTTTAATACCAAAATATAGAAGTGTTTCAAAATAATGTACATAGTTAAGAATCGTGTTCCTAGCTTGTTTAATTACTGAGATTTACTTTAAGAATAGATAGGCCGTCGAACTACCTCGGCCGACATTGAAGTATTGAAGTTCGTTTCTGCTGACGGTATGCCGCGTTTTAGCAGTGTTTATTCTTTAGGCCTAGTATTGCCATCTCATCTGGGTTTTAATGCGTATTGTTTAGTTCCTCACACATATTATAAATATGTCAATTATCGATCAATATGTAACGACATTAATGAATATTTAATTAATTGTATCACTATATAAACAGTCTATTATAGTTATATTTATAAAAAATACAATAATTATTTTATACACACAAGGTTCTTGTTGGAAGAATAAAACTTTTTTTTAACCATGTTCGCACCCAATGTGAAGCATATGGACTCATAATGGAGGTATCTCAACAGAAGTTTTTCTAGGAAAACTGCTTACTACTCAGTTGCTGAACCTCTCTTTTTTTAAAAGAGTAGTAGTAGACGAATAGTTCTAGGATAAGACTAATGGTTATCTAATTGCTTTCGCTACGCCTAATTTTTTTTCAGGATCGGATGGGTGGGAAGGAATTTTACACATCACAAACATCCATGCCTACGAACAGAAATTCATGAATCAATTGAAAATTCAATTTTTGAAACTGTCCTTACGGGGATTTAAAACCGAGAAATTCTTAACCGAGGCCAAAGACGTTGACCACTTCACCATGGATCGGACAATGACAATATATAATACAGTACTATTTTTTAACGTATTAAAGTGAATTTTCTTACCGTCCTTGCCAAATTCCATTGATTGCTATGTTTTATTCGTTTTTTTTACATTGAAAAAACAATAACTTATAATTTGTAATTTTTTTCATATTGTATATAAATAAGACAAATTGATTGATTGCTTAACTCCTTATAAATAGCATTTTAAATAGTACATATAATGCCCCTTTAAAAAATATTTTCAATAGAAACCCAGCCACTATAACTGATTCTCAAAGAAGCTTGGCACATCACATTCAATTATACAAAAAGTATATTAACAAATTTAATTGTTTTAATAAAGGTTGTAGCGTTTTAAGATCGGAAATTGTAGTTATTTCAGAAAAAATATTGCGTTACTATAATTACGACTGGTATAAACGTACCCGTCATAGGTGACGGTATTGAAATTGAAATACTGAATATCTAAAGTAGCTAGTACGTCGGAACTGAGTATACATTGCAAAACATTTTATTTTATATATACACCGCGAACGCTTTGATCGTGAGAAAATTTCATACCTGCATGTGACGTGTGATAATAATAAACCGTCTACAGAGCGGTCTGGGCTATTATATATAAGATAATCACGTCAGATTTTGTTACACAGAGTATAATATAGACGATGTAAATATTTATGTAATTCGTTACTGATAATAATATATATAAACTTGATGGGCGTTTGGCAACGTTCTATTAAAATAGATTTCAGCTGACAGGCAACACGGAGAAGAAAAAAGTTTTGATAAAATATGGACGTGATTAATGGTGTGTAAAAAAGTTTAGGAAATTGATAACGCACTGGCTTAGTTAGTAGTCGAGTCAAGTATAATAATTCATTGAATGTCGAGTAGAAACAGCCGCAATAATTGAATCATCTAAATTAAAACCAGTGTCTTAACAACGACTTTATTATCAATGACATATTTTGAACATTTAACGATAAATTAATACTAAATAAATGCTTTAATTTACTAAAAATATCCAAATAAATCAGATATTAATATAAAATTAGTTATTTTTCTAAAATGTTAAAATATATGACATCATACCACAAAACGTATTGGCCCGACTAAAGGGCGACCCCCATTATTTTAATCTACCTTTTGGGGGAATATGTTCGATTATAAGGCGATTTTTATAAAAGAAAGAAAAATATTTATTACTATCTATTTGAATACATATCGACGTTAGAAAGGCAAAAGGACGTAACCCACACATAAAAAATATTGTTTATAGCCCGAAAAAAAACGTGATTACATTGTGATTATCGAAAAAAAACGTATTTTAAAAAGACGGAGGGATAAGTCCTTTTGCCTTTCTATAGTCGATATATTATATATTTATATAGTGTATTAGCACGTTTTGTGTGAGTTATACACAATATTTTTGCTGTAGGTTACATCCTTTTTCGTTTCCACAGTCGATATATATTCACACAAAACGCGTTAATATACTTTATTTATATATGATATAATATATTTTTTTTCGACAAACACAATGTATACAAGAATATAATTTAATACCTACACGTTTTGTGTGCGACTTACATCCTTTTGCCTTTCCACAGTCGATTTGTATGTAAGTATTTATATAAGATCTCTACAGTATGTAGGTATTTATGATTTTGACATAAACACTAATTAATTTTGATATTTGTAACTCTTATAAAAAATATGTAAAGGAAGACATGAAATGAATAAAAAAGCTTTTCCGGATAGAATTTATTTGACATCTTCATGATTATATTCGTATACGGCCATCAACCATATTTTCCCACAATTCATCATCTTCAGTATCATCCATATTATTAGATATGAAACATATTTTAATCCATAAATTTATTCATTTGTTTGAGAATCGAATAGAAGGCGAACCGTCTATTTCCTTGACGCTTTTCTTAAATAAAAACCTCGCCTTATAGTCGGGCTAGTACGGTAATACTTACATATTCAATGTTGAATCTGCCAAATTTTAATAAGAGACATTAAATGACCTAATGCATCTGTGGCCGTTTTAAGATGTATACCTTAATGGTAGAGAAACTGTTTTATTTTTAAAGAATACATAAATAATTAATACACATATGATGAGTATTTAGTAACAACTTTTGAATTATGTAAAAAGTGAATTAAAACCAGATACACTTCAATACTGAATGAACACAAACAAATATGAAAAGTTTGATGTCAGGTGATGTTGAAAGATTCTTCAAAAAATACAATTTAATGGTAACCAATCATCGCACTTATTTGAAACAATCATCTATTGAGACATGTTCCTTGCTTAATTTGAATAAATTTTAATTTGTATATTATTTTTTATTTAAAAGTTAGTGTTTTTATCTTTGTGTTTTGCATATTGTTGTATATTAATAATCTTCATGATCTTCTACATATTATTATGTGTTGAAAATGATAAATATTTGAAATTATGTCAAACATTTTAATCAGTAATATCAAAAATTAAAAAACTAAAATTGATAGAAAAACATTCTCAGAATACGTGTCTCTATTAATGATGTATCTATCACCCTTTATTATGCTTTAAAATATCCTCTATTTCATTTTTCGAGCACATGAAGAATTGGTCTCTAAATTTTTTGCGCTCTGGTTAAGCCCCAATCAGTTAAGATTGCTGTATTCCGCCTGTTTTAAGTTTCTAAAAATACACGAATTGAAAACATTAAATCCCAGGAAACAACGTGTAGCTGCTTTGAGTTTTTCATTTGAAAGGTTACTTATTTGCAACTCGGAACCAATTTGTTTGGATAATATTCATTAAAACGGACTTCTGTATATCAGCTTAATTTAAAATACATTTATTTTTAAAACAGACATGGATAGCGCTGTGGCATTTAAATGGGAATACGGTCTCTTAGTTGAAATTTCATCTAGCTTACTTTATGAATGTTTGAAAATAGTTCATTGTATGGATAAACATTTAATAATTAATGTAAATCCGCATCGTTCAATTTTATAGGTCAATATTCCGATTCTCGTCGGTGCATGGTGCAGTGATCAATGTCGTTGGATCTCACGGGCTCGAATCCCAGTACAGACAGTTTCATAAATTGATTGAGGATTTACAGATTTCTGTTCGAAGGCATGAATGTTTGTGATGTCTAAAATTCCCTCCCAAAAATCCGAACTTAGCGAGAGCGATAAGCTAGCCACCATTACACGTAGTTGTCGTGGATAACTTTTGTTGAGATACCTCTATTAGTGTTTTAAAAAATATATATAGTACAATGTATTTAATGAATATTTTTTTATATTAAAAAAACGTACGTGCTTTACCTACGCACAGTTACTCAAGTCTTCAGAAATCTCAAGTGCTATCTGTCTAGTCTAAAAACTATCAAAAACAGATTTTATCGTTAGGTTTCATTTGACAAAACTATGTAGCAAACATTTTGCGTATTCAACACACTATTAAAAATACATTTCCTGAATTACATAGTGCTTAGCTGTCCGTACAGCATCGATATCAAAGCCAAAGACGTTGAACATGTACACGGCATAATAGATAATAGTAGATCAGTACATTCAATAGTAGATTACATAAAACATATTGATCACCACTGTTTTATAGAAGTTGTTCCCACACAAAACCTTTCGCTAACAGAATATTTAAGCAAAACAGGACGTAGCTACACGTCATGTGAGAAAGTGAAATAAAGATCGGCACCCACTCTAGTAACTAAAATAGTCAGGAAAATAGGAGCCTGCTCCGCAGACTTTGCACTAGTTTTAGTATTACAACAGCGGCAGGAAAATAGCAAGAGTTATAAAAAATATATATCTCTAGTCGGCATGTGCTTACTATTTTCCTTTCATATTGAAAAAAGCGTAAGTGGAAAGAAGTAAATATTGATAAATAAAATTCTTTATCGCATCAATCTAAATATATCTATTTAATATGCAATATAAAAAGATGATACTAGCAGCTGACTTCAAGGAATCTTCCATATAGCACTGTGATGATGACGTGCTTTGAATTGGGAGCACGAGAGGGTATAGGATATAGGAAGATATTTTCGGTATGATAATGAAATGTATTGAAAAATATAATTATCCCTGAATATTTTTACATCCTAAAATGCCAATACGTGATGCTGTCATATTAACGCCACGGTTTAACATAACAAAGGCGTAAAAGGCAGAAGGTGAATATATTATAATTTTTCGCGTATTTTCTATCATCCTGCTGGAACATCATTTTTTTATATAAAATACTCTCTCGGAAAAGTTATGGCAAAAGTTATGTGGAAAACTTTTCTGCTGATATATTTATTATGACTCTGTGCACGCGCTGGGTGCTTAATAGTTTTGAATAAGCAGCCAACTTTAGGGCAACCCTTTTTTCTTGAACTTGGTTCATTTTCTTATGCCACCGGCCTAAAATGCAAATTCACAAACTACAACTTAATAGCATCGCATAAGTTCGTAACCAATTTATAATGAGAGAAATAATACCATCTTCTATTAGACTTAGTGAGACAACAGCCTTGTAAAGACGATGCTTCGAGAATTTTATCTTACGCCATAAAAAAATATCATTTGTTTATCGTTTACCGAAGGAACTTAAAAAATGAAAGATATGTCTTAAAAAATTAGCTTTGTGGTGACTTTAAACTTATGCTGACTTATTAATGAATGAAAATCCACGTGGAGATAGTGTTTAATCCATTCCGGATTGAATCTAAGACAGAATCAAGAATACTCCGTACCCCATAATATGATGTAGTAATTTTTCGAATGAGTCCAATAGGCCACGCTGAATTGATCTTAACCAAACACCTGTGACAAACGAGAACCTAACAGCCTTGATTACTCGGCTACACGACTGACATTAAATATGCAAGCATTAAAAAGATATCGACGACTTCTGACGCTAACGAATGACTTTTTTATAAAATGCCTTTATTTATTGAGATATTTCTATGCATGTCATTAAAGAGTGAACATTAAATTGAAGAATTGATATGTTAATACAATTTATTTTTTATTTTTGAATAAAACACAATACTCAAGGTTGAACAAGTGGACATTAATCTCAAAAACTTATAAATAGCTAATTCACAATATGTTTCGTAATATAAATCAAGAAATAACACCAGAAATGACCAAAGTTGCGTTATTTACGACTATAAAAAAAATAACTATTTATATTTCTAGCGTGTGAACTAATATATTTTAACATTTCATTTAAAACTTATGATGTTTAAATGTTATAATACAATTTATAATATTATGTCAAATTCAAAAGTTAAGTTATTGTTTGGTAGCAGTCTTTTTAATATTCCAGGATGTGATTTCGAAATTTGATAATTTTTGAAATCAACATTAAATGGTTAACGATTTCGAGCACTGAACATTTTTGTGTAATTCTGTATTATACTATGTCGAGGCTATACTGACAGAACACAGTAAGCCAGTTTTTGAAGATATTATCTTTTAAATGTCAAAATGTATACAATTTAACGACTGCGTACTGGTGGAACGCATAAATAGTGGCTTTGAAAATAACAGTATTGTTATTTTTTTATTCTGGGAGAAAACATGAATTATTAACTCATACGAAATATTATGATTTGTATGCAAAAAAGATTATTCTTTATAATGCACAAAAATCTTTTTAAATCACAAATAATTGTACTTGCGAGAGAGAGTTTTTTGAAACAAAATAATGCCTTTAAATATGATTAACTCAGAGCTCGTTTATTTTATTTTTTTATGCCTTCCGTCAGTATAACCTCGATATGTATTCATAACAAGATAAATGTTCCACAAGAATAACATTTAACAAAATTTATGATTATAGTAGGATTTTTTTTAAAAATATAATTCCAAAAATTCTTTGGTCGATGCATGACACTTGCTATAATGTATATTTGATAATTTTGTTCAACGTGACAGTAAAGATAAGTTACCGCCATTTGCTTTTTCAATTTAAGACATCGACTGAGGGTGCTTGATGGAATTTCAATATCAATTTTGAATTGTTGAAATTTTGTTCATTTCCATGTATTTTCTCGGTAACGACCCGAGTTTCGCCTTTCGGCATCTTCAGGCATTCGAGTCCATTCGTGTAATCGAAGTCCTGAAGATTCTATTAGTGACAAAATACATGGAAATGTACAAAATCTTAACAATTGAAATTTGCTTTTTCATAATGATATTATTTTTTGGCGTATAAGGAAGAAAATTATTTGATGAATGCAGAACTAATCATTACATGTTATTATAGAAGATACAGTAAGCATGCATTATTAACTCGGCTCCGAGGTGCAGTGGTCAACGTCGTAGGCTTTGGCTACGGATCTCACGGGGTCGAATCTCGGTAGTTTCATAAATTGATTTTTCAATCGATTTGTGGATATGTGTTGGTAAGCATGGATGTTTGTGATGTCTAAAATTCTCTACCACCCATCTGTTTCTAAAAACAGGAAGTAGCGAGAGCGACTAGCTAACCAGCTCTTTCATTCTATCCCTACTCTTCGAAAAAAGAAAAGTTGAGGAACTAAGTAACAAATAGTTCTTGTAGAAAAATTCTTTTAATATACCTCTATTAGAGAGCCATATAGCCAAAAGACGAAATTCTGTTTTACTCATAATAATTTGTTTTATCTTAAATTGAATGTGGAGAAAAAATATCTAGAATACTTCCAAAACTCTTTGGAATGTTATTCAGGATAAAACTTATCTCCTTCATTTTTCTTTTTTCATTTTTCTTCTTTGAAAGAGGAAAAGGTCTCTGAGGCTCAATCTATTTTTTGTTGAAGATGTCCTTGAAACCGTCTATCTGCCGTAAGCAAAGAAAAATGCTGGAAGTTTTAAAATTATGAATTCTTTAAATATAATATTATTATATTTTCAAATCATATTTCTCAGAAAATACAACGTCATACAAATATGAATCAAACTAATATATAATTATATCACTTATGAAGATTTTATATTGAGTCTGGCAATTGGTAGGAAAAATTCTTTGATTGTAGTAAAATAACCTATAGTGTAGCTTGTGATTATTATTTGCATCTAAAATATGAACTATAGTATAATAATCAAAATAAAAACGACTAGAGTTGTGTATTATTGTTAATTTTGTTACAATCGTTGTTCAGTCGGTAACGCTCTGTGATTCATTGCTTTGATCCAAGCATTGAATTCAGCTGCAGTATCATTGGGCAGCGGCTGCCAAACTTTTAGGCTCACGGACCACTAAATTCATAATTTTAATCCAGCGGAACAGTAACGGGACTTTTGTGTTAATTATTGTGTATTGGAAAAAAATGATCAAATAAGACATAAAATTCACCTAGTTCTTGAATAAAACTATTGATCATAATTATATTATAAAAGGTTCATTAATGAAAGAAAAGTTGTTACAACAATAAAATAGTTCAAACACAATATGTAGACTTTTGGCGTTAACCATTTATAAATGATGGATGTTCCTCTTCTATTCACTCATTATGGGCTTATAATATTTGAATCTAAAATAAAAAGAGAAGAAATTTAGAAAAGTCAAACTCAATTTAGTTCAATAAATACTAAATAAATGAAAATAATACATGGTTAAGATTTTACATCATACATGTCTTAAAAAAAGCACCAAATAAAAAGAAAATGAACAATCCTCACCTATAAAATCCACCTGAACCGAATATATCCGTAAGCCGCACTTTCATCGCGCCAACTGAGGTATTATGTCATGTGACAGGCTCAAACGTTAAACGAGATTCAGAAGATTCTTTTGTGGGTTGGTTTGCTGTGGATTAGAAAATTCAAATGATGTCACCGGACCACCGAAATTGTATCCCGGACCACCACTTTGGCTATCACTTTCATAGAGGATTTCAATACCATCCATAGATACGATCATTACTAAACTTTGTAAGCTTTTTGGTATCATCAGAAAACTTTAAACAAATTTTTGCTCGAATTTTGTCAGTAATTAATTAAGCTAATAAAAAAACACTTATCATTCCGACAGGTTCAAACCAGAAAAATGACAGACACTCCAGATGCTTCTAAGACATTTGTTGATCTCAATTAATATTGAATGGAGTGGGGAAAAATAGCTAAATATACTAAACTTTTTGTCATTCTTTTAAGTGTCATATTATCAGTACAAATAGTAAACAAATCAACGGCTGATAAACAAAACAGATGTGAAGAAGCGAAGACCTGACAACAATTTTGATTGCAGCTGGATAGTTGTGATGAGGTTAGATTATGAGCATCAGAAGATCAAATCCAATAAAATTCTAAGACTTTCGATCATAAATAACCAAATTGAGGTACGGTCACTTACAGTTAGTGTGTAGTCAACAAAATATATTTTTTGGAATGTGTTTATTGACTTGTTGCAATTACAGATATTTTAACATTTTGGAATAGATCTACCAGTAAATTTGCAGTCGATGGCGTCGAGAAATTATTGTTGCGTTTTCAGAAGAGTAAGTTAGACTTCAGACTTCTATGGCGTTCGATCGCGTTCTATATATCGTCCGTCTCGGTGTACGGTATCCGCGTTATGTAGGTATGGTTTTTTTAAGTGTCGTCAGCTCGTCGGTTTTGTCCGTCGTATTTATTCGTTTCCCCCACATATTTGACATATAAAATTTCTGTCGGGTCTTAAAGGCTCGAATCGAAACTACTTTATTGGTGACGTTATCAACCAAGAAAATTTTCATTGTACTCCTATACAGCCATATCTGGAAAACTTCCATTCTTATGATTGTTTTATAATTTTTGTTGCAAGCTTTTTTTTCTTTATGGCTGTATTCCTATACAGATCGTAATATCCATTTCCACACGCGAATGATAAATTTGTCGAATGAGAGCCCTAATATCATAACTCAGAATCCCCATTAATGCATGTTTTTGGCAAATCGCAAGAAAAACCGTTTTCATCCTACAGTTACAAATGCATAGTTTGATACAAATAAAACTGCGGAGCATACGCCTATAATGAACGGAAAAAGGACGTAACCACACTAAAAATATTCTGCATAACTCACACAAAATGTCCTATTACACTATATTTATATATACATATTTAATATATCGACTGTAGAAAGGCAAGAATACTTATCCCTCCGTCTTTTCATAATATTTTTTTTCGATAATCACAGTGTATAAAAATTAATACACGTTTTATTTGGGCTATACACAATATGGTTGTGTGTGGGTTACGTCCTTTTTTCCTTTCCACGGTCGATATGTAAACAAACACTGGTGTCAATGACAGTACAATGCTGCCCTCTCATTGGCTGGAATGGAGATTATTAGTATAGAAAATTATAGGGCTTTAGAGATTATTAGTTTTGAAAATGAACAACATATTTATATTCAAATTTGGATTATTGAGATTTTGTACACTTCCATGTATTTTGTCACTAATCTTCAGGCATTCGAGCGCACGAATGGACTCGAACTGACACCCGGGTCGTTAGTGACAAAATACATGGAAGTGTACAAAAGCTCAATAATCCAAATTTGATATTGAAATTGCATCAAGCACCCTCAGTCGATGTCTTAAATTATATTTATATTCATTTTATATGATAGTTTGTAAGTTTATAAAGATATTTTATAATTTAAGTGGTAGGTGTGAACATGAAGAACAATGAATTCATAATTCGTATTTTGTAAATGTTGTACATTATGAGTTATGACACTATACCCCTCAAATAAATTCGATATCCTATTTAAATTATTCCCATTTTAAAGGGAATATTTTACATACAATAAATGGCAACACTGTGAAAATATTTTTATTTCAAAATTTGCAAGTCATTTACAAAATCACTACTTGCGTACGTGTAACAACCTGTCATTCAAAGCTCCATTTAAAAAATGTTCCGTGTTCACACCGAGTTAAACACGAATGCTTCCACATAATTAAACATTTTTTTTCTATATCACATCATCATAATATCGGTAAGGTCAAAGATATGCTTTCGACATCCCACGGTCTCATTCAGTTTCATTCACAATTTTTGAAATGTTAATTTGCACCATTACATATTTAAAGACATTTTTTTTTAAATCAATTACAAATTATTGCAAACGAGCAGCCTCAAGCTATCAGTATCTACAACAATACCAATACACGACGTAATATCTATGTTGGGCGGATTTCTGAGATTTTTGTCTTGAGTCCAAAACGGAGATTTTTTTAAAAGTGCGAAAACAAAGATGTGGGGAAACGAATAAATACGAATGACAACACTGAACGAAAGCAGAGACACCAACAGAACGCGTCATATCATACACCGAGACGGGCGATAGACAGAACGCGATCAAACTTCATAGAAGCCGGACTACCTCACACTCTGAAACAGGCGACAATAATTTCTCACTAACCGTCGACCGCAAGGTTAGTCATATTTTACTATTCTTATCAGCATGGCTTATGTATATAATAGAATGTTATTAAAACAATAATTAATGGACCTGCACTTCTAGTATCTATTTAAGAACCAGAAAATAATAATAACTATTACTTTATCACATTTTGAATATAAAATTATGTATTCACTCGTAATGAAGTTTATCTCATCATATGTTTTTTAAGGAACTGCTTGATACTCAGTTGCTCAACCTCTCTTTTTCGAATATAGTAGGAATAGAAAGATGGGGCTAGGGCAGGGCTAGTGGTAAGCTAATCATTCTCGCTACACCCCGTTTTTAGGATCGGATGAGTGAGAGAGAAATTTAGACATCATAAACATCCATGACTTCGAACAGAACCGGCGACCTCTGCACCACGGACTCGACATATTATCAAATCATATACCGTTAATAAAAACGCATCAAGTTAAATCAAACACATGAATGCGTGATGTTCACAAATATCTTATATATAATAGCACAGAACGCTCTGTCGATATTTTATTATTATCACATATGAGGTGTAGGTATGAAATTTTCTAATGATGTCAGCGTTTGCTGTGTACATACAATAAAATGTTATGCAATGCACACACAGCTCCGACGTACTAGCTACTTTAGAAATTCTGTGTTTTAATTTCAATACCGTCATCTATGACGGGTACGATTATACTAGTCTTAATATAGTTTTGTTATTGTACGAAAACGATACTCTCTAGGACTCACGTACGAGTAAGTAAATATGTGATTGTACGAGTATTAATGATCGTAAGTGCAAAATATTTATTTGCTTGCATGTTTTTTGAATGGTTAGGCATCACACAACAAGAAAAATTAGATTTAAAATATTGGCACTGTCCCAATTTTGAAGAAAATACACGCAGTCGTTACTTTAAAATTGCGTTATGAATCTTTGAAATACTCCTGTGGAAAATCTCATGTTTGTAGATACGAGATTATACGTAGGGAGTGTTGAAAATATTACGTTATTTTGTCCGGTCAATCAATGCTGAAATCGGTCAATCTTTATCGTGAAAAAAGTTCCTCTCAGACTCAAAGCATACCAAATGAACAGCCATTAATTTTAATATTGAAATACCGGTTTTTTGCTCTTCAAAACCGGTATTTCTGTATTGAAAAAACAGCTGAAATACCTTCATACGATTCGGTAATACGGGTATTGCAACCCCTTGTCTTGATATAATATATAAAAAGTTGTTCACTAAAAAGCTATTTTTACATAGTAGCCAAACAAGAATTTCATCGCGTTGCTTATCCAAATGACCGGTACAGAAATTAAGAGTGTTTTCAATAAGGCGATAGCATATTGAATTATTATTTATGAAATGAGGACAGAATGAAGTGGGTGGATACAAAACGTAGTAAGTATTTTTTAAAGGCTTTCTGCCCACCCGGTTTGGGAACAGCCTGACCTTAAATCAACTCCATTGTTTATTCTTTCGCGAATGATATCATTACGTAGAGTAGTAATTATAAAGCAGAACCATTGAATATTATTTTTTATACGCTGAATCATTTTTTTCCCAGTTTATTTAGTTAATACAATATCTACTATTTACTCTCTTAAGCTCAAAGCTTTACATAGCTTATGAATATTCCATTACTGTTCATATAACTTCTTTAAATTTCAAATTAAAGACGTAACAAGTGATTGAGCATTTTTTTGGAGGAAAAAAGTGTTATTTTAAAAAATAAAACACAGTTTGTTTTGTACTGCTTCCACATTTTTATAATGATAAAGAACAGGTTTCGCTCATCGCGAGCATTATCAACTGATAAAATATAAGTGTTCACAATGTTATTAATGTAAAATTAAGTGCTAATAATTTACAAGGTATATCAAAACATTGGTTCAAGAACTATGACGAGAAATTACAGATAATCATAAAAATTATGCATAAACGAAATTAAATATTTTAAAACTAAAATGTTAAGGGTAACTTATAAATCAATCTGAACTTTATATGAAATGAAAAATTAAAAATCAATTACATGAGAAAAATATAATGAGTAGAAATAATTCATTAACAGAAATAACAAATGGTAGAAAAATTGTATTTTATTTTTAAAATACAATGCCTTTTCACCAAAAATTGACTGCTAGCACGTTAATAGTTGTTAACAAATATCTCAGTAAATCTTTGATAATAATAACGGACGAATAATGTTTTTAAAACGTTCATACTAAACACAAAAGTCACAGCTCTTGAAACAAATTCTGCGATTGATTAATTAGCACGTGATTACTCTGGTTGCGGCAGTTTTAACGCGTGCCGTCCAATGATTAGACGCGTACTAAGCCACATCCCAGTCCCACATTTTTTAAATAACATACATCTTCTCTGGCTCAGTACAAAAGGAGTACAATCAGAGGACCTTAATTATTACACCTTAACGAATTTCATATTTTTTTTCATTTACTGATATTTTCTTTGAGTAGCCGTCGTTCCACAACGATAGATAGAGTATACGCTGTATATCTTTGCACTTTTTACTACAATTTGTTTATAACAAACAGAACGCGTCAGTGGTTAGTATGGATGGATCCCGTAATACTAGAGAATAGAGCCGGAGTGCAAAGCTATAAAGTGGAAACTCTTACTGTGATATCCTTACGCATGATAAAATTTGCAACGATTTGGTCTGGATAAGACTTACATAGAAGCATAATAAATCATGTAAACTTAAAAACATTAAACAGCTTTACAATCATAATATTCATTATTGTTCAAAATATATTACGACTTCAACTGTGGGAGGAAATATAATACGGCAATAAAATATTTTATTATAGCTATGGTTTCCACGTAATAATATATATTATATATAGATCAAACCATAACCTATAATGGCCATAACCGATCGCCTTCGTATGTTCGTTTTCTTTAAATGCCTTATCACTACACTTCCAAATATATAGATATCGTCTTAATGCTCATGGCAATTTGGGTAGTGGTGATGGAGTTTTTTATTTGGCAAGGCGATGGCGTCGTAAAAATAATGGAAAACGATAAAATCGAATTGTGAATTTTCACAACGTCAGATTCTACTGGGAATGTGAAAAATAAAAAGTCAAACTTCTCGCTTCGTAAATGTTTATGGATAGTACGGTAATAATTACACAGATATATATTTAAAAAAACAGCCAAATGTGAAAGTGTATTACTGAATATCTGGAATTACAATTCAACGTTTTACATCACTTTTATGATTTAAATTTGTGGTGGATGTGCATTTTTTGTATGAAAATAAATATCGATTTTCAATTGAAATGCAGGAAATTCCCGCATTAGAGCGAAACCAGTCATTTATATGTGATCAAATTATAGAATTAATACAAAAAACAACGGTGCTAGGTAAAATTTTAATATATAATTTTATTCATTTCCATAAATCTCACGTCATGCTTATCAATTAAGGCGTAATGTTTGTTAATCATTTTAAAGTTAACGAACGCATTGTTAATGACTCACGATTATTCGACAAATATTTAGCTTAATCATTATCTATATATAAATGAAAATTTGTTTGTTCGTTTTTTGTAAATTCGTTTTCTTTCTTCTTAGTTATTGCGTTCCGGAAGGCCGGCGTAAAACAAGAATTGCACGGTAACGGGTGTTGGTGAGACAACACTCATGATTTTTTACAAAAAACCTGGTATTCGATTTATTTGTGAAAATCATATTGTATAACATCAAAAGCTTCATGAATAATGGCTGTGCAGTAATAATATGTAGAAAATACAAAAGAAAATAATATTCAACACGTTAATCACCGGCTACAGATGAAGGCAATGACATTAATCACGGACCACATAATAACTGAGTCAGTATTATAAAATAAATGTTGCACAATGCACTTTTGACTGGGTGAATGATTAAATGCAAGTGCTTTCAGTGGCGCACGTACAATGTTTTAACATGTTGCAAGATATTTGAAAGTTGTTTTTTTTGCTCCCAATTTGGAGTATATGGACTCCTAATGGAGGTATCTCAAGATCAAATTTTTCTACGATAACTGCATGTTACTCGGTTGCTCAACTTCTCTATTTCGAAGAGAGTAGGGATGGAAACTTAGGGAAAGGACAAGACTAACGGTTGGCTAAGCACTCTCGCTACGCTTTTAATATTCACCAGATTTCTGTAGGCTGCCATATTTTCGTCGATTTCGTCGATAGAAGGTGGATTTTGGCGAAACCACAGGACGGTGGTATGAACTGGGATGAAGTGGAGATATTAGTGCGAGACAAAGAATCTTGGAGAGGTTGCGTTATGGTTATATGCTCCTCACTGGGAAGTGGAATGGCATAAAAACAAAAATAAGACTCTAATATGAATGTAGAAAAGAATAGGTATTCACACATGAAAGGAAAGCAATTCTGTGCGAAGATCCAGTAAGGAGACTTTTCTCGTATCTGATATATCTTGGAAAATGCTACAGATCAAAATCAATACCAGCAGGAGTGATAAAATATTTCGGAAAAGGGTGTATCCTAATTATTTTTAAATGTAGTTAAGTCATCATGATTGATTTCAAAAATGTTTAAATCCAAAATTAATACGGTTAAAAAATACAAGGTTAATGCCACTTCGATAAAAATACTGTAATTACTGCATATTTTACGTCTTAGAGAGTATTCACATATTTATAAAACATAATTTTTTACGTTACGCAGACAACACATGTCACTTTTAAGATGTTGACTATAAAATTTTCAATTCAATAAATATAGTTTCTTTTGTACTACTTCTACATCTTTTGAGAAAGCCGGGCCGAAAGTGGGCGAATGATTGGTTATCAGAATCAGTCCATGATGCGCAGTAGAATCTCAATACAAAAGTCACTTCGCTTCGGTTAATCTCTTTTATTAAGAATGCAGTGGTTTAATCAAACAAAAAATACATTGAGACTACATTTACATTTACACTTAACTCATGAATTTAGATTTCAATTTGAACAAAATTGACACAAATAAATGATTAATTTAACATTAAATACAATTTCAAACGAAAATAAAACGACAGCAATATGGCGCGGCGGCCGACGCACTTGATGTCGACCGCTGACTACTCGGGATAGACTGCCGAAAATATCAAAGTTCAAAAAATGTTCATACAGCCCCTAGTCTTTTGTCGACAACTGTTGCTATCCAGAGTGTAATTAGCGGCCGGACGCGGCCGTTTTCTCTTTCACTTAATAATCGGTAAAGCCAGGTAATTGGCTTCCCAGAATTACAATTTTAAAAGAGTCCAAACGGCCGTTCTGGATCATTCCAAAACTTCAAACAAAAGTTCACAAAAAGTTCAGGGGGTGTCACTTTATAATTATCAAGACCGTTTTCTCTCATCGCGAGCATTAGTTTAAAATGTTTGTGATCAGCAATGCCGGTTTTGAGCATTATAAAAATGTGAAATTAGTAGAAAATACTATTTTTTTAATGCAACACATAATATGTGCTTAAAACTACCGATAATAAAACCTCAGTACGTGAATACTGTAAGCCACTGTGGTGTATTCAGTTCTGCAAAGTGCATGGGTGTATGACATGAATTGCCACAATTGCACGCCGATTTATTACTATTTATACTATACGCAGATCCTGTCTCTCCAAAACTTTTCATTTCAAACGAGATTGAAACGTTTTATTATGATATCTGATATTGCATTGCTCAACAGCCTTGTATAGTACTAAGCAATTTATTTCGAACATTCATAACATATATGGATTTAAATACAAATCATATTGTATGGATTTATTTCGTGACTCTTATTTATTTCAGACAGTTAAATTGGCTTAGTGAAAAGATTTCATTTACGGACACAAATATAAAAGCACTGGCTTAATCCATTTTTGCAAAATCTAGTGTCAGTATAATAAAAGGAAGGCTAAAATTGATAACTTTGTTATTCCAATGCTTTGTCACTAACGTGGAACGTTTCGCCTGTTTAAGAAGCATCTTCAGACAATCTATATCGCAACGTTATTTATTTCTAAGTTGAACAATGGCTCTAATTCTTAAATTAAAAATAAAGTTAGGCGTGGATTTTATTCCGTTCTACTAGACGTATGGAGGGTCTAAGACATAAACACTGATAGTACTAATTACCATAACACCACTAATTACAAATTAATTACTAGTGTTTGGAGGTGAAAATTCACAAAGTTACCGCTGAATCCACAAAAAATATAAAAGAAAGGCGTTTCAAAATTACAAAACCCATTAACTTCTAAACGTTTCTGGCAGGGTTGGTTGAGGATGGCAAGATTACAATGTGTCTTGTTTATTTTCAGATGCAGTTGGTTAGTTTACTACATTTAAAAAGAATATAATTCGTTGATGTTTTGGCCAACTCAAGTAACCCTCAAAATGGGAATTGTTCAGAAGAGAGTAAAAACTGTTTTTATCAAAAATATTATATATCGACTGTGGAAAGGAAAAAGAAAACAAACAAAACATGTATTAAATTGTATATATTGTGACCATCGATTTTTTTTAAAGACGGAGGGATTAACCAGTTTTGTGTGAGTTATGCACAATATTTTTTAATGTGGGCTACGTCCTTTTCCCTTTCCCCTCCTGTAAAGTATGATGCTTGCAGATATGGGATTAAGTGTAAGGAATGTTAATATAATAGTGACTTACATCAAGTGACCGGGTCAGAATTTTTAAACCATTGTAAAATAATTTTTACCTTCGAAAAAGTGGTCAATTTATTTTTCTAATTTTGGCTGAGACCTGCTCTGTCGTCTTTAAAATGAAATCCAACCATTAACTCATTTTCGTATTTTTTTAGGGTCACATCAATTAGCCAAAACACCGTCGATATAATTATTTACAGTTTACAAGTTAAGACACGCTATACAAGAAACAACACATTTAGTAACACAGCCAGTGGAACAACAAAGAAATCAACCTTAATTTTGTATGGTTCATTTTCTTCGGGAGTAAATGAACTCTTATCGACTGAAGTAAAGCCATTACCTTTTTGATATAAACTAAAGCACATATTTTTTTGTACAGATTCCACAATGTTATCAAATAATACGGAATGTTTGGTTTCGTTATCGCAAGCATTTTCAAACGAAAAGCAATTGATAGGTTAATTGTGGAATAAATACATTAAAGTGAGTATTATTTCAATAAATATAATGCGTTTCCTAGAAGAACTGACAGTAAAACACCATAAAAGTGATAAAAGCCATAAAGTTATATGAAGCTTTATGATCCCTGTCATATAATATTTATGAAATTTACTAGCGGTGTTAAACAATTTGACCATTGACAGATTGTAGAAAGCATAGATGAAAAGCGAGAACTTAACAGCGCTTCTAATAGTCCATAATTAAAGTAAAGATGGACATGTGCACCGTATTCTTCAGGAGAACAAGCGATTGACCCGTCTATTCTATCTGGCGGAATAGTGGTCAACATCGCTGGCTTCAGTCAGGTATTTCACGGGTTCTAATATTGTTACGGACAATTTCATAAAATGATTTTTCGATCGATTGATTGATTTCTGTTCGAAGGCATGGATGTTTGTGATGTCTAAAATTCCCTCCCACCCATCCGATCCTAAAAACGGGGTCAGATCAATTACTACAACCACTAGTCAGGTCGTAGATCCCTCTATCCTTGCTCCCTTCGAAAAATAGAAGTTGAGCAACTGAGTAACAAGCAGCTATGACGGATAAACGTCTGTTAAGATACCTCCATTAGAGGACCGTATGCTCCACAATGGAAGCTCATTGTAAAAAAATCTGACAGCCAACAAAAATCAGGAGAGTGTGAAAACTCTTGAAGACCTTATAAAGTATTGTTTTGTTTAAATTGGCGTTTATTTACCCTAGGGTACTCTACCATTGGCTGTACCTACCATCACCCGCTACGGCTTCACACTCTAACGTTGTGCGTATTTTAAATTTTTAGCAGGAATATACGAGGAGAAATTATTAAAGACTTAGTTGCATGCACTGTAGTGTACAGGAAGTTAAGTTATAAATAATAACATTTAAAAAAGCGATTAATGTTTTTAGGAATTGCGCTGCAATCGCTTTCCATATAACGTTGTGAACTCTTTGAATGCTTTGTAATTCGTTGATGCAACCAAGTTTTGAACAACTTGTCCATTGTTCATATTTGGACATTCCCTGATGATGTTTTACTCAATTCATAACTGGCCATGGTCACTTCGATACCAAGCTCTTCCAGCTTGGCCGGATGGTAGATAGTCTATAATGCATGATTCAGGATGCTGATCACATTCTTTGGGAATGTTCAGACATGACGTTTATTTGGCAGAATTCCAATAAACTAAACATAGCAAGAAATTTAGTTCCATAACAGAACTATAGTATTTTTACTATGATAATTTTGCTGATACCGCGAAGTAAGAGTAATATTTGATCTAATAAGTATTTTAAAAAAAATAGAGCCATAGTGGTTTTAAAGTACTTTCCAATCTAAATCAAGCAAGTATTTTCAATTGAAAGGTCTCGTGATAATTGAATTCCGCATTAAAAAAAGCGTTTAATAACAGGGCAATCTATCTGATTAGTAACAATTATGGCTTTCTCATCTCTTGATCCGAATAACCTATTCATCTTTAACCTTCTGTTATATAAACACATCAAATGATATAATTCGATTATATTCCTTTTAAAGGATTTTTTGTACTTGTATACATATCCATGTATTTCGTCACTAACGAGCGTTTCGCCTTTCGGCATCTTCAGGCATAATGATAATTTTTGAATCTTGGTCTCCTGCAAAATCCCATGAATTTGTAATTATTTACGCTATTATTTTCCCAATTAAGGTTAAACGTCATTTTTATCGAGTAAGTATTACAATTAATTTGATATCAATGTAGTTTCTAGACTCAGTGACAATATTTTTTCTTAATTTATCTTACATATAAACGATATAAACTATTTAATAACTGTCAGTTTGAGTTCGTGCGTGTACTCAAATGCCTGAAGATGCCGAATGGTGAAAACTAGGTCGTTAGCAACAAAATACATGGAAATGTACAAAATTTTAACAATTCAAATTCCATCAAGAACCCTTAGTCGATATCCTTAATTACTTAAGTTATCGTTGGAAAATTTACATTTTTTTACTTTTGTTAAAATATAAGTCCAAATTGAGTAATAGTTTATATTATAATAACAGTTTTTATTACGTTATTGTGGTGCAAGCTTATATTGAAAATGTCACCGTCGACCTCATGTAACACCCACAAAACATGGTCCATCAATTAATAATAATGTTGAAATTTGAATGTTGAAAATAGCACACTTGACCAAGAAATTGCAGTCAGAATGTCATGTGCAAACTTCATGTCGCTACTGTACACCGTTGGGAGGAGTTCTTGTGATAGACAGACATACAGGACGATAAAAATATTTATGCATGTATAGTAGAGATGAATGATTGATATCTTTTTTTTTATCCAAACAATTCTGAAAAATAATTACTTTTAAAATATCTAATAACATACGCTCATTTATTCTGGTATTGAGATTGTCAGCGGTCAATGTACTCGGTTGAACAATTATTACATCGGTATTACTCAAACCTTTTTTTATTTTAATTATTTAAAAACCCTTTTTTAATTTAGGTCACAGTGCTTCCCAAATTATGGGCCGACGCCCCTTGCTGGGGGCTGGGCTAAGGCAGGGGGGGGGGTTAAAATACTCCAGTAGTTCTGTTTTATCTAAGTATTTGATTGCGATTTTGTTTATTTTTACATAATATGTATTCTTTTAATATAAAATCACATCATTCGTGGTTTTTATTATTATTTAAGTTTGTCTATCAGGAGTTGTAGAATGGACGTTTATATATATAGTATTTTATATATATGTCAAATAAAACTTCCGATAACTAAATTAATTTAATTTTCGGGATAGGGAGACGTTGTTTGTTTTTTGCAAATTTTGTGGACCGTGAAATAAAAAAGTTTGTGAAGTACTTATTTAGGGTAAATAGACATGAGAAAGTATGAATTCATATTAAAATAATAATGATTGAAGAATAAAAATGTAGATATTGAAATAATTATACTGGACTTAAAAAATAACGTATAATTTATTTACTTGAGCTTTGATCAAAGCCTATAAGCAGTGGTGTAGTAGGGGCAGGGGGGCGCGTGGGGTCGGCGCTCCCACATTTTTTCTAGATGATTTGGAAATTTTGTGTAGAATAAATTGTACATTTTTTAAAATTTTTGAGGACCTAATATTGTGTTATCTTGAAAATTTTCTTTATTAAAAACGTGCAAAAAAACGTTATACGTCAAATCAGTGATGCATAAGTAACGTCGTATTTTTTTAAATAAATTTCAGAAAAACGGCAATTCAATTTTGGAACGATAAAATTAGCAGCCATAGATCTATAGAGCTCCCCATTGTCAGTAACTTTCTGGCCGGCATCATCTTTGAAAAAATAATGACCAAAGATTTCACCAGACTATAAAGTACACCAAACTGTTACTTTTTGTGGATGTAACGGTGTTTCAAAAATGGTTTGTGGGTTTTCGTCGCTAAAAATAGTAATCCAGTAGGTAAAAGTCAGGATCACATGCAATTTTTATTTCGTCCCATTCACCGAAGTTGCGACGCACACGATGGTCAAGCGTTCATGGTGAAATGGCAAACAAAACAGATCACAAATCAGCTGTCAGCTGTCAAATTGTCGGTCACTGGAAAAAGTGCTGCCAGTTTAAAAAAAACCTATAAAAAACACCCTTTATATACATATATATATATCATCTGTGTCCGGTGAACTTATCACTATCTCTATCACACAACCTAATTTGGGTATGAGCAAGAAGAATAAAAATGCGCCGCATGCCCTTGCATCTCGCTTGCACCTTCACTTTTCATGCGATTGAACGAGAAAGAGATAAAGCCACCGCATGCCCCTCATAAATATATTTGAACTTTAAATATAATAAAATGCTTTTCGTGACTATGTTTTGGAAGAAAGTTTTGTCTATTGTGGAGCTTGTTTCGGTAGGGGTTTTAAAAATTATAGTTAATCAGCGCTCCCAGACATTTCTATTCAGCGCTACACCACTGACTATAAGGCGATTGATAACTAAATAGTTGGTAACGTATTGACATTTGATTTATTACCTAACTATAACCATATAGGATGCCAGTACCTTTTGACAAAGAGGTAAACATATTCTGTTAAATGATGGGTTTCTTGTAATTATTACTGACGTGTGTTCATCAATTTAATAATAAGTACAAGACTCAAATCATTCGAGATGTTAAAATTTCTTCACAATCAAAGTCCGAACAATTTACAAGCAGAGATGTAACAAGGTGTATGTGGGTATTTTTTTTTTTTGTTCTGATCATAAATCATGATCAATACAACTATGATCTATTGTTCATAAACACCGTGCGTTGGATTCTTGTCAGGTACTACATGCTTATGGACAATGTTTAAAGATTTAAGTTTGAAAAGTGGCTGTAAACGAGTTTATTGATTTACTTGGAAATTAATTAGTACTTGATTCCTCTCCTTCCCACCCATTCGATCCTAAATACGGGGCATAGCGATAAGCCATTAACTATCAAATTAATCATATCCCTAAGTCATATCCTTCCATCCTTACTCTCTTCGAAATAAAAGTGTAGCAACTGAATAACAAGCAGTTAAATGAAATACTACTTCAAATTTGAATTGTTGTGATTTTGTACATTTCCATGTCTTTTGTCACTAACGACCCGGGATTCGCCTTTCGGCATCTTCAAGCATTCGAGCACACGAGTGAACTCGATCCTTGAGTCATCGCGAGTGAACTCGGGTCGTAAGTGACAAAATACAAAAATCTCAACAATTCAAATTTGATCTTGAAATCCCATCAAGCACTCTCAATCGATGTATTAAATTATATGAAATACTAATGTTTCGAAACCTCCATTAGGAGTCCATATGCTCCACATTGGGACCGGATATGGTAAACAAAATGATCCCATAAGAATTATATATAATACTAGTGTAACTGTACCTCTCATAGATGACGGTATTGAAATTGAAATACTGAATGTCTAAAGTAGCTAGTACATCATAAATTTGTGTGCATTACATAGAATTGTATTCTATATATACACCACAAACGCTTAGGTCATGAGAAAATTTCATACCTACATGTGATATGTGATAATAATAAACCGTCTACAGAGCGGTCTGGACTATTATATATAAGATATTATATACAAAATAATGTAAAAACATCTGCTTCCAGTATACAAAATATGGACCCGTAATGGAAGTTATCTCAACACAATTAGTTCTACGCGAACTGCTTGATACTCAATTGCTCAACCTCTCATTTTCGAGAGAGTAAGATCGAGTGGGTTAGGACATAAGCAAAAAATATTGAATTAATAATGAAAGCAGATTTATTTATGGGCGCTTTATCTAGTACCTCTTCAGAAGTTATTTTAAGAGAACTGGTTGTAATTCAACCGCCCAAACTGTCTTTACGGAGAACATCACTAAGAAATGATTGGCTAAGAAATCACTTGTTGCTAGCTTATCACTCTCTCTACGTCATTTTATTTGGATCGGATAGAGAGAGGTTGGGAAAGGACCTTAACATTACAGAAATCAATACCTTTGGGCAAAAGTCCATACATCACTTTGAAAATCGATATAGAATGGTCGGCCTCTGGGGTCTGCCCTAGCAATCAGGTGGGTCTGGGTTTACGTCCCGGCAAAGAAAAATATATTTTTTTTTCATTTTAGAAAGACGAGTGCTTGTAATTCTGGTCTTTTCTTCACGCGTTCGTTGATCTCGAGTGAAAAAAAAATATTGAGTAAAAATATAGTAGTATAGAGTAAAAACATCTCATGATTTTTAAATTTCAAAGTATGTTCTGTAAATTAATTTTTTAGTAATATTACAATATTAATACCATTTTTTTAAATATACCCTATAGGGACTCGAACCTGTGGTTTCTGCAACCGGATAGGATGTATGCTCAAGAGCATTGAGGCTAGAGGATTTGCAATTTTTAACGTATTATTTTTATCAATTTTAGTACTTATTTATTTAATTATTTTTTGAAAGTGACAGTTATGTTTGAAAATGAACACCTTAATATTTTTAAGTTAACCTTGCACAATGAACGGATGTTCAACACGTTCAGACATACGAATGTTATGCATGCATATTGTTGGCTGGATGCATATCAAAATATAAGAATATTTATTCCTGATGCATTGTGTTAGAGGCAACATTATATTCTACTCTAAGAACGCTTAACCAGTGTCGATTATTATTTCTTATAATTGTGCAATAAAACGAAAAAAATATTGTTGATATTGCTTATTTAAAAATTACATATAGCAACATAATTATTTACATTATATAATATCAATATATCCGGGAGGATAGAAAAAGTCCATTAATCATTATTAATACAATTTGTTAAAATACGTCTTTACTGATTCGTACGCTTCACACTTTGGGGTGCAGTGATTATGTATAATAAACAAACTCAATATCTGAAGATTATTTCAATATGTAATGCGTATTAAATAAAAACTGCTGGTTCCAAATCAGTAGTTTTTCTATGTGAAACGGTAACTGGTATATTAATGAGTTAAATAGTAAATTAGTTTTAATATTATTTTACAAGCATTTTTTTACTTTAATACAATAATGTCGTGAATCAAGATCGCTTATCTCAAATATTATTATTATCTTATAAAGAAAAAAATATTTCAATGTTATTTATTTATTGTCTACTTGTTTGATTGTCATTTAATTCCAGTGTTGCTCAAACTTAAGACAGTAAGTTTTATTCATTTTTTAATGTAATCATAACAACTGTAATTTTTAGGATCAATTTGGTTGAAACATTGAGCAGTAAAATGAGTTCATAGCCAAGCAAAATATAAAAATATTTTACACCGGCTTTATCACATCTTTTGTATTATTTTTTAATAACGCTTGTTTTTTTATTCAATGGAAGATTTTACACAGATTTAAACAGAATATATAGAAAAGATTGTCTAGTTGTACTTACGAAAATACAGATTTATCTGCGAAATTGACAGCGAGCTAGTATACACTCAACTAAAATATTCAACCGGTATTTCAAAGGAGGTTCCCACATTCACATATAGGAAAGTCTTTATTAGTAAGTTGATTCCATAAAAAAAATAATAGAACCATGTTTTTCAATTTTTATATTATAAAATCCATTACATATAGCAGTGACTTTGGTGTATTTATTCCTGCAAATTTGTTGCATTAAATTAATAACATTTATTTATAAAATAAAGAATATATTAACACAAAGAAAGCGCTCGCTATTCGTTTACGATAGCTGGAGCCACATTTGTCTCTGGGACACGTAGCTGTACACGATTGAAACCAAGTGCCATTAGTTCAACGCTTGCATTCTACCAATACTGCTTTACGGTAGCGAATAATGGCACCTGACAAAGACAAAGAATAACCGTATACGAAGATTCGACAATAAATGATTGCGTCTTATACTAGGGCCGATGTGGTTTGACTTGGTGACGAACTCAGATATTAGAGAAAGCACCAAGCAGCGCCGTGTTACGTCAGTGAACTGGCTGGTTTTCTCCGGAGAGCCTCTATCCTTCTTCTGACCGGTGGGATCTCGGCATCGTGGAAGACCGTCGGATACTATCCAAAGGATGCACCCAACGGAGCTGAGGGATTCTGGCATTTCATGGGAGGAAGAAAAACAGTTGGAGGGTACGAGGGAATCATGGATTTGCTATTGAAACTCGTGGTGGCCACAAGTTTCACATAAGGAGCGTATATGGTCAAAGAAAAGAATATATAAAAGTTTCTTGAAAATTTCATACTCTTGGAGTGCTTCTGTATAATATGAAGTATATAATATTAACAAAATATGAACCATTGTTAGTTTGAAAAACACTGGATTCATAAAAACAAAATAAAATATTTAATTGTTAACTTTTACACTTCGGGCATTCTTTCACTTTCACTTGTCATTGTTGGTTTCCATAATCATTTCTTTAGCTAAAAACTCTCAGACAATCTTTAATACATTAATGTGTAAAAACTTGCCTGATCACAACAAAATATAGTAATTATTTGCGTTCATATTTCATAAACATAATTATCAGCCATTGTTTTCAAAGTCTCAATAAATACTGCCTGAATTTCCGCTAAATTAAATATTTTAAGTTATTAAGGTGTAAAAATAAAAAGTGTTAAACAAAGCGAAAGTTTCTGTAAACAAAACAGACAATAACGAGCATTTAAAATGAATTTAAAGACCATGTAATTTTGCCTAGATTTATATCTTGAATTACTATATAAATCTTTGTTACTTAACCTTGCTAACTTACAAAATATTTAATCTAGATTCGCATAGTTCAACTAGTTAACCTAAAAGTCACAAATAAAAACACAACATTAATCTTACATATTAAAACTGTTTTCTTTATCGGACATAAATTTAGCAAAACTTTTTACTTTTATCCAACTGGTAATTATCGTCTTTATAGTGGAAGACAGCGATAAGTCGAAAATTGGCTGCTTTGAGTCACGAATGCAGTACGATAGATTTCAGGAAGCTCTATCGTCCGAAAAAATGTATCCATGTGTTGGCAACTCCACTCATCAAGGGACGCGATTATTATGACAGAAAAAAATGAGGTTATGTGTATACTTATGCCAGTGGATCATAGATAATATAGGAGGAGTGGCGAGTATCAATGCAATGTTGCTAGTAGCAAAAAATAAGTGGGATTTAATAACAACTTAGTGCACACTATTAATGTCAAAGTGCGAAGTATTAATATCTAGTATAATATATTTCTTCAATGTTAAACTATATTTTATAATGTGGGATCACTTTTTTTTAGTTGGGAGAATTTGTTTTTCTGTAGAATGTATTTGTTATTAGTGAAAATTATTTTGATCTAACCAAAAGTGAATATGATCGAAACAAAAGTGCATTTAATTAAAAGCCGTATTTAAATAGAGAGGTTTAAATTTCATGATTATCTTAAAAGTCGATAACCTCAAAACAAGGTTTTTTTACTTGAAGCCTCCTGCCACTACCAATGATTATATTATAATATTGAATTTGGAAAGGCAAAAGAAGGTAACCCACACCAAAAAATGTTTTGTACAATTCACACAAAACGTGCTAATACACTATATTTACAATACAATATTGTGTATAGTAAGGCATGAGGAAGTATTCCTCAGATTTTAAAAAAATTTTTCGGTAATCATGATGTATACGATAATAACACGTTTTTTGTGGGCTATAAATAATGGAAACAATTTTCATAACTGAGAACGCACAGCGCTAATGATAATGATTCGTAAATCGGCCATCGCCGGCGGACACATTCGCTGGACCAATCAATTTTTGACGGAAAGGGGTGGCTCCGACGGTGCGGGAGTCCGATTTTTGATTTTTGCCAGAGTCGATTGCCAGCCTTCGAGCCAAGAGAGCCGCTGACCCCCCGTGGCCGGCACTGTTGACGTTGTGGATTGTTTGTGTTTGTTTTGAAATTGGACTTCATTTAAAATCGTTTGTCATGTCACTTGCATTATAACTTAAAAGTAAATTCATGTGTCAAGTAAATGTAAATGTAGACTCAATTTTATGAGTTAGGAATTATTTTTGTGTATTTTAAGCCACTGCATCTTTGATTAAAATAAACAAGAGTTAAACCGGATTTGAAATGGTGTTTGTTTGAGATCCCAGACCTTCCAGGACGTCGATAACCGACCATTCGCCTCTCTTCAACTCGGGTCTTCTCAATTAAAGATAACTGAATATCGTTTGTAGCTTAGTTATTCCACTTGGTTTATGACTAACGTGACTCGTTTCGCCTCTTTAAGAAGCATCTTCAGACTAACCATATCATAAGATTATTTATTTCTAAGGTAAACATTGATTCTAATTCTTACATTAAATAAAGGGTGGGGGTGGGTTTTATTCCATTCTACTGGGGGGTAAGATATAGACACTGTTACACTATTTACAAATCAATTACTGGTACATGGAGGCGAAAAACCCAAGGGAAACAAATTTAATAAATGTTATTTACTAAACCTAAATTACTGTTAATGATTTTATTGATTTCTAGAAACTCTAAGATATTCATTTAAATACCTTTTTTATTTACACGATGGAGTACTTCTACGTTCGTATTTTTATTAAAATTATGATCGTTTTCAATTAAAGATTCGCAAACTTTGAAAAATTATTACTTTTGAGACATCTTATATGTTTTTTAACTCTAATATTTAAAGCTACTCCCTCCCTCCTACATAGGAAGCTTGACAGTTATCAATTTTAATTTTATATTAAAAATGAACTTCCACAAAGTTACCGCCGAATCCATAGAAAATATTATTTGTAGCATTTCATTTACTAACGATTATTTTTACATAATTTAAGATATAATTTAAGACATCGACTGAGGGTGCTTGATGGAATTTCAATATTAAATTTGGATTATTGAGATTTTGTACACTTCCATGTATTTTGTCACTAACGACCCGGGTTTCGCCTTTCGGCATCTTCAGGCATTCGAGCACACGAATGGACTCGAACTGGACTCAGTTCGAGTCCATTCGTGTGCTCGAATGCCTGAAGATGCCGAAAGGCGAAACCCGGGTCGTTAGTGACAAAATACATGGAAGTGTACAAAATCTCAATAATCCAAATTTGATTATTTTTACATTTGCACACGTTGTATTACATATGCAGTTAAGCTCGGTGTTAAACAAATATGTGTATGTGCACCTGGACTCAATATTTTGAAAAAACAATGAAACATATCATTCTCAATTTTCCAGGTTTTTCCCGCTATTTAAATATTTTTTGTGTTACTTCCTTTTGCCATGCCATAGTATATATAATACTTATTGTGGTATTATTATAACCAATATTCAATATATAGACCACGACATTTAAATACTTATTCAAAATGACATTTTACATGGTCATAATTGTTGAAACGTTAATTGGCCAGAAAAATGCATATAAAAACGTCTGTTTTTTTATGATATGCAAATATTTTTTAATCTTATTACAATCTATGAAACACAATGTTAATTCCACTTCGATAATTTTATCAGATTAATGATGTAAAAAAGTCTTCCGCAAAAATGGTCCGTTTTGTTTTTTTTTTCAATATAAAGCCTTCAAATCTATATTATACATTATGTCACGAGCGGTTGATAAGGTATCAGATAATTATTAACAGAAGCTTTGTTAAAATTAGACAGAGAACACACTTTGAATGCAAGACATATCGTATAATATAATATTAACATAATAATTTTAATAATAATCAAGTTAATATTAAATTAAAGTTGATAACTTTGTTATTCTTTGGCCGTGTTACTAAATGTGACACGTGTTTAGCTTATTTAAGAAACATCTTCAGGTTATTTATTTCTAAAGTAAACAGTGATTTTGATCCCCAACTTGAAAATGAAAGGTGGAGTGGAATTATTCCCTTCTACTGGACGTGGAGAGGGTGGAAGCCATCTGTCCTATTTAAAATTTTATTTGCTAATAGTCGTTTAATGTTAATGGTTTTATTATTTTCTAAAAACTCTAAAAGTCTAAGCTATACATTTTAATTCCTTTTTTATTTACTCAATGGAGTATTTTTAAGTTAATAATTTTATTATTTTATTATTAATAATAGTATAACCGTATAATATATAGACTTGAAATTGAAATACTGAATGATTAAAGTAGCTAGTACGTCGGACCATTTAATTTAATTATATACCGCGAACTTGTTCATGAGAAAATTTCATTCCTACATGTGATATGTGATAATTATAAAAAGCTTCTACAGAGCGGTATCGGCTATTAATCATAAGATAATATTTGAGATTCAGTGAAGGAATATATTCCTCATCGGCGTGCGGTGGATGTATCTCTACCACCTCACTTGTACAAGTAGGATACAAGAGCATGCGCCAGCATGACCTTGTATCTCGCTTGCACCCTTTTCTTTATATGTAGTAGAAAAAGAGAGAAATTCACTGAACGCGCCTGATATTTGTAATTTGTTTTTTTGCATACTGTTATGTCATAATTTTCTTATTTCATACATGCTTAAATTTTTAAATATTGCTACAAAAATATTATAAATACGGACTAAAAAAAATCATGACATCGTAACTTCAATCACAGTATCTAAGCCTCAAAAAGCGATTTTAGAGCATTTAAATCGACATCAATTTCTAGGAAGTAATCTAATCTGAGCTAAATGAAGCAATAAATAAAAGCAACCGACTCCATTTTGATTATTTATGCCAATGTTTTACTATGAAAATAACACGAAAACCAAAACGGTGACCGCAATCAATTATTTTTATAATCGAAAAATTTCAAAATGGCGGTCGGAAACCTTTTAAATCTTAAAATATTGTAATGATTGAATTGGCATTTACTCTTTAGAACCCCATTATAATATGAAAAAAAAGTGTAATATGTAACGTGTTAAAAATAACAAAGTGGCTGATAATTTGGGCTACACGCCATCGTCAGATCGTACAATAAATAGAATTTCAACGCATTTCATTTGCGTTCACTTTTCTAGAACAACTATTTACTCAAATTATTCAATTAGTACGTTAAATATTATGGAGATTTTACTGGAGCCAGTAACCAATGTTTCTTTTGGGATGCATGCTGGCGCGGCCACGCAGCAGATTTAGAGTTCTCGCCCATTCGTGCCAGGTTAATGCGCATTCGAAAACAAATTATTAAAATTTTTTTTTTGAAGATATATGATTAGTTTTTTAGATCTTTTTGCTATAAATGATCTATGCCTGTATTGGTCAAAATTATGCCGCCCATTTTTTGGTTTGGTCAGAGCAGAGAACCTCTCGAGGAAACATTGAACATTGACCAAAACGTATCCCTCGCTATCAACATAATATAATAATATTAAATGTTATAGTTTCTCTCAGCTGTTGAGTATTTTGAACTGTTTCAGAGTTCTCATTTTGTCCTCATATATGGCGAAAGCTGGAATGAATTAAAATACTTTCGGTCGTATGCCAATAGCCTTCGACCGCTGCAGCGTAAAAACAAAACATGATTAAATATGTGTAGATGTCAATTTAAAAAAAAAAACCAACTATTACACCTACTCAACTAAAATAATATAATTCGCCTCTGTAAATAAATGAATAAAAAATACTAATGCTTTATCAATAATATTAATATTTGTTCCCTTGATCTTGATTTTGCTTCGTGTATTATTTTTTCAAGGCTTATTAAACAAAGTTTGTTGACCTACGATTTTATTGCGGCAATACTGCAAACATGGAAATTAAAAATCGATAGGTAATAATTAAATCGCTAATCGAACTAGTGATAACACGACCTGAAAGGTATAGTGCCCTAGCAAATATTTTTTAATTCATTATTAAGATCACAAAATGTTTCATAACAATATAAGAAACTTTCAAATGATAGTTACAAAAAATGAAGCATCGTTTTATTACCATGTCAGCTTTCACTGTGAAGCATATCGACTGTGTTTTGGCCAATTGATGTAACCCTCAAAAAATTCGAAAATGAGTTAATGATGTCATCTCATTTTAAAGACGACAGAGCAGGTCTCTGACAAATTATGTAAATTAGAAAAATAAATTGACTACTTTTTGGAAGGGAAACAACATTTTACATTGGTTTTAAGATTAAAAATTCTGACCCGGCCACTTGATGTAAGCCACTATTATATCGATAATCCGTTCGTATAAACCCGTATATGCAAACATGAGAATTTAAAGGAGTGCTTTTCGAAGATTCATAACGCAACTCACTATATAATGTTTTCGATAAAAACTGTTTTTACTCTCTCTTGAACAATTTCAATTTTGAAGATTACATCAATTAGTTTTTCTACGAGAACTGTTTATTACCCATTTTACAGGATATACAGAATAGGGCTAGAACAGGACTAGTACCTTAGTTTTTAGATAATCGCTACAGTTTTAGGGTCGGACGGGTCGGAGAGAATTTTAGACATCACACTCATCCATCCTTTCCAACAGAAATCCATACATCGATTGAAAAATCAGTTTGTGGAACTGTCCGCAGTGAAATTCAAACTCGTGAGCACCAAAGTCATAGATCACTCGGCTACGAACACATAAAATATCCATATTACAATATGAAAGTGATCAAGATTTTTTACTGTTAATCTTTGAAGATATTATATTACAAATCGTCCACCGGTTAATCCACAAGACACACTATCGGTGTATATGGCAGATAGTTTAAGGATTTTTTAAAAAATATATAATTAGTATTTATTATCAGAATTAATTTGGAATAGAGGGGTAATCAAATGTTAATTTAGACGTTTGTTAATGTTGAAAGTTGGATGTGGAAAATATACCCGTGGGCTTTACCTCTTGTAACACCCACAAAATATAGTCCATCAATAAATAACGTTGTTAAAAGTTGAAATTATTGTCGTGAACTGTACTTTATGTAACACTCACAAACTATAATCAATTAATAATAATGTTAAATGCTAAACATAGTACGTTAGACTTAAAAATGATAGCCAGAATGACTTGTGCAAATTTCACTTGTGCAGTTTGGGCGCAGCTTTTGTGATAGACATACAGTATATATCGATAGCCCAGTTCCATAAGACGATAAGTAATTTTTTTATGCTTTTGGTTAAGTTAGCCTTAGCCATTATATTCGAACACCGCTCTTCTACAGCTCCACAAAAGTACAGCTTGGAAAATGTACAGGGTTTCTCTCAAAAACTAGATATTTAGAAATCAGCAAAATTAAATAATTTCTCAGTTCGTATAGTGCAATTATATTTTGTGAATCGTGGCGTTCCATAAAGAAACAACCTTTAATTCTAAAACTCTAAGCTATTGACCACCTATTTGAATAAAAAAGTAATATAAATAACAAGCCATCACCTTTTACCAATCAGTTCAGATGAGTTAAAACTTCGATCGAAACTTGATCGGCCATATATCAAAACTATCAATTTCTAGTTGTATCACTATGGAACAAGGCCATCGATATAGTATAGATATTAAAATTACCCATATTTTTTTTAAGTAAATGCTTAGTTGTGAGGTAAGTTCTGCTCGGCATAAGATTTGTAGGAATTTAATGTATCTCCCTGTCGTTTATATTCATTAAAATTGAAAACAGTGTTAATCCGCTACTCCACCAAGTTTCAATGAAAGAACTATAAAAAAATCTACATACATTTTAGACGTGATTATTTTTTTATATGTGAGATGCCTTTAATTACCATATCGGCATTTAAATTCGTGAGTCACCACCATAAAAAAACAGAAACAAAAAAGATTGATAGTCTCAGCCCACAGGTGGCTATTTTTTGAGTGATACCTGATACTTAATTTTTTTGACATGCTTTGGGACTTAACCAAGCGTTTTAGTTGACATATTGTAAACACGTTTGCCAAATTTGACACTCGGGCCACTCTGTACTTACTTGATACTTGAATCCGCACACCTGGCAAATCTTAAGGAAAGATTTTAATGACATGTGATTTTTTTGATGATTATTTTTATAATATATTGAGAAAATTAACACGAGTTGTCCGCGTCCGTGGCGCAGTTGGTAGCGTCGTTGGCCACGGTTACGGTTCTCTCTGGTTCAATTCCCGGTGCGAATGGTTTCATAAATTGATCTTTCAATTGATTTATGAATTTCTATTCGTAGTTTGTGATATCTAAAAAACTCCCTCTCACCCATCCGATCCTCACGGGACGTAACGAGAACGATTAGCTAACCACTAGTCCTGTCCTACCCCTATCCTTCTATCCCTTCGAAAAAACAGCAGTTCTCATAGAAAAATTCTGTTGAGATACCTCCATTGAGAGACCATATGCACCACGTTGGGAGCAGATATGGAAAAAAATATAATATATTCAGAAAATTAACTAAAATTTTAGCTTTGTCAACCACTATATGAGGCGTTGAAAGGCTAAAATCTACTTTGTAATTATATCAGTATTTCCAAAAGAGAATTCATTTTTTTAATAGTCAATCAAACGTTTATTGCAAAAATTATTATCGATGTAAAAATGCAATATAAAATAAACTAATCACTTTTAAGGTGTTAACTGTCAATTCTTGGTGGAAAGACATTATATTTTAAAAAATAAAACACAATTCATTTGTACTACTTACACATATTTATAATGATGCGAAACCGGTCCTGATCATTATATTTTTTTTTTTTTTTTTTTTTAAATAAAATTAACTACTAAAAACTTGCTTAGCTAATTTTAGTGTATAAAATTATTACCCCTTTTTTTTGTTTACTCAAGTCCAAAATAATCTTTCTGCTTTCAATAATAGTCTCGTTGGTTTTTCGGAATATTTTTAATGATCATAGTCGTAAATCGCTTTAGCAATGATTGAGTTTCTATTTTATTTGTATGAGCATATCAATAATTTCGACCATTCATTTTTCGTTTAATTTATTCAGATTCTCAAAGATGTCAGCAATGAAGCAAGTTCATCCAATGATTATTTTAAAAGAGCTGACAGATTTCTGCCATGTTTTTGATAGGTACGTAAAAAATAAATATTCTCATAGCAAAGTTCAAATGATCTTACGAAAACTTTGCCTAGGAACATCCAACATATTGGGATTGATATTTTTTCATAAAATATGCATATTTATGCCACTCAATATGATAATATGTATTATTTTGATACATTTCTTAATTTTTTTTGGTATAATTCCACTGAGAAATCTTTCGCCATCAATGCTTCTCAATATAATATGCAGCAGTATGTAATTTCTGCTGTAGGATTTTTTTGTTTTAGACAAGATATATTTAATTCCTCATCATTGTAGTTGCACTATCCATATAAACATTACTGCAAAAATTATTCCATTACCACTAAAATAATATTGTATTTTTTCCAACGAGAATAATTTCAACAGTGATACTAGATTTCTCTAATTTTGATCGTCTCGCTTCCCACTGATTTATATCATCAGTAACTCTCAAAGAAGAAAATCGAAATTATGTTAAATAGTTCGCTTTCTGAAAACAAACAGCGGCATTTTAGTTCGCGTGTGACATAACAAGTGATGTTAATTGTTAAATTCCAATTCCCGGTCTTAAATGGAAAAATTAAAGGAGAAGATGTATTGTTGGCACGCAGCCCAATGATTTCGACATACATGTCAGTCGAATTCCAACATCTGCAGTTTCCAGTGCGAGTCACATTTGCAATGACCATCAACAAAGCACAGCGACAATCGCTACAAGTGTATGGACAAAATTTGGAAAATCCATGCTTCTCACATTGGCACCTGTATGTGGCCTGCTCACCAATCGGAAAACCTTCTGATTTATTCATTTACGCACAAGACGAAAAAAACAAAAAATATTGTGTATCCAAAAGCACTTCAATAAACAGAATCAAAACACGAACAGTTTCTTTGAGTGGAATTTCAACGCATGCCGGGTACTCGCTAGTAAGTAATAAAATTTATAATACATTTCCCGTTATCAGTTTACCACGACGAAATACACTTTTCAGGCATTTATTTCGTTACAGTATCGAAAGAAGATATCGACCACGTCCTAAGTAAAAGAATAGAAACAATGTATTCTATAGACGATCTATTAAAATGTCCAAACGAGATTTAGTAAGGTTCACGCACTTAACCTGGCTGAGTAGAATTATTTTGGCACACTCTCTATCATTCGGATTGTCCTCGCTTTTCACTCTGACAATTTAGTAGGAGGTCTGCGATGTAAGAATTCGTATTTTTTTTTACGAGCAAATAAGTAATACAATTTTCTGTACCAATTTCGGCAGACTTGTAGTCGAATGATCACCGAACGCTGTTATTCGGATGTAGTGACTACGGTTCTGAATCCTCGTACGAACATGTTCAAAAATTGTTTTTTCAATCAGTTTATGGATTTGTTTTAAAAAACATAGATGTCACTAATGGTCATATTACCAACTACCCAATTCAAAAAACGTTCTTCAAATTAGTCGTTTCTTACTAGCTTCTATCCTTACCCGCTCCGGAAATAAGGGGAAAAAAGTATTAAAATTGCTCTTTGCAGTCTAGATAGAAAAAAGTGAGTACTTTCATATTTATCACAATTTTGATATTTGACCATTTTTTGAATATTAAATGGATTAAAAATTGAAACCCTCATATTTCACTATGAAATGGATTTTCAATACGAGAAGTCGTAAATAACGGACTAAAAAATCGCATTAAAGATAATATTACAGAATTATTACATATTTGTTTATTTAAGCCATGTCCGCTCCCATTGTTGAACAAATGACTTCCTAATGGAGGTATCTAAACAAAAGTTTTTTATCAGAAATGTTTGTTACTCAGTCGCTCAACCACTCTTTTACGAAGAGAGTAGGGATTGGAAGATAAGACTAGGCCAGGATTAGTGAATAGCTAATCACTCTCGATACGCTCCGTTGTTAGGATCGTATGGGTGTGACTATCGGGCGGGAATTTTTGACATCATAAACATCCATGCTTTCGAACAGAAATTATTCGGAAAAAAACATTTTAAGAAACTGTCCGCAGCCAACGACATTAACCACTGTAAAACGGACCTGGCAAAATTAATATGGTGATACCTTGACTAGTGATAATACAGCAAAGATATCTCAAATAGTAATTGAAAATCTCTTTTCGAATCAGATACGAATAATATTAATTCATACATAAATACTTTATACACATAATATATTTTATATACAAAAGTCGTTACTCTGTACACGGCATTCGTTTAATGCTACCTTTAATTTTGTTCATAACACTTTTGGTGACGTATGTCCTTTTTTGTCAATGATTAAATATATTCAAATTAAAAAACCTTTGGCCTTCCACCGCACGTGTTAACAACAAGATCATGACAATAAATTATTAGATAATTATACGAAAAGATAGAATGGAAGAAAAAACATTACATTGACTACCCCGCTTATTATGTTAATTAAAAATTGTAAAACAAATCTGCATTTATCTAGCTTAATGATCAGCATTTGAAATCGTCTTGAAATTATTTGACATATTACATAAGCAAGAAGTTTAAAGTAAAAATTAGTTGATATTCTGTGGTGTGAAACAGTTTTCTGATGGAGAAATTCACATGTAATCCTTTTTTTTTGAAATCTAAAACTAAATAAATGAGAGGTCTAGTATTACAATTCATTCATTATTGCTCCAGCATATCCAAAAAATAAGTTATGAATGCAAGCTCTATTCTTCGTGTTTACACCAACAATTTAAATTATAAAATATCTTTATAAACATCTAAAATGAATGTGAAAATGTTGTTTATTTCAAAACTCATATTCTCTAAAGCCCTATAATTTTCTAAACTAATAATCTCCATTCCAGCCGATTAGAGTACAGCATTGTACTGTCATAGCCGCCAGTGTTTTGTTTACATATCATGGTTTAAGCGTCTGATCCACGGTTTACTTATATCAAAACATGCATTTGTAATCGTAGCATTAAAACGGTTTTTTTGGGTTTGTCAAACACTAGCATTG
The DNA here is from genome assembly GCA_022494535.1 of Himalopsyche phryganea. Classification (NCBI taxonomy): domain Eukaryota; kingdom Metazoa; phylum Arthropoda; class Insecta; order Trichoptera; family Rhyacophilidae; genus Himalopsyche; species Himalopsyche phryganea. The sequence goes on along the minus strand of JAGVSL010000127.1, from coordinate 905,155 downwards.
GTGGAGATTCTGAGTTATGATAGTAGAGCTCTCATTTATAATTATTCGGCATTTGAAGTTTACATCCTTTTGACATAATGTATTTATTTACATAAAATTGAGTAAATTGGAATTATGATAATGTAGGTATTTTGAGAAAAGCTGATGGTTACACGGTTTGCACCTTTTAACTATCCGTAGGGAACTAATTAAAACAAGTTTCAACACAGACAACCTGAAAAAAAAGGCATAGACATGGCTCTACCTTACGATAAAAATATACGTCAATACTCTGTCACTCACGATTGAATGAACAATTCCGTAAATACTTCAAGACCTGTTAGCTACCACTCCAACTTTAAGGTCAGTCCCTGTAATATTACAATACCCTAGGAACACTATTCCTAACTATCGATGGTGTTTTTGCTAGTTGATGTCGCCCTCAAAAAAATGCGAAAATGAGTTAATGATTGGATTTCATTTTAAAGACGACAGAGTAGGTCTCGGACAAATGATGTAAGTTAGAAAAATAAATTGGCCACTATTTGGGAAAGAAGCACCTTTTTACATTGGTTTTAGGTTTAAAAATTCTGACCCGGACACTTGACGTAAGCCACTATTATATCGACAATCCCTACGTATAATCTCGTATCTGCAAACATGAATTTCAGAGATTAATAACGAGTGCATTTCAGAGATTAATAACGCAACTCTATATATAATGTTTTCGATAAAAACAGTTTCTACTCTCTCCAGAACAATTTCAATTTTGAAGGTTACGTCAATCGTCCAAAACACCGTCGATATCTAAGATCAATATCGTTGTTTACATTGCATAATTGTGTATCTGCAAAATCGTTTTTTTTAGGAGAGCGTAAAAACAATTTAAAAACTTTATCGAATTAAAATAAAAACATGTAATTAGTATTGTTATATTTATTTTATATAAATATAACAATACTAATTAATATGCGTTGTTTTTTATTGTAATAACTTTATAAAGTTGTTTTTATGATATTCAGAAAAAAATTGATTTTGCAGTTATACAACTTGGCAATGGAAAAGATGATATAGCACTTGCTTGAGCAACGATGCTGTTAATCATTAATTGTTGACTAAATCAAGCTATTGGGCCGTTCATATATTACGTCACGTTCGAGGAGGGGGGGGGGGGGTTAAGCAAAACGTTAAAATCGACACGCCAATATGAGAATGTTAAAAGCAAAAACATCACTGTCCATGTCTTATCGTGAGAAATCAAATAAAACCGATACTGCGGTAATGTCATTGCATATATTTTGCATGTAAACTCATTTTATAAATTCGTTTTTCACAGTTTCCTAGAGATATTGCAATTGATGTTTTGTATATATACACAAGAATATGAAGAATATTTGTGGATTCATATGTTACTTTCGAGTTTTTGTGGACAGTGGCGTTTTTGCTTTTAACGTCCTCATATTCAATAATTGATATTTTAGGAGGTGTTTCAAAAATGTGACGTCACTTAGACAGGGGGTCAAAGAACTTCTGACGGAATGTTACGATGAGGGATGGGTGATTTAAAAAATAACCAAAATCGTTGGAAATCTTTTATGGAGGATCCAGTTAATCATCTATCGTTATTTGAAGTTGACATTAAGCCACTCAAATATGTAATAATATTTTGTAAAAAGTTCAATCAGACAAACTACAAATAACGTGTCGGCGAGAAGCAAGGAAGTCATTGAAGCATGATTTCTCCTTCTTAATTTGTCTCTCGATTGATACAGATAACGTAATACATTGATCGTGACCTTTGCTGTACAACTTCTTACACAAGATATTAATCTATAAGATTTTAATCTCTCAAATAATAACTCTTGTAGGCTTCTAGCTTTGCTCTCAAACACGCGAAGCACAAGTATCATTGTCACAAGAACATGAAAGGATAAGACGTAATAAGTGAGCCATGGGGTATTTTTAATAATAATATCTATATACATAAAAATGTTTGCTTGTTTGTTTGTTTGTTTGTCGTATGCACTCCTATAACATTGATCCGATTTCAATGAAACTTTGGTGAGTTGTTGTGCGCACACCCGTGAAGGTTTCTGAAAAAAATCTGAAATATTAAAAAAAAATTAAATACGTACAAACAGCGATATCTCGGAAAACCTTCTAATTTGGTCGTGTACGCACCAGACGGACACAAAAAAATACTGTATATCCATAAGCACTTAAACAATAAACAGAATTTAAGCACAAACACTTTCTTTCTTTGAGTGACGATCTAGGAATTTATATACAACGCCATCGATATCTGCTTTGTTTTCATACCTGTCTGCCTGCTCCATATTCGATCCTGAAAGCGGGGCGCCGAGATAATGATCATTCTTTCCTCACATTTTTCGGAAAGCCGCGTTTGAATTATTTAAATGCATGGCATTACAGCTGACGCCAATGCGCCATGCATTTCACAAACATAATAACAGTAACAATAATGACAACAATAATAATAATTATTGAAAACAATACTATTAATAAAAACAAAACTAAAAATAAAAACACTTTTTTAAATTATTAAATACTAAAAAACAATACTATATACATTTACAAGGAACAAAGCGAACAATACCCAGAGTTTAGTGCTGAAAATATCCAGCTCTCTAGGCAGTGCATTAATCATCCGAACGGCTCTTGCAACCGGTGACTCGAATGACCGATGCGACGAACAAGTTTTAAGAATAAAAATTGTCTGGATATGGTTTCGGCCACGTAGGTAACAATTGGGAGCATGTAAATTAATAGTCATGAGAATTTCAGGATTATAAACTCGTCCCCGAAGAAGAAGAGAGAAATGCTTTAGAATCGAAAACGATCTTCGTGCTTTAAGGGAGTGAAACGATAGGATGCATAAGAGAAATTTGGTTGCGTAGTACTCTTTTAGGGGACTATAAAAAGGAAAATATTTGAATTTTTTGAAATGGAAATATCGTAGAAATTTCTTATGAACTCGCTCCAATTTCAACTTGTAGGAATTTTCATATGAACTCCAGATAATAGATCCATATTCAAGAGTACTGAGAACCAAGAAAATGTATAGAGTGCAAAACACAGTTGGGTTTTCGAATGGTTTACTTTGCCTAACTATAAACCCAAGAAGTTTGCTAGCACGCTTAGCAATGGAATTAATATATGAATGAAATGTGAAAGTTATTCTCTGTAATGAATCTATATGCTTCACGCTGGGAGCGGATATGGTATAAAAAGAAAAATTTAAAGCCAAGTTTTGAATAAAAATTAGCTTGCATAACTATAAATGAGTGCCGGGGTGCTTGATGGTCAGTTCGAGATCATTCGTGTACTTGAATGACTGAAGATGCAGAAAGGTGAAATGACGAAATGCATTGTAATGAGCAACATTTTAACGATTCAGATTTGATTTTATATTAATATAGGACTATTATGTCTATTTTTTCGGTTCCGTAGCGCAGTTGGTAGCGTCGTTGGCTGCGGTTACGGATGTCTCAAGTTCAAGTACCGGTGCGGACAATTTCATAAATTGTACTTTCAACCGATTTATGGATTTCTGTTCGTAGTCATGAATGTTTGTGATGCTTTAAACTCCCTCCCACCAATCCGATCTTCAAAAACGGGGAGTAGCGAGAGCGATTAGCTAACCACTAGTCCTGTTCTACCCCTATCCTTCTATCTCTTCGAAAAAAGAGAGGTTGAGCAACTGAGAAACAAACAGTTCTCGCAGAAAACTTCTGTTGAGATACCTCCATTATGAGGCCATATGCTCCACTTTAGGAGCGGACATGGTTATAAAAAATATGTCTATTAAAATTTTAAATTCTATTATAAATGACGACTTGCATAACGATTGCCAAATTCAACCATTATTAAAAGTAAGAAGACTTGAGTGAAAAAGTACGATGGTTGCCATATTCCATATTTTTCACAAGCCCATAGATCCACTGGTGTTATATCTAATCTCGGGCCAGAAAATTACAACAGTGCTGCCATCCTCAGCTCACGATTCCCAAGAGTAATTTTATAAAAATGTTACCCGCCTTAAAAATGATTTGTATTTATTTTTCATTCAATACAATAATTACCATAGAGATGTCATAATAAAGCAGAAGAAGCCCAGGAGGCTAATAATTTATTTAAAAATATTTTAAATATTCTATTCCATATTTGAAATACGACTCGAAGATTTAACTTGAGAAATCGTTTGACTAATAGCTAGTATGCAATAGCTACGGTGAAATCAAAGAGAAAAATATAAATAAACGGGTAAAGATGGACCTTATTTCAACATATTTGACAGATAGTATTTTAATGATTTCAATTGATGAATTTATTATTCCATTTATTGTGTAACTATTATTGACACGTGTTCAAATATTTCAATATAAAATTATGTATATTAAAACATATATAGTTATTCACTTTTATGGTATAACCAAGCGCGACTCGTTCATACTCATTGCGGAACTGCAGTACCCCTAAGCAAGTTGAGAAAATGTAATATTATAATATACATAAATCTTTGTATACTATATGGAAATATCACTATTATTAAAGCATGTAAAGATCGCCCGCGCACTGATACATGCAATAATTAATATAGACCGCGGTACTACTATCAGAAAGTGAGGCATCTTCATGATTTTGTGCAGTACGGTTTTCGATGGAAACGAGTGGACAAAGGAGAGTCACGGGGAGGGGGTACTCGCATCTATAAGCTTGATATGAACTGCCAAATTGACAGTATTTCGTATTCTTCGTTCGGATGCGGGTGCAGCGTCTGACCACGCGCGCGTAATCTGTCAAAATAAAAGTGATATTTTTCTAGGAATAAAGACGGAAGAAACTAAAAAAATAAAACACATTTATTTATATGTACTAATTCCACAATTTTTAGTAATGATCATAACTGATTTTGCTCGTCATTTTCAAATGAGGTTCCGATAGTTACATAAAATTGCTGAACGAATACAATTTTTTTATAAAAACGAATCACTATTGATACTTATTTATTGAACGTTGAGGGATTATTTTCAATCTTTTTAAAAGAAAAAAGATTTTACATAGTTAACAATTTGGAGCATACGTAATAAAAAACAGATTCTCAATCCTTCTTACCTAAACACCTCTTAAAAGAATCATACGGCATAACTTCACTAATTCATCCCAGGTATGCTTGAATTTGGGAAGTATAAGGACTAAGCTTACTTTCTTCGATTAGCTGGAAATTTATAGACTTAATTGTAATAATTATCTCCTTAATGACAAAACAAATTCATCACCCTTTATTAAACCATTACAAGAAAATTACATAATAACGCATAATCCATTGATTGCATACATTTACTTTAACGATTAATTAATAATACCATGTATATTCCTTTTCCTAGTAAAACTCAAAAATATAATTAGTAAGTTAAATATTAAATTTTAATTTTAAATAAAAGTTATGATGGAATAAGTGAGATGATTCAATATTTTTTACCTCTTCTAAAACAGTATATATATATATGTAAGCTAAATAAATCTAAAACAAATTTCTGACGATGGCGTAAAGCCGAAACAGCTATTAAAAAACTGATATACATTTTCTTATTTTTGCCCGATTGGAAATAAATTAGAGTAATATTTTTTGGACGTTTGGATTTTTTTATGGATTATTGACTCTAATGGCGTAACTCCTCGGATCAACACCATTATCTCGCAGACCACCTCTAGAGCCTAGAGCAGTGGTTCTCATGTACAGCCACTAGAGGATTTTTCTGGGACCACGAACGGTTTAATAGTAACAAATATTCATATTTAAAAAATAAATAATTTAAAATAAATACGACATTTGTTTGTTCGAATTGTGTACGTATGCGGCTCGAAAACGTATTTGTAACGAATGAATATTTTTAATAAAATAGGGATCCTTTTTTAGATCAAAATCAATTGGGAATCAGTACGGTAATTCGGGTTAATTTGTGCTGCAGTGCATTACGTAATTCGGTTTGTTGTACGATAACCAACGCTGTTCATCTTGCAATCGTGTAATTCTCATTGACGAGAGATTTTCCAAATACATAAAGTGTAACAGTGATTATCTTCTGATTTTGATTTATAAATTTGGAAGCAATATTACGGTATTCTTTATATTAATTTTGAGGGTAATTTGATAGAATCCCCAAGTTAAAATGGATATAAGGAATTATCTATGAACAAACATTCAGAAAGATGGAAGTGTAAAAATATAATGACTAATAGATTTTTAGACATATATGAAAAACAAATACATATTTTTAAATAAATTATATTAATACATAAAACTTTCTGCCAGCGGCTCAAACTTCTGCGTAATGAGTCCCCTTTTTTAGTAAATGCACCTGCCTTTGAACGATTGAAAAATTTGGTGCGACCAGGAGACATTTCCATAAGACCACTTATGTTTATAATGCGGCCACGGAGAAAGTTTCAGTGAGAACCATTGGCCTAGAGTATACAAATTGACAAACAGATATGTTTAATTCTACAATACAAACTATGAATGGTCATTCGATATAGGAAAATACGATATCACTACAAGAATTTGTTGTTTTATTCTGATAACTCTCAAACTATATCATTACGTTACTTCTCTTATGATGGATCGGTTCCATAATCCCGGTTAAAGTTTACAGAAGGACCTATCGGTCATTTATCATAATCCTTAGATGCTTACGGCAAGAATGAATGCCTTCAATACATGTATTATCGATACCAGGGTTTCTACGACTTTTCCTGCGATGAAATTCTTCACAAATCTTGAAATTTTAAAGGGAACCTTGGTTATTTGTAGAGTAGGTACATAATCAAAAAACGGTTATAAATAATTGCACTTTATGTTAGATAGTATTGACTTAGTACACCCAAACTTTGATTTTAATTGTTTTCACTTAGTCAAGGATTCTTTTAACAAAGTAGGTTAAGTTGTAATAGGTTATGTTAGGGTTGGTTTAGTTTGGTTTGTGTAATGTATTCTAATGCGTGGAGCAAAAACAGTATAGGCGGCCTAACACAGGGTAGAAGAAAAAGTGACACTTCATTACAGCTTCGTGCAACTATCGATTTCAAAGTGTGAGTATTTATATTGTGTGAAAAATATTTTATTATGTGGGATCACTTTATTTTTAGTGAAAGAATTTGTATTTTTGTGAAATGTATTTGTTATAAGTGGAAACTATTTTTATGAAAGTGAATATGATCTAAATATAATTGCATTTATTTGTAAGCCATTAAAAAAGGAAAATTAAAGAATGAGAAACAAAAATAATCATATATCAAGTGTAGCGTCGGTCTGTTTTTGGTCGTTTCCTTCGTTGCAGTATAATAAAAAAACCCTACTTCACCTAGATATATCGTATTAAGCAGAATAAAAAGAATAATAGCTTGTTGGCACACTGGGCTACTCTTCTAATAAATTCGCTAAAAATCATTTAATGGATGATCTTTATATGTTTGTTTTAAATCAGATTCGCTGGTTCATCTGTCAATTTTTAGCCAAATATGTTTTAATTAGTGGCAGCCTTTCCAGTATCCAAAACCATTCCAGGTTTGCGCGGAACACATATTCACTTTCCTCGGAACATAGTTTGAGAAACCTAGCTCAATAGCATCGATTCCAAAAATGTTTTTCAATACATATACATATCTCAGAGTGATAAACCAACCACTAATCCTGCTCCAGCCCTATCCATCTTTTCCTACTGTCTTCGAAAAGCAGGTAGAGTCTTTATATTCCTTTCCCGTATGTTTTATAACTAAGTAAGTATTTTTTTAATTTTTCTAGGGTATTACCTGAATCGAGTTGACTTTTAATATTGGAGTTGGGCTCTTTCGCTTCGTAGAAGAAATATCTGGAAGTTATGCTAACGAACGAATATTTTAATATTTACCGTTTTAGAAAAATGAATGTTTCCAACACTTAAATTTCCCCATTTATTTTATTTATGTAACGCAGGTGTACAGGTAAACTTTTGCACACCTGCGTGTATTCTGAAAATAGTTGAGAAACTCTGAACTATTCTTTTAAAAAATCAGTAAAGGTTTCACAGCCATAATATGGTGATTAAATTTGTATTTTCCACGAACGAAAACTTACAACGCACATTTTGTTGAATAAATTATTTTTGTTTATTTTCATAACGTATTCTTTTGGTTAAATTTAACAACGTAAGAGATAATGACTGAGCTTTAAGCAGATTTCTCTTGGAACAAAAGTAGTTATCAAATGTCAAAAAAACGAATGATGTTTGAATATCTCTTATTTCAAATTATACAGGAAATAATTTTGTCGATAAAACAATTCGGACAAGAAACGTTTGAAAGTCAGCGTAAAAACGGGTGGATATGCTTTATAAAAATAGACGTTATGAAACAGTGTGAGAATAACAGTATGATCGATAACGTGTAAAAAATATCAAGATGGAATATCAGAATCTTTATCTCAAAGGCTCAATCAATCTAGGATGGTCTTTACAACAGTAGCGTCGTATTCGATGCCAAGTAAATGATCAAAGTAGTTTTAAGAAAGGTTTGTAGTTTCTGAAGGAATCTGGACTGTAATAAACATATCAAAGGTGTTTTGGCCAATTATGTAACCTTCAAAAAACACGAAAATGAGTTAATGATTGAATCTCATTTTAAAGACGACAGAGCAGGTCTCGGCCAAATGATGTAAATTAGAAAATCAAATTGACTACGTTTTGGAAGAGAAACATCACTTTACATTGGTTTTAGGTTTAAAAATTCTGACCCGGACACTTGATGTAAGCCACTATTATATTGACACTCCTTACGTATAATGCCGTATCTGTAAATATAAGAATTTACAGGAGTGCATTTCAAAGGTTAATAACGCAATTCACCATATAAAATGTTTTCGATAAAAACAGTTTTACTCTCTCCTGAATAATTTCAATTTTGAGGGTTACATCAATTGGCCAAAACAACTTCGTATGAATAAATCGACAAACAAGCTTTATCTAATGAACGCTAATGATCGATTCTGGTTCTGATGATAATAAAAATGTTAAAGTTGACAAAAAAAATAGTGTTTTATTTTAAAAATATTATTCCTTGCTACCAAGAATTGCCATTTATATTTTTTTCAACTTCTGATGTTAGTTTGAACAAATTGTTTAGATTTATAAAAAAATTGAGTACATCAAATTGAATTCAGTCGTATTAAATTACAGCTTTCTTATTGCAGCCTTCCAAAATAAAAAGATTCCCGCCTCCCTGGTTATTTTTAATTTGTTATTTTAACTAATATGCATCTGAGTCTTCGTGTCATCAAGGGATTGGTTTTGTATTGTGGGAATTCTTTCCAAAATATTCTTGAATTCCCTTCATTTTCGATATTATTGAATACTTGGTATTTCTTCACCTTAATCCCTATATTTATTTTCTTTGAAATATTCTCCAATTTTTAGTATAATATAAATGTATTCTAAAAAATAAAACACAATTCATTTTTACTACATCCACATATTTACAATGATCAGGACCGGTTTCGCTCATCACGAGCATTATCAACTGATCTTTTCTGTTGATAATGTCAATGTATTCTAAAAAAAAACACAATGATTTATTTTTTTAAATATAATGTCTTTCCACCAAGAATAGACAGTTAACACCTTAAAATTGATAAATGTATTCGTAGACAAATCAGGAAAACTCTTTTTCAGCTTTATGAAACATAATATAAAATATAAATGTTATGGGTATTTGTCAATACCAATAAAAGTTTTACCCACTTCTGTATAAGTCTGCACACGCTATTGACCTGAGGCTTCGTATCGAAACTATAAGTGACGGCTTCTCTTGAACCTTTTTTGATTTTCGGAAGACAGGAAAAATATTAAGAAGCTGGATTGTGCGGGTGTTGAAATGAATTATAACAATATCCAATATAAATAAAAGCTTTTGTAGTTTTATATATATATATGAGGATTTGTTACTATCCAATTGATAAAAAAATGTGACTGTGATATTGAGTATTAACCCATAAAAAATGTCAAATCGTATGTTTTTCTTCACATTTTTCTACAGATCTTGACATAACTATCCATGACGTACTAATAAAATATGTAAGACAGATAATATAATATAGTAAAAATAGAAAAGTATTCAGTTCTACAATATTTTTTTCAGTTTGTTGATAGCTATTTCGGCTTCACGCCGTCGTCATAACTATGTTTAAGCTTACTTTAGCTTAACTATAAAAATGATAGATTCATTTTAAGACAGAAATCTCTGTCAAGAGGGTGCAAAATAAACAAAAATATAATATATATTTTCAAAATATGAATATCATTAAAGTATTACCAACATTACTTGGCCGCCGCCGAATTCGAAACTAGAATTGTCAGCCTAGAATAAATTTCTCCAAGTCGCTAAAATTTTTATAAATTTATCAAAATTGTTTTTGAAAGTCAAAAAATAATATTATGTACCATTCTATCCCTGTGCATGTTGTATTGACTTAATACAACTTGTAACTCATCTATTAGTATAATATCCATGACTTCGTGCAGTGCTACGCAACTGGTGTGCCGCGGCACCCTGGTGCGCCGCGAGATGAAAATTACGCGAAAGAGACGCCTCAAAATGAAAAGTCATGGACATGCTCAGACAAATACAAACAGAAACTATACATTGGCAAAGCCAGTTACGATTATCGAAAATGTTCCAAAGGACCAACGAGACTATTATTGAAAACAGAAAGATTATTTTGGATTTGGCCAAAATGTAATTTGTAAATGTGGTTAATTTTGACTTTTATTTTAAAAAAATATTTTAGCAACTATTTCAAATTCATGAAATAAAAGAAAATTAATTATTTGTATGTTTTGTTTATGAAATTTACATATTTTGGCTTGTGGTGTGTCGTGATACTAATAAGTGCTTAGGTTTGCCTTGATGGGAAAACTAGTTCGATGATAAAGAGTTCATTGGGTATTTATATCAGATTTTAACATTAAAATATAAAAAATTACTGCACGTTTTTTAAACTTTCTTACCAACATGGTAAAAAACAAACTAAATTAATCAATAAAGTTGGAACAGTCTTTTCAATATCTGATTCCATACTGTCAAAAATTGAAGCGAATCTTACGGTCAAATTTTTTCCTCTTCTTAACCTTGTCAAACATTATTATTGACTCGATCGTTAGGTTCATTGCACTTGGCAAAAAGGAATCAATTTTTTCATTCGTTTAACTTGTTCATAGAATGGTTTTTTTGATATTTTTTCATGATGGCTAGACGTCTCAATCAGAGCACTAGTTTTAGATTCCTGATAAAACACTTACTTAAGTATTTTAAATTACATCAACTATAACGATTAGTAGTTGAAGTTCTTAACTGGCCCGTATTAAATACAATTTTTAATTGTTGCATTTTTTTTGATTCTTAAATCTATAAAGTCTCTCGTCTCTACACATGCAGATAATTACGGTGACCGTACGTACTTTATTTAAAAGAAAAATCATTGAACTGTCTGTATTTAAAAAATACCATTCTGTGCTTAATTTTGTGAATTGAAACAATGGATACGTAAGGCGCGGCGCTGGTGCCGTTGATGTGTCTGTGTAAATTGTATCTGACTGCGTGTGTGATGTTAAAGATGACGAATACGTTAGTGGATATTTTGGTGTTGCGACGAAAGATTTTCATTGATGTACTATTACAACGTTTTGTATATTCGAGTAGTAAAATAATGAAATATTTTCTCAAAAATATATGGTTAACCTACATATTATACATTATAGACAAAAACAAAGATACTTGTAATTAATTGAAATCGATTCTAAATCTTTTTCATAATAATATTTAGAGAAATTGCTCTTAACACATTGCAGGTTTTGCAAGGACCAACTTGTGACTGAATGCATGGTATAAAAATCTTCAAGGACAATATCAATTCGTACCGTCAAGGACGCCGTGGACAGGTAAAGGTCGTCTGGTGCTAATAAAATTGCACTTCTCAAACTTTTTATGATAATTAAAAAAAATATATAATTTTTTACTCCCAAATATCTGTATTTTAATACTCACCACTAAATTAACAATAATGAGCATTCGTAGAAGAATTGTTTTTGTTTCAAAAAATGTTAGCATTAATGTAACCGCTACAATACATTGCTTTCATTTGACTGAAACATAAAGTACAATCAGAAAACTTTTGCTCCAGGAAATAAACTCAGTTTTTAATGAGGTATAATTATCTTAATTTCAGTATGTAAGCAATTAATTCACTTCTTAAATGTTTGAACTTTCCAGAGGTCAAAGCACGATTGAAACTTACATAACTGCATCTCTTTCTGTCCTGAAATTAATAACTGTACGATTACAGGTTCGATAACCGTATTCTTGTTTTTCTCACAGAATCGCAGACTGTTTTATTTCCAAATCGTATCTCATCGTGACATACAAATTTACGACCGTCTTTTGTGACCCAGCTAGTACCAGAGGGAAACAAACAGTGTTTTTTTTCAAAACTAACAATGCATATAATATTACATAGTCTACCCTTTTCGATTTAATGAAAAACAATAGGTCAGCTAGCGGAATGGAATCAAACAAAATGTATGAGTCACTGAGTCTCTAAGCGCGCTCCCGAAGGTTTTTAGAGTTTTGAGTAAATCACGAAAAACTGTTATAGGCAGTGTGATAATTTTAAGTTATTTTGTGTCTTCCGTTGCATAAGGAAAAGTAAAATATTGTTTTACACTGTCTTTTTTTCGCAGCACGTCGACCGTGTAAAACGAGGATCAAGATCGTGTAATAAGAACGACATTTTTAAATTTGGCAAAATTTTGAATTTCGAACAGGGTACGAAGTACGAAGACTTACAACGCAAAAAAATGATAGGTCTATTGATAGAGGACATACGTACATTAAAAACTTACTTTATTGAAAAATCGTCAGGAGCGTGTTTAGCGACTCAGCGACTCATATGAGATATACAGTCGGCTCCCAATATTGAGCATAATGTGTGGCTTTCTAATGGAGGTATTTCAACAGAAGTTTTTCTATGAGAACTGCTTGTTACTCAGCTGCTCAGCGTCACTTTATCGAAGAGAGTAGGGATAGAATGATACGGTTGCTACAGGGCAAAAGGTCAGTTAATTGCACTCGCTACATCCCGGTTTTAGAATCGGATGGGTCGGAGGGAATTTTAGACTTCACATCCATGCCTACGAACATTCGAACATAAATCGAACCCGTGAGATCCGTAACCACTACACAACGAACCCGTGTATTCAACATATTTAGAATGACAAAGCACCAGTCTCAAAACATGATATCATCAGATTCGAATGAAGTGACCATAGTTTCAAAATGAAAATTTTTCAGAAATGTGTGAATATCATATTGTTATTTTTTTTTGTAAAGATTCATGCTCTGCAAACTCCGGTGGTATACGAAGGGTTAAAAGGCTTCGCTGGGAACCTAAAGGCAAAAAATGAAAGCAATTTGAAGAAGCGAAACCAAAAGTGTACGCAATTTTTTTGGAACATCCCGCAGAAACAAACTGAACACGTTCAATTTATGAACACGGCTATTTAAAGCATTAACTTCATTCGACATCAGCATTAAATTTCCTGGAATACTATTTGTAGGACGTTACTTGTGGATGTTATATTAAAACGGGGCACGGCCAACGATGAACGATCAGTAACCGAAAAATTAAGAATTTTTTCGTTCATTTTGTATGAATAGTACATTCAACAAAATAGAGTCAATATACTTCGGCCCAATAGTCGGAACAGATCAAGACGTCAAATTTGCCTAGTGACGAATTCAGCGATGAGATTACTTCTATATATTGTTATGCATAATATAACTAGTATAACTGTACCCATCATCGATGACGCCATTGAAATTGAAACACTGAATGTCTAAACTAGCTAGTACGTCAGAACTGTGTTTGCATTGCATAACATTTTATTTTATATATACACCACGAACGCTTAGATCATGAGAAAATTTCATACCAACATGCGATAATAATAAAACGTCTACAGAGCGGTCTGGGCTATTACATATAAAATTTGGATTACTGAGATTTTGTACACTTCCATGTATTTTGTCACTAACGACCCGGGTTTCGCCTTTCGGCATCTTCAGGCATTCGAGCACACGAATGGACTCGAAATGACAGTTCGTCCATTCGTCAGTTCGAGTCCATTCGTGTGCTCGAATGCCTGAAGATGCCGAAAGGCGAAACCCGGGTCGTTAGTGACAAAATACATGGAAGTGTACAAAATCTCAATAATACAAATTTGATATTGAAATTCCATCAAGCACCCTCAGTCGATGTCTTAAATTATATTACATTTAAGATTTATAATTAGGACATTAGTCTCCTGTATAACTTTGTGTTCATTTTTTTTTATATTTTTTTCTGCTATGCCATAATTTTATTCGATTTTTATTTCCTATATTTAAGTTGATCCTTAAACAAAGTAAAACCTAAATAATATAACAAACAACATGATAAAATAACAAGTATTTAGTTCTACAAGATTGTAGAACTAAATAGTTTGTTATTTTATCTGATTATAATAGAATTCGACCAAGTAAATGCCAATTCAATCGATATGATATAACGGACATGTCCGGCCAAGTGTTGTAGATATTAAAAAACCTGTTGATGTTAAGTTTAGATTTCAAATGTCATCGTTCAAAAAGAATGTTCCGTGCATGGTTAACAGTTTTCACCCGTGCTGGCCGATGAATTGACATGCGCTTAGCTACCCCCAGTCGTGTCCTTGAATATGTTTACTCCCGTAAGCGCCTGATCGTAATCTTGCCCTTAAAATATTTTCAATTTTTTATATTTTGCAACGCACTCATTGCTTTATGTGCCCAGTCTTTGCTTGAATCCGTCCTTTATAACGAGGTTTTACAGTGTTAAAATTTCTCTATGCATGGAAAATAGGCATCAAATATTCCTTTTATCAAATAGATAAATTGCCAATGATGATAAGGTACTTCTATTTAGTAAATTTAGTATATTGAATTGTAAAAACTTGAGACGTTGTTTGTATTTTTTTTAAATCATATGTAGGAAAACACAAACGGTTTTAAATGGTTGTGTTTTGCATATTTGAACATGAAAATAATGTTTTTTAAGAATAGTGCATAACTGAACCGCCGCTCATCAGCCATTGCATTCATCGCTTTCCTTGCCTTGTAGCATTTACCTGTATGAGCTTTCCTGAAAACCACAGACCTGCATTTCATACAGAATATTGACTTTTCGCGTTCCATTGAAGCGTCTTTTTCATAACACAAAGAACTTTGTAGTCTTTTCAGGAGCTTACTGAAAGGAGACTAAACAACTGGCATACAGTCCTTTCATGTGAAATAATTGAAAAGCCACTGATATACATTCAAGCATGATGTTTCGTTTCATATCGGTACAAGAACCTTGCTGCTGGTTTATACCATAAAGGGCATAAAGTACGTAACGTTACATCCAACACCACTTGCAACGTTTCTTATATGGCGTGTCCATCATGGTCATGGTATGGAGCGATTTTCCTGTAAGAAGAGAATCATAGCACCTGCCAAAGATTCAGAAAAACATTTACTGAGTTTTGAGAATAGATGCTTGCGTCGAATACTAGGGATGCGGTAGTTTTTATTTCGTGAGAAACTCGAAGATTAGTTAACGTGCCAGGCAGCGCCCTGTTACATCAGCGGTCATGAAGAGTCGTTGAAACTGGCTGAATCACGTGCTGCAAATGCCTCCGGAAAGCATCAATCTTATATGCCTCTTTCTACCGGTGAGATTCCGGCTTCCTGACAGACCATCGGGTACTATCTACAGGATGTACTCGGTAGAGCTGAGACACTCTAGCATGCCATGGAAGAAAGCAAAGCGATAAGCCGATGAGAAGGAACCATAGAAAAGTCGCCTAATAACCATATGCTCTACATAGACAACGAAAATGGTCAAAGAAGAAAGAAGAACACTCGATTTTTGTCTATTTTTTACCATATCCACTCCCGTTCGTTCAGTATACAGCCTTCTAAAAAAGGACCTAAACAGTTCTACGTACCCTCCCAAAATTAGATTTAAAAAACGGGACGTAGCTAGAGCGATTAGCCAAATACCAGTTCTTTCGCAACCCCCTCTTTCTATTCTTTCTCTCTCTGAAAAAGTCAGTTTAAGCGACTGATTAACAACAAGAGTATCATTAACTTTCACGAAACAAAACCAATTCTATCACTCATAAATTTTGTTGTGTGCGCTGTAAATAGTGTACCACTGTATTTTAAGGATTGTCAGAAAACAATTAAAATACACAAATCGCTAAATAATTATTCTAAATCCATTATAGGTTTTACCAAACCAATGCATAAAATTATTCTGCTACCCGATAGATTGGGACGAAAACACAAATTTGAATTTAAAATTTGACCAGCGATAGGTTTAATCTAACGCATGAATATTCCAATGGAGTTTTGGAATTGCAAATCAATGAACTCAGCGGTCGAAAAATAAACATACATATAGAGTAAAATTTTACGAAAGGAGTTAATCAATTTGTTTAAAGCCAATGGGTTGTCAATACTAATGTTTCGTAGATTTAAAACTTTATCATAAATCTAATATATTGAGGTGTAAATTTTATATTAAAATATAGACTAATTTGGAACCGCTTCACATTAAAAAAAACTCTTGCTTATATAAAACGTTATACTGTTTCGTACATTTTTTTACTTGAAATAAATCCACGGTAACACCTCATTTTACAAGGCAACCAATTATTTGGACAGTAACTAATTTGATTAATTGTCGGTAATAAATAATAAATGTTGGTTATTATATTTGTCAGTGAAAAATTGCTAAATTAATTAGAGTTAGGTTAGGTTAGGTTTAATTAAAAAACTGACTGTTTTATTTTATTAAATTACCACGTGTATACTGACGATTTATTATTTCTTAATGAACACTAAAATTGAAATAGTTACTGACGCAATAAATGCAGACCATTTTATTGAAACAAAAGATATACCGAATGCAACTCGTCACCAAATTGACAAATTAACATGTTTTTAAAATAGATATATTTTTTCAACACCAACATTTTCCCGTGTGTTTACAAACGTATCGTTGCGTAGATTATCAGTAATTACCCTGCTTGTAGAGATATTCATGTTTGATCTTCACGAAATTATATCCTGTGAATTTTTCTACAAATCTAAGACCGCATAGTGGTCAGGTTAGACCTAGTAATCATTTATAAAAGAACGATTTGTCCAGCGACACTGTGTTCAAATATTGCGTATTTACATAACACAGTTAATATTTAAAACAAACAGCAAAAAATTTTATTAGAAGTTTGCAACACTTTCAAATTGATGGAACACAAAATTCTATTTTCAAAATAATATGTACAAATTACTGCCAATTTGTTTATCAAACGCTGACCAAAACAAATGAAAGTTAGTTCTGTGCGATGATATAAATGCTAAAAGGTTAATTTGTAATCAAATTAGACCTGCTTTAAAAATGTAATTATTTATTACACCTAATCGAATAAATCATTGCACAGAATGGCAATAAATAATCCTAAAATCATTTGCAACTTTTAATTAACCGTTGCATAAAATCATGTGAACCAGGTGCTTCCAAATTCAAAAGTCACAATAATAAACTCTTACTAGACTGAGTTGTCAAAGACAGCAAACTATAATACACTATAGAAAAGTGTTTCTTAACCTTTTTGTAGTCACGTTGCACTTTTTCTCATAAGAAAAAATGGCGGTGCACTAAAATCAAACTAGTAAAAAACAAAGAAAAATATGAGAACATATACTTTATTATAAATTTTACAGATTATACAACATTAATACAACAGAAAATAATTAAACAAAAGATATACGGTTAAGAACCACTGCTATAGAACAACGAATCGCGTAAAGTCATCAAAGGACACCAGAACCCACAATGTGTTTCCATGCCCTTGATGCAGATTATTATTTAATGGAGAATTATTTTATCTGCATTTACAAACCATTTAGCACCAATAATTATATTTTTTTCAAACCGTGTCCACTCTCAATGTGGAGCATCTTAATGAAGCGACAGACGTGGTCTTACGAGAACTAGTTATTTAGTTGCTCAACCAGCCTTTTTCGGATACAATAAGGATAAGACTTGTAAAAGACAATAAGTTAGCTAATCGCTCATGCTACTTCCCGTTTATAGTATCGGATGGGTGGGAGGGTATGTAAGCATCACAGAAATCCAAACCTTAGAACTAAAATTCGATTAATATTTTAAGTCGATGAAATCAAAACCTATTTTGGCAATAACATAAATTAAATAACTGTTTTGGAAAGTTTTATGTCTTAACTATAATTAAAACCAGGATTACGCTGCAATACGTATTGTTTAATGACTCAAACATGACTGTTTTTGATAGGCTGGTCTATCATGTGAAAACACGGTTGCCGGGACTCTATGTGTTAACAAAATCTATAATTTGATTTAAAATATCCGTAAAGGAATTCGAACCCGTGGTGTCAGCACTATTAATATTTAGCTTTTTTTATAAAACTATGTACTTACGTCTTTGCTCGTACTTTGATTGAGAATAATAGCTTGAAACTGAACGTAAAATATCGATTGTTCAACTTTTTTTCTACTCCCAAAAAACCCATACGAATTACTTTTGCAACTTTAGAGATCATTAGCAGTATGTACTCATAAAATTATCAACGATACTGTATTTAAAAATGTGTTTGACAAAAATATTTGAAAACCTTTGCGCTTGTTTTTCAATGTTTAATATTATGCAAATTTCAAGCAAGTGTTCGTAAATACATACATACTACTGAAGTACTACCACATCTACTCCTCGATCGACACGGCAGATTGGTTACTGAAAAACTCCGCTTAATTCGAAACCGTGGACATCCAGTCTAACATATGTATGAAAAATAAAAGAAATTTTTACATTTTTTTTAAACATTGGATTTACATTGTACCTCAATATTGATATAAATAGTAATGTATTCATTATACGTAAAACCTAATCAATATAATATAATTATAGCTGCCATGGCTGATATTTTTACACAATCTAAAATAATTGTACATTTATCCACACTTGTAACTTGTATCCAGTACATCCTATTTTATTGTCAGTGCAGTCAATTGATAAACATGCATCATACTTTATCATGTTACAGTTATTTTACCGTGTAAAGCCCAAACCGCACACACAGTACCGTGTACATCGATCAAGAG
Source organism: Himalopsyche phryganea (assembly GCA_022494535.1). Taxonomy (NCBI): domain Eukaryota; kingdom Metazoa; phylum Arthropoda; class Insecta; order Trichoptera; family Rhyacophilidae; genus Himalopsyche; species Himalopsyche phryganea. The sequence continues at coordinate 885,864 of JAGVSL010000127.1, read as the reverse complement.
GTGTACTTCTGAAATTTTATTTCACGAAGGGTATAATTTAACTGTTCCCTTCTTATAGTACATGTTAAAAACACCTGTAATTCAATACTTGACCGGTCAAGCCGATATTTTTCGGCAAAAAACAACCACAACAAATGCGTCGGATGATTCGAGAGGCTTAGGGCGGGTGCCTTGACCGCTGTGGGCGGCCATAACCCTGCCCCTGCCAGTTGCCCTTCGCCTTTTCGGCCGTCGCTTGGCCACAGTCGCCCCCGCTGTGCCGTGTCGATTAAGAATGCGCCTGGTCCCATAGGGTTAAGCAATTGAAATGGTTCCATAATGGCAATCGTAATACTTTCGCTTTTCTTCATAAGTATTTCTATTTAGAAGAATAAAACATATTGCAAGATAGGCACCAATCAATCCACATCAAACAAAAATGGAAAATTTCTATGAATTTTTATTGCTCGCTTTGAAAGGACGCGAAATGGAGCTAATGTTTTGAGGTTCAATTAAATGTTAAATTATTTAGTAAAATATACAATTCCAGGGATAGTGGAACATTAAGAAGATTTATTTATTTATTAAACATATTATCTTCTTGCCGTTCAATACCACAATGTAACGAATATCAATTTTGGTGCTCCTTATATTATATATCAATATTTCGATGTTCCAGTTTCATAGAACGATAAGTTGAAAATTTCATTTAAAAGTTTAGAGTTAGTTTATAGTTAATGTAGCCATTCTCTTATCCATACCACTCTTCTACGGTTCTACAAAAGTACAGCTTGCGAAATGTACAGGTTTTCTCTCAAAATGCAGATATTTGCATACGGAAATCAGCAAAATTAAATAATTTCTTAGTTCCATTACATAGATATCGAAATATCGTATTATGGAAATACATATTTGTGAATCGTGGAATTCCCTAAGGAAGCAACCTTTAAACCAATGACCATCTATTTGAATAAAAAAGTAATACAAATAATAATCCATCACTTTTAACGAGTCAGTTTAGATAATTCAAAACTTTGATCTGCCATATCTCAAAACAACTAATCTCTAGTTGTACCACTATGGAACTAGGCCATCGATATGATAGTCATCAACAACTTCGTCAAGGTAGCGAAGCAATATTAACCATTTACCGTAGTTTCCAAACCTTCGTTGATTCAATTGCGCCATCTTCGTACAGACCGATGACCTCAGCGTTAAGAACATTAAGTAATTTTCTCAGTGCTATACACTGCGTTGAATATATCCGTGAATTTCAATACATTATCGCACATTAATTTCACTAATCAAAGGGGTTTTACATGTGTGAAATGAAATTCTATTTTTTTATAGGAATTTTTAGTGTGCATATCAGCATTTATTCGTAGCTACATTTTGCTCTTCTCATTGTTCAGTTATTATTTGAAAGTATATTTTTGGAATTGTTGAATTCCGCTTAATAGTTCAATTATTCAGATTATTCTATGGGCCAGTTTGCAGATTAGCCAGTCGATATGGATTGAGCCCAAACATAAAATAAACATCTTTACATTTGAGAGCTTTTTATGGTGACTATTTAGCACACCCCTAGACATCGCGCATTTTGCAATGCAGCTGCATTTTTTGACTGTTGAGTGGTGACTGCGACACGGGCAATCGCCTTGGCGGCAAATAATCTCGAAACTTCGTAATTTGTATGTTCCCCTTATATGGCCCGGTAAAAACATCGTGATGATCTCGCTGAGTGAGTTTCGTGATCAAATAAAATAAATGATAACATTATAAAAAATAAAATATTTTGTAATTGCATTCATATCGATATTTCTTTACTTGCATCGTGTGGAGAAACGTATCGATAAATTCAATAAACGTAAGTTTTAGAATTGTAGATTGACATTCCAAAACGTAAATACCTCTTTTATAATTTAAAATGATTGTATCAAAAAAATTACTTTACGAATCTGCTCATTCTATTATTACAAAATATAATAAAATACTCACGATAGTTTATTTATTATTAGTTAACATAATCACATATCTTGAACATTTGATTACTCACATTTGACAGAAACTCTATAAAATCAATCCTAAAAACATCACAGCATCCGTGTGTTTGCACACAAATCCATAGATTGATTTTACCACAACGTGTTTAAGCGTGGACCACTGAGCTACAGTACCGAGGCCAGTTTTGTAAAAAAAATATCATTCTAATCATAAAAACCTTCATTTTAACGATTTTATTTAGCAATTTCTACTCATAATGGATAATATATTGATTCGTTATGATTGAGTGCTAATTAAGAACTCCAACTCGAATATTCAAATATTCAAAATCCCAATATATTTGACACTATTCGAATAGTATCCGTAATACTAATTGATGGACTATTTCACAAATCGACGAAAAATCGCATCACAATTTCTCCAGATTTTAAAAACCATAATGAATATCTTAGGTAACGGTTTATTTGTAACCTTCATATAGCTCAGGTGCTTTCATTATCTTTTCATAATATTTGAGACTGACGAATGACTCGAGGCTAAAAAAAACCCTTTAACCCATTCACTTCTACACTAATCACCTAGATATTAGTGTCCTATCGATTACCACGTAGTCGCTAATTACTGACGACACGCGTCGCGTGTCGTTAGCAGTGAATATATTAAACATACCGTAATTTCAGTAATTGAATAAATATCTTTGGAGTAATTCGACGTGGCTGCAAATTTCAAATATTTTAATATAATACAATGGTACGGTAGGGCAAAGTGAATTTATATTGTCTTTATCTGGGATTTGACAAAAGTGGGTAAAGATTTAATCGTAAATTATTATAAAATATATGTTATTAATTATTCAAATTGATTTTTTAATATCATTTTCATACCTCAGAAACTATTCGAATGTTTGAATAGTTTCAGTTTTACTATTCGATAACCGAATAGCTAACAATAACGAATAGTTGGAATCCTCAGTGTCAATAATGAGGTGTTATGAGTTTAAACCCTTGTCTAAATCACTAAATTCATTTATTTAAAAAAATCGTTAACGATAACTGCCACGCTTAGTAAACTTATTTGAATCATATTGAAATCATGTATTTTTTTTAATAATTATACCTTCTAGACTAGAGTAGAGTAAACCTCCATGCAAAATAATTGCACGCATACTTAGGAACTGAAGCATTTCCACTCTATCTTATTCCGCTTAACCTCTAAGCTAGCGAGATTTTTCTAATTAAAATCCTTAACAGTTCCTCGCTTCCACTAATTACTTGGGACGTTGCAGTGCGCCCTCCTTGGTAATTTTCTTTTTAGTGACGTGAAGCCTCCCAACTCCCCAATTCATTAAAAAACGTAATCAACGGTCCGTTTAGTCCAGGTAGAGAGCTTAATGGACTAAATTATTCGTATGTGCTTAGTAGAGTTATAATGAAAACGGAAACAAGTGATCGCGTATTTGACAACACATAACTTACTTAATTTATTAATTTTTTTTCCCCGGGTTTCGCCTTTCGACATCTTCAGGCATTCGATTACACCAGGGGTCGGCAACCTATTGAACCAAAATAGCCAAATGTGAGTAAGCAATACGGCTTAAAATTCTTTGGGGAGCCAAAAAAATATTTTTGTAATTGCTTATGTAAATTAATTAATTACATTTTGTTATATATTTTAAATTTATTAAATGAAGAAAATTTTCTGAATAAAAGAAATGTAAATATTTAAAGTTTTATTTTTTTATTGTTGAAATTATAAATGTATAGGAGAATATAACTGACCAATGCGGTAAGGGGTGTTTGCTTAAGCCGAATATTTTTTTTTATTAAGAAAATAAACGGTACAAAACAAGGTCTGTAAAGTTTCCATAAATGAATAAAATTTGTCAATTTTTGTAATGAGTGGATTTAGAATAAATGTTAGGGTGTCTTTTCTATTTTTAAAATCTTGAAAACTTTGCATACAATATTTCATCATATTTATTAGTGCTGTTCTAAAATAGTGCTATCGATGATATTGTTTTTATGGCGAAATTTATGCAATTCCTCGAAACGAATCAAGGATCCTTTTCTATCCAAGTCTATATAGACGGCAAACCTAGCCCAACCGACCTACAAATTAATAAGCATATAAAAATTGGAAAAAATAAAATATTTGCAAAATTGGGAATTTTGCAGTTTTTTTTTGTAAAAATGGTGAATTGTGAATTTGACAAAAAAGAGGCACGCGAATTGATCAAAAAGCCACAGGTTGCCGACCCCTGAAGTACACGAATGAACTCAAACTGACAATAAATAGTTTATATCGTTTATATACAAAATAAATACAGAAAAATTATTACCACAAAGTTACCACTACTACATTGATATTTGATTTAATTTTAATACAGATTTCATAATATAGACTTTTAAGCTTAATTGGGAAAACAATCGCATCAACAATTACAAACTCGTACGACTTAGCAATTGCAGGCGACCAAAAACCAATTAACATAAAATTAAAATGCAATTTGAAGACCTAGAGCAAAGAGATACCTACTTATTTTAAACTGGTGGGTTTTAAATGCGTCTTATATATATGAGTATCAGAAAATTTATCTGCTTTTAGATTAAAAAAGAGTTTGAGTAACTGATTAACAAGCATTTCTTGTAGAAAAACCTCTGTTGAGATACCTCCATTAGTAGCCCGTATACTCCACATTGGGAGCGGACATGGTAAAAAAATATAGCAAATACAAAAATTATTATGTTTGGCATTACTGACCGGGCACTGTTAGTGTCCCGACACTGAGAATAGGACCAATGGAACTTATCAAATACACACAAAGCTCTGTACTGACTTATGTGTGCAGTTGAAATTGAATGACCAAGAAAAGGTATCATGTAACAACACAATTACCCGGTATTAAACGGACTACGAGCTGGACCGGAAGTCCTTTCACGAAATCCACCATATTTCCGTTTCCTTTGTAAGCAACCTCTTGTTGGCATTTAACTGCTTGTTTATTTGTATATACGTGTAATATATATATATGTGTTTTGTGTTCCACCATAGTAAAACGTTCTCTATAGTAGATTTAATTACTGTTAATCCATATTATAAAGATATTATATAAAACATATTTATGCATAAAGTGTTGTTAATAAATGACGTAATGCAACATTGAGTATTTTATGACCCTGCGTCACATTTCGTTACAAAATCTTATACAGCACTCACAACACTTTCTCTTATTTCATTATCATTATAAAATTTCAGTTAAATATGCAGTTATATGGAAAATTTTGCGCTCTATCTGATTCAGTACTCAAATGAATCCAAAATTCCAACAAAAAATGCTTAAGCAGATAACCTTCAAAAGAATTAAACAAAATGTTGATATTTCTGGGTCATTAAAAAGATTTCTTTAAATATTCTTTTACTAAAATACTCGGAAAGTACATTATTGTTTATAAAATGTATGAATCTCGGGTACAAAACCAAATATTTGATTTATAATGACCATTTGACCATTGCTTTTCACATAATATCAATATGGCTTATTTGGAAATGTCTGAGTAATGAACTGGACAATCTGTATTCCAAATAGTATTTAAACATAAGTGAAACGAGTACTGTAACATAAAAAAATGTGGAAAAATATTTTGTGCTCATCCGTAAAGCGAATAGTTTCGTATTTAGCGTTTTAATTATAGTAAAGTTAAAATAAAATAAATGTATGAAAACATAATATAATACACAAAGTATTTGCGCGATTTTGCAAATATCCGATCGTTAGACTCATATTCAAGTACAGAGTCACAAAGATTTCACCGGAATACAGTTTCAATTACTTACTTTACTTATGTTTTTCTTTATTTTCTTTTTTCATAATACCACTAACCAGCTTTTGGTACTGCCACCTTCAGGATCACGAAACACGACACATATATCTGCTCATTAATGACTAGAGTATATCGTAGGCATGATAATTGTTGCGTGTTGTACCTTTCTAACTGTCACTGCTTATGTCTGTCTAAATAGGAACTGTCAAATTTGCAACTGAAATTAAATAAAGGTGCCATCGATAAGTGATCTGCTAAAAATGGACGAATCCCGTGCTTTTTATGAATATCGATACCATCACCCAGATTCTTTTTACATACTTGTCTTTCGATATCATATTACATTTAGTTGATACAATAGCTCTCTTTTCATTTACAAGTAAAATTGTAAATACAAATTTATCCACTTATTACGATACTCCACTGGTGCCACTACCTCCCTTCACTGCGTGCGAAGCCTTAGATCGCGTCCAGTCTGCATTCGCATTGTGTGGCTTTACTTTACGAGGCTTCTTTCTTTCCTCCATCAACCCTAACATAACCAGTACCATTCGCTAAAGCCGAACCAATGCATGTTTTATTATAATCGCTAAAAACATGTCAAGCCGTAATAGCAATATTAATAACACTAATATTCAGATATATCTTCAACCCTTTCAACCACCTGATTTAAAATTAGTTAATTTAAAAAAAAAACATTCTTTACCTACCTAGTTTTAATTACCTGATGAAGACTGAATTCTTGTGTCGGATATTGGGGGTGAAGTGGCTTGGTTGCATAAGGAACTTGGAGATTAGGGAACATACCATACAGCGCCCTGTTATCTCAGTTGTCATGAAGAGATGTTGGAACGAGCTGGGCTAAGTGTTGCGGATGTCTTCGGAGAGCCTCAATCCTGCTTGCCTTTTCTTCCGATCAGTGGTATTCCGGAGTTCTGGACGACCGTCAGATTCTCTAGTCGAGTAGAGGGATTCTGGCATGTCATGGGAGGAAGCAAAGCAATTGGCGGGTGACAGGGAGTCGTGGAAGCGTCGCATAGTGACATATGGTAACATAGGAAGCGAATATGTTCAAATAAGAAGAATTTCTCTACAATATTTCAGATGTTCAAGTGATACAAATTTACCGAAAAACAAATTATGTTAAAGTAATAATATATTGCTTTACTCTTGTTTTCACAAGGGTCTCGGTTCAAGTCCTGGCAAGGTCAATATCACGTTTTTTAGGCCATGTGTATTTGTGATGCCATTTTCTCTAATTTTAAGAGGGGTTAATACTACTGTAATTAGGATTGTGTCGGAGGGAGAGAATTGATACTTAACATACATCCATACTGTCAAACACAAATCAAAATGTTGGCTGACAAACCAATTTGTGAAAAGCTCTGTAATAGCATACAAACCCTTGAAACCGAAACCAACAACGTTAATCATTCGGCTACGGGCCCAACCACCATATAATTGATTAATTTATAAATAAATATTAGCCATGTTGCAAAAAATAAGCGATACTCAAAGTGTTAACCCTTATAAAATACGTCCATGCATTCCTATTGATTGTAAAACGTATCTCATCATAGACTATCCCAATAAATAACGTCTCTCATGAATGAAACCTTTTGTTATACAATAAAATTTATATATCCCAGTTATTGTGGATACTTTGCCAACTTCGTTCCATGCTATTCGCCATTGTGGTATGAAAGTAAAACGTGGGTGCCAGTAATTCAAGCAAATATATTCACAATAAAACTTTGCAGTACGTGTCATTGCGTATGTCGAAAAACATCATATAGACAAGTGTGTACTAGGAATTTCCACTCGAATATTCGAATACTTAATATTCGAATACAATTCGTAATAATTATTAATCTTATGAAGTGGTATTTTTTCGCCCTCACCCATATCAGGTGCTTTCAATGGCTTACCATAGTATTTAAGTTTGACAAATGACTCGGGGCTAAAAAAATACCCTTTAAATATGTCGTACTTTCAGTTATTGAAGAAGTACTGCTAGAGCAATCCGACGCAGCAGTAAATTTTAAATATTTTAATGCAATGGAGCGATATAGGTATGTGTATTTATAAAATGTAGGTAAATTATGCTAAGAAAATATTATATGTACATCAGTGATTTAAAATTTCAATAAATGTGTCTTTTTAAGAAAGTGTTTTTTTTTAATTCTGTTTATTGAAGTGTTTTTGAATACACATTTGTTTTCTGTCCGGTGTGTACACGAATAAATCAGAAAATTTTACGAGATATCACTGTCACTGGTGTGCGCACAACAACTCACCAAAGTTTCATTGAAATCGGATGAATGGTAAAGGAACGCATACGGAACAAACAAACAAACAAAAAACATTCATTTATACATATATACTAGTGAGTCCCCGGCATGCGTTGCAATGCCACTCAAAGAAAGAAAGGGTTTGTGTTTTAATTCTGTTTATTGAACTGCTTTTGGATTAGAGGTCTGCACAGGCCGAAATTTCATAGACTTACCCGGTTCGAGCCCATCATCTTCAGGTCTGGCCCGACCCGAACCCGAGTTTCAATATCATACACGAGTTATAACATAATATTTTTGTTTTTCGTCTGGTGCGTACACGAACAAATCAGAAGGTTTTTCCTAGATGTCGCTGTATGTACGTATTTGATTCTTTTTTTCAATTTTCGATTTTCAATTTTTTTTCTTCAGAACCCTTCACGGGTGTGTGCACAACAACTCACCGAAGTTTCATCGAAATCATATGAATGGTAAAGGAACGCGAAAAGGACAAACAAACATTTATTTTATATAATATTTCCCGGCATGATCACAATAAGTCCTTCCTGAAAGTTTCGTCGCGATCGGTTGAGTAGTTTAGGAGCCTATAAGATCCGGACAAACCAACAAACCAACAAACAGACATTCATTTTTATATATATAGATAGATATATATAGTTAAGCTCGTTTTCTAACAAATTTTATTGGATTATTTTTATACTATTTACTATTCAAATAATTGGTAATGACAAATAGTTGGAATCCCTAATGTTTATTGACAGAACGCATTTTGACATTTTTTGATGATTTTCTGTTTTAATTGTTATAATATGCCGTGGTTTTTACCGTTACGCCACAAAGTTCTACAGTCTACATTAAACATTATTTGACAATAATAAATGACTATTCATCATTGTCAAAAGTTACATTCGTGATTCTTTCTCAATGTCATCGTACTGCGCTTTTAATCCATAATTATTTAAGTATTCAACTACTGACTACACTGTCTCAGAATCAACCAAACGCGCACGTGTGGATTGAGGCTTGTATGACCCGCCGCCCACGTGTGCAGTCCACACGTGGGCGTCAAATAACGCATAAATATAATTAGAGGTAGAACAGTGCACTATGAGTTCTAAAAAATTGTTATCTATAATTAATAAGTCTTGTCTGATAATATTGTGAGCCGAAATTTTTATCTTACCAAGGTTTGAATTATGATAAATAAATCGAAGCGATAAAAGGAAAATTCGCTTATAAATTCTGTTCTTCCAATAGCACGCTGTCAATCATGATTTCTAAAAAGTCACCCATCCAATCCTAAAAAGGCAGCGTAGCGAAAGCGATTAACTATCTAGTAGTCCTTTATTAACCTGATTGAAAAAAAATGAGCCATCATAAAAACACTTTCTCCTTAGAAGACCCATTATGAATACATATGATAGACATTGCGAGCGGAAATGGCTGAAAAAGTATTAGTGAAGAGTGAAGGATAAAGGACTTTAATAGTTATAGTTTAAAAACATTTTATTTATATAAATTTTTGCAATTTGAAAATGTTTAAAACATAGCAAAAAAAAATAGTGAGTCAAAAAGTCAGTATTCCCAGTGGCGTCCCCATTGGCAGGCAGGCTCTACACTTTGGAAGAGTCTTATCGGTCTGTATGCGTAGATGTTGAAGTTTTATTATTATCACATACACATGTAGATATGAAGTGTTCTCATGTACTAAGCGTCCGCGGTGTATATAAAAAATACATACAGTTCCGACGTGACACAAATTTCGAGGCAAACAAACAATAATCAGTCCGCCAGTATTGAAATTAAAGAACAGCTACTTTAAACATTCAGTAATTTAATTTCAATACCGTCATATATGACGGGCGTTCTCACTAGTAAAAAATAGTTATCCACGACTTCTACAAAAAAGATCAGAAACATAAAGCTTGACATTCTCAAAAATGGCGGAATTCTTCCCGAGCATGTAAAACTGTGTATGCAAAATCTCATAATTTTAATTTTTTTCTCGGTAACTTGCGTCACGAATGAATTCGCCAATAATTATTTATTATAAATTTAATGTATGGTAGTGTACTAACTAAGTGCATTAACCCTACAACAGCCTTGCAACAGCCTTGTCCAACCTTGCATACTATTATATTTAGCTTAGGTATGAAACGAAATACTTTTAGCTAGATATAAACACGATTCATTTAACAGACGAAGGGTGTGGCCGTCGTTGTTTCCACTTGCATTGTCTTCCAACATTCAATTATACTTGTCTCAGACTCACCATGACATCTGGGTGTATTTTAATTCGATGACTACGAGTTATCGTTTAGTTCTGTGAATGAGCGCATATATTTAAAATTATATAAATTATTAGAAATAACATTCAATTGTTAAAATTACAGGTAAATGCCAATGCGCCCGAGATTTTAAATTACAAATGACTATATATGGTAGTCGGAAAAAATAGTGTGAAGTTAATGAGAAAATTTGTACTATTGGAACCAGACAATAATAATAATTACATCACTATTCACCATTTCAGGTATAATTTAGTCTAATAAACGTATAAATTCATTGTAATTTTTGTAGATCATCTGCGATGTATACTGTTAGTCCTACTGAAGCGTTCTTATATTTGGAATATTTTTTTGTACTCACCGTAAAATTACTAAGCATGGAGTTATACTCAAGTTCACTCATCAGAGAACACATAAAAACAATAAGTTAGTTGTGGTTATTACTCATACAGCTCTCAGCTTACAGTACCGCATAAGAGTTCACTTGGTAGGCATGAAAACATTATAAATATTCATGTCTTTGAATCCAAAGTCATAAATCATCGAAAAATAAGTGTATGAAAGTATTACATGATTCAAACCCACTAACGTGACCACTCAGTTAAGGGACAGGCAGTGATGAATATTAGAAAGTGATTATGCAAAATATGCATCTACAATCAACAATTTTGACAGTCCATAGTGAAATCGGTTCAAGTCATAATAAATAAGAAAATATTTATTTTTTCATCTTTTATTTACCGTTCTAGTCATTGGAAGCCACTATCTACTTAACAACGATCCGATGAAGTTTAAGGTCTTCTCGAGACGTGTTTTCCTATCAGCTTGTGCTGTTCTGATACAGATGATAAAAAGAAAACAAACCACGTCTGTTTGAACCCATCGTGATGGTGAATATTCACGAACTCGCTGGAGACCAGATCTCGATTTGTTGGAAGAATTCAATTATTTGTTTATTTTGGTTGTGGGAGTAATCGTGCGGATCAAACACGCCAATTGATAAACTTGCTTATTTATTAACAAGATTGGTGTTAGTACAAAAAGTATCGTCTTGGTCAAAGCAATATTTCTTTTGTTTTTATTGGACTGCCGGGAAAGCTGTTTCGTTTTTGAGCGGAAAATAAAACTCGTAAAAAAATAATTATGCTTATATTTTCTATTACCATTTTTGACTGTCTTCATTTCTGTATTATTGTAAATCAATTGTCACGTGAATTATGATAATAACAGTTAAGTATTAGGGGACGATAATTTATTTATAGAAATAAAAAAAATCGTCGTTGTTCTGGAAGAAGACACTAACTGAAAAGTACAAGTTTTAAGTAATTGGACACTGAAGTTTGTTAACTCTTTAAAATTCTATACTTTGTCATTTAGTTTGTTTGCAACTGTTTTTAAGTAAAAGTGTAATTTGTAAAAAGCAAAATAAGTGTGTTCTTCCATACGGTGGAGTTTTAAATAAGGAAAATTTTGGTATATCTACCTCAATATGTCATTTTTTCGATTTAGTGTTTTCTTCCAGAAAGGCGACGAAATACAAAAGAAATTTTCAAAAGAGTTTCCCGGCAAAAAGTATTTTAAATGTTGCTTCTTTTATTTAAAACAATCGATATTGATAGAAAAATATAACTTAATGTTCTATTCAAGGTATGTATCTAAACAAAATGTACATATTTATAAAAATAAGATTTATTTACCCGATTACCCAACAATTAAGCAGACAAAATTCTTCAATTGATCATGATTCAATTTCATACAATTTTCCAGGAACGTATCCCATGTGTAAAATTAGATTGATTTCATTTGCATTTTACTTTGTAGAACTCCATTACGATAGGGTAGAAATATCAAGTTATTCAATCCTACACGAATTTTATCAGTTTGTTGATAGCTATTTAACTTCGCTGCATCATCAGAACTATGTTTTAACTTAATTTATCTATATATACTGTTTTAGACAAGATATTTAACGTGCTAATTGTGTTTTTGAGTTATTATAGAAAAGGTAATATACCTTCAAGTTATTATTAATTAATCGTTAAAATAAATGCACATAATTTCGTGATCTTGTAATGGCTTGAATAAGGGTGATAAATTAATGTTTATTTGGTAATTAAGAAGGACCTTAGCTTGATTATATCTATCAATTTCGAGTTGTTGAAATAATTAAACCTAGAGACTTTTTCACACAAATGCAGGCATATTGGAAGGCGTAGATTGGCATTAGGCCTGAATTGGAAGTTATGTTGTGTGATTCTTTTAAGAGAGGGTTCTCTTGTAAAAGAGTAGATATACCTCAGCAAAATTTAGTTTAAACATAGTTCTGAAATTAAAATTATTTTGATTTATTGAATTGAAATCAGAGCGACATAATGTAATATACTAAATATAAAAAAAAAGAATTTTGTTCGAGGCTACAATTTATCAAATTGCAAAATTATTTCTCATAATATTGATCGCGCATTCGATAAAGCAGTTTATTATTTGCTCGAACTACCTTGATCCCTCTCCACTTACCTGATGTCCTGACTCCTGACTATGCTCGAGCTGACGGAGTGCGCCTTCAATCACACCAGCGACATCTTAATTATGTGCAGCACTTAACGTCGTCCCTCAACCTGTTCAGGCACTCTGATCAGTTCGATCGCGATATTTCACACGTCACGCGAACAGGGTTGTCATTCAAATTGCTGTAATAGTTTCGAATATATTTTAGATTAATTATGAAAATTAAAAGCAAAAATTGTAATTATTAATAGCCAATGTGTCAGATATTTTGAAATTTTGAAATCACATAAGATCAATTCGATGAAATAAAAAAACTAGAAGAGAAAATACATCACAAACACCCATGCCAAAAATATCAAGAGTTAGAAATTTTCTTTATTCTCTGATTTAGAAGTTGTAGGTCAGGCGATGGCGTAATGTTGAAATACCTATCAACTATTTTACAAAATTATTCTTTTGTAGTACTTAAATACGCCACGCTGCTATTTTTCTTGAATATAATGTAGTTTGTCACACCCCAGCTTTGCAATGTGGCCAAAACCGTTCCTTGAGTAACCTTTAATTATGGCATTTTATTTTTTTACCGCTTTGACAAATAAATATTATTTAATTTAGCCTCATTTATGTAAATCGGCGTAGTAATAATAAAATCATTTTGAAATATTTCTACCGCCGCAGAAAAAAGGTCGCTCCTACAGTTGCTACGTAGCAGTCAGAAATGTTACAAATTACAATAATGACAGTTCATCATCTCTCCGGCCGTCACATCGTAAAGACCTTTTATTAATCTTTCGCTCGGGCCGACGGTCAATTGTTTGTTTGCCAAACGTTACATTGCCACTTTGCTTTTGTATAACGTGTCTTAATTTTTTTCCATGTCCGCTCCCAATGTGGAACATATGGTCTCCTAATGGAGGAACCTTAACAGAATTTTTCTACGAGAACTGCTTGTTACTCAGTTGCTCAACCTCTCTTTTTTTCGAAGAGAGTAGGGATAGAAGGATAGGGCTAAGACACGACTAGTGGTTAGCTAATCGCTCTCGCTACTCCCCGTGAGGATGGGATGGGTGGAAGGGAGAACTCAGACTACGAAATCCATAAATCGATTGAAAGGCCAATCAATGAAAACCATCCGCATCGGGAATTGAACCCGAGACATCTGTAACAATAGCCAGCGACGCTACCAACTGCGCCACGAACGCCGACAATTTTTTATTTTTAAACTATAAATAATTTCTTAAACTATAAGTGATTTCTCTGTATTGTTAACTAACCAACTCCATCTATTAATAAAAAAACGGGACACAGAACCTGGAAGGTGTAATCCTGCCATCCTCAATCGACCCTGCCAGGAAAGTTCGTTTAATGCTCTACAAAATAAATGTCAGTTCAATAAATTAATTCAATACATGGTGGATATATAATTGATAATATATTTTATTTATATGGATTGCTGTCTGTCGTCGTAGAGTGGTTTTTAATCGTATTCAGTTTCGTGGTCGAGAGTTCGAATAAAATACATTCGAATATAATTCGAGTATTTTAAAAATAAAACAAAATTTGTATATGAATTCTATCAACAAATTTATTTTCATAATTTAGCTTGTAATAATTGATTCTGGTCTAATTAATTTTGTTTTTCAGATATCTTTTGGATGCTCCTGATGGATCTTCATTCACCATTTATCATGTGCTGCTTAGGTGATGTCAATTACATATTTAATATTTCATTGTTTTTAAGTGTTTCACAACTTTCTTATAAAATTTTCCATTTGCCGTTTTGGCTGATGCATATTTACGTTTTTTATTTCAGATTGTTATTTATTGATTTGTAAGAGGTCCTTATCATTTTAATTGTAGACTATTTTATTTGGTTTATACATAATCGGTTTGATTACCTTTGAATTCTTGTCAAAATTCTCAACTGTTTTATATACCTTGTAATTATTAACACTCATTTTCATATAAATAGCCTTGTTAAGATTTATATTTCATCAGTTGACAATGTTCGAGAGGAGATATAAAAATTTTGAAGCAGTAAAAAATAAATTGTGTTTTATTTTCAAAATATAATGCCTTTTCACAAATAATTGAAAGTTAACACCTTAAAGGCAATTAATTCGAGTATATTTGTATACTTTTCTGTAAATTGTATGCCAACCCTAAATTAACTGTACACAGTCGAGGTAGATTTCATTTAATAATCTGTGTTTAATCTTTAGACAAATGGCTTTATTCCACATTGCAAAACATAATAATATGCACTTTAGTATGTAAGTTTTCATATGAATCTATATTGATTTATAACAAAATTGCTTAATTATTGACTTTAGATGGTCTTTTTATACGTTTCAGAGATACTTTAAAAGAGCATTACAGAATGTCACTCAAGATACACTTGAGCTGAACAAACCTCACAAATATCTAGTTCTTGGTCTCGAATCAAATATGAAATTGAGGAAAATCTTGATTTGGTCTTGTCTGGAATTGCACCTGAAAGGTTTTGATTCTTAGCTGAGCGCAGTTTTTCTGTTCAGAAAGAAAATAGCAGAAATGCAATATTTAGTGAGTTAACAGAACTGATTGATAGTATTTATAGATCACAATACAATGTGAAACCTTCTCTCGATAGCAGTGGTCAAAACTAGGGAGCATACTAATTGAAAGAGGGTAAGGGGGACGTGAAAAGTTTAACCCTTTTATTCTTTATTACTTGATATATTATAAAAAAATAACTGTCGTGGTTAATCCATTTTTGTGAAAACATGTTCACTCTCAATGTGGAGCGTGTGTACTTTTAATGGACATATTTCAACATTTTTTTTCTACAACAACTGCTCGTTCTATAGTTGCTCATCCAGTCTATTGTCTAAGAGATTAATGAGAGAAAAAACAGAGCTTGGGCAACTAATGGTTAGCAAATCGCTCCCTCTACGCCTTATTTATTCCTCTCCATCTTTACGATTCAAAAATATGTCTACAATATTTTTATAAAATTAGCATTGGAGCCGTGAAGCGTTGTGACAGTTTGCTTGGAAGACACTGCTCTAGAACATCTGGTATGATAAATTAACTGAAGTGCTCGACAAGAACTGGTTGTTTACCACTCATTATCAGTTTCAAAAATTGATAAATTCAAATAAACGATTTGGTGAGCCGAAAACCATACAAAAAGTTATAATTTTAACAATAATTATTATATTACTGTTCTAGCGGGTTTAATTTCCAGTACCTTTAAGTATTGACACGAAGAATAAGTTATATCCGCTTAACAAATTAGTGTTAATTATGTGTGTGGATACTTTTATAAGAATAATTAGTAAATTATTTTTACACCCAATACACCCAATTTAAATTCTCCAGAAATGAGAAAATAACTATCAGGATTTGAATTATATACACTCTAACACTTCCATATTCTCGTAAGCAACTCAATAAAATTATATAACGTGTATATTTCAGCATACCCAAAAAAAGAAATTCTCGAAAATGTTACCTGTCGTACATTAATCACTACTATTTAGGCAATAATATATTCTCTTAGTGTAACCGTTCTCATATTGTCTTTTTTAATAATACAGCAATACACTTGGTGATAAGCACACCATGTCTGGAAATTATTGACTTCTAATTTATTATTAGTTAATTAATTTTGTTCTTGGTCGTGTGGTCAATGTCATCGGCTACAGTTACGGTGCTCACGGGGTTACATTCTCGTACGGACAGTTTTTAATCGATTTATGAATATCTGTTCGAAGGCATGGATGTCAGGCTGATCCTATGAACCTATGATCCTATGGCGTAAGAGGAGCGATTAGTTATCCAAATATCCTGTTTTAGTCATATCCAATCCCTAGTCTCTTCAAAAACAAAAGAGAGGTTGAGCAATTGAATTGAATTTGAGCAATTCTCGTAGAAAATTTTCTGTTAAGATAATTCGTAACTATTTTTTTCCGTGGTTGTGTGGTCAACATCGTCGGCTACGACATTTGCGCTCACGGGTTCGCATCACAGAACAGACAGTTTCAATCGATTTATGAATTTCTTTTCGAAGGCATGGATGATTGTGATGTTAAAAATTTTCTCCCATAAATCCGATCCTAAAAACGGGCCGTAGCAGCAGCTATTACCTAACCATTAGTATTGTCCTAGCCCTAGCCTTCTGTCACTACTGACTACTCGTCATTATCAACTATTTGGATATCGAATAGTAAAACTGAAAATATTCGAATATATTCGAATAGTTTTATGAAGCATACATATAATATTTTCTTAAGGATGGGATACGTACATCTTACAATAATTTACAAATAAATATTTTCCCACTTCTGTCAAACCAGATAGAGACAATACAAATACACAATTCAATACCGTTCCATTGTTTTGCAAAATTTTAAATTTACAGCTGCGTCGGATTACTCCAACGGTACTTCTCCAATCACTGAAATTACGGCATGAAAAAACGGTTTTTTAGTCCCGAGTAATTCGTCAATCTCAAGTTATATGATCTATGATAAAATACTGAAAGCGGCCGAGTTGGGTGAAGACAAAAAAAATCACTCTGGAGAAATTGTGATTGTGATCTTTGGTAGATTTTTGAAAATATTTCATTAAAAATTGTTACGAATAGTATTCGAATATCGAATAGTTAAAAAGGTGTTGAATATATTCGGATATTAAATATTCGAGTTGGAATCCCTTGTCCCTATTCATTTCAAAACTGTTGAGATAAGCTCCACTTGAAGTCCATATTCTACAAATTAGAAGTGAAAATGGTTAACAGTATCCACAATGATAACTCAAATTTAACAAATATACCATAATCAAGCCAGTCTACTACAGTAAATACGTGTATTTTTAAATTAAAAATAATGCTTAATTTTAATTATTTTTTTAATAACATTGTATTACTGTTTCTTGCACAGTCTGTTAATAACATAATTGTATATTATTACTTCATTATGGCAAAAATATTGCTAATTCTTTTATATTTATGTGAAATAATATACATGAAATATTTATTAATGTTGTTAATATTTATTTTGATCATGCGTATCAAATTTCTTCATTTGGAGTAAGTTATTATAGTATTAAATTTCTCTTCGAGATATTACATCCATTGTTTTCATTCAATCAAAGCAATAAACAGTAAAAAGTTTTTTTATTGTTATGTTCTATGTCACACCTTTATTTTAGAATATTAAATATCGAAAATAACACACATTAAATTTCATGTTTACAAGCTTTTACGATCTAAAATATCTGATCTTTATTCCATTGTTTTTTTTTAAATTGCATTATATTTTGAATAAAACTTACAAAACAAATATCTTCTTAGAGCGGCGTTTACTATTTACTAAGTATGCTTCACCGCTCATTCGACCGTGTTTTGGTCAATTGATTTAACCTTCAAAATATACGAAAATGAGTTAATGATTGGATTTTAAAGACGACAGAGCAGGTCTCGGCCAAATGAAGTAAATAAAAAAAATACGTTGACCACTTTTTGGAAGGGAAACGTCATTTTATATGGGTTTTAGGTTTACGAATTCTGACCCGGCCACTTGATGTATGCCACTAATATATCAACACTCCCTACGTATAATACCGTATCTTCAAACAAGTGAATTTACAGGAGTGCATTTCAAAGATTCATTACGTAACTCACCATATAATTACTTTTAAGGTGTTAACTGTCAATTCTTGGTGGAAAGACATTATATTTTAAAAAATAAAACACAATTTGTTTGTACTACTTCCACATATTTATAATGATCAGGACCGGTTTCGCTCATCACGAGCATTATCAACTGATGATGTTCACCATATAATGTTTTCGATAAAAACAGTTTTTACTCTCTAGGATTACCTCTCAAAACACCGTCGATATGATATTACTAATTATAGTCAATCTGTAACTGTCGTATTTAAAACTGAACTTGGAAATACATCTCAGATGACTGAGTAGTGATTCGTTTAAGGAAAACCAATAGTGGGTTTATCTGTATCACTTCCAGCCTTTTCCATTACACGTGCACTTTTAGTTCTTCACCTTGATATGCGGTGACCTTCAATTGGACATAGTTTTGTAGAAACTAACCATTACACAAAAAAAAAGGTCGTGAAGCTTTACTCTATGCCTAATAGCCTAGCTGCAAAAAATATATTCATTGAATAAAACACTAAGGAAAAATTGTTCTGATCAAACAAGCCAGGCACTCGGAAAACAGTCACACTACTCTATTTACAATAATAAGCTATGAAAGATCTTATAGTATATATAAAACAGTCAGTCAGTTGGTCATATTCGACATTTAATAGAAATAAAATTTAATTATCGCGGTATCTAAAATATAAATTATAACTCAGAACTGCGGCCCTTCTACAATTTCAATGTGGTTGAAAAAGTGCCATTATCTCAGCTTGACAGCTTGCTATTGTGGATTCTGTAAAACTACATTCAATTTAGAAATTGCATGAGATAAAATAATAAGAGATATTTTCGCCAACGCTTTCACACTATATGACATATATTTCATTAGAATCCCACGAACACGCTCATCGGATGGTACTGTCGCATTGTAGTGAATTTGGTGAAAATTCTTAGAGAAGATACTGTGGATGACAGCGATAAGCGATCTGCCAAAAATAAACATAGTCTCTTTCTCGCAAATGCCATGTTTATTGATTAGCTTAAAATTTATTTCAACTGGTAAGCAATGCGAAATTATTGTAGCCATGACAACCGAAAATACAATAAGAATAAGAAAATTCCATATAGAATTGCATTGAACTATTAGGACGAGTGTACCTAAAGTCAGCAGTCGCCAGTAGTCGGCCTTTTGAGCTAAAAACTTAAATTATAGTGGATACATTAAAAAAAAACAATTTTTTTCAAAATTCTTGTAGGTAGTCTTGCCACTTGCCAATGTATATCAACACTATACTGACCTATATGATGGAAAACTCAATTAAAAAAAGCACATTTTTGTTTCGCAAGTTTCGACAAGTTCATGTTGTATGGGGATCGCTAACAAAATATACTTTATGTTGCATCATTATGTTTTTTATTGTCGTCTCTAAATTCATTCACGATATTTATGAAGTTTCATAGTATTGGCCGAACACTGGGCAACGAAAGGCCGACAATTAGATTTTGGGGGCCGACCACTGGGAGAATTGGCATTTTTTGTAAACTTCTATTATTTTATGCTTAGTACAATATGAACTATTTTATTTTTAGTTGTTTACATTACTTAATGCATGTTTAATGGAGTAACAGTGAAAAAATATGTATTTATCATTCATTGACTCAAAATCACTTTTGAAAGTATACCTGTCGCTTAACTGGCCGACCACTGGCGAAATGACCCGATAAATAAATTTGAAATCTTATCCGATTTATATTATTCCAAATTTAAGATGAGATCCCTTATAATTAGAATTCGTTCACGTAATAAACAATAAATTATTTATTTAGCGTCGTAGTGATTAATCCCGGTTCTCAAGCCATGATGAGATGACAATATTTAATGTCGAATTTCTTTCAATATTTTAGAACGTATTTCCTAATTTGTTGAATGCTTGACGCGATTAAACAGTAGGCCGTATGACGATGATGACAATTATCCCGTTCGGTTAGTGGTGAAAGAATGATGAAGCTTTTTCTTTACTTTTCACTTTTGTCCTCTTTTCTATTTGTATTCCACCTTGGTTGTCATATTGTATTTTCTCACGTTTTCTCGCAGACTTTTTTTTCTTATAAGTGTCATTTTATGAAATATTTTCTTTATTAACTATTATCAATTTTGCTGACTTGACGTAATTCTTTGGCATTTAACAAAACTTTTCCTCGAATATCACATTTAGTAAAGATGCAACATCATGTGTTACTACAAATATAAACATTTGATGGTAATGCCAGTATTAGAATTCGAACCTGGAACCATGACTTAATTGTGCCGAACGATTGCAATGTTCATGTCATCTGAATATCATATCTAAATATCCATATGTCCACTCCATATTTATAGTGGCTATCTGAATCCGTTATATCCGGGATTTAAATAAATTTTACAGATATGTTTATTCGATGTTCATACACGTAGGGATTTTTAGTAAGGAAATTTTCAAACACACACAGAAAGTCACCCTACTCTGTATCACCTTATTGCAGCGGTTTCCAACCTTAATGCTACGACGCCTCCCGTAAAAAATATTTTTTTCCGCTCCTCCCACGTTTTAAATATTAAAAACAAGATTATGCTATAACATATACGTACATGCAGTGGTGTAGCTAGGGGCTTTGTCGACCCCCCTCCCCATCATTTTTCTCCCAAAAATGATTTAATATTTACAATAGTGTTGTAATACCGATATCTTTAAAATTACTTACTATTTATTTTTAATTATAAACCATCACGCTATAGAAAATTGTGCCGCAGGTTCAAAATTTTTATATATCAACATAATTTCTTGAAAAACATGTACTATATTTTTACAATTTGTCATTTACAAATGTTATATGTAATATTAATATTGTAGAGAGTAAATGTGTAAGATAAATAAGATATTCAAATGTGTCTTTAAAATAATATTTATATGAAAATAATGCAAAAATATTGATTGACAAACCATTAATATATTGTACATTCAAATTGAAAATTAATTTTGAATAAGCATTACCACCGCATTATCTATTTGCAAAAAAACATGAAAAAATGGTAACAAAAGTATTTGTCCTTGCTTTGCTCTTAGCAAAATCGTCAGCAACATTATCAAAATCTGTTTTATCTGCCAGTCGGTGTTATATTGAAAGTATTGCAAGGTTTTTTAATCGCAAATTGCTCACTGTCGATGTTAAATAGTTTTTTTACTAATTTCAACCACAATTCATAATTCAGCATCAGCATGTTCACAACAATTTCTTCTTTCTACCTTTACATTTAGGCTTTATGGTTATCCTTAGATTATTTTTATTTGTTTATTACCTATGGAATTTCCTGTTGATTTTCAAAAATGCTTCCTCCAAGAGTGTATTTTGCTAATGAGTAAAATAAACATTCATTCACTGAATTTTTACTGTTAAATTACGATATGAAGTTTTATTTATTTGTAGGTATATTGGTATGAAAATTATATTTTAATTACAAAATCTTGGTGCCTCCCCGGTTGGAAGCCACTGCTTTATTGAGAAGTGGAATACATAATCCAATTCAGTTTTTTTCTAGAAATTTCTGAGAAAAATTCTTTAAAACTTGGTTGCATGCACGTTAGCGCTTTGAAAGTAAAACAAGAATTCGATAACGGAAGAGCTTTTATGAGTTGAGAGTTGAAATTATTTCAAGTGTCGAACGCGAATTCCTAGTTCATATCTGGACATTCCTAAAGTATTTGATCAGCATCCTGAATCATATTCAAATCGCTTTCCCAACCTCCACCCGCTATGTGTATGCAGCCGCTGTTTCAGGCCGTTTTCCATAACACAACAACGATCAAGAAAATAAACCAATTTATTCCTCATATTCGTGGCAGATCTGCACGGAACCACTCTTTTAGCCACGCTGTATTGTGCATGATAAAAGAAAAGATAGAGAGAAAAAAAAAGAAAATGTGAATTGCTCAGCCACTTAGCCTAAGCGACTAACCGGCCAAGTTGGAAGAGTTAGGCATTGAAGTGACCATGACCAGTTATGAATTGGCTGTGAATCAGAAAACATCTTTTAATGTATGCAAAAAACAACATAAGGCAGTCGAATCGCTGCATTCCTATGCAGGGTTCCACGCAATCTATCGGTCTCGGGTCACAGTAACCTAACCGCCGCAATTCGACTTCACACTGTCGTTAGTGGAATGATAAGCGCTACGATAAGGGTTCTTATTAGACGCATCGCGGACCGCCACAGGGACCGAGAGATGCACCAACGGTCGTGATAACGAAGATAAATGCCACAGTTTGACAAACTTTATAAGGTTAAACAGTAAAATATTTTACTCGGACACCCGTCCATCAATGACTTATAAACTAAAACTAAAAAAGTCAGAAGAGTTTGTCGAATAATATCGAAATAAGGGGATCTAGGGATAAAATATTGTATCAAAATAAATAGCTTACTAAATTTTGACGAACAATTTAATCTTCCTATTTTAATTTAATGTTAATTGGTTAATGGTTGCTCGCAATTTGTCCTACCAATTGTTAATGCGATTGCTTTCCCAATTAAGATTAAAATTCATTAGTATTCTAGTAATCAGTATTAAAATTAATTCAAATATCGATGTTGTTTCTAGACTTGGTGATAATAATTTTTGTTAATTTATCTTATCTTATATATAATACCGGTCTGTAGGCGTAGATGTAGACGTTTTATTACTATCACATACACATGTAAGTATGAAATTTTCTCATGACCTAAGCGTCCGCGGTATACATAAACAATACACACAGTTCCGACGTGACGCAAACCCCGAGGTTTCAAACAACAACAATCATTCCGTCAGTATGGAAACTAAAGAACAGCCACGTTCGACATTCAGTATTTCAATTTCAATATCGTCATCTATGACGGGCGTTCCCAATAGTATATAATATACGACATAAACTATTTAGTAACTGTCAGTTTGAGTTCATTCGCGCACTCAAAGGACTGAAGATGACGAAATGTGAAACCCGGGTCGTTAGTGACGAAATACATAGAAATGCGTAAAATTTAAACAGTTCTAATTTCATTTTGAAATTCCATCAAAACCCTAAAACCGATATATTAAATTATTTTGAAGTGTTTGTTGATTATTTGTGTGTATTCACCGTTTATAATCAAAGGAACAATTTATATGGTCTTTGTAAATTTTCCTGCAATAAGATTAGTAATTAGAGTTTTTATGTCGACTTCGTGGTGCATTGGTCAACATCGTTGGCTTCGGTTACGGATCCCACGGACTCTCATCCCATCCCACGGAAAGATTCATAAACTGATTATTCAATCGATTTATGGGGTAATGTTCGAAGTCATGGATGTTTGATATCATCAAACCGATAAAAAAAAGCATTCAGTAATTATTACATTAGGTTCCCCAATTATTCAGGATCACAGTTTGCGAATCACTGTGAGAAAAGATTTCGAGTACGCATGCATCATTTGCGAACATGGGTTATGATACTTACGTAACTACCCGGTCAAACAAGAAATTCTAGTATCGTTCGATTTCGTATTTCCGTAAGGACCTCGCTAGTAGACCTATCAAAGCATTAGTCACTCTTCGAACGTCATACAAAAGAGAATCACGTTTACCTTTTCAGGGACACATCAATTAAATTACCATTAAAAAGTGATATTCTCACTAATTTATGGAAATTCATTTTAAAACTACGTTTTTACTTTACTAAGTCTGCTCCAAATGTGAATCATATGGACTCCTAATGGAGGTATCTCAACAGAAGTTTTCTAAGAGAAGTGCTTTTTAATCAGTTGCTCAACCTTTCTTTTTCGAAGAGAGTAGGGATATAATTATAATGCTTTGAAACGACTAGTGGAAGGGTGGTGGTGAATCCTAGACATCACAGACATCCGTGATTACGAACAGAAATCAGTAAATCGATTGAAAAATCAATTTATGAAACTTTCCGTGCTATGATTTGAACCTGTGAGATCCGCAACCGAAGCCAACGACGTTCACCACTGCACTACGGACGTGACAATCATTTTCTAGCTCATTGTTTGTCAAACATTTTTTACCTTACGGCACACTAGGGAAAGAGTATTTGTTTCGCGGCACACAACATAAAAAGTACCTAAAAATGAAATGTACTTTATTAATACATATGAATAAAAAAAATCTTAGTGTAGGTAACAGTACACAATATTGTTGTATAAACATATATAATGTTTACAAAAGTGGTAAATTTGTATCATTGAGAAATAATGCATTTGATTTTCAGAAAGAATTATATCAAAACGACTCTCTAAATGTAATAAAACAAACATGTAAATTCTCATTTACCATCTTTAGCCGCTCTTTTTTTTATTTCATTTCCAAAAACCTTTTTAAAAAACCAAAGCGTCTAAGCTGTGAGTTTTTAACCTGTCTTGTCCAGAGTTCTGATTTGTCATCATTAGTCGCGGCACACCTGTGACTTCTTGTGGCACATTAGTGTGCCACTGCACACAGTTTGGCCGACACTACTCTAGCTACTTGTGAATTTTATTTCTCATTTGATAGCGCAAACATAGCATAACCGAGCCACAACAGATACTGCACCTGTTTTTTTAAATAAACTATTGCAGAGTATTTAATTCTTGATTGATATTCTTGAGTGGTAGCCCTACATTAAAATACCATCATCTGTATAAATAGCCGCAGGAATGGAGGAATTCCGATGTTATCTTTTGCATACACTTTCAACACAAATGAAAACATCTTCAAGTCATGTATTCTATTCTATTGAACACCTTTTATAATACACTTTATCAAAATACTTTGATTCGTAGAAATTTAAGAAATGTGATTGATACTATAGATGGGATATTTATCATTATGAAATCTTTTCATTAGGAATAAGGTAAACGTACCAGTAGTTGACCGCGTAAGAGAAAAATTCAACAAGAATAACGATTAGACCGAACGATGATAATGCAAATGTATTCATAATGGATCAAATGACTTAATTAATATGATAAGACAAATATTAGGAAAGGGACCGTTACAAAAAAAACGTAAATTTTTAACAACCATGTTAATGTTTCAGTAGTTGACCATCTAAAGAATTGAAAGTTCCTGTCGTTGACCACTTTTTTCGGTAGTTAACCATGTCTAATCAGAGGGTTTCATGACAACATTTAATCAGAGTGGCCTCAGAGTTTGCTATAAGACCACTCTTTGTTTAATCAAGTAGCATATCCTTACATTCACTGATATCTTTAACAATTTTCTTAAGAAATTCAAAATAAAATACTTGCTGCGTAAGAGGTTGTATTCAAATGGCCGCTATGACACCACGATGACATATATGGTGATGTGTTAGTTCCTCAATCTGAAAAACGATGGTTTCACTTGTCTGAACTCTACAATTTAGAGTAATCCCGTGTCTACGTTTCTTATTTTAGGTACTTTTATTGAAAAATGGTCAACTACTGATACATGGTCAACTATCAATACATTTACCTTTTTATTTTACTACATTTATCTATTTAAATCAATTGAGATTATTAAGACTTCTGAATTCATCGTTCGCCACAGTGCGGCTATTACGACACATGCGTGCGGCTTTTCAAAAATATTATATTTAAAAATAAAACCAGCACACTTTCTGTATCACATTATGTAAATATGTTCAAGCATAAAAAATCAACAAAACTTGGAGTCATGTCTAATATTAAAAACTACAAATGACACCTTGAATTTGCCAACAAAATTCAACATATTAATTGAATGGATACTTGCTTTAGAAGAACTCCATCATAATATGGTAAACAAAGCAAAAGATCTGTTGGACATGAGTTATAAAATATAGTAGGTAGTTAGCTGTTTTTAGAATTACTACGGCGATTGCGTGATGTCAAAATAGCTATCAAATTAACTGTATTTAATTCTTTCGGAAATAAATATTTTTAACGATATTCGCTTCCTACTCGGAGCATATGGCCACTAAACGGTGCCTTCAAGATTATCTGTCCTCTGCTAGCCTCTTAGCTTCCTCCCAGGTCATCCTAGCGTTCCTAGCTCCCCCGAGTACAGCAGATGGTCATCAGCGGATTTCCAGGGTGACGGAATCTATCCGTTTAGTAAAATAGATATGCATGATTCAGGCTACCCTGGGGCATCTTCAGCATACGTCCAAGCTACGTGTATTGGCGCTCTTTTTTATTTTGGACGTAATAAGGGGCTGATTCGTCCGCTCGCTTACCTCCGAGTTCCTGGCAAACTGATGTTTATTTTAAATTCATTAAAAAGCTTAAATAACACTAATACAATTTATATTCGACATCTTAATTATATCACAATTATAATATAATTGCATGTACATTAATATATTAAATCCGATTATCTTTTTAGTTTTAAAGATGGCTAAAATGAAACACTTATCTCTATTACGTAATTCTTATGGAATTAAATAATTCGTTATTTTTACCTCATTAAAGGTGTTTTATGATATACATTTCGAAAAAGTATCCGATTAATATTTCAATATATACATAAAAATAACTCTCGTCTTTTCATCGATAGAAAATCAGGTTGGCGTTTTTTTTGGTATGCGTGGGAAAAACATATTTAGAATTTAATAAATTACATTGCGT
Organism: Himalopsyche phryganea; assembly: GCA_022494535.1. Classification (NCBI taxonomy): domain Eukaryota; kingdom Metazoa; phylum Arthropoda; class Insecta; order Trichoptera; family Rhyacophilidae; genus Himalopsyche; species Himalopsyche phryganea. The sequence continues at coordinate 858,679 of JAGVSL010000127.1, read as the reverse complement.
TAACAATTCTTAAGTAAATAAAATAATGAGATAACTTTGATAATATATTTTTGATAAAAAATCACATTTTTAAATATTTATGATTTGTAATTTAATTATAATATTATGTTGAATTTGAAACTCATTTACCATTATTGTACGCGAGTCGAAAATGATATTTTAGATTCCATTTTGAATTGACATCAATGTAATTTATTTTAGAATAAATTAAATCCATTCTCAAGGTATTTATCAAAACACATTTTTAGTTTTTGGTATTTAAATATCCATATAAATATAATAAGGTACTAATGACGAAACTTTTTCATAAAATATATAGATAATTATAAAATGTTTCATAATAGATATATTTTGTGATTATTCTTATTACTTTCCCAAATTAAAATCAATTCTAATCTGCCTATGGCCTTGATATGCAAGAATAATTCATCATTTAATTTAAGACATCGACTGAGGGTGCTTGATTGAATTTCAATATCAAATTTGGATAATTGAGATTTTGTACACTTTCATGTATTTTGTCACTAACGACCCGGGTTTCGCCTTTCGGCATCTTCAGGCATTCGAGCACACGAATGGACTCAAACTGACAGACAGCAAACAGTGTCTAACGTTTATATAGAAGATCTCTATATATCTTCTATATAAACGTTAGACACTGTTTATTGTCTGTCAGTTCGAGTCCATTCGTGTGCTCGAATGCCGGAAGATGCCGAAAGGCGAAACCCGGGTCGTAAGTGACAAAATACATGGAAGAGTACAAAATCTCAATAATCCAAATTTATTTCATCATTGTTCTGGAAGAAAACACTAACTGAAAAATACTTGTTTTGAGTAATTGGACTTCGAAGTTTTTTAAATGTTTGAATTGCTATACGTTTTTCATTTAGATAAAAGTAAAAAATTATCAAAGTAAAAGTATGATTTGTAAAAATAAGTATGTTCTTCCATACAGTAGAGTTTAAAACAAGGAAAATTTTGGTATAACTAACTGAATACGTAATTTTTTCGATTTAGTTTTTTCTTCCAGAACATCGACAAAATATTGAATTCACGTGGTTGATCACTTTTATGGTGTAAACTGTCTATTATTGGTGGAAAGACATTACATTTAAAAAAAACACAATATGTTTTATTTATAATGATCAAGACCGGTTTCGCTTAGTTGATATTGTTTGTCTTGTTTACTATAAACTCGTGAAAATGGTACAAAACAAAATGTGTTTTAAAATAAATGGTATTATATACATATAGTTTCGACAATGGCACGATGCCGAAATACTTATCTAATTACACGTTCGATTTATTTTTAACGTTTTTTTTTCATTGACTCAAAATCAATTGGTAGCCTCATCACATCGAATAATATAAATCGACTCAAGCTAATTAAAAAACAACTGATGATTTTATACAAGCCATTATGAAAATCCATATACACAAATGTTATATGGTGAGTAAAAAAACGAATAGTAATTAACAAAAAATCGAAAATTGCAACTAAACCGAAACGCAGAATGGTGACAAGGGCGAATTATTAAAAATACGGTAAAATAAAACGTCCAATTATTGAACGGAACCATAAAAATATCAATTTAGTAGCGGGAAAATCAAAACTACGGCGAGTTATTTCGGATTTTCACCGTATATTCAATTAATAAACTTTGCTATGTATACTGTAGTTCGAACATCAAAAGGAATTTGTCAAAGGCCACTACAGTTTCAATATATTTAAAACATGATTAGTTTATTAATGTACGAAATCTAAAACTAAAAGCTTTAGTAGAACCATGTTATTATTATGCTGCTCGCTATAAGCTTTTTGGAACACAGCTTTTGATGGATATGCTATGAAATGCGGAAGTCAAAAAAGCTTTATGCTTTTAAACCACTTTGCTTTTTACCCTTTAACAAAGGCTTTGTTTAACAAGTTATGTATTCGAAATACTACTTTTTATCATGGATTAATTATGGAATATATTAAATTCAATTAATAATTACCTAACTAAATTGATTAAAATGTTTATAAAATACCATCGGTTGCATTTTTTTCAATATATCCGCTCTCGATATGCAGCATATGTCCTCCTCATGAAGGCATCTCGGCTGACCTTTTTTAGGGCTAGGAAGTCTTCGAAGAGACTAGGGATAGAAGGATAGGGCTAGAACAGGACTAGTGGTTAGCTAATCGCTCTGGCCACGCCCCGTGAGGATCGGATGGGTGGGAAGGAGTTATAGACGTCACAAACACTCAGACTACCAACAGAAATCCATAAATTAATTGAAAGATCAACTTATGAAAACCGTCCGCACCGGGAATTGAACCCGAGACATCCGTAGCGGTAGGCAACGACGCTACCAACTGCGGCACATAAGCTGACAGGTTAGCTAACCACCCTCGCTTCACCTCATTTTTAGGATCTTCCGTCAGTACGTATACCCTCGATTAGGGCTTCCAATCTCGGGATCCGGGATCCCGAAATCCCGGGATATCGAGCAATTAGTCAATCTTATAATCCCGGGATTGACTTTAAACCAATATCGGGATTTCGGGATTCGCTATAAAGCAGTAAAAAATAATTTATATTAAAATGCAAATTCTTATTCTTGTCTCCGAAGAACTATAAAATACAAAATGCACATTATTACCCGACTTACTATAAGAACAACGTTTCCGGCGGCTGAGTACCTAGATATGTTGGATTTATATATTTTCAACATAATTGATATAATTTAAGACATCGACTGAGGGTGCTTGATGGAATTTCAATATTAAATTTGGATTATTGAGATTTTGTACACGTTAGTGACAAAATACATGGAAGTGTACAAAATCTCAATAATCCAAATTTAATAATTGATATATGTGTTGCCTTCTGTTTCACATTTATATTTTGCGAGCGGACAGGAACAGACAATTTATTGTTTTTTTTGCGTCATTCTTTACAAAAAACAGTTGACCAGTACTATATTTTTCAATGCTCAATGGAAGATTTTTTGTCATTTAACTGTAACATGTCTTCAATTACTAATAAAATACAAAAAATTCGAAGGAAATAAACGCGCAAGATTCTACTTGCAAATACTATTTCATAATTATGAAGATTCCTAGTAACCTATATATTTTACAAACATTTTTTGTGTGATTGTACATGTTCATAATTATTATAATTTTGTATTATAATTTTTATTTATATATATTTTGTATTAACTAGGTAGTTAATAAAAAATCATCGTATAGGTACTTAGGTATTTTGTTCTTTTATGCGTTTTTAGGAACATCCTCCTATTTTGTATGAACTGCAAATCCCTTTTCACGGGGTTTTATTTTTATTTTGTAACAGGATTTTTATATTTTTTTCCGTGGCTTTATTTACACGGTTTATCGTGGTACATTATTACCTACAATTTTTTTTGACAATTTAAAATTTGAAAACCTGGCTTTTTTCAATCCCAGGATCAGAAAAGGGGTCCGGGATTGGATGCCCTACCCTCGATATGCAATCATGTAGTAAACGCGGTAATAAACTTTTGTAAATATTTAATATTTTAAAAATAAATCACAGTTTTTTTGTACTACTCCTACATGTTTATAATGACCGGGACCGGTTTCGTTCATCAAGACCGGTTCTGATCATTATAAACATGTGGAAGTAGTACAAACAAATTGTGATTTTTTTAAAATATAATGTGATTACACCAAGAATTGACGGTTAACAACAGTGATATATTTAATACATTATAATATATAGCATAGACGTGAACAAACTCTAACCGTCTACGACCTTTCATTATATTATAATGTCCTCTTGTTAGCGCAAAACCTTCGCGTTGTTTATTATCAGTTCTGCCCTGTCCCCTGTTATCCTGTCCAGTTCTGTCCTGCACTGTGCTTTTGCCTGTTTGCAATCGCGTGCGAAAGGGCGCATGGCCATAAATTAACTCGTTTAGTTGTCTGTGACACTTTCTCCTCGCGATAAGAGCTCGGGAAAACAAACAGACGCCAATCGTTGCTTTCATGCACGCATTTAATGGATTTTAGACATTTAAAGTTTTCTACATTTCTGTATAAGTTAATAATATCTATATATATAATCCGGTATGTGGTAACTTGTTAGCAGAGGCATGTTGCTTCTATAAGCCAAGCCGAAACGAGTAAGCACAGTAACCGAAGTCAACGACATTGACCATTCGACCGCAGACCCGATTTATTTATTTCTGTTCGAAAACATAGATGTGGCTCGTATATTCAGTTAGGGACTGGGTATGTCTAAAATAAGTTTAGTAAGCAAACTTATGCCAACATTCGAAGACAATCATTCTCGTTTGGGGTTTTCTGTTTTCCCAGATAAAGTCTTCAGTTGACATAATATTTTTAGATAGCCGTACTTAGCTAGGTTACATGCTAGAAAGGGATATAGAGACTTAAGTCTGTACCCACCCTAGCACTGACTTTAGCCAGGTAATTAGGAGTCCGCCTCGCGGACTCCACATAATAGTTTCAGTAAGACAGCAAAGGTAGAGGGAACAAATTTCTCAATTCAGTTCTCAACCACCCATTCGAATTCCGTTACAGACGATATTATACATTGATTTATATATTTCTATTCGAAGGCATGGATGTTTGGCTGTCTAAAATTCTCTCCCACCCATCCAATCCTAAAAGTGTGGCGTAGCAAGAGCGATAAACTAACCACTAGTCCCGTTCTAGCCCTATCCTTCTATTCCTCCCTGCTCTCTTCTTGAGTTGAGCAACTGAGTAAAAAGCATTTCTGGTAGAAAAACACCTGTTAAGTTCTAAGGATCCATTAGGGGGCCATATGCTACAAATTGGGACTGGACGTGGTTATGGACCATAAAAAGACGTACCAAAACAACACCGAAAAAGAGAGGTTAAGCAATTACGTAAAAAGCAGTTCTGATAGAAAAACTTCTGTTGAGATAATCTTCTTTAGGATTCTCTAAGTTAGACATGTTCTAGCAATTTCGCATTTACATCATTCAATAGACATAATATAGTTTGTCACTTGACGATATTTACACTTTTAGCGTATCCACAGCCTACCGGCTAGGGATTCCAACTATTCGTCATTATCAACTATTCATTTATCGAATAGTAAAACTTACTGAAACTGTTCGAATATACTCTGGTATTATAATAGTTTCTGGAGTAACTTTATAATATATTATACTAAAATAAAACATTAAAATGTATTTATTCAATCACATTTATTCAAATTGTTAATCACTGATATACATATAATATTTTCTTAAGCATGAGATACCTACATTTTATAATTATTAACGACTAAATCATTTCCCACTTCTGTCATTTGACAGAAGATAAAGACAATATAAATACACATTCCAATACCGTTCCATTGTATTACAATATTAAAATTCTGCAGCTGCGTCGGGTTAATCAAACGGTATTTCTTCAATTACTGAAATTACGTCATGTTTAAAGTGTTTTTTAGTCCCGAGTCATTCATCAAATCTCGAGTAATTGTGATGTGATCTTTCGTTGTTTTTGTAAAATATTTCATTAAAAATTATTACGAATACTATTCGAATAGTTGCGAATAGAATTATTTGAATTTAGAACAGTTAAAAAGGACTGAATATATTCGGATACTGAATATTCGATTTGAAATCTTTACTACTGCCTCATGGAGTATATGAAGTAAAGATATAACATTGAATTATGTGGCAGCATCAATAAATAAGGAAGATGGAAACATGATATGAAATAAAATTATGTTGTTATATGTTTCAAAACAGTATAAATAATAAAATTAAAATTATTATTACATAACATATTAAGCCAGAACTTCACATAAATAATTATGTATTAAAGTAAAATAGTACCAACATCACATAAAACCCGACAACTCAAAGGATTGTTACGTTGGTATAAGCAGTGCAGTACAAAAGACTTTTTGATATACACACCATCATACCTATGGTGTTTTGGTCAATTGATGATTTTTTCGAAGGTATTTTTTAGGTTTAAAAATTCTGACCCTGTCACCTGATGCAAGCCACTATTATGTCGACACTCCCTACGTACAATCCCGTATCTGCAAACATGAGAATTTACAGGAGTGCATTTCAAAGATTTATTACGCAATTCACCATATAATGTTTTCGATAAAAACAGTTTTCACTGCCTCCTGAACAATTTCAGTTATGAGGGTTACATCAATTGGCCAAAACATCTTCGATGTGTTTTTACATTTTAACAAGGGGGCACCTATATATCACAGCACCCCCTGAGTTTAAATTGATAACTATTTCGGCTTCATGCCATCTTTTTTACATACGTTTCATTTTTACCTTATTATAATGCAGTTCTACCAAATAAATTCCAATACCATCAAGAATACATAATCATTAATAAACATTTGGTATCATTCTTAGATAACAATAAAATCGGTCATTTTCGCTGTTCAATTTTAGCTATAATAAATATTTTGTGACGAAATGTGAAACTTGATGTTTTATAATACTCTAGCTTTCAACGGCGATTCGGAATATCATAAAAGATATCATTGCAAATCTTTCAATTTATAAAATTTCAAATATTTTGATTTTTGTAACCATACCCGCTCCCAATGTGGACTATATGGAATCCTGATGGAGGTCACCTCAACAGAAGTTTTCTCTACGAGTACTGCGTGTTACTCCTTCGAGGAAAAGAAGAGGTAAAAGGGCAGCGGTAGTGTTTAGCTTATTGCTCTCGCTACGCCCCGTTTTTAAAATCGGATAGGTGGGAGGGAATTTAAGACATTACATACATATTTTATTCCTTTAAAAATCAATTTACGAAACTGCTTATTTCATCGTCACCGAAGCCAACGACGTTGACAACTCAACCACAGACCCGGAAAATATTGTTAATAGTGATACTATACAGTCAAAAATTTAATTTGAAGAGTTCATTTTCATCGATTGCTTTTTATTATTGACTCTTTTATGATACTACGTCACTGGAAACATAAAGCGTTTGAAGATCGGATTAACGTCACTAAAAATCTTTACGACATGGAATAGCCAACATCCAAATATTTCTTAAACCAATATACTAATAAACATTGAGATTAATACTTAAGCGATACACCTGCAGTAAACTTCATCGTCATTATAAACAATCTAATAAATACTTCACGTGGGATATTTTAATACTTTCAGTGTATTCAAGATAATCTTAAAAACCACAATCTTAAAAAAATCCATTAAGACTATAAATTATTATTATTAGAAATTATTGCATAAGGGCTCCCAGCCATCCAGGATTGACCGGGATCCCGGTGGAAGATTACAGGAATGCCTAGACTTAAAAAAAGTGTATGTCTATTACTTGCGATGAAAAAAATACTCTTTAAATAGACCACGATTCAACTAATTTATCAATATAATTTAAGACATCGACTGAGGGTGCTTGATGGAATTTCAATATCAAATTTGGAATATTGAGATTTTGTACAATTCCATGTATTTTGTCACTAACGACCCGGGTTTCGCCTTCCCGGCATCTTTAGGCATTCGAGCACTGAATGGACAGTACTGACAGACAGTAAACAGTGTCTAACGTTTAATTTGAGGTTTGTTAATTGTCATTTTTCAACTTCTTTTAGAAAGATAATTGCATCTCTCATATATTGAAAGAATAAATCACTTGACTGTTTTTAGTCCCTCCGGAGATTTTTTCTGTACTAAGCCATATAAAAATGTATCAGTCTTTCAGATATTCAACTTTTCTTGTTTGAGGTTTGTTAATCGTCATTCATTTTTTCTTCAAGAGCGAACTAAAGTTTCTCGCTTTAATTCGTATCAAATATTTAAAATTGCTACATAAATATATATAGTTATAATGCAGGATTTGTTATTTTGCTGACCATGTTTGTTACTTTGGCAAGGAGACATTTTTGGAAACTATTTTCACTTTACGAGACTTAGCACATTGAGTCCCGTAGCCGTGTTTTCTCGTGATAAACCAGTTTATCAAAAACAGTCATATTTGAGTCATCAAGCGATACGCATTACAACGGAATCCTGGTTTTAATTATAGTCAAGACTTAAAACTTTCCAAAACAGTCATCTAATTTGTGTTATTGCCAAAATACCATACAAAAATTAAATATTAAAATGTTTTAAACACTATTTCCATAGTTATAATACTTTTAGTAAACGCTTATTATTTCTTCAAAAATGGGTCGGATACAGGGGTTGTTTTACCTGATTTTGGCCGGAGCTGATAGTGCTAAGAATGAATTCATTTATCTCAATCCATCACCAGAATGTTGTTTTAAGTTTATACATTGTATAAAAAATGAATTTAAAGACATTTACAGTCCAGCGCTTTTGTAGAGAGATCATTTTCTTTAATGAAAGAAATAAAAAAATCACTAGAAATAGTCAAAGTATATCAAACTTTCTGCTCTTACGATAGAATCAATTGAAAAAACATATGGAAAATTTAAAACAGGAAAATAAGTTAAATGGCTATTGATGAATTTTGAAAGATAGTCCAACGAATAAAACTAGATTTCAAAAGCTATAGTTACCTACATTACTTGGCCCTCACCGAAGTTGGAACTTGAATTGTCAGTCTAGAATAAATTTCTCCAATTGCTAGTTTATGCAAAATCAATATATAAATGTCTACTTTTAATAACCGTTGCTAAAATATCAGTTTTGGAATTTATTGAAATTTCAGTTCTCGTTGAGTATGGCAACATTCCTAACGAGAAGGTGGCACCCTCACTAGCGGCAATGTTAAATTGGTACATCTATGGATAAGTTATTTATTTTCCACCCTCACAGAATGTCTTGTATCAAAAGTAATCGCCCGCCACTAATATATATATAATTCATGCACGGATTTTCCGTACCCGTATAATCAGGCATTAACTATATATGTTATACATAATTCAGTTTTTTATTTTGGACACGTCCTGGAACTGCTTCGGAAAGTTTGACACTCCTATATCGCACTCATAGATGTATTTAATAATTTACATGCCGATATCACTGATGAAAAATGACAATGAACCAAATATTCATTTACGTGGTATGGTGACGATTTTGGGAGAATATATTTTTTTTTAAATGAATATTTGTAACACATGCCCAATCGATTTCGTCTTACAAGTTGACCTAAAAACGGCGTTTAACTATCCTTTCAAAACAGATTGAGAGACTGACTTACCATCTCTTCTTCGTTGGCGACGTCCATCTCAAGATCATTTTTTCTTGCAAATAATGATCATCAACGGCCTTCTAAAACTAGAGAATCCATCCAGGATTTAACTACCCTGGGACACCCACAGTACATACACAAGCCATGTCTATATCCGCCTTTTATTTTTGAACATTTTAAGAGGCTGCCAAATCTCGTATTCTTTTCTTAGAATTAAAAATTTGGTCAGGATTTACATATTTACAGCTAATTATTGTTGAATAACTGATCCTGAAATGTACTATTAGGAGTGAATAAAAAGGGACTATTTTTAACGAGTTTGTGAGATTTAAGCAAATAATGACCGTAGCAATGAGACTTACATAAATTAAATGCCAAAATTTCGAAGGCATATTAAAAGATTCTGCTTTTTGTTTTTTATTGAGAGATAAATAAAAATACAAAACATGTTCTAACTTGCAAAGCATTTTTTGTGTAATATTCTATGATGACTTTTAAATATTGAATGTACATATCTAATAACATACAAACTCGTCATGTTAATAGTTTTTTTTTGTTGCCGAAGATATTCAAAACAATAATAATTCAGTTTTGAATCGTTCGCCCGAGGCGGCCATCTTCTCCATTATTCCAAAATCCAATCAAATATAATTCACCTTGCAACATACTTGCTGGTTTCACCTTTCGAAATCAGCTGAATGAATTCTAACGTTGTGAATCATCCAAGTATTTACATAATCAACAACAACATCTGATTTGATTGTTTTCAGATGAAGATTTTTAAAAATGCTTTATACTCTTGACGCCATAATTATCCATCGTTTACGATTGGACGTAAAGCATAATAAAAATTATTGCTTTAATTGTTTTATTTTTTTCCTATGTCCACTGTCAATGTAGAGCATATGGCTTCTTACCGGAGGTAACTCTACAAGAATTTTCTATTAGAACTGCTTATTACTCTGTTGTTTAACCTCTCTTTTTCGAAATGAGTAGGGATAGAAGAATATGGTTAGACAAGAATAGTGGTTAGCTAATCGCTAAATGAAATCCATAAATCAATACACAAATAAACATCGAGAGGTAAAAAAAATTATTATGACGAATTCATAAAATATGCAACTACATAAAACACGAATATTTTGTTACATGAGGGGTGCAATTTTGTTGGGAAAAGCCAAAAACTGATATGTCCATAATCTTAACTTAACAGGGCGAGCATTTAAGTCCGTGATATGGGATATGATTTTTTTAAATAATGTGAAATATTATGTTTGGTCTCACTGAATTAGAGAAGACATCATGTATGGTAGACATGTCAAATTTTGACAGTTAAAAAATATCGTATTAACCATGAAATATCAATCAAATCCCAAAAAGGCATATTCTGGATATATCAGCTTTACTCATTGCCATAGAATTTATAGGAATGGGCTACCAGCGATTACGCAAGTCAAAAAAGGTAGACCACCGAATGACCAATTTGAATATGTACATTGATTCTTCAAATGTTATATGCGTTTGTATCCAAAGCCGGGAATCTTTCCCAATATCATGTTCGATCCTAGAAACGAAGCGAAGAGACTGTAGAGCGAACGTTTAGCCTACTGCTAGTGCGTTTCTAATTCCATCCATCATCCTTTTTATTTAGTCGTATTCCTCACGTGTGAGGGTCGTGACTCCACCTATTGCAACAATTCCATTGCTTTTGACGATTCGTTTCTGCACTCCGCTGCTCTGAGGGTCATCGGCAAGGAGAGGCGTCCTGCGGCGTCCTTCAGTTGTGGTTTCTCCGCGTTTCCTTCTGCCTTCTACCGTTACTGTGATGACGAACCCCTCGAGATTTCGATAGGCTTGCGGGCGATGTGACCAAAAAAACCGATGTCGCCAAAATAGCTCTTGTATAGACAGACGGCCGAGTGTCTATCCTGTATTTGGAGCTCTTTCAGGATAGAGGCGTTTGTGCGCTTCTTAACTTCTCCGAAAAGATAAGTTTAGCGAATGTTATTATAATAAAGAAAAATGTTCAAATTAATTCTCGTGATATGCCTCTCTGGAGTCTAAAGCACAGTTAAAAAAAACCTTTCAAATTAATATTGGGTGATAGTCTAAAACAACTCTTACGTAACAGTCCATAAAAACCCCTGCTTACTCAGAAACAGTTCTCAATATCTTATTACTCCGCCCTATATGAAAATAGCTTAATGTACTTAATGTACAGAAAAAAATTATTATTAACAACCACCCCATGTTTCATTTATGCAACACAAGTACCGGGTAAAACTTTTATTTATCACTGGCTCACAACTCACAACGTATTACATAAAAAAGCCTCGGAGATATGATATAATAATATCATAAAAGTTATTCATAATACCTCTCGGACATTACAAAATGCTTGTGTATAATGTACTTACTCATGATATTATCTCCATTATACTGAATCTCACAATGGCTTGACCTCTTACCTGGTAGATTCATCATAATTATGGCACACACGCTCGGATCTGACCATGCGCACCAGACTTGATCTTTACAAACAAAACATATTTTTAAGTCCCTAGACAAACAATGTATTGGGCTCTGTGATCTAGTGATAAAGGTTGTACCCTAGTGCAGTGATTCCCAAACTATGGGTTGCATTTTCCAATAGAGTAGCAAGTATATTTTTAACCATTTTTTCTTGTGACGTAATATACACATATTTGATATATAAGAACACATTATTCGTGATTTTATTCAAATTTTGTCTTTGAGGTGATTTAAAATACTGATGTATGTAAACATATATAATGTCAAATAAAGCTTACGGTAACTAAATTAATTTAATAAATTAGTTTTCGCGGAATAAAACAGTTTGGGAAGCACTGCCCTACCGATTAGATGGGGCTTCAAGTATATTTTTTTTCAATATAATGTTTGAGATCTTGGGAATGGGAGTTTATGATGTCTTTTCTTCTCGAGTTGATTTCGAATGACTTTAAAACTTGACTGTCATTATCTATAATCCCATGTAATAAAAATAAACATTGAAAACACGAAAAATTAATTTTGAAAATGTTATCAATTTTATTTTAATTTAATTATAGTAACTGCTTGTTACTCTATTTTGAGAAGAGAGTTGGTAAAGATGGATGTTTTTTAGGATCGGATAGGTGGGAGAGAATTTTAGACATCACAAACATCCATGCCTTCGAAAAGAAATTCATAATTTAATTGAATGTGTTTGCTCCAGATGGCGAGCGGACATCTTATGATTCAATCGATTCGATTATGGAGATCATCTGCCATAGTATGGCTCCCTACAAAACCAGACTAAAGAAGATCTCCGTCAAGCAAACTATGCTATGGGATGACAAGCCATCTTTTTGATGAGCTTTTTTCGCAACATATTCCTTCATAAGTAGGCACTCAGAGATAGTTAATTTGCCAGTGCTATTTTATTACGCTCGTGAAGTCTACTTATGTCTACGGAGAATTTTGAAAATGCCAGCAAATTTTTTAAGCCATATTCGCTTCCTATGTCTAGCATATGACTTCCTAATTGAGGTATCTCTGCAGAAGTTTTTCTTAAAGAACTACTTGTTAATCAGTTGCTCAACCTCTCTTTTTCGAACACGGTAGTGATAGAAGGGAAGGGATAGAACGTAGAACCGTACTAGTGGTTAGCTAATCGCTCTCGCTACGCTCAGTTTTTAGGATCAGATGGGTCTGAGGAAATTGTAGGGATCACACACATCCATGGCTTCAAACATAAATCTATAAATCACTTTTTGAAACTGTCCAGACTGCGATTTGAACCCATGGGTTCAGTAACAGCAGCCAACGACGTTGACCGGCGCTCCATAGACAAAAAGATATTACTAAATATCATTCTACTGACCAAGAAATATCAACGTTCTGTTTAATTCTTTTGAATGTTGTCTGCCTTAGTATTTTTGAATTATCTTAGTACTGAATCAGATACAGCGCAAAATTTTACATTTCGTCGTCGTTCTGGAAGAAGACACTACTTGAAAAATACTGGTTTTAAATAGTTGTACTTTGAAGCTATTCAATTGTTTGAAATGTCATATATTTTTCATTCAGTTTGTTTGCACAAAACTGCTTTTAATTAAAAGTATAATTTATAAATAAACATGTAATTATTTCGATTGAGTGTTTTCTTCCAGAACAACAAAGATATATGCATATTTATTTAACTCAAATTTCATTTTTTTTAGTTGCAAGACTAATTATTAATTAACTGAACGACCGATACATTGTTAATAGGTACTTAATTTTAACTAAAAACATAACACTTTCATTATTAATATTTGAATTACAATAAGTTTGTAGTAAATACATATATCATACTAAGTGATGCTATAAAAACCAAATTTGACACCATAATGAGGCTGATTTGCAGAATTAATGCTTAAGGCTACCTCATACGAGCAACTTTATTCTATTTTAACACAACAATACGTAATGCCTATTCAATCAATCATGCATTCTGAAAGTGTTATGCTCAATTTTTTAATTGAAGTGTATTTAAATGTTTTTTGTACAACTTTACTTTCAAATAGCCCAGTAGTATGTAATTATAACTTACTTGATTTCCCAACAATTAAATTATGAATGCTTCATTTTATATATTTCATAACGTTAGAAAGTCCAATATAACGATGGCTGAAAAATAAATAAGTTTCAATACGTAGAAAGGAAAAGAAAGTTTCAAACATAAATGATGAAAAGAGTTTGCTTTTCAGTTAAATACAATACATTCATTAAGTAAGTAAGTAAGTTACGAAGATCTTTAACAAAATCATGTTTAATTATAAAATAGTGTTACAAACATGGTCTTTTGAAAATACTCCGAGAACACAGTTTTGAGATATTAATGAAACCAGATTTTGAGCAGGTTTAATCATTTACTATACATCTAAATTTTGTAGATTTTAATGAATTTCTAAGATTATCTAAAAATATATCTTATATATAATAGCTCAGACCGGTCTGTAGGCGTAGATGTAGACGTTTTATTATTATCATATACACATGTGTAAGCGTCTGCGGTGTATATAAACAATACACACACTTCCAACGTGACGCAAAACAGAGGCAAACCAACAACAATCAGTCCGTCAGTATGGAAACTAAAGAACAGTATTTAAGACATTCAGTATATAAATTTCAATACCGTCATATATGACCAGGGTTCCCACTAGTTTATAATAAATTCGCTTCTGTTCAACTTTTTTTTTTGTCCATGTCCACTCCCAACGTGAAGCATATGGTCTCCTAATGCAGGTATCTCAACAGAACTGTTTGTTACCTAGTATCTCAACCTCTGTGTTTTCCGAATAGACTAGAGATACAAGGATAAGGCTAGGACTAGACTATTGGTTAGCTGATCGCTCTCCCTACGCTCCGAGTTTTAGACATCACAAACAAAAAAAAATCCGTAAATCGATTGAGAGATCAATTTGTGAAAACGACGCTGACAAACCGTTCCACAATCGTTTCGACAAATCGTGTTCACCGTTTGGGAGAGTTTTTTTGTAACGGACAGACAGACAGATTTTTTTAGTGGTAGTCCTTACATAGAAACTACCTCCTTATACAAAATTTCCAGTTTCACAATACCGGAAATGAATTTTTAAAATCCCGGGACTGAAAAAATTTACCGGTTTAAAAATCCCTAATCATATCAAACCACGCCATTTTGATATATTTTGTAATATATCAAAATAGTTTTTTTATGAATTTAATTTGAATAAAATTTAAATATTTGCATAATTTATTCGAATTTTTATCTTTCCGCCATTAGTTATTATTATTATTATTCATGTCCCGTTCCGTCGACAGATTTGCAAAAGATGTAATTTTGGATTTTCAAAAAATTATAGATTGCTGCTAATTTACCATTTTACCAAATTACACCCTGACGATGTCTCGAGTCTTCTGCGTCTTATAACATTCCCAAATATTCGCAATAACTGAGATTATGTTGAAAAATCAGTGGCGTTCACAAAAATCGCACATACATTATATGTATAATAGTTTGTTTTCTTTACAATCTTTACCTCTGCGAGTAATGTTTCAAAATATTTTATAATCATCAAATTTTATTTAATATTCATACTATTTGAATGCTTATTTATTTTTAGTCTTACAAACAAATATTCACATACTCACCTTATAAAATGCTCGCTTTTATTTCTCGATCCCAATCTTTTCAAAATCAACTCACGACATTCAACCAAATTATGAAGAATTGTTGTTTTGATTTTTTCCGTTGCCTAGTGGTACCGCTTTAAGACTTCCGCCCAAGTTAGTATCGAGACCAAGAGTTCGAATTAACGAGTGGAAACTGTTATTCGTTATTTCTATGGCGCTTGGCAGAAGCTGATATGTCAGCTTTACATTAGCTTACAAGAGAATAAATATGAACCTCTGCAAGTTATCAAAAATTCAAATTAAATTGATATTACACTTATTCAATGGATCGTGGATAATGAATGACTAGCATACTGAATTTTCCCACTACACGCTGACAAGAATGGACATATCAACTTTTGCCATAACACCACAGATTTATAAATATTTATTGACGGCAAAAATGTACGCGATGTTTCTATCTTCACTCACGCACCCTATCATCTCCTATTACGAAGCCATGAACAAGATAGGGATAAGCTAATAACGAATTATTTATTAACATAGTTCCATTCTTACCTTCTCCTTAAAGAGAGATTAAGAAATAAAACAGAGGCCTTTTGTAGAAACGCTAAAAAAACAACGCATGTAGTAAAAATATTATATAAGCTATTGATTAAACTCGCAATTACTTTTTAGAAGTCCATTAAGCTATGGTAAAAACATATTTAGTCACAACGGGTTTTATGCCGTATAATTGTGAAACTCAATACTTTCTAACCTTATTTTTAGTTTTTTGTAATATAAAACACCTGTTTTGTTCCATTATTTATAATAAACGGCCGTCAATCTAACCCTTATATGTGAGTATAATATTCTTTAATATGTCTTCGTTACATGAGAAATCAATATTATTTTATTTGAAATCACCTCCCTTAGTAAGGGCGGTACTGGTCATAAAACCTTCCTTCAGGATCAAAGGTATGATTACCGATCAAAAACGTTCTTTTTCTTATTCCGAGGGCTGCGGTCATATTTAAATTGGAATTTTTCGGAAGCTCGAAAACCAGATACTGTACATTTCGATATACTTTTATTATTTCCTGGTTATAAAAATAAAATAATATTCTTTTTACGGACCTTTTCTTTTTAAAATCATTGGGCGGACTAATTCAGTTAACCCAACTTTTTCACGTATAATAAATTAAGAAGTCTCAAATGAAAAAATGAAACAAAACTGGCGCTTGAGTGATTAAATTACATGTAAAGTAAACTTACATATCCAGGAAACGTTATTTGTTGCAATACTTTCTATTTTTTATAGGTACACTATATTTCTTCCAGATGAAATCCATTTAAATATTGTTTTGCCGTTGTCGTACTGTCGAAATAGCTATATAACATGTCTCGATTATTATACGACACTCTTATTTTTAATTACCAATAATAAATACATAACGAACACTTAGTTATAACAAAGAAGTCATATACAGGCGACCCTCGACTTTCGCACGTAAATGGTTTCTGAAAATATGTTTGAATGTTGAATGTTAGAAAGTAAAGCAATCTAAAAAAAAGTATCAAAAAGTATATTTTTAAATATCTATTTATCAATGGCTATAATAATAAAGTTAACGAAATATATTATTAGTATTCAGTTGAGATAATTGGATATCACCATTTTTTTTCTTGATTAATAATCTTATAAAATGCTGTCTTTATCAATTGTCGTATGTTATACCCTAGATGTACCCTGGACGTTCTCCATTGGAATCAAATTCCTTCACAATTGTCAAAAAAATGTCAAAGATACACGAAGTCTTCATTCCTATGTTTGATCGTCAAAGTTATAACATACAGAGCTATGTCATAAATAAGCTGGCAAAACACAACGCATATTTTAAAAAATAAAACACAATTTGTTTGTACTACTTCCACATATTTATAATGATCAGGACCGGTTTCGCTCATCACGAGCATTATCAACTGATAAAAATACAAACATAATTGCTGATATTGTTGATAATGCTCGTGATGAGCGAAACCGGTCCTGATCATTATAAATATGTGGAAGTAGTACAAACAAATTGTGTTTTATTTTTTAAAATATAATGTCTTTCCACCAAGAATTGACAGTTAACATCTTAAAAGTAATTAAAACACAACGCATTGTCATGCGTTCTAACGCAAGACAAAACTTGTTTATGTATTTGAGAAGGTGACGGGGAGCAGAGGAGAGAGAAACGACTGCTTGAAGCGCACAACTTTTCCGTTATCGACAAAAAAATATTTTTCAAGAAATGTGCGAAATAGCGAATTGTGCCAATGTAGAGGGCCGTCTGCCGTCTGTAATGACAAAATAAAGCATTTAAAGTAGATATATAATATATCATTTATAACCGTATACTGTGTTTCGAAAAAGGGTGCTTGTAGTACGATGGTTTGACTTTGTCAGGAACTCGGAGGTAAGAGAACGGACTGACCAGCCCCTTGTTACGTCTAAAATAAAAAAGCGAAAACATTAGAGCCTGAATTCTGCCTGTCTCTTATACCAACCGGATAGATTTCGTCGCCCTGGAAGGCCATAGGATGTACTCGGTGGAACTACGTTGTAATAACCATATGCTTTGAGAAGGGAGCGGATATGGTTTTAAAAAACTGTATTATACATCAAATGTGTACTGATTCAGTTTTTTGTTCTTATAAATTTTTGTTTTCCTAGTTTTCTCAGAAAATATCTTCCTTTGTATTTTTGACAGCGATTGCAAGAATTCATTAATCATAAGACGCACTACAAATTCAATGATTCCAATTTAGGTAAAAACATACTTATAATTTATAATCGAGGAAATACGTTATACTATTTAAAAATTCCCTTGAACCTACATTGTCATATTTTACCTGAATATCTTTAAATTATTATTGTTTGTCGTGTCTAATTAAAATCACTTTTCGTAAACAAAATTATTCATCCACATTGAAGAAACATAATTAAATTTTGTAATTTTGACAGGGAAGCCAACTTGAGGCAGATAAATTGTTGATTAAACCTGATTCCCCAGTTGGTAATTTCAATTTTAATTAGGTTATTATAAATATAAATTTGTTTTTTAGGGAATCGTCTCTACGGAAAATAAAACATTATTTAATTATGTCAGGTAATTTAATTTACTTGAAAAGCTTATTGATTGAACAAAGCTTAATGAGACGTTTTGGCTCATTATTATTATTATTAACAATTTATTTTCATTGTGACACGACTGACAGGCTTATAATTTTAGTTCAATTTTAGTTTTTAGTTTTAATTTTATAAATATACTACCTTTCAACCATCAATTTGTAGTTAACAGCTGGATTCATCAGTTACTTTATGGAAATCCGTTTTCAGTATAAAATTGATAGCTTAGTTATTCCACTGACTTTTGTTACTAAACGTTACACGGGTTTCGCTTCTTTAACGCGTAAAATTTAGTTACACAGCCAGTGGAATGACTAAGTTATTAATTTTAATTTCGTATTACGTATATTGATCGTCCAGTTTGTCATTCAGACAACTACAAAAAAATTTTTTAGTTAAATATGGAGTTATATGTAAAATGTTGCGCTATAATTGAATGAATACTAAGATAACTCAAAAACACCACCAAAAAAATCTAAGGCTGATAACCTAAAGAATCAAACAAAATGTTAATATTTCTGAATCATGAAAAGAATATTTCTAAATATCCTGGAGAGTACATAATTGTTAAACACCTGTTCATAAAATGTATAAAACTTTGGCTACAAATCAATAATATTTGATTTATGGTGACCATTTGAATATGACTTTTCCCATTATCTCAATATGGGTTATTTGGAGATGACAGAACTATGAACTGGACGATCGATATATATAATATTATATATAATTATTAATTTTACTACATATGAGTAGGCTAGTCCTACTCGTATACGCGCACATATCTATACTTACACTTGTATGGAAATAAATATTTTTTGTGTTAACTGCATCAGCAACAACGCGGTTTTACCTTACGCAAGTGATGAAAGCTGACGTTTTTATTCACAATACTGCTCTGAAAGCATAATGTATAATCACACTCTCTGATGTTAAAAAAAAAAAAAAATATTTTCGGAATTATTATACCGATACGTGTTCGAGGGCTTTGCAAATCTAAAGGCGAAATCAGAAAGCTCTTCTGTGTATACAGAAAAAAATTTTAAATTCAGAGATGAGTTACGAAATTTTGACTCATGCAAAAAATAATGAGCTTTTTAAACAATGTTACGTCAACATGTACGTCCATATTTTTTGACTCCATTGTCTTCTCATCACAATCCTGATTACAGCCAAGTTATTATCATCAGAAAATTGATGATAATAACTTAGCAGCCGACGAAGAAACTACACAAAGCTTTTTGCTTATTCATATAAAATATTGAACAATTCTTTAGAGTAAACAAAACTTCTTTGTTATCAACTTGTTTCTTTTCTTATATCATATAAAATAAAATTTGTAATTCGATACAGATCTAGCTATTGTACCTAGTATAGAATAAGATAAATCTTAAAAGCATTGATGAACTTTCATTCGAATAATTTAAAACATTTTGCTTTTTGACTCAGTTGATTTAGATTGACGTAAATAAATAAATGTCGGCATCATTATATTGGCGCAGTTGGTAGCGTCGCTGGTTACGGATGTCTCGGATTCAATTCTCGGTGCGGAAGGTTTTCATAAATTGATCTTTCAATCGATTTATGGATTTCTGTTCGTAGTCTGAGTGTTTTGTGGTGTCTAAAAACTCCCTCCCAGCTAACCACTAGTCCTGTCCTACTCCTATCCGTCTATCCCGACCCTCTTCGAAAAAAGAGAGGTTGAGCAACTGAGTAACAAGCAGTTCTCATAGAAAAAATCTTTTGAGATACCTCCATTAGGAGACCATATGCTCGACGCTGGGAGTGGACATAAAAATAAAAAAACAGACATGCAATTTATAAATTGGACCTGTAGGCAACTGTAAATATTCAACATTACTTATTGGTTCTATTCCAATTCGTATGACATTTTAAATTTAGCAGTTTTTTTTTAAAGTTAAGTGCAAAGTATTTAGGTTTGTGTGAGTTGAGTATGTCTTAAGGATGCCACTTGAGAGCGCAACACTCCGTTTTAAAATTTCGCAACGTATGTTGATAAAAAAATGAATATGGACTCAAACGCTTGCAAGTTGAGTAACTTTGGATATTTTGATATTTTTTGAATGTTTCTCTTTTTGGTGATTTAAAAATATCTGTCAGTGGTGCTAAATATTTATATTGTATTTCTAAGAATTAAAGGCATGAAATGGTGTCCCATTCCTTTTTAAAGATATCATTAATTATCGATTTCTTAACATCAATTACAAAAATCTTTTATCGCTACACTGACAGAATTGAAAATGGATCTATATTTTTTTGATGCAAATATTTTGGGACGGACCTTCAACGAAAACTTCTATTCTTCGCCACAAAACCTGCCACAATTTATGATGAGGGTCTTAGCGACATTTCCTAAAAGCGAAAATTCTAAAAGAGAATTGTATATATTTACCCATTCGTCGAATTACATCCCGTCAAAACCCACAATACTATTATAATTGTAAAATCACTGGTATTTCTAAAAGAAGTTGAAAAGCGGCAATTCGCCACTCTGTTAATATGGTGTTTACAAAATAAGGATTAGGGAGATTCCCGAAATTTTAACTCAGGTATCAGTGTGGCTCTCAGACGTATAATATCTTACCTCGTAAATAATATTTGTCGCATTTGTATCTTCTATATAAACGTTAGACACTGTTTACTGTCTCTCAGTTCGAGTCCATTCGTGTGCTCGAATGCCTGAAGATGCCGAAAGGCGAAACCCGGGTCGTTAGTGACAAAATACATGGAAGTGTACAAAATCTCAATAATCCAAATTTCATATTATTAATATTAAAAAAAAATAAGTTATGCTTTACATATTATTCATATATTCTTAGATAACTCTAAAATTTCATTAAAATCTAGAAAAGTTAGCCGAGCAGTAGAAAATTAATTGTTTCCTAATTATCTTAGAACTATGGTCCGTGGCGCAGTTGCTAGCGTCGTTGGCTACGATGACGGATGTCTCAGGTTCAAGTCACGGGATGGACAGTTTCTATAATAAAATCTCAACAATTAAAATTGATCTTTCAATAAATTTCTGTTCGTAGTCATAACTGCTTGTGATGTCTAAATCTCCTACCAACCCATCCGATCCTTAAAACGGGGCGTTGCTTAGCTAACCTCTAGTCTTGTCTTAGCCCTATCCTTATATCCCTATTCTTTTCGAAAAAAGACAGGTTGAGCAACTGAGTAAAAATCAATTCTCATCGAAAACTTCTCATGAGATACCTCCAGTATGAGGCCATATGCTCCACGTTGAGAGGAGACATGGTAAAAATCAAAATGCTTATTGAGTTGTTTCACTTTGGAACTGAGGTGTATGCTGCCAGATCTTAGATTCAATAATCTAGCTAGCCATGTGCAATTTTTTATGCTCGTTTACAGGCGGCTTTATGCTTTGTTAAAATAATGGCACTTTTTCACTTTATATTAAAAAAATCCGTTACATAATTCAATTTTTGCGAAAGTTTTAAAGATTACTTATCTTAGTTAGATAGTCGGTCTATAGTACCCTCGTTATAAAATGGCGATAAAGAAACGTCTGTCTATTGTACCAAAAAATTTAATAATCGGTTGTACTTTTTGGGCACGAACAAAATACACTAAACCCTTTCACAACTTGAATACGATCGATAGCAAAATTGTATTCGGGAAAAGAAGCTTGCCTTTATCGCAAGATGATAAAGCAGTATGTATTGGACGATGACCCTAAGCTCAGGACCGAAATAAGACATACTATTTTTTTTTAAAGTTGACTAAAATAGAATAAAGCCTAAATAATTTAAAATGTTTATAGATCTTTACGGGTGACCAGATTTACGCGCACTGTGACAATAGCATAAAAGAATTAAAATAAAAGTAAAATAAAATAGAATATTTTATGATAATAAATATATTCAACGTAAAAATAAAAATAATCTAAATGAATTGAAAGAAAATCGTCAAATATTATTGTTCCAACATTTGAAAAAAATATAATTTTGTATTTTTATACGTATTTCTATTATTTTGTGCACAACTCTCTTCATGAGCACATGTTAATATTGGCATTTATCGCTCTGCGTGTAAACCATGAAATTGCTGATACTTGTGAAAAGTTTACATACTAAGAAACTTTCAACAAAAATTAAATGAAATTAAAACTTTTTCTCTATATTAAATGGAATCCACATTTACATCACTCATCGATATTTTATATGCTTCATTGCTTAGTTAAAAAATATTCTGTTTAGTAAATCGTACAAAACAATTCAAGAGTTCACTCTGTGTGTGAAAGGAAAAGGGCGTTATGTCTAAAGTTAGTACTTTTCAGGAGAGTCAAAACAAGATTTGGATCTGTATGAAAATAAAAGATAAATGTGATGTTTAAATATGAATTGTACTAATTCAGCAGCATTAGTTGATTCGACTCTTCCTTTTTGTATTATATGAATGTACGTATTGCAGCTATTTACTAATATTTAACTCGTTTTTCAATTAACTCGACGTAACTCCTTTTTCCGTTTGCACACAATTGATCGCTGACTTTTTAAAACACAATTTACACAAATAAATATTTATCTACTCTATGATTCAGCCCTGCTGCATTTAGTATTTTTTTAAATTCAGCTGTGCGCTCTTATTGTTACAATGTATCAGAATCAGCAGCCATCTTGCTATACAGATGATTTTCCAATAGCTCCTATTGTAAGACATACATAAAAGAATTAATAAAATAATTATATGTGTTACTCCTTAGAATTATCTCTTTTAAAAAACAATCGTAACTCTGAAAATTTCAGTTTACAGAAGAGCCATTAGATGTTTTCTAAAATTGACTAGAAATACAAAAAGAGTCCGGATGCATAAGCAACTATTGATGGTTTTTTTATGGGAAAACATTTTCTTTAAAATAAATAAAGACGATATTAATTTCAGAACTAAAGACTATCATTTAAGACATCGACTGAGGGTGCTTGATGGAATTTCAATATCAAATTTGGATTATTGAGATTTTGTACACTTCCATGTATTTTGTCACTAACGTCAGTTCGAGTCCATTCGTGTGCTCGAATGCCTGAAGATGCCGAAAGGCGAAACCCGGGTCGTTAGTGACAAAATACATGGAAGTGTACAAAATCTCAATAATCCAAATTTAAAGACTATCAATTTCACCGATTTTTTTAAATGATCAACAGAAGTAAGTGTTTCACTCTGACACTTTTCGAGTTTAAAATAATATGTACATTTTTAATAAAAATAGATCAAAGAATTACAAATTCAATCATATCCATAGCTCAAATATAACCATTACACTTAACACTATAAGCCCCGGCCTAATTTAAGTGAAACTGTACCATGCGCCCGACAGTTTTAAAATAAAAAAAATCTTAATGGCTTTCAAAAAGTACTGTAATTATGAAACTACTTATTCAAATCAAATGGTTTGTTTATAATTGTTCAAAAAGCCATAATAATTTGTATGATATTATTGTCTATTATTGTATTTATCTCGGCAGAAGTTCTCTATAAGAACTGCTCCACCTCTCTTTTTTTCGAAGAGAGTAGGGATAGAAAGAAAGGGCTAGGACAGAACTAGTTATTAGCTAATCGCTCTCGCTACTCTCCGTTTTTGAGGATCGGATAGGTGGGAGGAAGTTTTAAACATCAGAAACATTCATGACTACGAACAGAAATCCATAAATCGATTGAAAGATCAATTTTTGAAACATTCCGCAGCGGGACTTGATCCCGGACATCTGTTACCGTAGCCAACGACGTTACCAACAGTGCCAGAGAGCCGACGAAGGCTCTACAGGACTCATTTATTCTCTTTTTTTGCAATTGGTATCAATATATATACAGTAATGCAACCTGATATCTTGCTTGGTGGAGTATGCAAAGTTACAATTCGAAGTTGACTAGCTGACTGCACCATCATGTGGTCTTCCGATGGGAAAGTAGTCGCATCAAATGCGTTATGATAAAATCAGTCCCTGTTTTTGACGAAAATACTAATTATTTGAATTTGAATTATAGAAATTTTGTACAATTCCATGTATTTCGTAACTAACGACCCGGGTTTCGCCTTTAGGCATCTTTAGGCATTCGTGTGCCCGAATACCTGAAGATGCCGAAAAGCGAAACCCGGGTCGTTAGTGACAAAATACATGGAAATGTACAAAATCTCAATAATTCAAATTAGATATTGAAATTCCATCAAGCACCCTCAGTCGATGTCTTAAACTAATTATTTGAAATGATTTCAGTAGCTGCTTTTGTGGTTACCGTGAATTTTTCTGAAGCATGTTGCGAAATACCACAACTATGACTGTATTTGAAAGCCTATAACATCACATGAAAACGCGTTTCCTGGATTCACAGTATGGTTAGCTTGTCATGTGAAAACACGGCTCCGTGACTCAACGTGTTAAAACACGCCTTTACTGAAGGTGTGAAATATTGAATCAGGAACAAGATATTGAAACTTAAAATCAAAACGGGATCGATCTATAATTAAATTATCTGGAAAAGAATGTGTGGAATTTGCAGTTCAATATTCGGCATACCTAAATTTGTGCGTTATGATGGGATAAACAAAGTTTTTATATGCGCAAAGAATACCTAAGGAAAACCAAAATTTTCGTAATATAATTCATTTTACTTCGTCAATAGTATTGCAATACCTTTGTTTGATTCATAATGTGTTACGTCATTAATTTTCCATTCAAATTTCACCATGAATTTTTAATAGCTGACTTATTTTACAAGTTTTATTTCCTGGATTTATTAATAGTATTACTTAATTTTTCTAATACATTTATCTTTGATGACTCGAACTGACAGTTCGAGTCCATTCGTGTGTTCGAATGCCTGAAGATGCCGAAAGGCGAAACCCGGGTCGTCAGTGACAAAATACATGGAACTGTACAAAATCTCAATAATCCAAATTTGATATTGAAATTCCATCAAGCAAACTCAGTCGATGTCTTAAATTAAATTAAATGTAATTTGTTGCCAATCTTATAAACATCGTTATGAACGTATCTGTCTATTTCTGGCATTTACCAAAAAGGACATACCTCGATTTTGCTTAGTACAGCTGTATAATACGTTATAAATATATGAATAAATAATTGTTTTTTTTTTGTTCGTGATGCCCTACAAAAAATTCACCAGTTCGTGACTAACAAATTTTAGATCGAGTCGAAAAAAACAAGTGTGGCCGATTTTACGTTCAATTCTTAACACCTTTTTTACACTCAGGTGGACAGTCCATTGTCATTTTGCCCTCAAAGTTCAATCAACCTTGTACAGTGAGGTGCCCACAAATATAAAAACAATTATTGCCAAAATAATACCATAGATTCAAATATTTCATTATTTTTATACTAGTATAACCGTACCCGTCATAAAAGTTTAAAGTAGCTAGTACGTTGGAACTGTGTATCCATTGCATATATTTTATTTTATATTATACACCGCGAACCACGACGCTTAGGTCATGAGAAAATTTCATAACTATGTTTGATATTTGATAATAAGTGTTCGGCATCAGTCAACGCGCGACGGTGGGCGAACGCGGCGCTTAAACTGCAACGCATAGCATGCCTTTGTAATGTCCGTAGTTAATGCCCAAAGACTAGAAGTTTGCGGGTCTTGTTTTGAGCAGTTTTGCATTTCAGTTTCAAACGCCTCACCCGCCCCACCGTCACGCGTTGACTCGGGCCGAGCACTAAATCGTCTACAGAGTTCTCTGGGTTATTAAATATAAGATAGATTTTTGTCTACAAACATTTTTATGTGAATTGAGAGTTCCCATTTTCAACGAGAAATCGTTGAAAAAATTTGGTCACCAAAATCAGTCCTCAAATATATTGAATATGTCCACAAAACCATGTTAAGTACCCCGTTTACATATATAAAACTGAAAAAGAGATTGTGGAAAATACGTTGGTTGGACATACCTAGCTAGATCAGGACATACATATTCTTTGTCCAAATACACCACTTTAATATCGTCAAAGATATTGAATGTGTCTTAAGTTGAGACCCTGTAGTACCCCGTTTACAGAAATAAAACTATTTTGTCACCATGTCCACTCGCAACGTGGAGCATATGGCCTCCTAATGAAGGTATCTCAACAGAATTTTTCTACGAGAACTGCTTGTCATTCCGTTGCTCAACCTCTCTCTTTTCGAAAAGAGTAGGGATACAACAATAGCGCCAGGACAAGACTAGTGGTTAGCTCATCGCTCTCACTACGCCTCGTTCTTTAGAATCGGATGGGCGGGAGGAATTTTAGGCATCACAAACATTCATGACTACAAACAGATATACATAATCGATTGAAAACTCAATTTATGAAACTGCACGTACCGGGACTTGAACCCGAGACATCCGTAACCGTAGCCAACGTCGTTGACCACTGCACCACGGAGCCGACCATATAACTAATAAACATATAAAGAAAAATACATGGTATACCCTGTATGCACGTCACTTTAATCAAAACTATGAGAGACGCTGTTATATAATAAATATTATATTATTTAAATAACTATGTATCTTTTTGTTTTCTTTAAACAAAGTTGAAAGTCATTTTGAGATTACAGTTATTTCAAGTAACTTCGATTTTGCAATATTGAAGATCTTCTCTTAGATAAATTAAGTCATTCTGTCATTTATTTGCTTTTTAGATTCTTTAGCATTTGTTGCAAAAATTTGATTTTACCGACGTTATGTAATGCGGCAGGGCCATTAAAGCGTTATCTGGGCAAACAATTATAAAATGTATTTTTTAACTTCTTTAAACTTATACATTTATGTTCTTTTATATTGAAATATAATATATTTAATGAAATGTGATTTCTCATCTGTGAAAGACTCAAAGATATCGACAGTGTTCTGGTCCTCAAAATTGAAATTGTAAAGATTTTTATCAAAAGCATTATATGGTGAGTTACGTTATGAATCATTGAAATGCACTCCTGTAAATTACCATGTTTGAAGATACGGGATTATACGTAGGGAGTGTGGATATAATAGTAGCTCTCATCAAGTGGCCGGGTCAGAATTCTTAAACCTAAAACCAATGTAAATGATTTTTCCCTTCCAATAAGTGGTCAATTTATTTTCTAATTTACATCATTTGCCCGAGAACTGCTCTGTCGTCTTTAAAATGAGATCCAATCATTAACTTATTTTCGTTTTTTGAGGGTTACATAATTTGGACAAAACATAGTCGAATATTATACTAGATGCAGTGTCATCACCAAAACCTTTATATTTTATGATTAAATATCCCTAGAGAAAACACACACATACTTTGTGTTTTACATTTTAGATCAGAGAACATGTCAGTCCATCTATGGCTATTTCTGTACCTTTTTCGACCTAATAAAATATTTAAAAACAGTTTATGACTTCATATTCGACGATATTTAACTTTTTCGTAAGTCACTTGATACTGCTATGACGTCACACGAACAAGATCATAGATTGTAAACTATGGATTTTCGAGTGAACGCAATACCTTACTTTTATCGCGGTTTATCAAAGTTTTTTTATGATTTTGAAGGTTTTATATGGTGATCTGAGTTATTATATTGTGTTTTTTGTTTGAATATTTGATATTTTGTGTTTTGTGACGGTGTAATTTGCTTAACAATATGGATTTTCAAGCTTCCTCGTAATATCATACTTTTCTCGCGTATGAGAATGCGGTTATATCTCCAAGAATTACATTGAATGGAAGTCGGTTGCCCAGCTTTGTTATTATATAAAAAACAAATTTCATAAAAAAAATTCTCACTTATCAAAGACGTACAGTTACAGACATCTGACGATCTTTTGGCGCTTTACTTCAATATTGATCGGTTCCATATAATTATTGATTGAATTGGCATTTACTTGGTGGAACTCCATTATAATTGGATAAAATGTCGAAGTATTTAATTATAGAACATTTTATTTTATCTTCTTATTTCTACATATTTACATTACAAAATTTATAAACACCGAGCAACTAAATAATATACAGCACAAACAGCATAAAATTATTGTTATATTATGTAATAAATAATATTTATTATTGTGTCTAACCATCAGATAAATTTTGTTTTAAGATTCTGTATATTTCGAAATCCAGGGTAAGAGACCCTTACCCTTGTAGAGTCTAAAAGTACCAACCGTAATATAAATTTCATTTTATATTAAAAAATGAACTTCCATAAAGCTACCGAAATCATAGAAAATACCTACCGTAATTTTCAAACAATACCCTATCTCAATAAATTAAAACATTCAAACATATTTTTTTAGTTTTTTTTTTTAAAGAAAACACAATTCATTTGTACTACTTCCACATATGTATAATGATCAGGACCGGTTTCGCTCATCACGGGCATTATCAACTGATAATGCTCGTGATGAGCGAAACCGGCCCTGATCATTATAAATATGTGGAGTAGTACAAATGAATTGTGTTTTATTTTTTAAAATATAATGTCTTTCCACCAAGAATTGACAGTTAACACCTTTAAAAGTGATCTATCTTAGTGTTAGTTATCGTGTCAAACCCTTAAAGTGATATTATTTTTAGTTTTAACAAATGTTTATTTTACACATTTTTCTTGCGTAATTAAAAAAAGTATATTACCATCTGTAACAATATGAGTATTTTTCTTTTTTTTTTAAATAGTAATGAAATAAATATTTATTTTAGATTCAATGCTATAAAGAGGGCTAACATAGTTTTGCTTGTTTATTAAAAATGTCATAATCGTCAATGGTAAGTCCATACGACGTTTGTATACAGTGTAAAATTGACACCTTCAAAATGGACCATAACCGTTGTTTACACGGTTTTTAGTGTAACTTACCCACAGTGTAAAAGAGTAGGATGTATTTAAAAAAGGTTCTGTGAAAACAATGGTTTTTAAATAAATTTTTCGTTGTTTTCGTGACAGCCAATGATTTGTAACTCCTGGATTAACTGAACAGTTTTTTTACGATAAAGTCGTTAAATCTTAAGTTTTTCTTTTTTAAATATTTTTTAATCCTTTTTGCTATAACGACTCATATAGTTATGGAAAAAAAATAATACAATTTAGATGTAAAAAACACACCCCCCATAGAAAGTCTAAGACTAATTCATTTACTCTCTCAAAGGTTAATATTAGAATGATTGTGTATACGGTTTCGTTCCTTGAAATATTCTAAGGGCAGAATAAATTTTTTCAAGGAATTCTTTCAAGCCATATCAATATTTTTCACTGGTAAGGTTACAAAGGATTAATCATCTTGCATTGAGTCATTTACTGGTCGTTTATTTGTAGACCTTATTCTCATTTGTGAGAGGATTTGTATCCGGAAACGTTAATGTGTGGGATTTGAAGTGACAGTAGTTGTGACTGCGCTATTGCTTGTTTTTTTTGAAACTTCGTAACTGCGGGGACTTGGATAACGAATACTCGGACAGCGAGCACCCCCTGTATATCTTCATAACATATTTTGAAGGCTACAAATAAGTTGAAATCATAAATTGTGTTTTTTACATACTGGGTATGGACGATGGTCTGGATATACTATATAAAATGATTTTAAAACAGAAAATCTCACTATGTCACATTTTCGATTCTAAGTATTTTAAGATTTAAAACAAAAAACAGTCATCAGATTCGTTATCCCTGGATTGCAATCCCTAGTCAAAATTCATCAATACAATATTTATATATTCATCATATATGCTGTGTCATATAATATAAAAAAAAAACCACTTCCTTCTACATCTTTTCATAATATCGAGAATTTATTTATGTAAAAATTCTGGGACCAAATTTCATTGAATATTCCTTGAATGGTTTTAGTTGCATCTCATTTTGTTTTATTTCTATTATTCAGTGCATGGTGAAAGATGGACCTGACGAGGTCGGTAACTACTTCATGCGCCCCGGAAAGCTGTCTGACTACTTCCCGGCACCTTATCCAAATGAGGAAGCTGCAAGAGCTGCAAACAATGGTAAATTACGATTTCCGATTTCATGAGATTCGATGATTTTGTTGAGTATACCGACCCCTAATAGATAACTTTCAACTATCTTTTTAGTTAGGTGCCATCGTGTCATTCATTTGCTTTTACGGAGAAGCTAAAATAGAAATGGTGCCGGAGACAAAATTTTTATACCAAAACTCTATTACTCACTTTCAAAAGGGGATAAGGTTGATGTTAGAAAACACCCATGCCCTCAAAAAACCAATGATGTTTTGCTGGAAATTTAAAATTTATACCACCGAAAATAGTCCTGGAGTTTTAGCATAATAGATTATACCATGTTTCAAAGTCTTGATTTCAACAATAGGAATAACCTTAAATGATGTTAGTCGATATATAATGTTTGAATCACTTGGTTCTAAAGGAATTTATAATACTTGCAGCCCAGTAATAAAAAGCATTTTTTTTGGTTGTATGGAATCTTATTGTATTTTAAAATCATCACACTGCTTTGGGAATAGACATTTCTTACGAAATGTTTGTTTTATAAATTGTGTATTTGTTATTAAAAAGTGTCAGTTAAGAGGATATAGTAGATTTTTTCCTACTTATTAAAGTTCGTTAATGTTTAACCTTGCCTAAATCTCATAAACCATCGAAAAAAAATAATTAATAATTGCATTCTCAGAGAGTTATTGCATTTTTTCCATAGAAATAGAGTTTTCAAGCCTGTCCAGCAAAGAGTTGAATCTTTTTTTTTAAGTGATTTACTCTTTAGAGTTTATTGTAAATTACCGAGATTTGATGTCTATGATAAAATTGCAGAAAAAGATTTGTTTTATAAATATAGTTATAGTTACAAAATTGTGTACAGTAACACCTTAAAAGTGAATATTCAGTACAAAGAAATTAACAGTTCCTTTGAAAATCATTATAACCTGATTTGACTGTAGTAATTATTATTAATTGGTGATCATGCATAATTAATTATTCAGTGAAATAAAAATAGTATAAAAAATGTATAGATTTAGCATTTAGATCTTTGCAACCTTTATTTGTATAACAAAGGCTTTCAAACATTTTGAAATTCGCTTATAACTGTCTCTATTCTGTTTAGGTGCTTATCCACCCGATCTATCGTACATCGTGTCTGCAAGAAAGGGTGGCGAAGACTACATATTTGCTCTGCTGACTGGTTATGTAGATCCACCCCCGGCTGGTGTTGTTTTGCGAGACGGCCAATATTTCAATGCATATTTTGCTGGAGGTGCTATTTCTATGGCACAGGCTCTCTACAATGAGGTATATTATAGTCAATTTTATTGAATTATTGTGTAAATCTGTCAATCCAGACTTTCATTTCAAATACTGCTTACTACATTACTCATATTTCATATTCCATGTTCCATGAACTTAGTAGAGCGTAAATGATTCTTTATTTCTTCTGAACGATAGCTTAATACATAATGTCATTATTTGTCATTCAGTTTCAAGTGATTATTGTTTTGAATTGCATTTATTTTTTTACTATAAAAATATAAAAGCTCATGTGGTATGTTATGGCAACTGTTGTTAATATGAACGCTTTCTTTCAGGCACTTGAGTATACTGATGGCACGCCGCCGACTGGAAGTCAGCTTGCTAAAGATGTGAGCACATTCCTAAAATGGACATCTGAGCCCGAACATGACGAACGTAAGATGATGTTCCTCAAGTCAATTGGCATATACGCGATTCTGCTGTCCACCGTTTACTATTTATACCGGCACAAATTTTCCGTTATGAAAACTAGGAAGTTGGCTTTCAAACCGAAAGCTTAAGATGAATGAAAAATTCGGAGGCGAAATTCAAATTGTTGTAGTGTAAGTAATTTGGTCTGCATAACAGGAGACTGTTTCCAGTTTCATTAATGGTATCAGATAGTGAGCATATTACTTGTTTGACATGGCATTTTTTATGCTTGTTAATGTTACCGTTTAGATAATTTATTACACCTCTTTGTTCTTTAGATAAGCTACACGGCCATCTCTACAATAATTATTATATTGTTTGCGGATAATGTTAATTAGATCAATTTTTATTTAAGATTTATTCATGTTAAATATTTTTAACCGATGTAATTAAAAGCTACTTCAAAACATTTTCTCTGTTCGTCCTAATTTCATTAAGCTGATTTTCGAAATTGTAAATATTTAAAAAAAAATTCATGTCTTCAAATGTAACATTTCTTTTTATAAAGGTATTATATTTATTTTACCACGAGATCATGCATAGCTTATCAATGAGCAGTCAATAATTGAAGCTGAAAAAGTATTTATTGTATTCAATTGAATGTTGAATAAAACCAAGATAATGGAAATTTGTCTGTTTGATTTATTACCTTTACGACATGCCCCTATGTAATAATTCAACGCACAATTTGCCAAGTGATATTATTTTCAAATAAACGGTGTTATACAAAATACCTTGTCTCATTACTTCAAAGCAAACCCACAAGGTGAAGAGATGAACAATGGCATGCAGAGAAATTAATAATCCAATAATGAGTATAGTTATACAGAAAGGCACCAGTCTACATTTAAAAAAAAAAAAAGTAATTGATTTAATATTTTTTTTGCTTAAATAAACTAGTTTGGATTATTGAGATTTTGTACACTTCCATGTATTTTGTCACTAACGACCCGGGTTTCGCCATCTTCAGGCATTCGAGCACACGAATGCCTGAAGATGCCGAAAGGCGAATCCCGGGTCGTTAGTGACAAAATACATGGAAGTGTACAAAATCTCAATAATCCAAATTTGATATTGAAATTCCATCAAGCACCCTCAGTCGATGTCTTAAATTAAATAAACTAGGTTAATTGCTAAGAAAATCTTGTCTTATCAGTTAGTATGTGAGTTGGCCCCATACTGCATAGCTGCTTCTAGACTCCATTTTTCTATCCTTCTATCTTTGCAGAAAAATTGACAAACTAACTTACAATCAATTATTATCTAAAAACTTCAGTTAAATCACTTTACTATGAGCCAGTAACATGATTCATGTTGGGAGCGGACATGGTGAAAAATAAAAGCAAATTGCACTTCTAGAAATGTCAAAAAAACACCTAAATTTTAGACAGATGTCAATATTTATCTCACTTTTTGAAATCAGAAGTACACTACAAATACTCCAGACCAGGCATTCTCAACCTTTTTTTTTTACTTGGGCCACATAAAATAACAAACATATCTTTCTACATTACGCGGGCAACATAGAACGCTGCCTCATAATAATGCAAAAAATAAAACTAAAATAAATGTATACTTTAAGTTATCGACTGAGGAGCTTATCTGTATACTTAAATGCATGAAGATGCTGAAAGTCGAAACCCAGGTTGGTAGTAACAAAACGTATGGAAATGTACAGAAATTAAATATAAGCTTCAACTATAACATTTCATTTGCAATATTTTTTGTCATAAATATATTAGTCAAAATCTCAAACTGCCGTTATCGCCCAGGTGCTAAGGTTGTTCAAAGGTGATTATTCATGGTATATTTTGATGTTGTCGCCGACCAGTGGTCTGCGGAGTTATTCCAGTAGCATCATTGGAGTCGAGAATCCATAAACATATTTCAAACATGTAGCAAGAAATATCACTTAACAAGCATTATTACCATTTCATAATGGAAAGTATAATGTTTGCAATCGTTTTTCCTATAATTTTGAGCAGTTTTCTTAAAAACACACAATGCTGGTTTGCGGAATTCAAAATTGTGAGTTCAGCAGTTGGTGAGGTCCAAAAGTTTGTGACCACTCCACCAGACCATCCTCCACACTAATTTATGAGAATCGCATCCAAACATAAAGGTGCTTACACCGCAAGCATTCTACAGCCAAAGAATCAAGATTCCTAACTTTAAAGTGCATTATTTAAGAATCCCTTTTGCCCAAGCAATTGCAGGAAATTACCAAGAAGGAAAAATCTCAGGAGTAATTATTCATTATGTAATTACTTAACATGAATAAAGTTTAAAATCATCAATCACAATTTACATAAATACTTTAAGTCTATTGCCTATTTCTTATTATTTTTTGCATGAAATTCAACTTACTACCATTTCGACCCACCTACAAGGTGACAGAACTCACTAATGCCAAATATATTTTTTTCCAATCATTATTTCTGTGCGTAAGTAATTTTTTGTAAAAATGAACATGTCGTATGCCTCTGGGGAACAGATATGAAGGTTTATCTTTAAAATAACAAAACAAAGGAATCTTTTTTACAGTGTATATATTTAAAGTTAAATTATATCCTAATTAGCCACAGCATAACATAAATATTGATCAATCAACATCATTAAATTTGATTTACATAAGGCTCTCATACAATTTGAAACAGAAAAAGCGTTGTGAGAAACAATTGGAAAAATTTTATCCATAAATTATGCAAATCAAAATGTTTATATAATTGCCAAGTTTCTATATAACTGTCACTTTGTATTTGAAATGTTTTAATATTGATTTTTATATTTATAATATAAATGTACTTTTAATAAGTTATTTAGATGACTTTACATAAAACATTAACAAATGCACTCTCCTTTTGGAACATTTTTCATTTCATAACTTTATCATTTCACTGGTGATATAAAAGACAACATACAACGGGGTGTAGTAATCCTGCCGTTCGGATTCTCAGTGAAGAATCTTCAAAAAAGTGTAACAAAGAAATTCACTATGAAAATATCAACATTAATAAACGTTGAATATAAAGTATAAGTAAAATTAAAACAAAACTCAAAGATAAATCTAGATAGGATATACGAAATTCAATTGTAGAATTATTAAAATGAAATATTCTTAAGATTGATTATCAGGAAAACGAGAAGTGAAAGGCTAAGTCAGCGGCGGCTGAATGCCATGCTAAAATGTACTGCCTTCTGGGGGCTGAGAAAGTTTCATATTATCTTTAAGTGTCATTATACGACGCAGTTCTTGAAGAACAGTCTTGATGGTGTAATCACGTTGCCACCTTGATAATATCAGGACTTGCCTATTGTCCACCTGCAATGAAAAATATGGATGATCATAAAAGAGCCCCTTAGGGTCAAATAAATGTATATAATTTTTCTTTACTTTACAAGGCAGCCCAAGTAATCAAACTCATTAACAAAAGCGTTTTCAGGAGTTAAAATATTGAGCTATCTTTGTATCTGTTGTTCCTTTTGACAGTCAACAACGTCTAACGTTTATATACAAGATACAAATACAACCAAATATTATTTATAAGATAAAATATATATCTTGTATATAAACGTTAGACACTGTTTACTGTCAGTCAATTCAAGTTCATTTGTGTGCTCGAATGCCTGAAGATGCCGAAAGACGAAACCCAGGTCGTTAGTGACAAAATATATGGAAATGAACAAAATCTCAACAATTCAAATTTCATACTGAAATTCCATCAAGCACCCTCAGTTGATGGCTTAAATTATATCGATGCCTTAAATGAAATTAGTATGTTTCCAGCATTATAACAAAGGCATGTACATGTCTGCATCAAGAGAGGGTACGCGTTATTGTAATATATTCTCAAAAAATAAACATTGAATTTTTGCAGCTCTTTGATTGATAGTTTTACTATTAGGAATTATGGAAATAATATTGTATTCAAACTGTTACTGTATTTAAATTTGTTAACCATAGGATCAGATTAATCAAACATGGATTTGTCTGCTTTTGGAAATTTTGCTATTGTACGGTTATATTCATTTGTAACACTTATGTGCCATTCGGAATTTTCAAGCTCTTCACAAGACATATGCTTAAATGTAAAATAAGCACTCTCATAATATGTATATTAAAAAAAGAAAAGAAATAGTAAGAATGTTACGAACCATGCCATTTGAACTGTTGATGCAGTTCATATTGATTCTGGATAGAAATTTAACTGACGGAGCATCATCAGGGTATCTGGGACCACACTCAATTTTCAAAGAGTACATCCTATTTTCA
Organism: Himalopsyche phryganea; assembly: GCA_022494535.1. NCBI lineage: Eukaryota > Metazoa > Arthropoda > Insecta > Trichoptera > Rhyacophilidae > Himalopsyche > Himalopsyche phryganea. The sequence goes on along the minus strand of JAGVSL010000127.1, from coordinate 822,176 downwards.
TACGGAGTCTGAAAATTAAAATAATGTTTAACATGTATATTCATTAATATTCAACAAAAAAAAAAAACATTATAATTGATTAGAAACAAAATAAATAGAACGTGATTGCTGTATCAAAGTGGTAGAGGACTAGATACAACATTAAATTTGTTCATTAGGTTGTTCGTTTTGCGTGCAAATTACTAACCATAGTTAAATCAAGGTTAGCTTTCTTTGTGTAGTATTAGATAGTAACTGAAACACTTAACATCATCTGAATTTGAAAGCATCTTTATTTGTGAATTGAAATATTTAACTTGTCTAAAAAAAACTTTCTGATAATGGGCTTACTGTCAAACAAAACTATTTACAAAAGTGCAACTTAACAGGAGCCAAAAAAAATTTCTTAGTTTCTTGTAACTCAACAAAGCAGATATTTATATAAAACCTAACAGAAACTAGAAAATATTAACATAACGTTGCTCGACTCTCATGTAGCTGAGAATGTAAAACAATGTAACCAAAACATCTCTTTTGTAGATAATGTTGCTTAATTTTAATCCCTCAAGAACTTTCTAGTCACAAACTCCTTTTATAAAATTCAAGTGACCCATGACCCAGATACATTTGAAATACATCTCGGGAAATATGTAACAAATGAATGTTAGGACTGAGGTCTCTTTTATTCGGTAAATATAACTATAGAATCAAAAAAAAGTCTATAAACATTGAGGGGTTGATGATGGATTTTATTGAATTTGATAACAGTTTATTATGTGGTATATGGTGCATGTTTTCAAAATTCCCACCCTAATCTAAAGTTTACCTTACTCTTAAGCCTCGTATTCACTAGGGGACAGAATTTCTCGCAACATAGCCTACGCGAGGTTAATGTTGCATGCGAAATTTCTGCATGACGCAAGATATGTCGCATGCGCTCGAGGGCAGATGTCAGATTTTGCATAGGTGCATTTCAATTATAAATTTATTCATTATTGAAAATTATAGATTAACTAAATAAGACTATATATGTCTTTTTTTATATAAGATGCATTTTTACAAACTCCAATTTTTCTAGGTTAAAAACTTTATAAGTTTCACATCATATCATAAATGTGACGTGAAATGTCAAAGCAACATCCCCATTTTCATAGTTTAGAGGTAATCATATAAATCTTTGCGAAATATGTTACGTTTTCATATTTTTTTTAAATTCAAAATGCTTCAAATTCATAAGAATATGTAATGTTATGATTTCAAAGGCTTAACATAAATTTTATATTCTACAAAACTACATTCATAACCCATTTTGTCTAGAAATTTACGAACATAATCTCCACAGACAACATTTCTGTGACAACTGACGTGAGCCCTGGCGTGTACAAGCAAAATATTCTGTAGCGTTGTTCCCACAACATTGACATATATGTCCCGCATCACGTTGCTCAATTTGTCCCCTAGTGTATCCACTATTAACAAGTAGTACTTAAATTTGGTCCTCTTCAAATATTGAAGTCAAACTCATAACATTTGAGAATGCGCTGAAGTTTATTGCAAGCACTATTGATTCAGTTCACTATCTTCCTAACCTGGTCAAACTTAAAATATGGCTATTGTGATAATATCAATCCAAAGGCGGTAAACAGGTCGAACCAAACTACCTCCAAACGACAACAGCTAGACGTGCCTTTATTTTAATTTTAAAAGTCACAGTATGTCGGTACAGTGTACTAGGTCTTGGCTCGCCCAACTTAGTGGAACAGTCAGTATGGCCTTTGAAAAAAAAGTTTGGTGATGCTTGTTGTAAAAAAACAAGGGCCTTGAATTATATTTAAATTCTGAAATAATCTATTTATGGAGCAAACTTTTTAAGATAGATGTCTCTAGAAATAAGAATATGTATTAATACAGTTATATGCAGGTTGTGGATTATACCTTTTCAAACTAAAGCTAGATTCTACATACACAATTGAAGCCATGCAACAATAACTTAGCAGCGAAACAGATAAGCATATTTTAATATTGGGCTGAGAAAAAACAGCAGTATGAAAAATGTATTTATATAGGAAATTCTATTACAAATAGGAAAATGACTAATTATCATACACGGGAATGATGGAACAAATAATTTACTTGGCAAACGTATATAATAGCAGTATCAAAAAATCACCATAATATGACAAATGGAACTTCAAAATAACATTTCGCATAAATTATTATATTTATCTATTGGTTCCCTTGATTCCAATGTTTGATTTTTTGCCAATTTCCTATCCGCGATTTGGTCCCCCGTTTTTAATCAATTAAGTACTTTTTAAAAAGAGTAGCATGGTATAAAACATATTAAATTCATTTATTAATTTGTTATTATTTTAAGATCATTTTTTGGAAAAGCTAGATAAAAATTAATCAAAAAACGAGTATACTTTGGTGAAATTGGTCCATATGTTATTCTAGTAGTAACTTAACGCTGTTTTTAAATTTTCTGCTAAGACGTCTGTTTGATAAAATTCTTACCCTAGGTGGCCCAATGATCATTCCAGTCCAGTGTGTGAGGGTCATATCATCGTCATTTTCCAGGCCCCAAGATATTGTTCCATCACCGACACCCTTTTGACCTTGTTCAAGTTCTTCCAATAGTCGGAAATTGCGAGGAACGACTATAAAAGTGCGACAGATTCATAAATAAATAGAATGACAAACGCGTACACGGTATTTCAATCTGACAAATCCGGCTGGGTGCGGTAGATTTTGGACTAACGACATACCCTTACATGGAATAAGTTGATTAAGCGGAATATTAATGCATTGCAGTGAACGATCGAGTGAGAGATGAATAATTATCGTAATTTCAATCAATTTTAAAAACAAAACGTATTGCTTACCAACGCCTGATGACGGCACCGCCATGATTTCGCAAAAAATCTGTAAAAAACGGAAACTCTGTCAAACGGAATATTCAATACGTTATACTACTCGGTATTTTGTAAAACAAGCAATCACATATTCCGAAAATAACGATTTTAATGAAATATAAAAGTTTATAAAATGTGCGGCTTACTAGATCTCCCGACCTTCTACTTGCGAAGTTTCGTTATGGCAAATATAGCCGGTAAAACGAAAATGACGATAATAATCGAACAGCAGCATTCGAAGGAATACTTGAATATAAAGAATGCATTAACCGAAAACGTATAAAAAGGGTCTATTTTTGTTTAAAAACATTTTTATTATAATATAATCAGGGGTGTGGAGTCGTCCAAAAAACGTGACTCTGACATTGACCAACAACCCGACTCCAACTTCGATTGCGACTCCGACTTCAACTAGAATTACGATTGAAAGAAGTCTACTTTTGTCAGGTTTTTTTTCGTACCTACCTTTAATATCTATGTGTAATTGATCTTCAAATTAAACACCTACCAACCAATCAATAATCAAAAATTTAGATATTCAATTAAGTACCGTTCTAGTTGTAAAGTGAGTACTATGGGATAGGATAAAATAAAAATATTTTTTTTTTACAATAAATCAAAAGTGAAAGAAAATATCGTCACTGTTCTGAAAGAAGACAATACCTGAGAAATACGAGTTTTGTGTAATTGGACTTTGAAGTTTGTCAAATGTTTAAAATACTATACCTTTTTCATTTGGTTTGCGTGTACAAAACTGTTTTTAAGTAAAAGTAGGTAGGTATAAATTATAAAAAAAAGTGTGTTTTTACATCCTGAAGAGTTCAACATAAAGAACATTTTGGTATAACTAACTCAATATGTAATTTTTTCGATTTAGTGTTTTCTTCCAGAACATTGGCGATATATGTTTAAAATGTTGAAAATAAGCCTGTTTGCAAATTTGACGTGATCACTAATAGTTATGTGATTATGTATATTGTCTATGTTCAACATGCCGCTTAGTTGTCAACCTCAAAAAGCTCATCGATTGACATTTTAATATTTACTCTATTCAATATTAATGAAACTGCTTTTTCGGCATCATCTAAGAAAGTTAACGCATATTTTGTGTATAAATAATGTATGTTACCTCCACAATAGTTCATACAATTAACAACTTATCATATACTTTTACCGCTAAACTCTGTTGGTTGGATGGATACTAGAGCCAGCTAAGAATTCTGAAAGTGCTAAACTGGTGAATCTGAGCACAAAAAGGAACCGATAAAGATCGATGCTGGTTGGGTTAGGGCCAACCCTGGCTGTAGAGCAAAATTGATTATACTTGTATTAATTATTATTGTATGGAATTCATTATGAACTTTTCATTTTAGTTATTTCCATTGAAGTCAACAGGCATAAGGACAATGGTGGTCTTTACCCAAAAAATAAATGGAATTACCGGATGTTCTGAGTGGGATGTCAATGATGATGATTATGATTATCATCAAGAAATTGCTAGATCAGCATTTGCTGATATGCTCCATGATACTGAGCGCAACCAAAAATATTTTCTTGGATTGAAAGCGGCCATAGATAAAATGCACAGCTTAGGGAAACCTGCAAACGTTTTGGACATAGGTAATAATTTAATCTAGTGCCTGTTACTGATGATACTGCTGACCGCAGTGTGTAAATATTCAATGAAAAACAGTGTTGAAGTATGAAAAACTTGTCCGCCATCTCCATAAGTTTGTTTATAACCAAATGACGTAACTTGAGCAGTCATTCCGGGCGGAGCGAATTGAGGGCGCGTTCAAACAACACTTATTTTGTAAAATTTAAATTTGGATTATTGAGATTTTGTACACTTCCATGTATTTTGTCACTAACAACCCGGGTTTCGCCTTTCGGCATCTTCAGGCATTCGAGCACACGAATGGACTCGAACTCTGAGTCCATTCGTGTGCTCGAATGCCTGAAGATGCCGAAAGGCGAAACCCGGGTCGTTAGTGACAAAATACATGGAAGTGTACAAAATCTCAATAATCCAAATTTAATATTGAAATTCCATCAAGCACCCTCAGTCGATGTCTTAAATTAAACTTATTTTGTAGTTGTCTACATATATTGCCAACAAAAAAGTTGAATGTTTTTATCGGGAATTTTAAGGTTTATATGTAAATAATAGACTTTAGTTTTCCATGCATTCTTGACACTTTTTCAAGCGATTTTGTTTTTACTAATATATCAAATCATAGTGTAAGATAAATATTTTACGTAATTTTTTGCATTTCAATTTCTGGAAACAGTGTATCGCCTAAAAAAAGCCTTGGGTGTATGTTATATAAATTGTCATAATGCTCACATTGCAATGTATGCCTGTTGTAAATACAGATCTACATCGAAATTTCTTTTGATTTAAAATGTGATGCGTTGTTCCAAAGGAGTGCAGCACAAGTATTTAAATAATTTTAAATGTCTGTTAGTCTGATCATAATGCAATGTATTTAAAGATGTCTCATTTTCATTAAAGGTACGGGAACTGGACTACTTTCGATGATGGCAGCTCAATGTGGTGCGGATACAATTACTGCATGCGAAGCATTCCAACCGATGGCAGAATGTGCTGTAAAAATAATTCAAGATAACGGATTTTCTAATAAAATATCTGTAATTCCAAAACGTTCCACCGAACTTACAATCGGGATTGACGGAGATATGCCGATTAGAGCAAATATTCTTGTGACAGAAGTTTTTGACACAGAATTAATTGGAGAAGGAGCGATCGAAACATTTTCGCATGCCCATTTAAAACTATTGGATGAGGATTGTATTGTAGTTCCGACTTCCGCAACTATCTATGCTCAAGTCGTAGAGTGCCCCACTCTGCAGAAGTGGAATAAACTTATTGATGTAGCTGACGACGATGGAAACATATTAATAAAAACTCCTACTGAGGTTGGTTCCGATTAAAATTACACAAACATGTTGCAGAAGGTTAATTAAAATTACATTAGAAAAGCGCATCATGAGCCGTAAAAAGAAAAAAATAAGTGATTTAATTGTTCTTTGAATAATTGACAAAGTATCCAATAGAAAGTAAAGTTGAATAATATTTTTTCTGGTCAGAATGTGAGATGCACCTTACAATGACTAATATATGGCTCTAAACCGTCATAATGCGCATTTCTGTGAGACTATTCAATAATAGATTTTCTTTAAAGTATCAATTTAAATAATAAACTAATTCTTGTAAAAAAAATATCAAAATCAGGTGTGGTATGAGTTATGTTGAAATATTTTAGCAATTATCGAATTCGGTAGAGGAAAATTGTTTCTTTTTGTTTTGATTTTATTTGATTTTATTTTATTTGTATATAATTCTTATAAACTGTTTATTTGTGTCAGTTCGAATTCACCCTGTGCTCGAATGCCTGAAGATGCCGAAAGGAAATTTATGGTTTAATATCAGTTGTCTCGTAAATAATATTTGTCGTATTTGTATCTTCTATATAAACGTTAGAAGCTGTTTACTGTCTGTCAGTTCGAGTCCATTCGTGCGCTCGAATGCCTGAAGATGCCGAAAGGCGAAACCCGGGTCGTTAGTGACAAAATACATGGAAGTGTACAAAATCTCAATAATTCAAATTTGATATTGAAATTCCATCAAGCACCCTCAGTCGATGTCTTAAATTATCTTATGATATTTTTTTCATTAAAGAAATATCTATCTATGGGATTGATCCTGGGAGAATCGCAGCATTACGATAAATGAATCCCATTTTTGAAAAACAAAACTTGTGAAGTTCACATTGTGAATAAGACTGATAGTTTGCAAAAATTCAAAATTCCCAAGCTCAAGAAATATCATTCTTCAAGTTGCGTAAAAAATATATAAAAAAAAAGAAAAAGATCTTTCTTGAATATTAAATGCACACAAACTTATATTTATAATATTTTTGATAAAATTCCTTGTGCATCGAATAAATTGGCCATAGAATGTATTTATCCATCCATATTTCAGGAAATTATCAGTTTTTTGTGTTTTGTATAACTCAATAATTTCACAACTATATCATCATACTATGTATTGTATAGTTTTAATTATGTATGGTAGTTGTTTGTTTGTTGTTGAAATGCTTTAAGATCATTTTTTTAAATGTTTTTTAATTGAATTAGCAAATTTCTTGGTTAGATGAGATTGTGTAACGGATCTGCAGCAGTCCACGACATTCAGCTCAGTCAACTGCCTTTAAATTCCTTCAAGGAAGTTATGCATCCTATTCCTGTACTTGAATACGATTGGTCTGGGAAGACACCTCTTAAAAAGAACATATCTAATAATTTCCCTGCAAAATCATTGATTACTGGGAGTGCACAGATGGTGTTTATGTGGTGGGATATTCAAATGGACACTGAAGGTGAATTGAATTTATTTTCGTCTTGATTTAATTACATTATCATATTTTGAACAATTAAATCTAGCAATTTTTGACTCATGACACCAATTCTCATTTGTAATTTTAAGTAACAGGTCTGATTAACGTAGAAAATATTTCTTCTCACTGATAATTTTTCTTTGTTCCTCATTTTTTACTCGTTTTAATTACTTATCAAAACATTCGCGCAACACCTGCAGATTCTTGATAGAATTAATTTGGAATTCTCAATCATTACAGTTGAAGGTCCTTATCCCACTAAATTTCTGAAATGATATTTTCATACATTTTACATTTACATTTTACATTTTACATATAAAATAATTAAAAAATATGTGTACACAATCCTGCGCAGAGAGAACAATACAATACAAAGGACGAATCTCTGCACAGGAAAGCGTAGACTCGGCTTGATTTTTATTCTGGAATAAAAGAAACTGAATAGTTTTTAGCAAGTAGGCAGTATATAACAGAACTGTCAATTTAACTCTGTTCCTATTGAAGGTTCATTGGGTTTAATTGATTTAACTATAATTGTCCATTTAAGAATATGACTGCAGTAGAAAATCAACAAAATTGAAACTCCTTTTTTTTGGATTTTGCCAGCATTAAACCTTTCCTAGATTCGTAACCGCCAAAAAATCTATGAAGTGAAAGATTACTTCTCACTCAAAAGTACAGATATTGACCTGGAAATCGAAAATTTCTTTGTGGCTGGGCTTCTTTGTATGTTATGAGGTGGCACAGCCCTCATTGATTAATTGTAGAAAATATGAATGTTGTTAATTATATATTTATTATTGAAGGGAAAGTCTTACTTAGTTGTGCGCCATGGTGGCAGCATCCAGACGCAGATGTGAATAGCAAATATCCTGAGAATTCTATCCCCTGGAGAGATCACTGGATGCAAGGAGTATATTATTTTCCAAACGAAATTAACGTTTCAACAGATGATAATCTGACACTTATCGCGTCCCAAGACGAGTATTCACTTTGGTTTGACCTTAATAATAAGATTAGCGCCACAAAGCAAGATTTTCTGCGGCCAGTGTGTGAATGCGGTATTCATATGACGTATTCGAGAACTCATGTAGCATCGATGAATGATGGTGCTAGAAATAAAAAAATATTGCGTGTCTTGGAAGAGAATATTACAAAAGACACTATTTGCTTATGTATAAATGGAGCTTCGCTTATGGGACTTGCAGTTGCCAAGATGGGTGCAAAGAGAGTATTCTACATTGAATCTGGCATCATAGCAAAGAGAGTATTGGACAGTTATATCGCCTTTAATAATCTCTCAGAATCTGTTGTTGTTCTACCAAATGTTGAATCTGTTTACCAATTATATCCGGATGATGAAATTTCTTTGGTGTTCGGTGATCCCAATTTTAATACTGCAATATTGCCCTGGGATAATCTTCACCTGGGACACGTGGTTGGGAAATTAAAACCGAAATTAAACGAGAATACAAAAATCATTCCTGGAAAATGTAGTCTGTGGACGATGTCTGTAGAATTTTTGAATCTACATAAAATTAAAGCACCTCTGGATACATGCGAAAAAATAAATTTGAAGACATTCGATGAACTTATTGAGGTATTGAAGTATATCTAAGATTTGCATTATTAGTCTATCAAAAATTACTCTTAACATTTCTTTTTACATGATCATACATAAATGACTTCTTCTAGAAATGATAAAAAAATAAAATCTTTCTAGAATTCCATCTCCAAATAAAAAAAACAGTTATTGTTAATAATCGATTACACTATATTTTGTGTCCTTTTTCTAGGATTCAAGATCAAGGTGTGACGATGAAATTGAGCCACAGCCTCTGTGGGAATATCCATGTCTGTGCAAATCTAACCCAGTAAAAATAATGGATATCAATATGAATATGGTTCAACAAAGAATTCAATGTTCGGAAGGAAAATCTCCTTGTGAAATGTAAATAATTATCTTCATTATAAACATTGTCATTTTAAAATAAATATTGTCTCATGTCATCAGGGGGACGAACCTGCGGACTTATAGGATCTCAAGTGCAGTCTTTTGACTAAAGTGAACAAATACATAAATAAATTTCATTGTTTTCCTTCATTAATGAAATAATTTACATACATTTTTATATATGGTTCTGAAATGCGGCCTTATTTGATTTTAAAATAAATGATTGCGGCCTTCCTGTAGGAAAAGGTTCGTCGCCTCTGTCAGAAACCATCATATTTATGAATTGTTATATAAATGAGATTCATATTTTTATGGTATTTTATGAATAAACATATTGGGATGGGAGAAATAGAAGCTGTCTAGTGAAAATGTCAATAAATATATTGATGATACCCTTGATTGCTAACCTAATTACGATGGAAGCATGAAAGATGGAGTAATACAGCTATGTCACAGTGATCATCGTACCCATGTCGGATTTTTTTCAGGAACACTGACTACAATGGCTTTGTTTTCTGGTTGGAATGGGACCTTGATGGAAAACCAAAAAATGTGATTAGCTCCGGTCCTCTTACCACCCCTGAATTAAATGAAAGAATATTGTGGGACGCCTTCAGTCGCCAAGGTGTAAAAATACTTGTAAGTTGTACCCATATCCTTACAATACAAACAAAAGAACATTAAAAAAAATTGTGTAAATATTAATGACGAATGTCCAATGCCCCATAATAAGAGTGTGTTGAAAAAAATATTATTCAACCTTGTATCGTATCTATGCTCATGTTCTTAGTCACCGTTATAATTTATTGTATTAATTTTGTTTTAATTTTCAGGCCGACAGTCAAATCCAGACAATTGAAAACGCCTTAAAATATAATGTGATATGTGATTTGAGTGATGGCAACATCAAAATAAACGTTGAAATAGAATGATTGCATAAAAAATCATAGCTAACTGCCACATCACTATCAAAATGGTGACCAAATTTATTACCTGTACTTGGCTTTTTCTACATGATATGAATATGTAATATTTTATTTTCAAAATTATAATTATAAATAAATAAAAATTTGAAGAGAATAGGAACCCAACATTTGATTTACTATACTACGTTTATTATCTAATTCTTTCTCCAAAATAATAATAGTAAAAACATTTTTAAGAATTGAGGACAAAAAATATTATTTACATACAAATTCATATAAGAAAAAATATCTAAAAAACAATACCCATAGTTCATTGCTGAAAATGTGCACCTCTAGCCAATTGATCAGCCGAAAGGCCCTTGCAACTGGCTACGCATATGACCGACGCGAAGAACAAGTTTTAAGAAAAAAAATAACTTATTTATGGTTTCGGCCACATAGATAAAAATTGGGATTATGTTAGTTAACAGTCTTGATAATTTGAGGATTATAAACTCGGTCCCGCAGAACAGAAAAATACTTAAGAATACAAAAAAGTTTTGAAATGAAAATATCTCAGAAATTCCTTATGTTGTCACTCTAATTGCAACTTGTTCGAGCACAGAAATAAAATTTGAATTGACAGACAGTAAACAGTGTAATGTACAAGATACAAATACGACAAAATATTATTTATAAGATAAAGTGTGACAAATTACATGGAAATGTACAAAATCTTAACAATTCAAGTTTGATGTTGAAGTTCCATCAAGCAACTTCAGTCGATGTTTTAAATTATAAATATCAAATCTTGAATGAGAGAAGGACATGTAAGAGCATTTAAAAATGTTGAAGTCGAGTTGTCTTTTATAGACCAAATTAAGATCGACTTCATAATATGTCACAGAATAGTACAACTTGATTATCCTGATGACTGAAAACAGTTTTAAATCGTCAGCAAAGAGCAGATACTTAAATCCACTTATACTTTCCACGTATCATTAATACAACCAATATTCAATCCCTGGTGCACCCCAGATTATGTTGGAAAAATATTAGATACACACCCAGCGTATTCAACATATTGGCGCATAAAAATAAACAAATTCTTTACGACCAAGCGTCACCGATGAAAATTTACAAGCGGTTTTAAGAATTGTTCCAAATATAAAATTAACCCCTGAAATTTAAAATATTGAAAGCTATAAAACAATTCCAACAAGTTTGCCCAGCCCTGCCATGAGCATCTCGATCTATTATATATATATACGCTAACACATACTCTCATGAGAATAAGCTTTAGTCCACCCTTATTTAAATTTGATTGAAATTCACTTTATAAAGGTATCTACTCTAGAATAATTTCAAAGATCGGAAAATTATTTTTAAAATCTTATGCTCCTGTGATATGTCTATAATATACCGTTGAGTATTGCTATGTTACATTCAAAAGTATGTACTGGCTCGGAAAAAACGCTTGAAATGAGAATCCAATTTTAAAGGAGCTATTAAGTTTCAGTGATATTTCTCTGGGAAATAAAAGAATACTATTAATATCGTCAATAATATTCAACATAATAGGTATTATTATTTATTCAATGTATTCAAAAAATATATGTAATAATATATACACAAAAATGTTCAATCTAGGTTAAAAATCTTATTCTTCTAAACTAATAAAGAAGAGTTTTTTAGAAATTTGTAATAATTGAATATTTAGTAATATTATGGTTTTTTCATAGACCAATATTTGAACACATTTGAAGATTCTTACATTATTGTAGAAAATAAGTTTTTTAGTTTATGGTTTTATTTATATGTTGTTTGTGGTGGCGGGTGCCGTGTCGCCCGTGCCGTCAGGAAATATGTTATCGGAGTGTGTGCAGTTATAAACATTAAAGTTAGTGGTGGTGCGTTTATCTCCAATTTAAAATTAGTGTTTGTAGTGCAAGCGAAATTTTGATCACTGTTTCAGCCATCGGTGCTAATTGAAGTTGGCATTTTCTGTAAGTAATTCAAATAAGAAGCCATTAAAAATGGCTTCGTTTAGTGTTCTTAAATGAATATTATTGTATTTTAATTGTTATTCAATTATACATTTCACTTCGACCTGCTTTTATGTATACGTAAACATATTAATGACATAATTCTTCTGTTTGACATGGACTTACAGTCTTCGCAGGTGTAAATGCGTGATATTTGGTGTCATCTGTCAATCACCGAAAGCAAATTTTTAAAATGTTTGACTAATGTTCATATGTATTGATGCTTTTCATTATATTTCAATACGAATTCCACGGTAACTCTGACTTTTGTTATGATACTTTCTCCATTATTACGCGAGATTTCAATTAATTAGATATTTTTCTAGTAGAGACAGTTACAAATTAGAAATTTTAGTTTATTGTTTCAGAAATGTACATCTCCTTAAGTAAATACCATCGCATTGTATTAATTTATAATATGTTCTTTTAAAACATATGTATCATTTATATATCACTGTTTTACCAGTTATTTATTATCGTATTCCTGATTATTGTCTGTTAACCGTTGGGATCGATGATTATATCATTCATTCATGTTTGATAACACGTCAATCATCTGGGCCGAATGTTTGGCCTTCTTATTAGTGTTTTTTTTTTTGTTAGATAACCCAAACTTCTCGATGCCCTAATTTAAAGCACCGGATATACGGAATCATAGCAGTCGGTAAGAATGACAATGTATTTGTTTATCACAATACCAATAAGTGTATTAGAATTTATGTATATCTTGCAGTAGATTCTTGCTTTTCGTGATTCAATTTATTACTAGCAGGACTCCTTAATTTTTTCATTATCAATTGTACTCAAGTTTTTAAAAACTGAAATGCGTATCGCTTTGTGCATGAAAACAAGAGAAATTCACGAGAAAAAATTGATCTTGGCATTTATGAAAACTTGAAAGCATTACAGACGAGAAGAAAATGCTAGATTGCCCATGAGTGCAGCTTTCCGGAATCATTTTGACATCGCAACACCTCTTGATAAGAAATCAAAATGTGATGTGCCCCGTGCATTTCGCTTATTTTGACCATTATAAAGTACGTAAGAAGTTTTAAAACATGATATCATTTACGACGATGTTTAAAATGAATTTACTTTTTGTACCATCACTTTAATAAAATCAGTGTAAAGATTCACCAGTGAAACAAACAACAAGCAAGGTTTAGTTTACCATTCAATTATTATGGTTTATTCACTAGAAGCTTTACAATACATAATTATGTTTTGGATTTCATGTCGCAAAGAAAATTTAAGCCATCTTCTACCAATTTGCTACGCAAATTTACAGTTTGTAATATTCTTATATTAGGTACTATAAAAATTAGGGTAACCGGACCAAACAGAACATGACTAAACAGAAAATGAGAGAAAAAAAGTTAAAAATAATCTTTTTGTCGTATATATTTATCAATTAAACATAAAATAAATATATAAATATATTTTATCACTGGATAAGATTATTATAAAATTTATAGAGATTCAAATATCGCAAAGTGTTCAAATACCCACTTTTGACAATTTACTATATGATACTCTTATCAAAAATTATTTGCATTCAAATACTAACAGATCTTGGATCAGTGTTTAGCAATCGTCGTTATCTTGGAATCTCGGAAGGGAAAACCCCAAGTGCCCAAGTATTATATGAAATAAACAGTAAGGTCATTTGCAAATATTTGTGTTTAATATCTATATATTTATAGCTTGTCATTGATTGGTAATCGGGTGGCAATAGTTGCGCAGGATTATCAAAATTCAGTAGATGAATTGTGTTTTTTTACACAAATGTTCAACATATAGCGAATACATATATATTTTTCCATGCCCGCTCCTAATTTGGAGCATATGGTTTCCTAATGGAGGTATCTTAACAGAATTTTTCTATGAGAACTGCTTGTTATTCAGTTGCTCAACCTCTCTTTTTCGAAGAGAGTAGGAATAGAAGGATAGGGCTAGGACAAGACTAGTGGTGAGGACAGGATGGGTGGGAGGGGTTTTAGACATCACAAACACTACATACACAGACTACGAACAGAAATCCATAAATCGATTGAAAGATCAGTTTTTGAAAACCGTCCGCACCGGGTATTGAGCCCGAGACATCAGTAACCTTCACAGGATCATTTCTGTAGTACTTCCTCCCCATATTTCTTTTGTGATATATTAATTAATAGATAGATACGACGACAATATTATTTATAACTTGTTTTTTTATGTTCTTTTTTTTCATATTCTGTTTAGTCATGTTCTGATCGGCCATGGAATCCAAAATTAGATTGTGTACAATCTCCCGTTTAATCGTTTGTGACTACCCCCTGGGGTCGCGACACATCGGTTGGGAATCGCTGCGCCAATGGATTATTGGCAAACTTGATTTAAAAGGATACAGTGATCGGTAATACAATAGCTCAAAGGGGGCTATCCACTGCACATTTCCCTATGTAGGAGAATAGAATTAAATTGAAGATTGTCTGACTATTTAAATAATATTCTAAAAAGGTGGATTTACTCTTTAGACTCTTTACCCATATGCTCTACATTGGGAGCGAACATGGTTACAAAACAGTAATACAAGTAAATCTTCTCGTTGTCACTATTATTCCACATAGTCCCAAATGGATTCTCTTTTTTTTAGACTATAAACATAAATGCGTGAATGTTTGAATGACCGACGCAAAGATGTTAGCAAATTGGATGTTTCAATTTAAACCGGACTTTTCCAGTTCTATTTTTTCTGTCTTGTTGAATGGATGACGTTTGGTCACAACGAATGAATTGTACTCGTTATATTATGTATTTTGAAATACAACATTTTATACACTAATATAAATTTTCCAGCGTACAAAAAACTTAAGCACCTTTTGTTCATCTAACTCTGATATTAACTTTGATTATTGCAAAAATGCATTCGTTGAGTAGAAATGCTAATGTACTAGAAATGCTAATGTACTAGAAATGCAGCATTGTCTAGAGAGAGAAGAGAGCTCGTATTGAAAAGAAAAACAAAAAAGAAAATAGCGTTTTCAGGCCAAGTTCCGTGCGGGAAAAGCTTCGTTCTATTAGTGTAGTGTCCAGCCGTGACTTGTGACCTACATCAATCCTAATATCCAAAGTTACATAACAAAACATCTTTAATTCATCACATGGTTATTCTTCAATAAAGGAACCACTTTTTGACTAATGACGTTTTCATTTACCACGAAAATTAATGATTTTCAGGGAGATTTACACACTAAGCGCATCGAAATAAAATTATGTATGATATGCAGTTATATATTACTGTTACTTTATTTGTAATTCCTGTTTTTAATAATAATTTCGGTTTCTGTTTGAGTTAATTTGAAACTAAATACCGTGGCTTTAAAGCCAAATAATATCCAAACTGAATACCGAAAGACCGCGATATTTAAACTCTTCTTTTGAACTTCATAATCCTAATCTTAAATGATTTATCATTGTAAAGTTTCCGTACACTAGATATGATATTGTATACATACAATTTCTATTATTTTGATACCATACAATTACTGCTAGTTTTTTCTTAATTTGCGGTTTTATGTAGCTTTTAATTTAAAATTAAAACCGTTAAAGTGTGCTGTAATCAATGTTTTCTTATCTCTCTGATAAGAATAGGACGTTTGGAAACGTTTTAAATTTGAGTGAGTTCATTTTAAACGGCTGTCGTCTAGAAATCTTCCATCATTTTGATTAAATTTGGAAGTTTTTTGCACCATATTTTCATGAAAAAAACAACTTTGTAAATAAATAGTTTAACCTTTCCATCACACTTTCATCGATTCCATTTACATAAATATAAATGTCGTCAAATAATTCATTCCAGTTATGTCATCGCTTATCCCGGGCGTTCTATCGCAGTTTGTCGGTCGATGTAGGGCTGTTTAGAATTTCCACCGAAGAGAAACAAAAGAAAATTCAATTATACTTTGTTTTGTTCTATTCAGACATTTAATTGCTTTTTGCCCGTGGAATATGTATGCAGGTGACATTTTTAAAAACAAGCCTTCAGCATTTATGATTTTTGCATAGTCATCGAAGTTGAGAAAATTATCATATTAGTTTTTTTTAATCAAACTGAAATAAATCAGGATTGAATTATTTACGTACAATTTTTTCATTCTAATATTATTGACAGTGTAGTTTTTTATATGTGTATAATGATACTCAAAATAAAGTGCATCAATTATAAGGATATAGATATTTGATTGTTTATACGCACTCGATCCAATGTTTTATTGATCGGAAGTCTTTCGCTGACTTGACCGTTGTTATCTTGGGTCATCTCCTAGATATTTCCTAATGCGTTTTCTCCGTTTTAATGATATAATGTAATATTTGCAAATAAATTATCTTCACGTCCAGTATGTCTTCGATATTTAGCCAACTACACTGTTGCAATTTTTTATTCATTATTTCCGCACTAATACTTCAATGATTGGAATTATTATATATCATTTTATTCCCAATTTTGAGATTTTTTCATGATTTCATAGTACTCACTGCAGTAGACAATCGACAATTTGTTATGATTCAAAAATAACTTTACGATATCGTGGTTACAAAAATAATATCTCAGTCAAAACGCGAGTCAATGACTTCTCTACCCTTTTGATGCTTTTTCCTGCTCAATGAATTATTTTTAGTCTACTAGAAAGTTTACCGAACGCCGTAGTTCCGGTATGATGGAAATAACTGTCTTTCTTAAGAATTAATGAAAGTATGTACATGCTTCATACATATCTCAGTCATCTATCTATATATATAAAAATGAATGTCTGTTTGTTGGTTTGTCCGGATCTTATAGGCTCCTAAACTACTCAACCGATCGCGACGAAACTTTCAGGAAGGGCTTATTGTGATCATGCCGGGAAATATTATATAGAATAAATGTTTGTTTGTCCTTTACGCGTTCCTTTACGATTCATACGATTTCGATGAAACTTCGGTGAGTTGTTGTGCACACACCCATGAAGGGTTCTGAAGAAAAAAAATTGAAAATCTAAAATTGAAAAAAAGAATCAAATACGTAGAATATATATAGAATATATAGAATATATATATATATAAGAATATATATAGAATAATAGAACGACATCTAGGAAAAACCTTCTGAATTATTCGTGTACGCACCAGACGAAAAACAAAAATATTGTGTTATAACAAGTGTGATATTGAACTCGGGTTCGGGTCGGGCCAGACCTGAAGATGATGGGCTCGAACCGGGTAAGTCTATGAAATTTCGACCTGTGCAGACCTCTAATCCAAAAGCAGTTCAATAAACAGAATTAAAACACAAACCCTTTCTTTTTTTGAGTGGCATTGCAACGCATGCCGGGTACTCACTAGTTTAATATAAATTGTAAGAAAT
The DNA here is from genome assembly GCA_022494535.1 of Himalopsyche phryganea. Taxonomy (NCBI): domain Eukaryota; kingdom Metazoa; phylum Arthropoda; class Insecta; order Trichoptera; family Rhyacophilidae; genus Himalopsyche; species Himalopsyche phryganea. The sequence continues at coordinate 804,571 of JAGVSL010000127.1, read as the reverse complement.
ATATTATAAATTTTGCTCTATACGTTTTGATCATGTCTAAAGCAAGCGTTAAAATAAAAAACGATAATACTTTTTGTTCAATTGATATTCTTGAGATTATTATTGAGAATTAAGTCCTAAAAATACTAGTAAGGGTGAGGTAAGTATGCGTCGAGAAACTATCATATTTAGGTGTAGCTTAGTAACAATTGAATATTGATTTTTCTCTATTGGGCAAAATTACACATTGTATTATATTATTTTAAACGATACCTAGAAAAGCATTTTACATTGAATATACAGAATGTTATCGGTTACCTCGTTCACATATTCGACAACTGAGATTTTACGGATGGGTCTCTAAGGAAATAATATTTCTGAATGGTTTCCTAATACTTATTTCAATAGAGTTAAGATCGATGACTTAAAATTAATATAAACCCTTGAAACGAGTAAGTCATATTTCTTATTTTGACAATGAAGAATCTTAAACATATCAAATGTGGATTGCCTAATTAAATTTATTTTGGATCATAGTGCACTCAGTACAATATAAACCAAACCGGCGACGGAACTTTTGACAGTAAATTCCGCTGATACTTGCCAAAATATTCCATCCCGCGGCTTCTCAGCTGAATATAATTATTATCGTAGGATTACTATTGCGAAGTCTTTCTTTGTATAGGAGGATTCAGCCTGTATCATAATTTAATCCGAAGCTACATTATAACTGAACTAAATGCCATCAATTTCATTGCTGGGTAAATAGGTAATGTTTGTGTGCCTTATATCGGATGAAAATAATTTTGGGATGAATAATGTTGAGCTTGTGCGATCTTTGTCATCTGTGACGTCCTTGCAATTGCTGTTTTGGTAAACTTTAGCGGTGTTCAATTAAATCGAGTTAATTATTTACCAATTTGTAATACTAGTGATTCTTAACCGGTACTATGTAAACAATTGTGATCTGCGAATTTTTATGAACCTTTCGAAAAGAGAAATATAATATTACCATGTATATATATTACAATTGATTTATGGGTTTGTGTCTAAAGGCACGAAGAAGATTATTTTTTCCCATCCATCTATCTGATCGTAAAAAACGTGACATAGATAAAGCGATTAGCGTATTACTTATAGTTTCTTATTCCCATACTAACATCTGACTATCGTTACCCGACATCGAAAATAGGTTAATGGACTGTATTGCAACCAGTTCTCGTAAAACAACTTATGTTTGAGATGCTCCACATCGGGAGTAGACATGGTATAAAAAAATAATATAATACAGATAATCAAGAATGAGCTATTGTTATTTACACGTCAGATCTAGTGCATCCTTGTTCTCGAAGGTACACAGACGCAGAAACGCGTAACCAAAGATGTAAATGACAAATTTCGAATAGAAAAAATATGAACCGGTGAAATGTGAAATAAATGATTGAATACGCATTGCTAGAATTGTTTACCAAAACTGAAATGGAATCTTATAGTCCCATTCTGAAGTATAAATTCTGTGAACTATGCCTGCGATGAATACACATGATAGTATTATGTATTATAATACTTAATAATACTTGTCTGGGAAGTATATTTTTCATATCAACTTACGTATTCCGTAACTAGTCTAAATCTATTCAGTTGAATGAGACCAGATAAATTAATGTGTGCAAATCGTTCGGCTTCCCGGAATACGCTATCCAGTAGGTATATTGCGCAATGCAATCCTCTTATGTGGTATATTTTAAATACCAATTTAACCTAATGGAATATGTGCAAGGAAACAGTGTTTTTTGGATTTTTTGTTGCTGACTTACTTCCCTATTCATGTAGATTTTTTCTAATTATTTTGTCAAATAGCCTAATTGGGAAATCATCCAACGCTGTGTCTAAATGCGAGCTCTCAATAACCTTCCAAGGATATACGAATGATACAATTTTATTATAAGTATTTACAGTTTCATGTGCAAAAAAAATCTTTCCCAAAGAGAAATTCTTGAGAATAGTTTTTAATAAAAAAAATGTAAATGTTGACTTTATAACATTTTGTGAAATAACTCGATTGATTTCATATTGAATTTATGCAGCTTCATTAGATTGTTTTTAGATATCCAGGAATATTCGGATGATAATATAAATTGAACACCAAACATAGCCGCTAAGTTCTTTTTACCCACAGAGTCAGAAATTATATGTAGAATATCAATCGGTTTACAATTTAAAAAAAAAATTATCCGAAGCATTCTCTACGACAATAGAAGAATAGAAGAAATGATCATGTAAATGATCATGATCATGCTCTATATAAATTATTCTGTCTCCGATCCAGATAATGATTCCGAATGCAATGGTTGAAGAATAACCATGTTTTGACTCCTCAATTCTTGCCCAGTCATTTCGTTGCCAAGCTGGAACAGCTTGGCCCGTTAGTGGAAAGTCCCCATGGCGATCTCATCCCCTGGGACTGTCCAGAAATGAACAACGAACGATAAGAAGTGTTCAAGAAGACACGACTGTCAGTAGATCTGTCGAGCCGTCGAAAATGCCAATTCTGTTGCATATTATTCGGTTGGTATTGCATGGCATTCAAAAATGCTCGTAGAACACAACATACAAGCTTATCCCTTATGGCACGTTCTTGTTTTATTTATGCACACATAGTACATGCAACTAATTCTTGAGAATTTTTCCTCGCAAAGAAGTGTGTGTAGCCATAGCGGGTGGTGTTGGATACAGCAGTGAGCAGTGAGAATGTAACAATTATTAACGTTATACATATCAACCCGTTTTCCATGTTATTTACGTTTCGTATTTTCGCGTAGAACCACTGCGAGGGTTAAAAGCCCACTGACGAGCATGTCGGTGTGGCTATGACCCGCTTCGCTTATAAATTCTGCATGAATGAATGGATTCTCGGTTAGGTACGTGTCTATTTTGAGAACGGAGCATCCACTCGGACATGTAAAATATCGTTCGCCGAAAGAACACGCTTGATCTTGGCAAATGACAGTGTTTATATTTCTGTAAAAATGCGATTCGGATATCGTTCTTTACTATTGCACGCCGCGTTAGAGCAGTGCGCACACTCTTCTAACTCACACACTACACGAAAACTTAGTCCGCATCGTCTTACACGCAGTGAATCACAAGCTTGGTAGCAAATTTTGACGGTGATAAATTTTTCCTTGCGTATATTTCTATTTCTTTACGTGATTTCATGTTCATGTTTGTGGGGTGTATTTTTGGTATTTTAAATCGAGAGTAAAACACATTAAGTTATTCTACTTAATGTGTTTTACTTATCTAGTTAAATGTTAAAACACGCAAAACAAAGCAACATTTATTCGTACCGCATGTGGAAAAAACATTATTTAATCCCGAAGGATTTCGTTTTCATATGTACGCAATGAATACGGATTGTGATTCCGGGATATCTTTATAAAATTTACAATTGTTTAAATATAACAGTGTATTCGTTGTACAAATATTAGTTTGGACACCAAAATATCTCACTGCTTAATAGCATTTAATTTAACAATAATCCAATTTAACAATCATAACACACTTGAAAGAAAGAAAAACAAATATAAAGTTTTTGTCTTCTTCCTTTCAGGGTAATGAGTTTAAGGATGAATGGATTACATTTTCGACAGACCACTGTCAATATTTTTTCTCTGTTTTTTCGCAGCTTTTCTTTCCATCAGAAAGGGAATCGAACACATAAATATACGTTGAAATCTAGTGTGTATTTAACATCTCATCTTCATTTTTGAAAAAATCTTTATTCAAGTGTCGGCTCGAGTATATTTTTGGGTCTCATTCATATTCACGATCGAACAATAAAATCTATCTGCGAGTATTGTTTCTTAATTTTCTATGAATTACAAAAATCCCCGTTACTTATTTTTCACTGATCGGTAAATACAGGTTATTACGGAGTTCTGGATTAAATGACTTTCATACTATCGGCGCCGACAACAATATTTACGTCAGATAACATGCAGATAGATACTATTTGTGATATAAATTTATATGTAATAGAAATTCTTATAATACGCAGTCTTCTACTCGTGGAGTAGCGTTTTTTTGTCAATACTGGCCGATACGAATAATTAGTCGCGTAAATATTCCAGATAGCATTTTTTGTGGACATTAGAAATATCAACAAGATCCGCACGATCAGTAAATATTGTTTTGAATCGACTGCTCAACAGGCACCCGGTACTCTTATCGGATAGTTTAGGTACACATTCGTATGTAAATATTTTGATTGAAATGCAATAAAATTATTAAAATTCTTCGTGAAGATTATTCATTAATGATGGTGACCATTTGAAAAGGCTCTCATAATTTCAGCATTGTGTGCGACAACTATCCTTTAAGGCAGCGGCTCCCAACCTTAATGCTACAACGCCTCACCTAAAAAAATTTTTTTTGCCACGCATCCCTACCTTTTATTTTTTAATCAATATAATAATATAGACACGTTTTAAATAATAAAATCTATAATCAACAGAATCATAACAAGATTTTGCCATTACATATATGCAGTGGAGTAACTAGGGGTTTTGCCGTCTCCCCACCATCTTCCCTCCAAAAATTATTTAATATTTGCTTGTTATTTATTTTAAATCGGAAACAATCACGGTAGAGTAAATTGCGCCGCGGGTGCAAAATTTTTATGTATAAATATAATTTCTTGTAAAATATGTACTATATATTAACAATTTGTCATTTACAAATGTGATATTTGATAGCAGGCTTGTTCTTGAAATATGTCAAAAAATCTAGTCTTTTAAATGATTTGTATATTTATTATTTACACAAAAAATATAAAATTATTGATGTACAATCCACTAATATACTGTACATTAAAATTGTAAATTAATTTAGGACAAGATATTCAGCAGACTGTACCAACACAACATTAGCCATTCGCAAAAAAAAAAAAAAAAACAAATTATAACAAAATTATTTCTCCTTGCTTTGCTCTTCGCAGCATTATCAAAATCTATTGTAATCTGCCAGTTGGTGCTCTATTGAAAGTATTGCAAGATTTTTTAATCGCAAATTGCTCACTGTTGATATTCTGTTCACAACAATTTTATCTTTCTACCTTGACATTTAGACTTCATGATTTTCCTTGGATTATTTTTCTTTCTTTAATACCTACTTAATTTTTTTGTTCATTTTCAAAAATTATTAATATATATATGCACATTTTGTCAATGAGTAAAATAAACATTCATTCCCTGAAGTGATTTTTTACTGTTATGCTACGGTTTGAAGTTTTATTTAATTGTAGATATTATGGTATGAAAATTATTTTTTAACTACAAAATTTTGGCGCCTACCCTGGCGAGTGTCCGTGCCTCCACTGTCCGATTTCCCCCAATTCTTCGTTTTAACATCCTTGGCGAACTAATATATGTAGTGACATATTAAAAAGTTGGGATTGATAGGCATAAATAAAAATGGAACATGTACAAAAAAAAAAAACGAGAAAAAGACTTAGAAATACTTTGTCCCTTAGATCTGCACGAGTTTATTCGCCCCTGACACAGGAACCCTCCGTACACATTCATTATTGATACAATGCACACATGCTTTATTTTTATTTATCTCAAGTATTTATAAAAATAGGATGTATAAAAAGGGAGTCGGAGTCGCTCGGATTTTCACGACTCGAGTCTTCGAAAGATACACCCCGAGTCCCGATTTTCATGAAAAAATTATATTTTGTTTTTTAAACTGCAATGTAGAATAGTTGCATGCACCGGAAACTCGTGTGTGAGTTAAATACGTCAAAGACGCTCACCGCAAATACGTTGAGAAATGAATCTCAGAACGAAGGGACAAATCATCGTTTGTCTCGACTTTGAGCACTGTGTCTTCCAATTCATCGGTACATTGACACCAACTTTAAGATAACCATATCTCTTCTGGTGACACTGCAGTCATATCTAACGTTTTTGATTGATCAAAAAGAAACAGATTACTTTGAAAAGGTGTGTCCGTGAGCAGATAAAATCAGTTAATACGAATCACTTAGTAAACAAAAAATAAACTGTGTTTTGGTTATAATTATTGTTTCACTAACAATGAAAAGATAACATTGCAACCAGGTAACTAATATGATATTGTAGCCTTCATTTCTTCGTGGAAATCTGATAAATAGTAATCTGGTATTAGCAATACGTATAGGTACATATTCTTAATACAATGGTTGATATCGACTTAAATTACTTATTATTTTTATACCAAAAATGTTTATTATAGCATTTTGATTATGAAAATGGTTGTAATGTAAAAGTGTGATTTTTCGGGTTGCTACGATCAAAAGACGATGCTTATACAGAGAATCACTTTATTTTTCTAGGCTAAAAATAGATTGTCGTTAAAAAAAGGTTGATAGCTATTTCGGCATCATACCATCGTTCGTATTATGATTACAAAGATTTGTGTACTTAGAAGAGATAAGCAATATAATATCTACTAACTTACTTTTCATATCAAGTTTTATGTAAATGAAATTTATCTGAAGTGATGACTCTATTTCATGTTCTTCCAAAGCAAAAATTAATAAATAGTAAAGAAATGTGTTAATAGTAAATTTGTTGTTTTTTTCAACCATGTCCGCTCCCAATATGTAGCACATGTCCTTATAATGGGTATCTCAACCGAATTTTTCTACGAGAACTGCTTGTTACTCAGTTACTCAACCTATCTTTATCGAAGAGAGTAGGAATAGAAGGATAGGGCTAGGACAGGACTAGTGGTTGGTTAATTGCTCTCGCTATGCCCCATTCAAGGATCCTTCGAAAAGAAATCCAGAAATTGATTTTTCAATCTATCCGTACTGGGATTTGAACCCGTATCCGTAACCGAAGCCATCGACGTTGACCACTGCATCATGGGCCCGATAAATAAGTTGTTTGGCCCACGTCTATCGAATCACATTTTCCACAAGGCAGTTTATAAATACCGCTTCATTGAATTTCATTGATTTTGATCTTTACTCTTTTTAAGTTTTCCGATGTTGTTTTAACTTTAAATACGGCGTAAAAACATCATTTAATTTTTATAACAATCATCACCATTTATAATAACAATGACAATGGAATATTATTTTGATTAAACGTCTTGTAAAAATTAAGACAATATAAATTAATTCATTCAATATGTTTTAGTTCCTTCATTGTATATATTGCAATACGCTAGTATTTCAATTTTAAAGGTTTCAAAGTACGTTTAGGTATATAACCTTCACTCCAATTTGAATATAATTATGTTACAAGTACCTATATATACTCAGTGTATCCAATATAGAAAAAGTTTACGTGAGGAATACAAAGAGACATTAATTTGACTATACTCAATAGAGTTGATTTCATTGAAAATGTCAATCGTTGAGTAAGGTCCATTGTTTCTGGCTGTTTAATAAGTACTTACACTCTTTAAATACATGACTATAATGTTTCGATAAATTAACTTTTATTACATGGTAGTCGCAAAGTTTTTAACTCATTTTTTTTGACTAAGTTCAAAATTCACGTAAAGCATAACATAAAACAATGACGGTTTTACCTGTTTTATACCAAAATTATATATATATATAGTTGACGACTTTTGAAACTATATCATAGTTTTATATGATCGTTTTCACAAATCAAAATATCTTTTTAAAACGTTTTCGGGAAAGTTATTTTGATTACAATAATAAAAATAATATATATAAGGAAATGGATTATTTATCAGTTTATCTTAAATATGCGACATTTTATCAATACCTAAATTTACCAATTATGATTTGCAGTATGTAGTCGATTGTTATAGGCAAATGAAACCGTTTGAAAAACATATTGTGTCTCGATATCTTATTTTGTGAAAACAATTTTTATTTCGCTTCAGCAAACCAACCGCGTCACTTGTTTATATTTTATCAATATGTGACATTCACGTTTTTTGTACTGAATTTAGCGTAGTTTAATGAATTCACAATATGATGTCCCTATATCTCTTACAGCACAGTGTATTTTTGCGATAAATCATTTTAAAAAGTAAAAAATGTGGATGATGTTTTGTTATTACGTATTTTTGGTTGAACGTTGAGTAGGGTGCTTCTTCCTAAAGTCGGCCGTTGCCAGTAGTCGGCCGTTTGGGCTTAAAAATTAAATAATAGCGGATATATTAAAAAAAACAGATTTTTTTTTAATTCGTGAAGGTAGCCTTGCCACTTGCCATTGTATATCAGCACTATACTGACCTATATGATGCAATACGCAATTAAAAAAAGCACATTTTTACTTCGCAAGTTTCGACAAATTCATGTATAGAGATCGCTAACAAAAAAATAACCGCTGTGGTCAACTTGAAAAGGCATGTTTGATCTACCATTTTTTGAATTCTGCGTGTTAAGTGGTTTTGTTATAAATAACATTACAGGGGTATTGAGATAAAAATATGTAATAACCTCAATATTTAATTAGATATTAGACGGCAGACTACTGGCATAATGAAATCCACTAAGTGTCCTGTATCCAGCCCCTCGGCTGAGCATTATTAAATTATCTGATCGACAGTATATCTAAGTATATATAAGTATATATAAGAATATATAAGATGTTCGCTCTTGACATCCGTTCTACCATGATCGAATTGGTTTTATTTGTTGGTTAGTTGGTGATTTATTTACGAATTTTTAACAGATTTTTTAACTGATATATTTTCGTTATATCGTTTGCAAGAAATAGAAAGGTATTCGACCATTTTTATTTTCGAATAAGCAGGGATAAATCCTCAGTTGAATGCAGAACTATGTTAACTAGCTATTTTTAACTATTTTTAAGATTAGGTGATAATTTATAATGTGTCTAAAGCGTTTCATTATAATTTTAATGTTTCGATTGATTTTCACGATTGAAACGAAGTATTTCTGATAGGGAGATAAGGAAAAGTTATGTCTTGAAATAGCTCTCCGACATAATTTACGAATAAATTACATTACTTCGAAATTCATAAGACTTTCTCGCCGAGTTCAAATCGATCCAGAATTTTTGACGTTTCTCTAAGGAAATTACTTTCCTTGTAAATGTTCGTTTATTTCCGTTGGTAATCATGGTTTTAAATAAATATAAATATTAAATAATGATGACTGATAAAAAAATAAGTGTTGATAAAGTGTTTGCACATTGTATCGATATCACGAAAATTTGCCAGTTAAAAAATATGTAGATAAATTGGTTTTCCTGTTTGAAAGTATGCGAAGTAACATAAACGTACGTATGCAGAGGAGAACTTTTTCTCTCTTTTGCTCACATCAAAGCAGAACGAGAGAGAAAGAGAAAAATTTATGATATACGTAATCGCGATATTCCTTTTGAGGGCCTAGCACTGGCGACATAGGGGGCTGAGCACTAGACTTAAGAGGGCCGAGCACTGGGAGAAATGATATTTTTTTGTAAACTTCTATTACTTTATGCTTGGTAAAATATTAACTATTTTATTTTAAGTTGGTTACATTGCTTAATCTCTTTTTAATGGAATAACAGCGGAAAAATATGTATTTATCATTCATTGGCTCGAAATCCCGTTTGAAAGTACAACTGTCGCTTAACTGGCCGAAGACCGGCGAAACGACCCTATCATTTTTAAGTGAGAAAGAAAAGCATGTTATTTAAATAATAGCATTAAAGATGTAGAATAGAACACGCGCGACAATAAGAGGACAATAATTCTGGGAATAATATTAATAATTCTTCGGTTGAGGCGTAAATTTGCTCGAATCCCAGTACGAAAACTTTTATTAATTGGTTTATGTTCGTAGGCATCCTAAAAGACGGGCGTAGCGAGAGCCGATTGGCTAACTGTTAGTCCTGTCCTAGACCCACCCTTCTGTTCTAACTCAATCCGACAAACGAAAAGCTGAGAGACTGAGCAATAAAAAGTTTTCGTAGAACAACTTCTGTTGAGATATGCTACATTAGGAGTCCATATGCTCCACATTGGGAGCGGACATGGCTTTAAAAATGTCAGTGACATCCTGGTCGAATTAATTCATCTTAAAGTAATCTAAGAAGGGTTTGTAAAGAAGATTAGCGTGACGTCGCAGTGGAAACTATTAAAAACAGTGATCACCTTAGTAATAATATTATTGTGTTGTGTCGCTGGCTGGTCCCGGATGTGTCAAATCAAGAACGTGACGTCGGCGAGATCACCCGTGTTCCCGGATGAACGAACGGTTCGCAGAGCATCCTCACCTAGAAATAGAAATGGTCTCTCACGGTGCCATTTAGCACCCAAACAATTTAAGTTGGCACGGCCTTGACAAAACTGTAGTATGATTTACGGTTTGGGTGTGGAAGTGGTGGTGGGTCCTCGGTATCCATGAAATATGTCTTTCGACACAGCCTTTATTGAAGATACGTCCTTTGAAGCTTCTAAATTACTCTTTTAAATTTGCTCTGGCAAAAAATGCCAGTCTTACACACGTTGGGGTTAAATTGAAGTACACCTACATTTAATCTTGTATTGACCCATGTTCACTGCATCTTTTTTAAACGTTTTTTTGCCCCGAACGCGGATTGAGTGGATTTGTTTTAGACACGTGGTAAAACAATTGAATTTAAGTGGCCAAATATTGTATAATATAGTATTATGTAATATAGTTGCTATAGAAAATAAATACACAATGCTGATACACCCATTAACACCAGTCAGTGATCCTATTAAAATTTGTTGAGGTCAAATAATACAGGTCAGTAATTAATAAATGTGATACATATAAAAATTCTTATAAAAAGCAAATGATTGCCGATCAAGAAGCGTTTACCATCACTGAAGCATCGGGCTCATACATCGGACTGCGTTTTATATTCATTCCTGCCGTAGCAATGCATTATCAAATAATTTCAATTTTAAACATAGTTTTAATGGACGCAGATATGTTATTGTTTGGAATAGGTAATTCTGTATAATGAATACATTAATTAGTACGTGTTGAATTAATTGTGGAAATCTTGGTTCTCTAATTTAAATTTTCTTCCAGATATGATCATTCAATGAGCTTGTTTAGTAAAATAATATTTTTTTTATTTAAGTTAATGTGAAAAATTTATGCTCTCTTGAGAATCTCTTGAGAAATATAGTTTTTTTTTGTGATTGCTTAGCTGTCAATGATTTCAGGGGTTTGTTCTACTCGATCGCGAGGCCAAGGGCTCGAATCCGGAATGAAAACTTTTATATATTGATTTATTAATTCAAGGCAATGATATGAATGTCTATTATGTGTTCATACTTGCCAACCCTCTTATCTGATCCTGACAATGGGGCTTGGGGAGAGCCACTAGATAAGTACAAGTCCTTTCCTTATCCTATCTTTCTTTCTTGAACATCTCTGAAAAGAGAGATTGAGAAACAGATTTCCAGTTAACCGAAAACTACTTTTGTTAAGATGTTACAAGCTTTTTTTCTTTTTCAAATAAACATTTTTCACAAAGTTCTAGTCGGTGATTTCCATACCATCCATGATATAACGCCCCCTTAGCTTAAGGGGATGTTGGCTTAAATTTTCCCATTTTCTTTTATTCATCATTCGCTTGCATTGTAGATAATATTGACCGAAATATGGAATGTAATTGAAAATTATCGACTTAAATAGTTTGTAGGTTTTACTATTTTACTTAATGTCCGGCGTAAGTGGACCAGTAAATAATCGTTTACTGTTAATTTTTATCACACTCGCTACGTGAAACCGGATCTGTTGAAATAGATGTGTATAATTATGTTTTAATTACATTATGTTACTTGCTCTGTGGAAGAAACGTAACTTTTGTATCGTCAATGTGTAAATTTTACGAGTAAATTTAAATCACATGATGTACTGTTGAACATAATAATAATATCTTTCAAAATTATGCGTATTCCATTAGTTTTTTATTCATTTACTTCTCAGAGAGCGGATAAAGTGTGTTACCCCAATAGATAAAACTGACATAATAACGATTGATTATTTGTGAACGTCATAAAAAAAATGTCGTTTGTTTGTCCTTTCAAATTAGTGTCCCTTTCGCTTTTCGTTAGGTGGGTCAAGTGTGCGGGAGTGGCGGTGATTAGCTCAGTCTTTGTCCTGCGAGATCTTCTTTCTTCGTAACGTGCGAAGTAGGAGAGTTCAGTACATACTTTTTCACTCTGGAAAAAGTTTTTGTAAATCAGAGAAAGAACAGGTCATTCTCTTTTCGAAATCGCAAAAAGAAAAATTAATATCAAGCTCATAACGTTCTCAAATTCATCAAAGAAGTTCTAAAAATTATCATTTTATTTTCAAACTTTGTTTATTTTGGCGTATGTAGTCACGGCCATACTCTGTAGCTTAGCGATGGAAATTCTTGTATATCAGAAGGTTCGGGTTCAAGTTCTGAAAAGTTCAATATTAAATGCTGATTTTTCAATGCTACTTGAAATTTTGGATATAGGTGTTTGTGGTGTATTTTCTTCTCGATTTGATCTATGATTATTTTTTTAAAACTTTGGTTATAAATCGTTATCTGAATCAAACGTTGCCGTCTATTGGTATTATTTTTGGGCATGATCTTATATTTATAATACAGAATCGTATGAAAATCACAGGTATGATTATAAATATATTCAGGTTGACTAAACTCAGACCGTCGGCTATGAGAAAATACATCATAGAGGCAGCCGTTACAAAAAAAGCATATCAGCACGATTTTATTTAGTTGCTTGGCAACATGAAAATAATATTTCTTCAGCCATTTTCCAACTTACGGTGGATCAAGACCTGCGATGATATAAACATATTATAATTAGGTGGTTTCGAAGATTTACCTCCACACAGACTGTTCGATCTCTCACTGTCTGTCACATGTCAAAAACAATAATTATTACTAATTTTAGACTTACTCCCATGTTTTCCAAACTAATAACGCATATTGTATTCCAAAATTTGTTACAGCATGTTATAATTATATAGCTTAATAGTGAGAAATTTTAATCTATATTTACTCATATGAATCGGTATCGATCTTTAAGAAAATATAGCCCATATTAATAAAATCTGATCTTTTCCAAAAAATCAGCAATATGTATTTTTAATGCTATTTGTAAATAAAGTATTTCATGTTGATATCCAATACAAGACGATCAAATCCTTGCCGTTTACATCAAAATGTTTATTAAAGTTTGGTAAATATATAACCACAGTTATAACCATAAACAGTGGTATAAATGTATTGTTATACTTTAAGAACAGTTATCGTATATATATATATATATATATATGTATATATATTAGGCAAGTAGTGCCAAAAATCACCCAAAACATTATTGGCCCATGGGGCACGCTTACTCGACTGTCTTAGGTTTTGATTATCGATATCGACTCGTTTCCGACTGCGTAGAAGATAAATTATTAGGGTTATTTTGGCTGTATCAGTTACCAGTTGTATAGTAATGTTCATTAGTTGTCTATGTAATTAATGATTAAATCTTGAATAATAAATGCGTATTGTTTCAGTTCGCTGATTAAAAAACCTTTTTACTGGGAAATATGAGAATGAAGGGTTTCAAAATTTTATAAAGCATCAGACAAGATTATCTATGAATATATAATTTTCATTTTTTGGATACCATTACTTTGTTAAAAAGGACAATATAGTCCACGTTTCATTATCTCCATTAGGACTGCTTTGCCAAGCGTGAATGCGGGAAGTGACAAATCGAGGTTTTAATTAATTTGAATTCGACGTACATAGTTATTTTTCGACCAGAGTTCTAATTTTAAAATATATATGTTCTGCTGTTCACTTCATTTATCGGAAAATGAATCGGTGAATTTAATAGATGGAACGTTCCTCGCAGTCGTTTGTTTTTACCCTTTTATCGTAATAGTATCTACTATAAATTTACCAAAACGGGCGATTCATTCATTATTCGCATTACAGATCGGATTTTACTGATTAGATATTTTATTACAATAGTCACCCGAGGCCGTATAATACACATGCATTCTTGAAGTATGATTATACTAAGATATGTTAATAATATGATAATGTAATCCTCCGTATTGAGTGAAAAGATTTTTCAATACGTCAGCATTTATGCATTCCTAAACGAATTCCTTGCGATTTTTTATTGAATATTTTTGATATCATTTTTTAAAGATAGATCGAATCGCGTGGAAATAGCTTTAGCAGCCTAGCCTGGTGATTCATACTGCGGTTTAAATAAAGCGGCCGCACTAGGTCGCCCGCACTATTCGAATGTAGGGCTGCCGGTTACCGTGATCCTAAAATTGTAGGAATAATAGTCGATTGAAAATGATGTACGGTAAGACCCAGATTATTTGAAATAGCACAGCCCCGAAGAAAACGCCTTTCGATCGATACTTATTTTGTTGTAAGAATCTATTGCTACTACTTCCAACACTCTGTAGTTTTACGAATCCCAGTTTCTACCAAAAAAATGTGTAGCGGCTATACGTAGATCGATTCGAATCTTCGGGCGAAGTCATGTTAGCCGCATCTTCTTATGTTCCTTTTGAGTGTATGTTTATTTTTATCATACCATTTATCATAATGTTTAGTTTTTGTCAATTTCTAACGTAATCAAAAGAAACTTACTCATGCCATAAATGTGAAAAAAAAAGAATTATATGATAATTGTATAACCCACTTTTAATGTGTTAACTGTCAATTCTTGGTGGAATGAGTTCAACATCAGTTGATAATGCTCGTGATGGGCGAAACCGGTCCTGATCATTATAAATATGTGGAAGTAGTACAAATGAATTGTGTTTTATTTAAAAAATAAATAAATTGTAAAACCATCGAATTTTTATGACAAAAGCGATAAGGTTATTTGAATCGTATAGTATCAAAAGTGGAATTATCCCATATTTGTCGAAATTGAACTAATGATGCCACACTATTCTTCCGGCTATAGTGTATAGCTAGAAATAAAATTTTGGTATCAAAATCATGTATATGTGGTATAAAAACGTAAAAAAAATGGTATGCGTGCTACCAAAATCAGACGATTAACCGCTTTGTAAACAGAAGTGAACGGTTTGGTAAATCATACTTTCAACCAATCACAGAGTTACCCTAAGTGATGTCACAATATGGCCGCTCATACGAATTTAAACCTTTAAAAAAACTCAAAAACGTCAACAAAACGTTTTTCGTATTTATCTCGAACCTTCGAATAACGGATAGTTCTACTTTTGATACTATACGCCTCATTTCATGATATTGAATGAGGATAACGTTATTCGCACGCTATGTAGTGATACAGCTTTAAATGTTAAATAGGCTATGTGTTGCGTTGCGATAACCCTGCATACTACCCGGAAGGTCGTCGCGGAACGACTATTTTCATCTGAGCGTTTTCCCGCTGAAAGCTCACTATGTCTGAAGAATCCTTTGTGTGAAAACACACTCTTAGAATGTAACCATGAAAATTCAACGTCTTGTACGTAAATCAACTTTTTTTTATTTAAATTCAAAAATATAAACATACTAACACAACTATGTTCGGATCGAAATAACTTCTTCGCGTCTCACTGCGTCCAATATAGCAATGATCTAAATATTCAATACATGAATAGGTTACACTAAAAACAATATACATGTTACTGTTTAAATTGGTTATCATTGTCAACTGTTCGATCCAAAAGAATATATTTACTGAAATAAGTACTTAATTATTGTAAATATTGAGTGCCTTTTCTGTTTAGTCTTTCATATTGATTGTTATAGCTTCTCGGCAACATATTCGAGTCGTTTAAAAGGTATTTTGATATTTCCAGCCTGACACGCATTTGTAGTATGCAGACTATCAATGTCTCCGATGAAAACTTTTCAATTCTTTGTAGAAATTGGTTTCTGAAAATACGGAAAATCTCATTCATACGTGTTGCGTATACTTAGGAATTTTCTCCCGGAAAATCTTGTGGTGAGATCCTTCGCTGGGTAGCTTGTCTGATTATATTAATTGTTATATGGCTCTTATAAATATATTTAAAATTGTTTAATTACATCACAATCGCTTATCTACGCACGAGCATATAACATTTTAATGATTCGCAAAGATATAGTATTCTTCACTTTTACGTATGGGAAAAAATGCTAAAGAAGATGGTAATGAGTTTTCTCTCATTTTTTTTCAGAAATTTGATGGCCGATTTTTAAACACCATTTACTGGAGGCGCCCACGTTTTATGTCATCAATTGCGAGTGATTTTTTTCTTTTTATAATAAAAATATTTTTATTTTCTTCTCGTTTATCGATAGATTTTGCCTTTTTCATACAATATTCATCTATTAATTCGGCTAGTTAGTGTACGAATTGATAACTGATAATTGTTTACAGAATCCGGTCTGGTCGTTTTTTAAATACATCAATAAATATTATAAATCAGATGACAATGTACCTGTCGAAATTGTCTCAACGCCCTCGATGCACACAATGTGCAGACAGAGAGTGTGTGTGCGTTACAGGCAGACAAAGATACCTATAATGTATTATAATATGTACTTGGTGTAAGTAATTGTTTTAGGGTTAAAATGAACGTGACAGTCCACCGTTGGTAAAAAAACAGTGAACAGTACCGGATTTTATAAAATTATGTAAGTTCCCCCTTTTACACGTATTTGTTTTGGCCAGTTTCTAGCATTGACAATATCTACAATAATTGAGTATGCACATAATTGAGGACTGATCTCTGCTCGTTGGCGAAAAGTTGTGTGCGAAGCGGTCAGAAAGTTTTTTTTATGTACCTATATGTTATATATTTAAATTTTAATAAACTCGTCTAGATTGTTTGCTACACTTTCACGTTGTAATTTTGACACTAATCCATCATGGTCAATTACAATGATTTTAAATGAGTGCCACTCTTCACAGCCTGAGATACGTGATCAGGGCAACCGCCAACTTCGTCCACATTTGCATAACTTGTTGCCGCTGACAACTTAGTTTACTGCCAGCCTTTATGTATTCCGTTGCAAGAAGTAGGATATTATACTTGTATTTTTATTGAATGTAGCGATAAATTTTATTTGCATCGGGCGGGTTAAGATTTAGCATTACCTATCGCTGCCAACTTTCATTTATTTATCTCACTAAAGTGTACGTACGTCATAATGAAATTCCGCCGCGTCTGACGCTGCGATGAGCCGTGTAGTTTGTATACTGCTTCCACTGAACCGATATAATTTCTTCGCTGGATGGCGATCCCGATAGTTGTTATGTTAACCGTTGTAAAGTACAATATATAACGCTACCCGTTTAATCTAGATCTTGGCAATTCGAAATATCCTTGTCCCGTCTAAGGATATTGATCTCACCCCCGAATTGCGTTGGACAGCTGGTGTGCCGCCTTCAAAACTTTTGTCGAATTAGTTTCGTAGAATTGTCATTTCTCAGAGGTCGACGCGATCGTCAGTCAACCACTTTATTGAAATCGATTGAGTCGCTAGACTAATTTATCATGTATATAATAGTCTTATTCAGTGTGTATGTGATCTAACGTAAAGGCTATAGTGCCTGTCACCGCTGGATGTATAACCGGTAAATTTGCATTTTAGCGATCCGTCAAACGAGTGTATTTGTGTCAATATATGTATCTTAGTTTAGTAAAAATTATCGCTAAGACAATACTTATTATCGGGTTTCTGACATCAATGATATCCATTGGCAGCAGACATTGTGAACAATTATCGGTTAATTACGATTTGCATCTCTCTGTTGCGCACAAGTCATAAGTCTTTGGCGGTTGGTTCTGAGACACTCAGGTGCAATTAATTTAGATATAGTTTACGTTTGTAATGTCACCTTGTATGACTTTGTTGTCATTTTGTGAAACAAAGCTGAAACGGAATTTTGGCGAATCTTTACTAACCGCAGATGCTATGCAGTGATATTGGCAGGACCGGTTTCGATAATGCGGTTGAGTTGATAATGCTCGTGATGAGCGAACCCGGTCCTGAGCATTATAAACCTGTGGAAGTAGTACAAATGAATTGTGTTTTATTTTTTTAAATAATATCTTGGATAAAAGTTATGATCGCATTTTGTATCTCAAAAATGTCACGGCGCCACGTGAATGGATGCTATCATAACTGACAATGAAAATATTGGTTATTTTGAATGCACCAAGTATCAAAAAACTTTGTCATATTCAATGTGATGTCATTAAATATAAGATCGAATGTTTTTGATAATAGACAGAATTTATCAAGTTTATTCCATTACATCAGATTTATGTTTTTTTTATTAAAGAAGCAAATATTTGCTAGACATGTAATATTGTTATGACGTGCATATATGATGGTGTAATACCGCTTTTTAAAATATCGTATTAATTCACATGTTTATGACACGTGTACGATTAATATTGTCTACGTGACTGCCCCTCGAAAGGCTCTATACGAATAAAGCTCTATATCGTTAAAATATCCAATCGAAGTATTAGGATGTCCTTGACACAAAATTAATCGTTTCATTAGTCCGCTGTCATTTTCTGGATATCCGTCATTTTGATATTATTAAATCTATTCTCTTAACTTCGTCTCCATTGAAATATTGTTTTGAATTATTATTTTTTTCGCCAAGTAGATACAATTTTTGGATAATATTCTATATTATATGGATAATGTCACGTCTTAAATCTTATGTGCCGAAATTTACGACATGGGGTGGTGTGTTTTTGAACAATCGCCATTGCACAATGGCTACCACTTGTACTATATGTCGATATTTTGGCTGTACTTACTGGTATCTAATCACAACAGTTTGGTGATTTACATATATATTGATTTTTGAAATTCTTACGATTCATTTAATTATTATATAGCTTCACAATTTACGCGCAGTTCTAAAGAAAAGTAATTTTAAACTACCTTAGACACTCATGAATGCCTGTAATAATAGGAGTGCGGGTCATAACAAAACAATTAATGGACAATGGATATTGTTGAGAGCAGAATATATGAAGGTGAAAATTGTGGCGTAGAGGTCAAGCAATATACAAGATGAAGATGATTCTGTTGGGTAGACCATGTAGAGAATGGTGGTCATCATACCTCTAACGTTGGTTGGTCTAAAAAATGGCTACACTGTTTTAAAGCAGATACGGCATCCTTTGAGATAGTGAAATGAAGATCGATCTCTCGAGAATGGACAATTCCAAAGACCACAATGGGTCGTAGATCATAGAGCCGACGATTATTGCATTACATTTGTGGTATTATTTTAATATAAATATCAGAGGTTTTAACGGTCCATCCCACAGGTTATAAAGTTTAATACACAATTTTAAATGTAGCTCGATTAGAACGTGCTTCACGTACCTAGTAGCTATTTATAAAAATATAAACATTTATAATTAGTTTTTATACTATGCTTACCTTGTTGATTTCGGTGAGTGAAATACACCGCGATGATTCCAAAAATGAGATTTATTTGAGGGGGCGAGTGTGCGTAATCACTCCCATGTTAGCATTCCTGTTTAAATTTGTTATTTTGACGTACTTAGCTATTTATCCGATGCCCAGACACCCTAATTAGATCGTGATGAGGTTGTCGCACGAAGATATCATTATGCACTAGAACGATTTTTAGATCTCGACGACTTGGTGATAAATTCAAGATATTTTAAAATGACAAGACATGGTGGAATTATCGAAAAAATATTCGTGTTTACAAATGAAAATTTTTGTAAAAATCTGCAATTAAATAAAACTCACGGTTACAGTTACATACATAAAAAGTAATAAATTTATGTTGTTTTCGATTTAAATTAAATTTAATATAGTTCTTCGCTGGTGAAAATGCTGCACTCTCATCGCTGGAAAATTTAATAGACACATCGTCAGGAGTATCTTGACTAATATTATCATCTTGCGTTTGTTTTGTTTCACTGGTTTTGAATATGAATTCGGTTATCATTTGCTGTGATTTTATTTTTGTGAGTTCCTTGATAACGTTCCATAATCATTTTTCTCACGTTGAAATTGCACACCTTGTTCGACATTGTCATCAATTGTTAGAAAATAATTTTCAAGTTGAAGGCATTCTAGAATTGAACTTGCAGTAGTTAGTGGTAACACTTCTTCATCGTCGTTACCATGAACTAACGTGGAATCATTTACATCATCTGAAACAATCTAGTGTTTGCTCTTCATTAAACACTTTTAAACCGTGTTATTTCGAAAAAGAAGATCGGGTGTATGTTTTTATATTAACAATACTCTTTTACGTGACCACGCTCCTCTACACCTGTAAAACTTTGGTTTTTATTAATATAGTTAAATATTTGTATCGACATATTTTGATTGTAGCTATAAGTTCACAAAATATTTCGAAATTCTCAAATGATGTATTAACTACATGGTACTGCAAAAAAACAAACATTACGAAAACGATGTCTATCACCTCAACCTTTCAGAAGGTAGGACAGGTGGTATTAAGTTTATTTTCCTAATAGAATACGTATATCAATATTAATTATTGAACTATGGAATCTTTATTGTTTATTTTATTGCGATTATGAACAATTTATTACTCTTTATATGCTTGCGTAAAATAAAATCCTTAAAGAAAGTTGAGCGGATGACGATATATAAATGATCATTATTCAAGCTTACAATTATTAAAGGTGTATAAAATATGAATTGATCGTTGACATGAAGCTCTTAAGTTAGTATATGACATGTTTATTCGTCTTACATTCTCCAGCCACAGATAATGTATTATAATAAGAGTTGTCATCAATGACTCGGAATAATTATTGTATTTTAGTTTCTACTGAATTGAAAGCGTGTAATAATAATTTAAAAATTATTATGCAATATCATATCACTGTGTGATGAAATTGGAATTCCAAACACTCGCACAAAATGCGTACTAACCGAAATATGGTTTATATACCTTCAAAAATAATTTTAATGCGATTATATTACTGCGAATGTAGGTGTGCGGTACGCGGCCGGTATAAAAGTTTCCATATTCGGCCACTCTCATAATTTTATAATCGAGCACAAAATAGTTCGCGTTGGTGTTATTTCACGTGGATCGTGATAATAACTCTATCCCACTGGTATTATTGTTTTACCTTAATTATTGCCATTCGTCATCATCGATCGGCAGACGTACGCTATCCACTGCCGGTTGGAATTTCTCCCCGTACCTACAAATCGTCAATTTTTGTTGAATGTCGTTTTCAATAAATGCCGCGAAAAACAGAGTTTGTAGGAAAATACTGTTCATAAAGATTCTGCTTCGAATTTATTTACTTATTCATAGACAACACGGTTTAATTATAACAGGAAAGAAAATTTCCAAGTCGAGTTTGCAATGGGGAAAGGAATACAGCATATATTTAAAGATAGATTAGAAAATCGAATTTCAATAATGATATAAATAGTAACAGATAAAAAATATTACATATTTTATGAAGGAAAAAAACAGATTTGACTGGGAATTATATAAAAAGGTAGGTGTTCATCATAAAACGAAATTAAGACGGGAAGTATTAAGTGGGTTACTAAACTTTCCACATCTATCGGGAGTGAATTGATTACTTTGATTAATTTGTTTTCACTATGACGAAATTGTTTTTGTACTTTGTCTAAAAATTCTGACGAATTTAATATGCTTGATGTTATTGCTAGAGTCACGCTATTTTATGATCAAATATAAAGTGATATACTCTCGTGTGTTCTTCAAATAATTGAACTTTACGAGAGGTCTTTACAGAATGATGTTACACTATAAAATAATCCTCGGGATCAAGTGTAACAATACCTTCGCAGTCATAATGTATATATTGTATAGACTATATCTGGTGTATCGTTTCATGAACATTGTACATTGGTCGTAAGATTGCGGACTGGCGACTGTTAGTTGTCGAACTCTTTCACGATAGCGTAAATGATTTTTCTTTACATGCTATTTAGGTATTTATGTTTGTAGGCAATGTATTAGAGATCGAGTGTCGATTTTACTTTCAACGTGCATACTCGAAAGAGCTATTCTCAAATAATTCTATGTACTCGCTCATCAATGAAGACGATCAAAAGAAAATAGTTTTCGAAAGACGTCATGCTCGCTTGTTATTCGTTTCTTTTTGTTTACCGGGTAAATAAATACGATACTTCGAGCCGTGAGCATTCAATATCTCCATGATCCACACTTTTGATAATCAACCGTAGAAAGTTATTTTTCTCAATTATTTTCAAGAAAATACAACTTTAGTGGGTATTAAGGTGATCTTTTTCAGCTAAGTTTTATGATTTCATCGTGTTGTGTAATGAAATGTTTTTTCTCGGATGTCGCGTTTTATCCGTCGATCATTTTATATAAATAAATAAATAAATTTCCCTACTAAATAATGTTTATATTTTTATAATGTATCAACACTTTCGTGTGTATAATGAATATCGCGGTTATACTGACGGAACGCATTAAGTCAGTTTTTGATGGCTTCTTGTTTTAAATATGAAAATGCAATTTAACGCCCTACGTCCTTAAAAAAAAAACAATAAAAAAAAAAGTCACATTGCTATTTTTTTATTATGGAAAGCATGATATGACTCGTCATCAATACAAAATCTTATTGAGTTGTGTGCTAAAAAGATTAGTCTTTATAATGTACAAAAACTCTTCCGATAAATGGTTTATTTACTTACGACATCGTGATACGTAAAATATTGGGAAAGGTCAAATTCATTGTTGTAGATATTATATCTCAATTCATTCATTAATTCATTGATTAGGCATTTATTTATTGCGTGTGTTTATCAAATAAATAATAATCTATATTAATTTCACCAAAAACCACTCATATACCTGGAGTTATCAAATATTTATTTATTCGACGGCTACAGTAATTCCAAATATTTTTATCACATGAATCGAGATAGCTTTGAGAAAAAAGTATTCATTATCCGATACTCGTTCATCTAATAAAGTTTTTAACGAGACATTGGATATACTCTGAAATTGTTCCACATAATGGTATTATAAGTCATGTGTTTTATTTGGGCAGTTTTTTTTACACATAAGTAATTTGACCATTTCATTCATAAATATTTACATATCAATGAGACCTAACGAAAGTAAGTCGTCAGACACGCATTGCAGCTGTAATAATTTAAAAATAATTGTTTGTACATTTTTTTGAATTATTCATTCTCTTTGTTTATATCTTATGCATGTACAGTTTTGGCTAGCGGAAAATATGTAAAATTACCTTATCTCGTTTCATTTTTTTCGACAAAAATATTCAGATTTGCTACTGTGTTATTAATATTTATAACATGGCGAAATGGTCGTAAAAAATAAAAATCGCCATGCAAAACACGTGTATTGCTTAGTATTAGGTACTGTTTGTATGCCAGTCAAATAGTGTTTGTCAACTATAATTAATACATTATTTGAAACATTTCTTCACGGCCGGTATTTAAAATACTTAAAAACAGTAAATAATGAAATCTAATACTAAGCCTATTTTATCTGGTGCCATAATATATTATTAATTTCGTTTATAGACTTTTTTTAAAATTTCTTTTCAATTGTTAGAATATCTAATCTATGTGTAAAATAATTTTGGATTCCTGTTCGCTGATGGTGCTATAATTTTTCTTTTCCGTTTTTTCGCAGATATAAGGGCGGCATGAAGAGCGGTTCGGGGTCTCCGGGCGGCGCCTTGGGCCGGTCCGGCGCTCCGTCCGCGTCGAAAGGGGGCGGGAAGATAGCGGGGCTCTACGACCTCGAGGAGACGCTCGGCAGTGGGCACTTTGCCGTGGTGAAGTTGGCCAGGCACGTCTTCACCGGGGAGAAAGTTGCCGTCAAAGTCATCGATAAGACTAAATTAGACGAGGTGTCCAGGGCGCATCTCTTCCAGGAGGTAACGAAACAATACTAATAAATAAATAAATAATAAATACTATTGTATGATGTTTCATTCATCATTGCATTTTGGGATTCGTTGAAATTCAAGTTAGGTGCATAAAAATGTGACGGTGTACATAGTAACCAGAAGTCAGTCACTCAATTTCCTGTTTTAAAGAATGGATAAGAGTTGAAACATCACTGTTTGTGGATTTAAATTTACATATGAATAAAAAATCAATATAATTTAGTTAATACTTCCATGGCGATTAGTATTTGCTTATTCTCTCTTCTGGAGTGTGTCCTCATGGCTGAGTCTTGGCTCCATTCTGAAATGCAGCCGCCTCTTCAGTGAGCAAGATTATCCATCTCTAAAATTCCTCTGCATGTCTGAGGGCCAAGTGAAGGTGTCCCCGGCAAGCATATTTACTTAGTCGCTGTAACACGATGACACTTCCACTGTTTCCCTTCTACCACTTTCATTTGTTTGTATCTTAGTTTATTTAATGTTTTATTGAGCCGGTCATCTTTCAAATCATTTCTATTTGTGAACACAGGCATGACCTAACTGTCATTATTAAAGCCAGGTGTAAAATGCTCATTCAATAATCCAACCTTCACGCCGAACATATTCTTTTTCAGGTGAGATGTATGAAACTTGTGCAGCATCCAAATGTTGTACGATTATATGAGGTGATCGACACTCAAACCAAACTGTACCTGATATTAGAGCTCGGAGACGGAGGAGACCTTTACGATTACATCATGAGACACGAGTCTGGATTGTCCGAAGACCTCGCCAGGGACTACTTCAGGCAGATTGTGCGTGCCATATCATATTGCCACAGGTAAAATTATTTGCTGTCAACTTAACAAAATTCACTTATCATTTCCCTGAGAATATGAAATGATTTCTCACAGCCATTTACAATTGATGAGGAATTTAATAAAATTATGAATAGGTATGAGTATTGCCTTATTTCACTATCTTTGTTCTACAAATATGGTTTGTTGGCTATATAAGTTTAGGACTAATTTTTCGCAAAGTATTCAATTCCCTGTATTCTTCTAGCATTAGACGTATAACCCTGCTTGTAGTTTACCATCATATTTAATATTGCCACACATCATAGGCACAATAGAAATCTATTTGCTAACATAATTTGTGAAATTGTTTTATAAATATCAGTGCAATGTGTATGTTTTTGGCAAGTAATGTATGGCAAGAATATCAAATAAGTGCTTTTTTTACTTGTGTATATTTAAAATTACACATTTATTTCAAAGTAGTGCAATTTTATTATAAGAGTTCACACTGTTTTGTTTTTTTAATGAATTTATGGGTTTTTGTTGTACACTGACAATGTTCTTTTCCAAAAGAGGATATCGAAAATTTGACATTAAACATGCCCCAGTGTTCCCTAACCCCTTCCTTATTATGTTACCCTCGCCCCCTGAGGGTGTAATACAATGGATTTCTTGAAACCAGGGCCAATCTATATACAACTGATTTTAATGCAGAAGGATTTCGATACACTGACGCAAAGCAATTCACGAACTCAGCTCACAGGGGTTGACGGAGATGACTGATAGCATCATCGTAATTTGCAATTGCCTACTCTGAAATCAGCAACGCACTCCTAATGCTAATCATATAAAAACGTCACTAAGATTTTAAAACACTGATCTACCTCTTCATGTGGCTAGTCTATTTGGCAATGAAATACAGTGACTCAATATTGCTTTTTTATTAGCGGTATGATATTAAATTATAATTGAGTGTTTGTTTTGTAGTAAAGTAATGATTTATATTTTGTTAAAAAAATCTCATGACTTTTTAAATTTAATGTTGAAAGAATTAATTAATATTCATGCACCATATTTGTGCCGACTGGCCTACAATAGCAGGATTAAGCCTTGTATGTAAGTCACAAGGTCAATTGTGGCAATGAACCATCCAAATAAAACGGAATAACGCTGAAGCAACTTGCTAATTTATTAGCTAATGCCCACAATAAATGTGTTATTTATTTGCTCCTCCAGAGTGTTTTGTCACCTTACTGTTAGTCAATACATTTAAAATATCGCTGATCTGTCATGTACATAATATATCTAAATCTTAAAGAATATCTTTTTTTAACCAACGTCGAGTATCGTTAAATATTAAGTTATTCTACGAGAACTGGTTGTATTTCAGTTGCTCAACCACTCTTTTTGGATAACAATATGATTTACTCCGTCTATAAAATATGTTCAATTTCTTTTAGTCGATATGAACCCAACTAAAACTTTGTGAATGTATAATATAGTTTGAATTGTTGAGATTTTGTACATTTCTTACATTTCTTCAGTTCGAGTCCATTCGTGTGCTCGAATGCCTGAAGATGCCGAAAGGCGAAACCTGGGCCGTTAGTGACAAAATACATGAAAATGTACAAAATCTCAAAAATTCAAATTTCATATTGAAATTCCATCAAGCACACCCAGTCGATGTCTTAAATTATATTGTACGACATTTATTTTCTTGGTTGTCTTACTAAAGGAGTTTTTCAGCTTCTTGGGATATTTCTTTCCCTGGAAAATGTTTCTGTAACAATGTCTGCAAAAATAATATGGATGCTAATTAAATGTTTGTATATTGGTAGCGTATAATTATATGAATTATCAATTTGCTTCAATGATAATTTTCATCTAGCCTAAGAATACAATGAAACCATTTAAATTCAATTAATCATGCAATTTTATTTGAATTATTAGTATACTTCCATATTTTTTTTGTCACTCCGGATGTCTCGGGTTTTACCTTTTGGCATTTTCAAGCATTCAAGTATATGGATGAACTCAAACTCTGACAGCCGGACAAAACTTTTGACATTATTTACAGAAAAGAATTTACTAGTCTTGTCCTATAACCGTATTCTTCTATCTCTTGTATAGATAAGAATGTCTAACTATTTAAATAATGTTATAAAAAATGGATTATTCTGTTTGAAAAAGAGAAGTTGAGCAACTGAGTGACAAGCAGTTCTCGTAGTTAAACATCTGTTGAGATATCTCGATTAGGAGTCCATATTCTACACATTTGGAGCAGACATGGTTAAATAAAATGAAAAAAATACTGTATTTTTAAATGATCAGATAAACTTATTTTTTTACAGATTACACGTTGTTCACCGCGACTTGAAGCCTGAGAATGTAGTCTTCTTCCGAAAGCTGGGTATTGTAAAACTCACCGACTTCGGATTCAGCAATAAATTCTGTCCCGGACAAAAACTGGAGACTTCATGCGGGAGTTTAGCTTATTCGGCTCCAGAAATCTTACTCGGAGATTCATATGACGCTCCTGCGGTCGACGTCTGGTCACTGGGAGTCATTCTGTACATGCTCGTGTGTGGCCATGCTCCTTTCCATGAGGCAAACGACAGCGAAACCCTGACTATGATAATGGATTGCAAATATATTATACCTCAACATGTATCCTCGCAATGTAAAAGGTGTGTATATTGAATTGTGTGTATTTTAACATGGTATGATTTTTAAAAGAAACCTGCTTGAATTTATTTTCATTTACCACTTCTACCAGTACAATATAATGTGAAATTGTTGAGGCTCTTTTCCGAATTTGCAACATTTCAGGAAAAAATATTTGAAATAAAAAATAGGGATAAATCTGAAAAGTATATCAATTCTGATAATGTGAATAAATATTTATGTGCAAGTCACAAGGCTCAGTGTTGAATTATAAAAATACCTATTTTTTTTGTTAATACACGAAATAGATTGTTTAATAATTGTCAATTTTTTTTACTGTGAAATACAAAAAAATACAGAATTCGTTGGAATAATAGTGACTAGAGTTTTTTCGTCTTCTGTAAAATTTGTGTCATGTGGTATGTGAGGTATTTTTTAACCATGAGCGATAGGTTTATCTGCCGAGAATGAAAGCCTGTGACGAAAAACTAAGACATCGAAAAACAAATATTCTTGTTCATTTTTATATGAAAATATTGAAAAAAAAACCTTCTGTTGTTAACAGCTTAATGGCCGCGGACTCATATATGAGTCCTACGTCATACATTCCATTCAATTGAAAAATTACTGGGTTATAATCGAGTTTGATTTCAAATGTCGACCAGAGATGGTGGTATACACACCAACGCATTATTTAACAAAAATTAAACTATTATTTTTACTAAATGGTTTTGTAACCCCTAGATGATACACGTTTACTTTTTTCTCACTCTCGTAGTATTGGTTATTATTTACTTATTGTGTAGTGATTTATTGAATGGGCCATATGGCATTTTTTATGGTGCCCGAGTCATCATGATAACTGTGTTCTGTCTCGAGGTGACCTGTAACATCTGCAAGATTTTACATATTTAAAAGAAAGACCTTTTAGCAGATTTAAGTTTTTTTCACTACACCCCATAGAAACACTGCTCAAATGGAATTGATTTATGGGGCGAAGTATCTGGAAACCATCATATCAAATTGGGTTAAGATATCTCGAATTGGTTTACAAATTAAAGTGAACTTAGTGAAATGACAGTTTTTTTGACAATTTTTTGCAAAATCGCTCAGCTGCCAGGTGAAATTCAATAAAGAAACATGCCACCATTAAGCTGAATGCTGAAGCTACCATGAATATAGATATTAAAAATAGTGTCTGTTATATTTCAGTTTGATTGGACGCATGTTGGTCAGACAGCCCGAAAAGAGAGCGTCTCTATCACAGATTTCATCCGATCCGTGGGTACAAGCAGTCAATTCGACCATGGCAAACAACTCTCCCGAAGCTCTAACTGAGGATAACTTGCCACTAGTTTCTAGACAGCAGCTGAGCGACGAGGATCACACCATCATCGTTCAAAAAATGGTCAACGGGCAGATAGCTAGCAAAGAGCAAATATTGGAAGGGCTGGAAAAGAATGAATACAATCACGTGACAGCTACATATTATTTACTTGCTGAGAGAAAATTACGCGCTGAAAGGTTGGTTAAACTGATTAAACTTGAACTATCTCAATATTTTCAAAATAATGCAGAGAAACGTTCATTTTATCTATTGTGGTTATCATTGTACATTTTCATCAAATGTGAAAGACTCTTTGTTCTTCACTTGCAATGATATCTAACGTAAAAAAAATATTGAACAGTTTTCAGTGCATGAATTTTTACATAATTTTTCTAGACAAGAACAAATGGTCGTCAGAAGACCAGAAGTATTAGGAGTCGGAACTGCAGGTATGGTGGCCACATCAGACGGTGGAAAAGGTATCGGAGACAGTCGTTTGAACCGATTGATGGTTCCGTCGCAGCCTGCCCCTGGACTTCTGGCCGTACCGAGAACCCCTGGAGATGTGCCGCAGGTAATTGAATTACCGTATTTTAATTATCATTTTTGCCAAACTTACATTTAGTATTGGTTGAATTATCACAATAATTATAAAATGCAATGTTATTCGTAACTAAATACACAAATTTAATAGCAATTCTAAGATTTGATTCACGGTTCAATAATTATTTGTTTTTTCACAGCGTGCTCGAAAATGCAGCATAGTGAGGGAAGAAGAGGACGATGAGGAAGGTGCTAGCGCTGGAAGAAGAGGATCACGGTCCGAAGGCCGTCTCCACCTAGCTTTGCAAGAAAGAATACCTCCGACGCCTCATCCCCCCAACGTTAATAGTTCAAATTTAGTTTCAACGGCACAGTCCGTGACTCAAGCGGCTCATTCAAAACTAACTCCTGCATCTGATCCCAGAGGCAACCTGGCTTCTGCTATTAATAAGGTAGATTACTTTATTATTATGACAAGTTTATTGTCACATGAAAAAAGTTGAAATTTATCAGTTTTTTAGGAGAGATTTAATTTTGCCAGAACTTTACGCTTAAACGACCTAGGAGATGAATGACAATAGTATAATAATGAATATAATGAAATAATAATGAATGAATTTAGTTTTTCAACAAAATTCCAGATGTCATCGACAAATGGGCCTTTATCAGTAAACTGATGTTGACATGATTGTGGTGTTTTGTCAGATCAATGTTCTTATATACTAGACATGTGATATTCAGTCAATTATCACACATGCCATTAATTAGTTAATTTCAGTCATTTTTTGACAAATGGGGTTCTATCAAAAATTATTATTATTTTGAATGAATATTTCTAAATGTAAATTAAAGCTAATATTTGTTTTTGCCCAGGTCAATCTGGACGATGAGAACACTCGCTCCCGGCTAGGGAATGCTGGAATGGGTACTTCTGCCGGATGGATGATGTCCATAGGTAAAAAAAATCGCTTCGGGGAGCAGACCAGACCCAAGTCTGCTATCGAGCAAAGCGGCTTATCCGGGATAACGAAGAATCCGCTGCCCTTACTGTGTGAGGATGATACTCCTCCAACTCTTCACCTCAAAGATGCCGCCACCGTCAGTATTCCATTGAGAAAAAGTCCCGCAGTGGTTGCGAGCCCTCCGCAAACATACAAGACATTACCGTCACCCATCCGTCCTCCTAAGCACGCTTTCGAACCGAGAGTAGGGCTCGAGCGGAGAGATGAGGAAATCGGACGAGGGCCAGGAGAACCGGGAGGTCAGCAGAGGCGTGCGAAATATCACAAAGGTCACCGAACGGCAAGCTGTAGTTCCTCAGATGCTTCCGATGAAGATTCTGAGGGCCGAAAAAAGCGTCCACCACGCCCCGCTGCCGATCCTGCGCAGAAGGCACTCTCACAGCGCAGGGATTCGCATGATGACTCGAGTGATTCCCAGGAGAGAGGCGGCGCCGGTGGAGGGGGAAGTAACTCTTCTAGTCGCTGAACTCGCACTGTCACCGGGGGCAACAGTGGCTCTGTCAAAGAGGGAAATACGGGTGGGGGCGGAGGAGGCGGTCTCACTGGAAGACATCGTGGCGGGAGGAGGTCTGGGGAGACTAGACTGAGAGAAAGTCAATCCCTTAATAGAATAACGGAAGCTCAAGAGGCAGAGGCGACGCCCGCTCGGCCAGTTCCACGCCCGCGAGGTTTTTTCCACCCGGGTAGGCTCTTCGGACGCAAACCTCCGACGCGGCTGCCACCGGATGGGAAGGGTGAAACGGGCGGCACTCCGGCTGCGCCAAAACCGCCCGATGAAGTATCGCCTGCCTCAGGTTTCAAGACATCACCAGCGAGGCCGCCCCGTGTTCCTTCAGAGGAAAAAGAGAACTGCCCTCGGCCTGCTGTCGCCGTTGAAAAGCGACCACCAAAAAAAGTAAGATTGCTGAGCAGATACTTTCGAGTGCATCGCAAGCTCTGTTTGCCTCGGCTGCCGGCTCTGCCCGGGCTGCCCGGACACGGAGGCCGCCTCTATAAGGCTCAATCTTGCGGTAGTATCGTTCGCGATAAAATTGCTTCGGCCGGCGCTTCCAGCTTACTGCTGGTCAACGAACTCTGCAGGGACCGTCCTCTCGTCGGTGACACTCACCGAGCGCGCATCGAGCTCATCGCCGATGCGACCCCACTGGAGAGGCGAGTCCCGCTGCCCGGCGCGTGTCGGGCTCATCCGGGAGCGCTCTCCGAGTGCTGCGGGCCGTGTTGACGTGCCGTCCCACTCGACCGTCCATCTTCGAGCAAACCGAAAGATGTCCCGTCAAAGAGTGCGCCGTCGCCCCCTGAGAAAATTTAGGTAAATTTTTATTCATCGTGGACGTCCATCTCGCTCTCCCGCGGATTAGTTTTTAGATAGTGCCAAATTTTATAACCAGGACGGTGGCAATTCTTGCGATCTTCCCGTTTTTGAGTGATCCTCGAGAGCCGGCGTCTCTTCGATTATCTTGACAATTGTGACTGATTAAGCATTAATATTTTTGAGCTGGTGAGCGTCCGTTCGAAGGGTTGTCTTTTTGTTTTACTACTGTAACTGTTGAGGGTGATGCGAAGATTTCGTTTTATCCTTTGTGCATTTTTATTTACACTGTGAAAACTTAAAATGATAGTTGTATCATTTGTCCATTTAATGTGCAAGACGATCTGAAAAATGGCAGAAAATCATCCAACGCCCTAGTGAATTTCTCTCTTAAATTTCATCGAATGATAAATATATTGTAGATAATTTTTGTTAACGGTTTATAATCTTTTGTTAATAATTACTTTCAGTCGTTAATTATTAGTGATAGGCGACGTTTGCCATTTAAATGTTAAAGTCTACTTTTTCCTGAAAGTGATTGTTTCTATTTATTAGCGTGTCTTGTATCTATTATAATATAATGTCGCCTAGTTTTAATAAATGTTATCTGAAAATGTTTCAGATTGTAAACTTTTCCTTATAGGAAACAATTCTTCATGTGAAGGCTTCAAACAGTATACATACTTTATTTATTTCGAAATGGTTAATTTTATCATAGGTTTTATCATCTTTTGATAATAATTTTAAGTAAATAAATGTTGAACGTCAGTCGGTGTTAAGTGAATGTACAAATTCTATGAATTGCCTTTTTTATTTTATAATTCTTCTATCCTCTCGATTTGACTAATAACTTAAAAATGGTGCTTATACATCTTCAGTGTGAATTTCATGAATTATTGTATTTTACTCATTAATGAGTGGTAAATTTTTCAATTGTGCTGTGATTTCTAAGTTTGCATTTTCATCTGGTAATCAAGGAGTGTTTTCACCAGTGGACATTTTGCAAAAACTATTTCTTTCTACATAAGGCCTTTTCAGTAACACTTAAACTGCTTAGAGATATCAGCAGTTATTTAAAATTGCATATCAGGTGTTAAGCTACTAGTTAAAAGAGATGCCTATAGACTAAAATTGAACTGTTGTTCGTTTGGCAGATACTGAGCTTTATGAAATTTCAAACAACAAGCTACATTCAGGAATTTGTGTGCAAGTATAATATGAAATTAGCTGTATATGTGTATCTATAAATATGGTTGGTATTCCCTGTTGGTAGTGGCCCTTTGTCAGCATTAATCACAACTACATTTTAATTTATATATATAGGTAGGAACTGGCACAGGATCTGAGAAGTAAACCAGTGACGTGAAGTAATCAGAAGACACATAAATAAACTTCTTTATATACCATAAATCTTATTTGATCTTTATGGTTACCTATTTTTTCTGTTAATATGCATCTCTTCGTAAATAGGACACTTCATGAAATCCTGATATTGTTTATTGTAGTTTATCTTACAGTATTTGTCTTGCAAAAGTCATCCATAAGTTTTTAAACAGTTCACTTTGTGAAAACAATTCTCAATTTTGCCTGTGCAGAAAGCGTCAGATGCAAACTCTATGTAACAATTGAAGAATATTATCTTTCCTATAATATTTAAGTACTTATATAAGAATGTGTCATTGCCGTATAGTATTTTCACTCCGTTAGTATTTCTTTTCATGTATTATTTGACGTGAGATTTTATAATATTATCTTTTTGAAAGTATCTTATAACTACTTGAATCGAATATTTTGCCAAATATTGTCAGTGTTTTATGATATTGTACAATATAATCCGGCAATATCATTTTTTGATCGGTTTTCAGTTTGAATTGTTCCAATTTTTTGACAAGAATTTTTCTTAGGTAAAATTTTTTTTTTTATAAAATGACCTCTAATGTAATTGTATTTTAATTATATTAATGTGTCATCGTTATTAAATAGAAGTCATGTATTGTTCTGTACTGCATGCTCAAGTAAATATCTAGCTAATATATTGAAACGAGGTGTTTCGATTGACTCAGTATTTGTATTGTATTTCTAGTGAGTCGATATTATTTCAATACAAAATAGGATACAATGCAAAACTGTGACTTTAGTGCTGTAGGCTGATTAACGACTGGATCTTTGATATGAAATATATTTCACTTAGTGTACGAGACGGAAGACGGACATTAATTTTGGTACTATGAACATTTACACCGCAATGATATTATCGTATGCATTTAAATTTAATCTCTATAAACTTCATCAAAACAATCGTGCATAAAAATCTAACTTTACAATGGTATTTAGAACCTTTTCTTATGTTTTTTTTATGTCACAAAATAGGACATTCCTGATAATGATAATGTGTCTCAGATTATTCTTGCTCAAGTATATAGACTATTTAATAACATAATGCAAACGCCCTAATAATTATAGCTTGCAAGTTTTATAGAATGTTTATCCGAAATACTTCTTCATAATTCGTGAAACAATCAAATCCTGCATCGGTGTGTGTGAGTTAAATCTTTTTTGAAACGATTACCTTATGATTTAGATTCAGCAATTCTACCAGTGTTTTTAATAGCAAACGTAACGTTTTATAATACAATGTTTTTGATCGCCTAAGGCTTTATCTCAAATTTATAATGAAAAAATAAAATATTAACTCCTGCCGAGTTACATATTAAACGTAATATCGATAACCTCTGCTTTAACTAGTGGACTTACGTCTGAGATGGTGACTTAATTTAAAATGACCCTATAAAACAATTAAGCGTCAGTGTCTCATATATCATATTATTAAATATTCTTTATATATTATGATTCTTTGTACTACTTTCCCTTTAATACTTATATTTGTGTACAAATGAAAAAAAAAGAGTTTTGTCAAAATTATAATTAAACACCCAAATGAAAATAAAAATGAGGCACTATTAAAAATATCGTACAACTTTTCCTAATGGTTTTTTGACCATTTGAAACGGACATTATACTAGCCAGTTCTTCACATATAATTTGTATGAAACACTATTTTATTTTTCATCCCGCAATATTTTTATTTACTCAGTTTGGGTTGACTTTATATTCATTCAAAATATACCTTATACAGTGGAACTCCGATTCTTCCCTTTTCAAGGGTCTCGAAAATACGAGGCAAAAATGATCACAGACCGACTCGGCGAAACGACTGTACATAGTGACAGTCTATACATAGGTGCTCAGTAGGGTAGTCATCAGCGGAAACATTATGAGCTGGCATCATAACAATAAGACGACGCTTGAGCACTTGCAGTATTGGTCTTTTTAACGATAGTGGCACATGGTTATGAGTGGGATGATAAATGTTCGGTAAAAAAATAGATCTGAATAAAATTTGTTACGTAACAGCGATAGCGAGCAAACCGAGTTCGTTTGTGTACTTCTGATTGGGATGAGAAATGTTAGACAAAAATGATCAATATTTGTGACGAGACCATAATATTTCAACAATAGATCGAGGAACGATATGAATGCGGAATTATTATGGGTGTTTGGCCGGAACTATGGAAAAGAACGATACAAGCGGTAAAACAATGAATGTGAGAACGACTTATCGGGGGGGGGGGGGTTTCCACTGTATATTAAATCTCAAACTGACATCTTTTGACATAAAATTTTGATTAATTATTTTATGACCACTGGACAATTTATATCAACATTGAAATATTAAATGTTCTTATAAAATTTGTGAAGGTGGAAATCTTAATTTTTCTTTCCAATGTATTTGCCTTTCTGAGTTTTGTCCTCTACTTATTTTTCAAATCTATACATGTTTAAAATCTCTATGGGCTAAAAAATTCTACCCGTTACATCTGTATACTTACTACGTACCGTATATCTCATGCTATCCTATTAAGTTTTAAAATGTGAGAGATATTTATTACTATATATAGTATATGAAAATGTGCAATAAGTATACCCATGTATGTGTTAAGAGGGAGTTAAACATTTAAAGATGTATCGTAGGATATTTTCTCACTTAAAGTGTCCCTGTATGTTGAGTCCATCGTATTTATTAATTAATTATTAAATATGTGTGACATGAATGTAAATTAAGCATTGAAAGTTTCAGTTTTTGTGTATAATTATTTAGTAGAAAATGTTTGCCACTAAGAAGATATGAGTGTTTTAATGTTAGCGTAGCAAGCTGGTCTTGCGAAAATATCTCACAAATGTAACATGATAATGTAATGTGCTTATTATATTTTATGTTTGGTGTATTGTTGAATTTATAATCATAACTCGAATACAGGAGTGTACAGAAGAAAAAAAAATTGTATTATTTCAGTGATGTTTGAATGTATTCTCAAACAGTGTTCCCAACCTCTGAACTCTTTCGACTCGGTGAAAATGTGAGAAATATTTCACAGACCGATATGTACAATGAAATCTTATGTCGGAAAAGAAAGTGGCTATTGGATCAGAAACAGTAATAAAACATTTGAATACACAATTGAAAAAAATTGTATTAGAAACAAGTGATAAATCAGAATATGACATCTGATTCAGATGACTCCAATCACCCATTTTGCGATTCTGTTTCAGCTGAAGCGCGCAAGGATGAAGAAATGTATAAAACCATATCCAAATGACTAGTTTAACGATTGGGTGACGTTTAATTGTTGAAAAAAAAATGGGGATACCACATTCATATTTCATACTTTTTATAAATGTGTTTACAAACTGAAAGTAATATTTATAAGCACTAGCCCCAATGGATGATGTAAATTCCGCATATTAAGTAATTATAAAGGTTAACGCCCGGAAAAAACAGTCGGCTGATGCAGCAAACAATACAGCCTGACGATGGATGGACATAAAAGAACAATCATAGAAAAGGAGATAGTTTCTGTCGTCGCGCTCTGAACTGCGGACACCTCTCAGGGACCATATAATCATCACTTAAAACTAGCATCCTAAACCTAAAGTTAGATCTCTTTAATTATACAACATTTGGAATTCAATTACTAAAGATGCATGAGCAATTCAACTATGTCGAGTCCCAATGAATTACTGAGGGGTGTGAGAATACACATTATTTGTCATATTTTCTCACATGAGCTCATGTGATAAATTGTGTCACTTGGCATTCGCAGATAATTAATCATAAGTGTTGGGCACCTTAAATAAGCTTAAATGAGCTTCGGTTTGCGCGACCACTTCGTCGAGGGGTATTCAATTGCAGAAAAAAACCATCCTGCCTAAGGTGCCGGAGATATTGGCGGTTCCAAACCCCTCTATATCATTGATGCAGTTCTGTTTTAAGATTATGTCTTAAAAAGTATGTCCTCAACATTTTTTATAAAATGAAAAATTATACAGTTTTTCATGTACATACAACATTTTTAATGATATAAAAATACATCAATGAGAATAAAATATTATATCTATATAGAATATGAAATCAAATCAACAAATGGATCCAAGGATCATTTTTTTACAACAGGTATAGTGATTAAAAATATCATTTAAGAATAATTTACACAATACGATAGGCGGAGTAAGTATATAAATGCATCAAATAGCTTTTATTAATTATTAAAAACAATAAACATTTTTTGTGTGTATAAATAATATCAAAGGAAGATAATATGGAATATATTTTTTTTGTGCCTAATGACATTTACAATTAAATCCATATTTTGTGCTGAAGAACAGCATTTAAATAAAACGATGTATATATGGAGTAAGTATTATAAAAGTTCACGTTTATATAATAACAACACTAAATAATATTTTCTGTGCAGCTTTTGAAAAAGAGTCATACATGTTAGCTTTCTTTTTAAATTTATTGAAACAAACTGTAATTAAATAAACAAAGAGTGATTTTGTAAAATTTACAAAATCACTGGTAATTCTAATAGTAGTTGTAAAGCGGCAATTCGCCACTCTGTTTGTGCGTTGTTTACAAAATAAGGGTTAAGGCGATTCTCGAAATTTTAACTCAGGTATCAGTGTGGATCCTAGACGTATAATATTTGTATCTTATTTGTATCTTCTGCGCTCGAATGCCTGAAGATGCTGAAAGGCGAAACCCGGGTCGTTAGTGACAAAATACATGGAAGTGTACAAAATCTCAATAGTCCAAATTTGATATTGAAATTCCATCAAACACCCTTAAGCCGATGTCTTAAATTATATAATAATTGTATTTTATCAAAGGCTAAAACCAGTTTCGGTTAAGTAAGCATTTTCAACACACAAAAACTTAACTCAAATGTAAAAAATGACCTTTAAATTCATACAGGCATTACAAATAAATTTATTAAAGTTGATTTCTGTAAATCCTTGTATGGAATTCCATCATGATATAATTATGCATAATGAAAAAAGAGTCTGAATGTCTATTTCATCATTCATTCTTGAAAATCACCAGTACCTACCTACCATACAAGTGTCGCATAAACTTTGCAGTTTTTAATATTCTTTATTCTTAATCTATTGTAACTAAGCACAATAATCATTTGAAAATAATTGCTTACTAAGAGAAATCGGCGTCGGTCTTCATAGAAAAGATTTTGTATTTTTTTTCCATAAAATATTTTTTAAATTTTTTCACATTGTTGAAATGTTTCACCGCTTAGTTTATATTATCTTTGGCTGGCACGCAAACTCGCAAGAAGCAATAAAAATAGCTAGAAGACTGTGATAGTTGGATGAAAATCAGCCGGTAGTATTCGTGATCAATATTTTTGTTTTTCGACACGTTTCTTACGTTAATTTAAAAGTTCGTTTTACGAGTGCTTTCAAGATGATTTACGGCATTTACGTTACGCCGTGAAATCTGAAAAAGTGTCTCATTGTTTTGCCTAATTTATAACGTTATTATTTTATATAAAAAATCTATGGTTGATTGAACCCAAAATCCAGACGGAAAGCAAAGCGGGACTGTTGATTTGTTTTTTTTAAATATTGGAACCAGCGTCAATAATTTCAAGAAGCTTCAATTGTTTTGTACTGTAATCTTAGGCCACTGGCGTTTTATTATATTTTCAAATAAAATCTTTGGTCTCCGACCGAATAATTTACGACTAATTAAGTTTCTAATTAAGACTTATCGGTCTACTGTCTCGGAAATGGACTTGGCTGCAGAATTCCAGGCCTGCGCTTTTGGGTTGCTCCCGTCGGATTCATCTAAAACTGCCAAAGCCTTTTTACTATTCTGGACAAACTCCATCAGACCCCGGCTCATATAATATGGTCGAGTGATTCCGTCATTGCGCTCGCAGTCTTCACAAAAGCAAAGGAAAATGCTGTCAATTGCCATCTACAATGTAAAAAAGTGTTGTATAGTAAATGACAGTTCATGTAATTCACATAAAATTAAGAACTTAATAATTGTTTTGAGTGGGTGATTTTTTACATCAGCAATTTACAATTTCTTCTGTACAAAAAGGCAGCTTACAAATAATATGAGCAAACAGTTAAGTTGGTTGGGGGCCCAAATAATTGCAGCTACGCCTGCGATGTACTTACCCCTTTAATGACAATTATGGTGTTTATATATATTTTCTGGCGTCTAAAAACAAACTAAAAGCTATGTATCTTATAGTCATCTAGGAACGGGGAGGTTCTTAATTCTTCATGAATATTCCGCATTCTTGATAATATATAAATCTCGATTGAAAAAGCACAATACAGACTTAGGAGGCGACGTTTCCTGCAATTGCAATTTTTTAAAATTCTTAGATTACTACTATATTAATACTTGTCACCTCATACACCGTCATGAAGCAGTGTGATGTTAAATATGCAACCATCGCAGAAATACCCAATGGCACCCAAACGTGTTGAACACCTTCCTTTTTCTGTAAAGAAATCGTCAATATTAACATACTATTCTGTTGCAACTGAATGTAATATTTCTAAAAAGCAATGCGACAGAAAATTCAATTTTAATTTACAAAAAAATTGACGTTTTAGAGATAACAGTTTCCAAATAAATAAATGAATTTGAGAGCATGATTTTCCGATCCATATCTGAGAGAATTTTTTGTTCATTAGAAGAAAGAAAATAACGCATTTGACACGAATTGGAAAACTTTTATCTTTTAACAAACAAACTCAATACACGATAAAACAGAAAAAATAATATCATTTAGCCTTCAGCATCTTCTATGAGTTGGTCGAATGACATTTCACCTGTATGAATGTGTAAGCTCTACAAGAATGGTAAATACTTCTCCACTAGTTTAAGCAAATGAAGAACGACCATCTATCATGCTTCGATGGATCGAAAAATGATTTTTTTAATGAGAATTAGTGAAGCACTTGGTTTGAATGTCTAGATTAGGATCGAGCTTGTGAAAAACAGCCACGGCTGAAATGTTATGATGATGATCATGAGAGATTATAATAGATATATAAGAGTGAGACAGTGCAATAATTGTTGTCCGATGACTTAAAAAAAAATTAAGAGATCGGAATTTACCTGCAGTGTATAGAAATCAGTAAAATCAAGCTTTTAATCCTCCTATAAGAGCGTGAAATGTAACGTAGGTAAATAATGTTTTGTATGAATAATATTTCACGAAATTGGGTGCTTTGTTGAGTACCTGCTGCAGTATTATTTTGTGATGTATTTGCCGACTACAGTGAAAAATTAATCAATAGTGTATTTGTAATTATTTAAATTTTCCATTAGACTCTGCACTAAGAGGGCATATATACGCAACGAGCATATAGTGGATGTTCTATGAGCATATCTTCATCGAACTTGTTTACATATAAGCATATATCGTCACGATTCTGGCAAAAAACATTTAGTTACTTTATTGTCAGAAAAAACAAACATATTCATTGAATTCAAAATTCGTTACATTTGTGTCCAGTGTCCGCATTAACAGCAAGAAATCTCCTGTAGCGGCAAATTTAAAATGACGCTTTCACGGTCGCAATGCTAGCAAATTTTATAACTACGGCGAAAAATATAGCCTTGTCTGGGTCGGAAAAATGTGTTTACCCATTTGACACAGAGGCTAATGTCGGATAAGTATATAATCATACCATATTGTAAAGTGTAAATTATCTCATACCTTGAAAAACCACTGGTGAGTATTTATTTTAATTGCGTTATTTACAATGCATTTTAAAATTACTTGTACCTGTACCTGTATCAGTTCTATACCCGTAAGAACTGTTGCCATTACTACAAATGCCTTTCCCAAGAACAATATGAAATCCCCAAAGAAGTTGATTGCCATCACTCGAAGAGCGTTCGATGATAGCAGGTGAAACGCCTGCTGCCCTGCTTTGCAAAAACTGTATCCATAGATTGCTAAAAGCAGAAGAAAATTATGTTAAAAAATTATCAATAAACACTACGACACAGATACACTAATAATTATCTCTTATGATCCTTTAATTTACTGATGACTCTATTCACGGCACTGTATTTCTTATTATGAAAAAAATTCGTTGACAGTGTTGACACTGAATGGCATGCAAATAGCAGCAACATATTGCAATGGATCTACAATAATATAAATATATCTATATATTTTTTTTATACCGGTCGGAATGGTTGGTATAAAAATGTTTTATTCGATTAGTAGATTTTTACCTGTTTCAATATAAGCATTGCGCGAGAGGTACTGTAGAAACTTTTCGAAACACAGAAGACAACATTGGCAGCACGTCAGTAAATATTCAGCAATTTTGTTTGTGGAACCTTTCAGTTGCTTTTGCAGGAACTGCAAAAAAGCTCTCAGCATCTGAACCGTTGCGATTAGTAACGATCCCAATGCAACAGTCCCTAAGTGAAATTGTATCAGATTTTTGAAACTCGTTAAAATTGGTGATGACATATTTTTTTTGTTTCTAAAAAAAGAAATACACACACATTATTATTATTATGGTATCAAAAATGAAGCTTTCATTAATTAACATCTGAGGATATTGCTGGCAGAAATCAAAAGGTGAGCGGAGAAGCTGAAACTAGCTGGTTAGTGAAAGAAAGTTTGAAACACAGAAGACAACCCGTACTTGGGGCGGACAGGTCAAAACCAATCTGCAGACTCTTCCTATTAATGAAAATTTAAAAATGTAATACCCTCCTGAGGCGTTTAAGAGTGGTGTCGTATTTGTTTGGTTGCTGTTGTTGGTTTGCAGTTTGAAGTGGGGGAAGGGCCTGCGATCCTGCCAGAGTGAGGTAAGGTCCCGACCGTTCCCGGGAAGGTCCCTTGGCGGAGCGGCTTATTCCATCGCTTACTATAAAACCACTTACAGAGTTTAAATTAAAAGTGTGTAATTCTGTTGTGTCTAATGTCTTAACTAAATGAAACTAATTGCAAATAAACGAGAAGAGTATACGGATAAACGACCGGGGTTTTAATGGAAGACGAAGGAGCCGTTGTTTTGTCCTTTGTTTGTCCTTGTCCCAGGACGCGGGCCTTGAAGTGTGTTGAAGCCCGCACCCCGCTTCACCTGCTCTCCTACACCGTCAGCCCTCGAGCGGCTAGCGAGACAGATGTGATTTGTTTCGTTTTCACCTACTCTCTCAAGAGATACTTGGTGAATGGAAGTTAAGTCAAACCGTAGCGCCAGCCGAACAGCTACTTGACAACTTTACATTGTAAGCCTTACAGTGTAAGGTATGACAGGACCATATTTTACCATTTTATTTATTTGCAGACGCTTATATCGTGAATATCATTTCAGGAGTCGTCCATAAATTATTTATTTGTTTATTTTAAATTTAAAATATTGAAATGCATAGCATTACAGCTGACGCCAATGCGCCATGCATTACACAAACATAACAGTAACAATAATAACAACAGTAATAATACTGAAGTCAATAATTCTAATAAATATAATAATGAAAATAAAAACATTTTTTTAAATTACAAAATACAAAAAAAACAAGACATTATTAATTTATAAAGAACAAATATTTGGTGAACAATACCCAGAGTTTAGTGCTGAAAATATCCAGCTCTCGAGGCAATGCATTGATCAGCCGAACGGCTCTTGCAACCGGTGTCTCAAATGACCAACGCGAAGAACAAGTTTTAAGAATAAAAATTGCTTGGTTATAGTTTCGACCACGTAGATAAAAATTGTAAGCATGTAAGTTAATAGTCATAAGAATTTCAGGATTATAAACTCGTTCCCGAAGAAGAAGAGAGAAATGCTTTAGAATCGAAAACGATAGCATTCCTAAAAGAAATTTGGTTGGGTAGTAAGTACTCTTTAGAGAATCATTAAAGGGAAAATACTTAAATTTTTTTGAAATAGATATATCGTAGAAATTTCTTATCAATTCGTTCCAATGTCAACTTGTAGGAATTTTCATATGGACTCCAGATAAAAGATCCATATTCAAGCGTACTGAGAATCAAGGAAATGTATAGAGTGCGAAACACAGTTGTGTTTTCGAATGGTTTACTTTGCCTAACTATAAACTCCAAGAAGTTTGCTAGCACGCATTACAATGGAATTAATATGTGAATGAAATGTGAAAGAAGAGTCAAACGTTATACCGAGATCAACAATTTCAGACAAACGCTGTAAAGTATTATTCGATATCACATAGTTATATTTAATAGGAAAACTTGAGCGAGTTAAAGAAATGCAAAAGCATTTCGAAATGTTGAAAATTTTGTCATACGATTTTCAATACTTCCTTCTTGTTCCTTCTTGTTCCTTCTTGAATAAATTATTTTAAACTTATAGCTACATCCCATAGTAAAAGCTTGTGTTAAATTTTTGTACTTTTTACTGCAACTGCCTTTCTTTCATATTAATTAAAATCTCGGTTGAAAATTAGTGAACTTACATTCAAAAATAATTATAAATATTTAAGTGAAATTGTGTGACGTAATTTTCATATCCTTCTCCCTGATTTCGAAATATTTGAACTAAGATTTAAAACTTTCTCTTATTCAAAAGACATGTAGTACATATAATTCGACTGCATTACTAAGCAACCAACTTCCTCTATTTTTTTTTAACAAAAATGAAATTAATAAACTCTTCGTCGAATTTAAAATTTCACATATTTCAAAGGCATTTTGTGACCTTTTTCAATAGTTAATTTTCCTAGTTCGCTAAGTCTAGATTGACCGATTGAATTTCTTCTGTAGTATTTTATTAATTAAAATTTTCTAAATATATTGATACTATTGGGTTTATCTATCTCCTCTTCATTCTACTTTTTATTTAAAATATATATATATTAGATAATATTTTTAGATCATCCCGACGCCTCCCGCTCCCAAGGGCCCGCA
Organism: Himalopsyche phryganea; assembly: GCA_022494535.1. NCBI lineage: Eukaryota > Metazoa > Arthropoda > Insecta > Trichoptera > Rhyacophilidae > Himalopsyche > Himalopsyche phryganea. Next base: position 760,711 of record JAGVSL010000127.1, on the reverse strand, counting down.
TGCACCGTTTACCCCCGCGCCATAGTAGTTACACCATCGACACCAGTCACCTGTCACCGGCAAGCACCGTTTCTAAGCTGATTTTGTTTTTCTATAATAAGTAGACAAAATGAAATTTACCTGGTAAAGAACCACGTGGCGACTGCACCTGCAATGACCATATGCTGACATCCAATTATAAATTGCGTAAACCAAAATAGTGCAAACAAATTATACCATTTGCAAACCTAAAATAAAATACAGAAAGATTAGACAGATATACGAATATGTTGCCTATCGATTCACATTTTCTTTGAATAAACAAAGATGTAACCCGCAGGCAATTTTTGTCCCCTATATTAAAGCTATCGGCTATTTTCCCACTATCTATATTTTCTTTTTATAAGCTGTATCATGAGCTCACCTTCATAGCGGTATCTTTGCGATAATGAAAGCTTTGATTGGTCTCTAGAGTCAATAAACCTGCGCTTTCCACCCAGAGGCTGAAATATATCCACAATCCAACAGTCGCTGCGAGTGCCAAGGATGTCTGCACGAGAAATACACAAAAATAAATAAAGTTACAATGTATCTTATCTAGGTCACAATAATTGAAATCGAATATATGAATTAGAACATAAACTAACGTACTCAATATTAAAAAAAAATCAAAATTGTTTATTTCCAGCTGTTAATGTTAAAATGTTACCGGAAATAACACTATCTTTAAAATCCACATTGATATCCGGTTTCAAAAATTGGTCCCCACGTATTTACAATGTAAAGAAACGATACGTACTTCAAATATGCAATAAAGCTTTAATAATATTAATAATATTATAACGGTTTGATTTTTCATATATTTAAAACTGAAATATACGTTTGAATAATATGAAGCCATCTTTTGAGAAGTATAACGTTTCTCATATTTACAAGAAATATGTAGCCGAGTGGTTACCGTCGTCCTTTAGGAATCTTTTATTCCGCTTGTGTAATTACAGATGTTTTAACATTTTGGGAATAGATCTACCGCCAACCTTTGCGGTCCACGGCTAGTGAGAAATTATTGTCGCATTGTATCAGTGTGCGAGGTAGTCCGGCTTCTATGACGCGTTCTGTCCGTTGTCTCTGCCTTCGTTAAGTGTTGGCAGCTCTTTCGTGCTGTCCCTCGTATTCATTCGTTTCCACATAGCCCTCTTTGGTTGCGATGTCTACGAGTTCGAATCTCAGTACGGACAGTTTCGTAAATAATCGATTTATGAATTTGTCCTCAAGGTATGGAGATATGTGATGCATAAAATTCTCTTCCAGATCTTCAAACGCGGTACTTAGCGAAAGGTATTAGTTAACTATTAGTCGTACAATAACCATATTATTATATACCTACTCTCTTCGAAAAAGAGAGGCTGAGCGACGCAATAACAAGCATTTCTCGTAGAACATCTTTTGATGATATAAGCCCGGTTAGAATTCCATATGCTCCATAATCAAGATTTTTTTTCAGAAATGCAGATTAACACTATTTAATTAACTTTCTTTTTGTGTCAGTTCCAGTGTGTATTATATTTATTTATAACCGACAGATTTAATTTAATTTTGTAAAGCTAGTTAATTGTAAAATAAATCACTTACAATAACTGGTTCAAAGAGTAATAGAGGCATGCTACCGATCGCCTTTCCAGCTTCTTTGAAAAGCTGAACAACCAAAGCGATCCTTTTTCTCATCACTAATAGCACAAGTAAAATCACAACAGTCGCTATCGTAGCCATTACCGCATAAGCCAAATAGCTGTACATTTTTCTTTTGCTGATGTCATCTTGTTGGTGCTCTTTCATGATATTCAAATTATCTTTTTCTTGCACCCACATCACCCTAAAAATAAATATGGAAATACATTAATTTGTTAGTATACTTAATAAATTTGGCATAAATACGCAATCTGAAATGTTAAAAATATTAAACATGAAGCTTTTCCAGTTCATCGATAGAATTAACGTCAAATTCTGCGTGAATTAAAACAAAATAATTTTACACTGCTATCTTTGAACTATGAATATACTGAAATATTAAAGAGTATCTTACATTAGAAATGATGGTTATCATACATACCTACGCACAAATTGAAATAAGAAATATGTAGACATACGTTTATTTAGTATAGAATAGACAAAATGAAATAAAATAGAAACATATTTTTCTTCGTATTTAAATTCACGACGATATTTCGTTTTGTAAAACTCAGTCAGTCACTTTCAATTACATAATTATAATATGTTCTGGCACGGAATGTTTAATGAAACCCTATTTTTTCTATCCTATACGAAAATTATTCATCAATGATTTATAACTGTAAAATTACATTCTTTAGTATAATATTATTTTTTTATTTTCTCTTTAAAATCGACATTATCTACGATTTTCATTTATGTAATTCGAGGGTATACGTTTTAAATGTCAAAATGTATATACTGGTAAAACGCATGGAATCATAGGCTGAAAAAAAGCAGTACGAAGTCATATTGCTATTTTTTTTATTCAGGCAAAAAGCATGATATGACTAACTCTTGAACTCTTATGATTTGTATGCCAAAAAAATTATTCGTTATAATGTAGACAACAACTGTGCTTTTTAGAGAAAGATTATTTCAGAATATGTTTTTATGACTTAATGAGTCCTATCAGTATATCATATTAATTTATTATGTTTTAGTAATTCACTATATCGATAATAAATCCGTTAAATGAATTAGTATACTCTAAAAACAAAACTCATTTGCAGCCACAAATCGTAAAATTATCTTCATGGGATAGACTTAGTAGTTAATTGAATGATACATAAATAATATTGTTCAATATTACAGTAAACAGTTGAAAAAACATAAATATCAATTATTGTATACTTTTAATAATATTTGTTATTTAACATATTAAGTGATTCAGCGACCGACATCTCTAGGCATGATTCAACATGTTTTAAATCACAAATATGTGTTTACAATATTTATCTAATCAAACATTCAGAGAAGTCATTTAAAAAATTAAAAGCACGCAATAGAATGTTGTCATATTATTCTCAAAAAAAGCCTAAATTTAATTTAGAGCTCATTTTCATTAATTCTGAATAATATTATAATGGCGTGCTTGAAATGATAACAACAACTATGACATACAATGACATCACAAAGCCCTACCCCGTTAAGGTTTAACGACACATCTGTGGTTTCCATGGAAAAAATAAACACTCATGTTAAGCGCAATATCAACTCGATGAAGTATAATTGATCTTTTCAATTTGAGCCAGCTTAACATTCCTAATATATTATCGTCACCCGTTATCGTGCCGTTAACGCCAAGTAACCGTTTCATTTGATAGCATCATTCGCATATTAAATTATGTATGTAAACAAATATCAACTTACCACAGGAAAATGGTTCCGATAATGCTAGTCAACGATACTCCTATCAGAACTATCCAAATAACAAACCCCACAACGAATCTGAATAATATTAATATTATCACCGAGAACACTGCAAAAAAACAAATTATCATAAAGCATACAGTATAATGGGAACGAAAAAGATACGGTATTTACTACGTATGTAAGTAGACATGAATAGACATGAACTACTTTTTGTTATTCTAAAAATGAACCAAAAATATATCAATCTGTCAGATACTTGTTAATCTCAAATAAAGCAATTGATGCTCATTTCTTTTAAGTTAAATGTGACGTGCTGGAAGAAGCCTATTTTATATTATCAGGATTTAAAAAAATGGAAAATGAGCTCAACCTCACTGAAAAGTCGTGATAATTTTACCAATAATATTGTATGTAATATTGAAGACATTTGCTTAAATATGTGATAAAAACGACCAAAAATACTTCTTTAACACAAATCAGAATTTCCATTTTAAAATTCTATGAAAATAAAAATATATAAAACTGTAAAAACTTTTAAACCCTCTACGCTTCTACGGCGTAGAATATGTGACATATGCATCTCATAGTATTCGCTGTACGCTTAACAGCGGGTCCCTAACCATATTCCTCTTTGCATGCATTCATTTAAATTAACGAAAAAAACAAAACCGGATCCGAAAAGTATTTTTTGTTAATGCCCCTTATAGGCTTATAAATGTAACGATTTACAACACTTAAGTAATTATTCCATTAATACGAATTAAATATTTATTTATTTTTGAAATTCGACTTTCGCCCGACACTAATTTTTTCCATCTATAATAGAAAGCGCCCGCGACCATAATTATGTTGAGAGTCCCTGTTGTACAGTTTATGTTCTACAGCCTCTGCTATTTGGAAAAGAAACCTATGAAATTTTTTGCAATAAAAATAAATATTTATTATAATATCTAAAAAGTAAAAATAGAGTCTAGTATATATCAATTTTTTATTTTAATCTACGTTTGCCTCTTTAAATAACCTGTGTTACAAATCTAAAAAACAGTACTCCTTAATTAAAAATGTGGTCAAAAAGAAAACAAATAATTTTAATTGTTTATAAAAGAAGATTTGATTTAAAGCATACTTAATTATTGTAAGATAAAATATAAGTCGCCATGGTTTGAAAAAGACTATTTTGCAAACGGCAAATGTTTTGTGTTACTGTTTTCACGTTTTTGATTGCATATTCTGTAATGTTGTATACGATTTTAATTGTACAAAATAAATAAAATCAAGAGTTCTCACCAAATGCAATTAAACATAAATAAACTATTTCTTTCCAGCATAGATGAAGGTCTTCGGAAGCTTCTTGAAAAAAATTTGATATTCCTGTTTTTGAGAAAAATGTGTTCACCACCTTTTCACTTTTGTTTGGTATACATCGATTGAAAAACTCTCGGCTGAAAATAAACATTAGAAATTTAATTTGACACATTCCTTAGTGAGCTACACATATTATGTATAAAGAGTCTCTTATGGTCCGTACGCATCTGAGCATTTTTGCGCGCACAGTACGCTGTGCGTCTTAATTTTCTCAGGTTTAATGGCTTGTTTGCGGGCACAATTGAGCGTACCCACACATATTCTGCCGATTGTCGGTTTAAATTTCATCAAAGGGGCAGTGTGGAGGTCTTTAGAATCGTGATGTGTTCGCAAAAATGCTCAGAAGCGTACGGGCCATTAGACACGAGGATGAGGTTTTGGATAAATTCAATAAACACAATTATTTTACGTCAAATATTTTTTATGTCTCAATCTTATGTTTATTTCGTTTTAATATAAATTATCTTATATGCGCTGCAAGCGATTTTTCCATTTCAACAAACTAATGTATAACGTTTCGAAAACAATTGGAAATTCCCCTACAGTAGATTGACCATCTTTTGGATTTTTTTATAACGGCATCTTTATCTTTAAAGATTTTAAGACGCCGTGCATGAACATCATCAAAGTCTATATATTATACTTATAAGCTCTCTTAAAATGTCTGCAGTATAAAATATATCTGTTAACTCAACGAAAGGTAGATCATACACAACAAATCATATAGAAGTATACAAATTCATGTGATTCAATTATCAAATAAAACCTCTATCAAACACCTTCAAATATAATATACTATGCTATCAATTCAGTAATGAAGCTCATAATAGTTCTCTGCTTCAAGCATAGAATGTTCTACTAAGTTCGATATAATTTCGTCATCGGTTGACATTTTTTGTTTGTTTGAAAAAAAACATCAATACTCGGAAATGAACGACATTACTTATCAAAAGTTACATCTACAGACAGGGTTGGCCCTAGTATTTTTTAGGAGGTGCAAGATCTCCGGATTGAGGTGACTATTATGATGGAAAGTGTTTTGATTTTTCGTTAGGAAAAAAACATTTTTATTTAGCGGGTACGTTACGTGCTTTATAAAAAAGGATTATTTACGATTATTAGATGGCCATCTTTCTCACATTCTCACTGGCTAAATTATTACTATATGCAGATGCTAAATCTTTTGTCAATTTGGCATAGTTTATACAGGGTAATATAGGGTGGTAATCAGCTTAATTTTCGAAACTTTTACAGATTGAATTCTATAATAGAATAAATTGGTTTCGTTGCCAAGCTCTTTGGGCTTGGCCCATTAGTGGACAGGCCAACATGCAAATGCGATGCTATAAAGCAAGGTGCTGAACACATCCTATTGGGGATATTCATTTAATTCATGAAGAAAGGGAAGAGCTGCGCAAGTCGGTCCAACCTTCCATTGAATCGATCGGCCACGCTGACTTGGTGACGAATAAGGCAAACTACCAGACCTTTCAAAAATTTGCAGCGTCATACGGAGAGCGAGTAGACCTCAACACGTAGATGATTTTTATTTATCTGAAGCCACCAAGTTTAGGCCAGTTGCTTCATAGACACTCACAATTAAGGGAAATAAAAACTGTAGATACGCTTAATGTTTGTTACGCCACTGGATACTGCCGTATAGAATTAACGGATGGGAAGGCAATGGTGGGTGAACGAGGGCAAGGTAGGTTGTATTCTGTAGAGTAATATGACAATTTTCTTACTTTTTTATGATAACTCGAAAATGAAGCCTACAATCTACAGTCGTTTCGAATTTTATGGTGATTACAACAGACGAGATGTCTACACAAAATATCAATTTTAAGCATCAATATATTCACAACACTTTTCAAGTGATTAGGTGGGATGTCAAAACTGCCGTCCCTGTCAGCATTTGACCCACCGTACAATGTATTAACGATGGGGAGGTACTTTTTTATAATATGAAATTAAATCGATATTGCTGACCATTAGTAAAGCCTGATAACTAGTTAGGGACGTTTTTTTCTCCATTAGAATGATATGAATACTTAATATTATACTGCGCCAATGGCTATTTATTATTTAATTTCTATGTCATCGACAAACAATTAAAAAAAGATCGCTTCAAAAGAGTTAATCGAAAGGAGATGAATAGTGTGCAGATATTCAACATCAAAATATTTTGAAATTTCACAGTTCAATTCTGTCGGCCGCCCAAAGAATATTAATCAAGTATATTATAAAGGTAGACTCATTCTCCATTTTAAACTTCTTTATTTATCAGATATGTTTTCAAAAGTCAGTGGTGCAGTGGTCACCTTCGTTGGCTTCGGTTATGGAACTCATGCGTTCGAATCCCAGGACGGACAGTTTCTTAAATTGATCAATTTATGGATATCCGTGAAGGCGTGGATGTTTTTAATGTAAAAAAATCCTTATCCCCAACCCTACTATCTTCGCAAAAAAGAGCTTGAGCAACCGAGCAACAAGCAGTTCTCTTAGAAAAACTTATATAAAGGGTCCAAATGCTCCACATTGGGATCGGACATTGTCAAAAATAAAAATGTATTCGATCTCACCGAAACGATATGGGAATTACTTTTTTATATTAACTATCGAAAATAAAGTATCATCACTTCTGAAAATCACTATTGTGATAATTTAAATATTGGTTTTATATTATTTAAATAAATATATTATGATAAATAAATTACTTGATTGGGATGGCCAACAATAATTGATTTTATATGATTATTCAAATGATATCTTTGATATACTCTTTAATCGAGCTGTATCTATAGAATACTTACCACTGGGATAATGACCCAATTAAATTTTGTTCACAGTATTCCCATGGCTATTAGAGCAGGTCTAGAAAAATTACGACCCATGGGCCACATTGCGACCTATTCGTTTCATTAAATGGTTAGTTGTTAGAAGGTCATTTATTTTTATGTTAATTTTTTTATGATGGTAAATAATCACACACTTATATCTAAAAATAATATCATACTTGCAGCCTGCGACTAATTTTGAATTATTAATTTGGCCGCTCAGCCAAAATATTTTCCCAGGCCTGTATTACAAAGATCTCGCGAACAATGGCCGAGAGGTAAACAACTTTTTACCATCCAACTTCATAGATGGTATTCAGAAAGGACATTCATATATTTTTCATATTACCAATTGAAATAAAACTATACCAAATTAATCTAAATAGATATTATTCTTGACTAAAACTTACAATTCTGTTTTGTCACAATTTTCTACGCATTGTCTGTGGATTTTGCTTGGCTCTATGATGGTTTGACCGGCAGCATTCAGTACCAATAACCTACGTGAAAAAAAAACATTAAATTAAGATACATATAAATATAATTACAAAATTTTCTGACCACTAGATTTTCTTCATTAATATTTACATTATCTATGGAGGGAAATGTATTTTGGTTTAAGAATGTGATATTGGCAGATACACGATATGTGACTATGTAATTTATGAGGACAATATTATTTTTATACTAGTGAAAAATCATATTCCGAAGAGCACATCATTATTTAAAATCACATGAAGATGTAACTGTTAAATGGATGACAGTACAGTTTGTTCTAAAAAACAAACACGTGACTTGGGCCATATGGGCTCTCTGCCCAAAGCGGTAACAATAATTAGTGTGTGTTTGCCAGTGTAGAAGTAGATTTAGAATTATTACGGTTTGATGATGAATTCGATTGTTTTTACATGCGTACAGCTTACATAATAATAGGCATCATTTGATAAACATTCAGCAGGCATGATTATGTTTTTGCGAAATTCTACTAGCAAAAAGAGTAGAAATGTGGAAGACAAAGTGTAAATATTATAGTTTCATAGATTCGACGGTAACTTTGTGAAAATTCATTTTTAACATAAAAATCAAAATTGATAACTTAGTTATTCCACTGGCTTTGTTACTAATGTAATGCGTTTCGCATCTTAAAGAAGCATACTAGTTTCAATTTATTTATACATCACTCACTTATTCCTCCTTCTAATTGATTGTAAAATTAAAATGATAAATTATTTGGATTATATTCGTGTTAGAGCTTCAAGGTCGTGCGTGTGCGGCTGAAAAAAAACGCGATGCTCTTAAGTGAAACCATAACAATGTCACACCCATTTCGCATTTGATCCCGAGAGTTTGGATACATTAAAAGCCATTCCCGTATTCACTTATTGGACAGGGGTGTATACTGGTTAAAACTAGTGATGGTCACTTACTTACCCGCCCCATTAGATGGTCATCCGCGTGTCCAAAAGAAAGTTTTATAATATTTCTATTGTTTCTTCTATTTTTACATATACCTTTACACTCGTTTTAAACAATTTTTCTATTTCAATTAATATGAAATATACAACAAAAGGATGCTTAAAGTATATCTCATAGCATTCAAATTTGCGAAAAGGTCATTAATAGTTATATAAAATAATATATTCCATCATTTTCGCTTTATCTTGCATATTGTAACGTTAGAGCTCTCATTTTTCCGAAGGCGTTTTAAAACATTATCACTTTATTTTATTTCACTCATTTGGAATGTATTCATACATATGTAGTATATTTATGCATACAATATGTCAATTAATTAATTGAAAACATTGATAAAAACAAAAGATGAAACAGTATGCTTATAGTTATTATAAACGTCACTATAGTATTACCAATATTACTTGGCCGCCGCCGAATTTGGAACTAGAATTGTCAATCTAGAATGAATATCTCCAAATTGCCATTTTATGCAAAATAAATATCTCGCCTACTTTTAATAACCGTCGCTAAAATATCAGTTTTAGAATTTATTGAAATTTCAGTTTCGGTTGAGTATGGAAACATTCCTAACGTGACGGTGGTAGCCTCACCAGCGGCCAAGGTAAATTGGTGCATCTATAGTTTGAATTAGTTTCCAGCAGCCTACGTATCTTGGTAGCGTGAGTTTGTTGTTCACACAACACACGGTACGCACGAGGGGGGTGAACACTCTTATTTATATTTCTTATATTATAATATTTTATAAATAACATGTTGAAAACAAACAAGGAAGTGAAACATTTGGATTGAGTCAAAAAAATGATTTTGAGCCTACTTTTTTGTAGTCATATCCTCGCGAATGCAACTACTCAGAGGATCGATATCCGCTGTGTTTGGGCGTCCACATACATTGGCGCAGTCATCATATCCGTTAATTATTCGGTATATGTCTCCATGATAAATGCAGTAACCTATCATGCTGACCTGGAAATAAAAACACGAACATTATTGAACACGCAACACGCAACTGTTGAACATGTCGTAGAATCCGCTACATCTAATCTTGCGATATCATCGATATTCGTACGGTAGTCATTGATGAAATAATATAATATTATCTTGCATACAACTAGGATTGGATTTCTGCAACAATGGCATTACATTGAAAATTATTACTGTTAGCTAGCTATATTACAAACTGACATTAGATTATCGGATTCATCTTTCATGCACCATTTACCGTTAATACCGTATTTCCTCTATTTTAAGAATCTCTGAATTCGGAGAATGTTTTATAATTGATGACGTCTTACAATTGCTGTCAAAACTGCGAAACATGATGATCAATATGGCTAATTGATGTAACACTCAAAATTGAAATTATTCAAGAGAGAGTAAAAACTGTTTTTATCGAAAACATTATATGGTGAGTTATATGTTATGAATCTTTAAAATACACAATTTTTAAACCTAAAACCAATGTAAAATGATGTTTATCTTCCAAAAAGCGGTCAATTTATTTTTCCAATTTACATCATTTGGCTGAGACCTGCTCTGTCGTCTTTAAAATGAGATCCAATCACTAGGGATGTCTTGGAAAATTACAATTCAAAATCAAACATTGAATCCGATGAAGATTCATGCTGAGAGAAAGTATATAAATACTTGAAATGATTTATATTGCATTTTGTCATTAAAAAAATAGTATACCACACATTGTCAGATAAAAGGAATGTGTTTAAGATTATAAAGTTAACTGCTACAAAACGTTACGGTAGAATTATTTGAAAAATATTTTTTGTGTAAAATAATTAATTAAAACAATTTCAAACACATCAAAGTGCAGATCTGATTCCAAAAAGAAACTCATAAAAATATATCCATCGTGTTGTAAAAATATTTTTAAATAGAATATTCCAGGAAATGGCTGTTGTTAATTAAGGGAGCGGCAAAGTATATCTTCTAAAGTTAATAAAAGCCTACGAGTTTTATTTATTAGTCGGCCCTTTCATTTGGCTAAAACCCTACCTCCTTTTGTAAACATGAAAGTATGCCACTAGAGACACGATTTTTGATTAGTAAAAAAATGCTAACCTCGTTTCCAATAGGTATATAATTATACACCAATCACTCAAGGGTTTTTGTTTACCTACTTTGAAGTGTAAATAAAAATAATGGCGCAGTGCTATTTTTCGTGCGATTAGTTTTAATTATTTAAGACGCAGTCCCGCTCCGTAATCATTTTTAAAAACGACTGTCATAATATATACGGCAATACTTAATTACCAATCAAAGCGTAGCCGATATTGCATGAAATAAGAATAGAAACTGTATTTTCTTTTTTTACTCAACAAGTAGGAATAATATTACACGCGTGGGTAAATTTTGAAAAGATCTAACATACTTTTTTGATTATTAAATTAATACGTAGATTTTCATGAAAATTAATATTATTCGATACACCTAAACAATTACACAAATAAAAATCCATTGCAACAGATATACTATTACAGAAACCTATTGAATTGTTATAACCCAGGGGCGCATCTAGCCAAACTCTACTAAATTTGAGATAGAAAAAAATACCATAAATTAAGTAAAAATAAAATTAAATACACGTATTTTTCTTTTGTACAAAACTTTCAAACGGTAGGCGGCACTGGCGGCATGAAATTTACACAGCTAATTTTGTTTGACAAAACCGGACGAATGTGACTATTTTCTGCTCGCCCAGTCGTTCTCTTTATGAGGTATGCGTTGAGGAAGATAAATTCAGAATATTAATTCTCTGCGAACTTGGATAGTAATCTATTATTAGATAAAAAAGAATCTTTTATTGTAATTTTATTTCGTTTAAGAAATGAATTACATGTGTTTGTCGTTCGACATAACGTCTGCCGAGTACTTGATTGTTCTAACAGCATTCTGTAGGTATTTTCATGTTTTTCGATTTGGGCGAGTTCAGTGCTAAATTGTTATATCCCTTTTTGCCATTCAAGTGTATTGTGACATTTGTGACTAAATAAGGTGCTAGTGCATACAACATTAGAGGTTACGGAAATGATAAACCATACGAGTACAAAGTACCCAGGCTTTATAATGTTCTAGTAAAAGTTATGAACTTGCTGTTAGAACAATCAAGGACTCGATCGACGCTAAGTGTCGATAACCTCGTTTAAATAATCACTAAACAGTTTAATATGGATGTTTGGTAATATCCGCACTGTCTATCTTGTTGAATATTAGATCACAGCCATGTTTTTAATTACCGAATCCTAGATTGAAACTGATTGATTCGTTGAATATATATTATTATTTACCCATTTAATTACTTGTCCGAAAATACATATAAATAAAATATTGTAACATTTTCAAATTCATCCTACTCTATAGATCCGTCCCTGCTAGAGTATAAGTCGTATAACTTCGCACTTTTTACTACATTGATACGATTTCTGTATACTATACAGAGCGTGTCATTGTTTTAGTATATATGGATCCCGTGATCCTAGAGCAGCATATAGATCTCGTGTATGTACCAGTATCCTAGAGCCGCGTGTCCTGTGACTTTAAATCCTAGAGTCGAACCTTAGAGCCGGAGTGCAAAGTTATACGGCGTGTACTCTTAATACTTTTCTACAATTGCTAGTGAAATCAGTTTTTTTAAAACTTTCGTAGCTTTGATCCATAAAATAAATTTGATTGCCTATTTTAATAAATAATTAATATTTACGTAAAAAATAATAAGATTTTGTTCAGACAATTGTTTTGATGTCTTTAGTTTGTTAACGAGTAGCATGTAAATTAATATATTATTCTGTATAGATAATTCCACGAATCCTCCAAAAAGTCTGTTACATTTTCATTGAACTTCGCACTCTTCTTGGTTTAATGGTAAAAAAGACAACTTTGCTGTCTAAATGATAGTCGATTTGTAGCACACACAGGAAAATTTGTTTAATCTTGTATTAGGTGTCCAAACTTGCAAATAACCATTAATCAATATGAACGCTCGTATTCGATAAATTGCTTACTCACTATAAACCGTTATTTTATATCTACAATATCGTAGCATTTTTCATGGGCGGTCCATCGTTAAAAGTGATCATAGTTATCAGTAACTAAATGTATGTATCCTCTCTCGTATCACATGATTAATTGGCCCCCATTAATCGTTGCATCAAGTAAAAACGCGTAAATTGCGTTCAATTACAGTATGAAAGCTATCTAAAACATTTATTTTTATTTTTAGATTAATGTTATTGTAAAGTCATTATTCATTTATTCGGATGGTAACCAATATAAGTAGACACATCGTGCCTCACTGTCGCACTTCTTTGGTATTCCTCTGGTTTGGAGGGTTTTCCTTAAAAAGTTTTGAATCTTTCTAGAAACTTGCTATTTGGAGTAAACGTAAACGTAATCCATTTTTTTTATATATGATTAAAAGGTGTTCATATCATTCATTTAACAAACAAAGTGATGCGTTGAATTGAAAAGTTCAACTTTGGATTGGATATTTAATGTGTCAGTGGTTTTAGTAAGACCGCATAAGCGATGAATTCGTGACATGTATTTAAAAATAATTCCTAAATACTGTAACTCAAGAAAATTACTACTCATTACTCAAGAAAAACTATTATTAAAAAAAGTTAACATTTATTAATTTACCAATATATATAAGTGACAAAAAGAATATTGTAAATGAAGAAATTCAAAAATACAAATCATACATTTAAAAAAAATGTTCCATACCGACAGCGGTTGAACAATTTTTCGCTTACAAAAAAAATCTAGAATTTGAAATAATTGGAAAGGCGAAGTCTTATGGATACATCATAAATTATAATAATGATTAAAGGCATCGTCTTGATGATTTCAGTATTATTTATTGCTGACCCTTGGTGAATGACGAAATATTGCATTATACGATATATTATATTACGATTATAATTTCGACAACACATTTATTCGAATTAATCTTTTCGTCGCTACGGACATGTAAATGTCGCAACAATCAACACAACTCTAATTTGATCGCGGGAAAAGGGCATGGTTACATTTTGTGCATTATAATATATTATATTACATGAACCACCAATTTCATAAAAAAAAATAGAAATAAGATGCGGAATTCTAATATATATATAAGTAATCTTCAACATGCACCCTACGTCACTGTCTGTGCTCTATGTTTACTTCCTTGATTTTTAAATAGACTTTCTTTTATCATTCTATACGCCAAAATTTTACCCTTTTACAATTCCAGAAAGGGGTATATTCAAAAGCCATTAAGTGTACGAGGTATTTTTTGTAAACGAACTATAGGCAATTTAGAATTCGAACATTGAATAGTTTTTCGAATCCATGGACAGTATATAATATATTTATATAGAATGATTATAACCTAGTTCATTCGTGCGTTTGGAGTGGTAAGTTATAGAAAATATACATTGAACTTCTACTGAATAGTAATATTATTTACGAGGAACTCAAATGATAATAATAATATTTGTACCTGAGAGTCAACTTGCCTTAAATGAATTTTTGTCGAAATTGAGTTAAAATCAGTTTCGATATCTACACACCTATAACCTTCATTTTCACTTTATCCCATGCTTTTATTCTCAGCAATAACGGAGATACACCAAAACCACAACATCTTAACCAATATATCGTTGAGAGTCGACTTACCCTAAATGTACAGACGACGTTTTGGCTCCTAACACATTTGTTAAATTTGTTGTTTATGTAACTATTGCTTTTAATCAATCAGTCAGTGTTTGAAGTTACGTTATATTTGACAGTTAGTTGGAACATTCGCTTTTCACTCAACGTTTTATAGTTTTCAAGAACAAATTGTTGAAAGGGCCTATCATTAGACAATTATAATTCACTGTGAATGAAAGGTGTATCGCATAGAAATATGATTTTATTGAATCTTACTCTACGGAGCATGAATATGCAACAATAATGCATATTATACGAACATTCCGAACTCCAATTTCCCAATGTTATAAAAACGTGGACATTCCCCACCCTAGTGACAAAATATAATTCAAATATCCAATTATTTATTTAAAATGAGATAACATGTACCACATTAAATCAATGATTTAACCCTAAAATGACGAAATATACTAAATGTCCATTCAAAATGCAATAATATACCGACATTCCCCACCCCAGAATGAAAAAATCTCCAATTATTTATTCAAAATGAGATGACATGTACAACGTTAATCCCAATCTTATAGATACGCGGACTTTCCCCACGCTTAAATAACAAAATGTATTACAAATGTCCATTCGAAATGCAATTATATACTTACATACCCCACCCCAAAATGACAAACATAAATAAATAACCCAATGTTGAAATTATACAAACATTCCCCACCTACTCGATAGTGACACATCCGAAATTTATACAACTAAACCGAATATTGAAATACTACATGCTTGACGTGATTCGATGAAGTATATGATCTATTTGATGAAATACACATGCAAAATACACACATTCCCCACCCAAATGAGTTTCCAAGAGTTACTTTTATTTAATTTTCCGAGAGTTATATTTTGTCATTTTAACTTTAAATGCAATATTTGAAAAATAGTGAAAGCCAAAGCGTCCTAAAATTTTAAAAACTTTAAATACAGCCAAACTAATAAAGGTTTCAAAGTAAAATGTAGTTTAAAGAATGCGCAAACTGTAAAAATACATTTTTTTTTGTGTTGATGAAAAACAAAAACGATATGCGACAAAATGTTTAAAAGAAAACTAAAAATGGTTCTCCTGCAAAACGCCATTTTTACATTTACGGCAAGTTGGCTCTCAGGTACAGATATATTATATAGCACGGGTGGTCAATAGTGATTGCATTGCTAAAGTAATGATGAACTACCTACCAATAAAATATATGGACTGTTTATTTATATGAAGAACATAAATAAAACAGATATTAGAAGTTGCAATATATCCATATTTTCCACAAAATATTCGTAATATCACACGTAGAGCCGTTCAAAATTATAATCATTCTATATAAAAAAAATACGAATATACCGTAAAATGGGGTGAATAGAGACTGTGGGGCCTGAATTTCAATACAACTTTACTAAGTATCCAACGTAACCATTATGGTTAAGGGAGTTTTTTCAAAGTCGTCAATACCATTTCTCGAATGGAGACATCAGACGAGATCAATGATTTGTCGAACTTGAAAAAAAACGAATAAGAGTTTGATACATGTGCATCCTTACTTTTTGACAACTGATAAACTTCTCTTTTATTTCACAAAAGGTAAGTGAAACAATGTTTTCTTAGTTAATAACTTTTGCATATTTTATTTTCTAAAATATGCACTTGTTTTTTTTGGATATTTTATACAGTTTCATCATTATTAGATACTTTTAGAAAAACATGAAATTCGCCAATATTTTGGGGTGAATAGAGACGTGAAGGAGGTGAATAGAGACAGCGACGACGAGTGATTGAAAAATTAAAATTTGACAAAAGTTTGTCATGTTCGGCGTAATATTTCTTTTTGTCTTTTTCTAGAAAGCTTCGTAAACAATAAAAACATGCCGCGAATCTATAAACACGATCCTCGAAGCACCAAGACGTATGCAAAACACAACTCCGAGACTTTGTAGGTTGCAGTGCGAGATATTATGTAGAACAATCTCAGTTATAGAGCAGCTGGGGACAAAAATGAAAAGCATTGTTTCGTTATACATAGACACACGATACGAAATACGAAAACCCAAGGAGGTCAAACGGTTTTATCGAAGGAAATCGAAGAATACATATTTAGACAATTGAATTTTTGCACAGAATTTTTGAACATTGATTTATATAATGCTAACTTCAAACTTTTTTTGTGAAATTTCATGTACCTGTACCAATATATTTTTATAATTGATACATTTTTATTAACCACACTGCGCTGTTGATTTGATTTAATAAAATCCATAAATGAACATAAGTTATTACATTAAGGTCAATAAATTTCGATCATTGCAAACTATTGTTTTGTCTCTATTCACCTTTCAAGTCCCTAACCACCCCCTTCTCGTCTCTTTTCACCCCAATAAAAGTTAAATAGAAACATCGAACAAAATATACGTTGTCTTAATAACGGTGATGAATATTTAAAAAATATTGTCATGAATGTGTAGTAGGTCAATAGAAACATATTTCAAACCATTCATGTCTGAATAATGTGGAGCAAGTATGAAGATACATAGTCGTGAAGGGAAAAAAGTGTCTCTATTCCCCTCATTCGGTACCTATTTGCCGTGATGTAAACACTAAATAGCTTAGTAAAGTAAAGAATGCGCTGAAAGAATCATTTATTCCTCCATTACATGTTGTCTTAATTACGATTTAGCATGTTCTTCATTTTAGGATAGAAATTGGGAATACGGCCACGATCAACCTTATGCTGGTTATGATAACACACACAAATTCAATAACTTCTACAAGTTTTATTAAACCGAATAATAACTTCTTCAGTTTGTGGAAAAACAGATCTGATAAAAGTAAATAGTCGGTAGAATACTTTTGAAAGAATTTTGCTACGTCCATTTTTAGAACATCGTTTGAATGTTTTTCTTACTGAGAGAGAAGTCTTTGTCCGTCAGTTGTTCTCTCTGAATTAGAGAACAGCACATCTAAATTCTAAAGCATGATTAAAATTACCGTACATCCGGTAAATATTGTACGAGATTGCACAATAACAAATAATATCTACACGTATTCTTAGTGAAATATCTCAAAAGTAAAATATTATTGTAAAAGATACACATAATTTATAAACTAGTAAAAATTAAATAAATTTCTTACCAGTCCTATTATAAAAACTGCCATCACTATTAAGGAAATAATATCAGTACAAGTTCTGCTTTTAGCTGATATAACCTCAAGATTTTCTTGCGCCACTTCATCTCCACTGCTTCTTTTGTAAAACTGAAAACAAACGATTATCAAATATATGTACAAAGAAAAATTGCCAACCTACATTGGGAATCGAGAAGAAAACAACAAGAAAAATTGCCAATGATCAAATAGACTAAACTAACAATCGTTATAAATATTGTTACAAAATAAAATATAACTACGGCCAATTAGGAATGCAATACTGAACATACAAATTAATAAAGTTTTTCGATATTAAAAATACCTTAAATCATAGTTTCTTATTAAAATATGCCAATGGTGGAATCTGTCAATCATGATTGGATCTTGTGGAATGCAAATAAGGTCGGCTACAGAAGATAATTGTTTCGAATTCAGCGCTTTTTGGACGAAAAGTTTTAAATAATTTGGCACCATAAAATATCTTAATATCCAAATGTCGGTGTTTTGCGTTTTCTAAACTGGTATTTGTATTGTTGTATTTTCATTTTGAATCAAGTTAGAATCTATTCTTTCAATTAAAATCAAATATAAATACAAATCTTACGATATAGTTACTCTGAAGATGTCCCTCAAAGAGGCGAAACACTTGCCACAATTGGTAACATAGCCATTGGAGTATAAAAAAATGGCAATTTAAATTATATATTAAAAACCGACTTCCGCAAAGTTATCGCTGAATTCATCGTACTTTTTAGTTGTACATTTTATTTTGAAGCGTGAACGATTCAGATTATTATAAATTAAAAATGCAATTAAGCACAAACAATCTTTATAAATTTAGCAATGCTGGTTAATGTATGTGTACGTAATTAATGATAACTTTTAGTAATGTAAATAACGTTACCTCATCTTTATTTGCGGCCACAGGCTCCACGGTATTACTCGAACTCAAACAGCTACCCATGTTCAAAGTTTGAAACTTTTCATCCTTGATTTTCAAAAGTTGAAAAACACATAATATTATGTAACTAAATATACTTATTTCATTTATATTAATTTTAATACACGTTTCAGAAAACTTTTGTCAATATTTAAAATAGCTTCACTTTATTGGAATAAATCATGTTTATCACATTAATAGTAAAACGTTTTGTTTTGTGTTAAACATGACAAGACAATATTGATTGTGTCTAGTGAAAATAAGAGCCAACCCCTATTGGGCAATGCTCTCGGTTGACTGTAAACAATATTTGTATGCCGATTTGTCAAAGTTGTACCCGTTACTATAGAAACACAACTCGATGATAGTATTGAGGTGCGGTTGAGCAGATAGGCACGCCGCATTTGTAATCATTTATTTCTTTCATTATTATACAGATAACGCCCTACGCCATCACAAAAAGTATTTTTTCGTAAAACTGAAACAAGGACATTAAAAAAAAGACCAGTAAAATGTATTCAATTGTATATTTGGGGGGCTTGACTACGAAAAAGCCTTTTTTGGGCTAAACCTGATTTAAGTAATTTCAGAAATTTTATAATCATACTAATTACCAACAAAAAGCTCTATTTCGCACATATGGGGTACAAGATATGGTTGGACATAATTGTTATCTATAAATGAAAATATAAAGTTAGAAACACAAACGCACATTACCTGTTTTTTCGTTTAGATTAATAATTTATATAAATCTTGTAGTTATGTCAAGACATGAATAATTATAAAATATATCTGTTAGAAATAATGTAATAATAAAAACAAATTGTTCGATTCATTTACTTTGAAAGTTTTAACAATTTCTCCGCCATAACTGAATCGAATTACCATGTGTTATGACTCAATGGCTCGAATGATGGCGACGACTATTTTCTATAATTGAGACATTGTAAAAAGCGTCAAACCTCAAGGAGGAATCTAAAAAGGTTTGTGACGTATAATGCATTAAATGTATTCTACAAAATATAACCCAAATAACCACATTGATTTAAATAAAGATGCTTGTTTCTTTCATCTACGAACTTATTCGGAACAATTTAAAATTGTCGACGCGTCTTTTAAACTTATTAACAGCGTAATTTTTGGATTATAAGTTGTTGGAAAGGAATTAATTAACAAATCAAACTATACTGGCAAAACGCTAAACAGGTAGTTAATTGCACATAGTGTGCCAATATTTATTTTTATTTTAAATAGTATTTTAGTACCTTAATCAAAATAATAATTAAGATGTTGAACCACATCGTTTTCTTTACTAAACACAGCTATATTAAAATAAATCGAGCTGATATATTATTATTATCAATTTATATTTCATAAATTGCCCGTGTTTCGTATATAATAGATATGACTTTACTTATCATCAAAAAACGATATAAAATATTTTTTACGAATATTTAATAGTATCTTTTTATGTAGGTGGCAGGGTAGGACGTAGAACTTATAGCTGATCCGTTAAGTTCTTCATTCCTCCACCGTTCCATCACCTGTCGTGTACAAATCTAGCAATTCACTTTACTACCTTTTCCAACGCAATAATGACTGAAGAAAAAATATGAGAAAAATGTCCTGTAATATACGTCTACATTTCTGTATTATATCTAAACAAAGCTGTAGTAAATTTCTTTATTATCCTATAATATTTTAAGTCGAAATAAATCATTGCATAGAATTTTAACATTAATCATTACCACGATTTCCGTATCAAATGATTGATTTGGTATACTCTCCACTTCAGTCACTATAGTTTCTAACATACTTTATCGAGTATATAGATTAAAAAAAAACTAGACAAATGAGATGAAAATGAAAACAATATGCGTGTGTTATCAAAGCAATCGGAGGCTGGGCATATCATGCGCGCGCTTCGAATTTTCAAAACGTCATTAGAAAAGAAATACCAATGTATTTAAGGAAGCCTCTGGATACATGTGTTTTTTGTTTGTATAAATATAGCTTGTTCACGAAATTAAATTAAAGTTTGTTTATTTGATACAAAGTAGAAGTCATGGAACAAATTTTATCATGGTCATTATCTATTAACACATCAAAAGTTAAGTTATGTTTAATACAAGGTATTAATTAAATATTTCATCGCCTTGTTTAAGATACAAAAATATAATATTATTATTGTTGGATTTAGTATTTGGATATAACTATTACTTAATACTATTTAAAGTATTTAAACAAATGAAATATACGGGAAACAAAAATATATTCTCTGCTTCTCCTGTGTTATGGTATCAAAATTTTCTTGAATGAAATCTTTTATAACTGCGAACAATATGAAATGTTTTTAAAATGAAAAAATATTTTCATATCCAATATTTTTAACCTGCTGTCTGCGATAATTTTGTGAAATATTTGTTTGCAAACTTGGCATCTCTAAAAATAAATATATATTACCATTTTACTGGCAACTTTAACGTCAACCCATCTTCTGTCAAACGGAGGGACCATTTAATAGTGCGATTGAGCACATAGCTATTCATTACAAATAAAAGTGATATTCTTCAATGAAATGAAGATATTTTACTTATTCCAGATTATTGCTCTAGGTAAATCATATTAAATTAACATTTTCATTCACAAATATATGTGTTCGGCTCTCTAAAAATATTCACTCATTGACAAATAATGTTACTCAAATATTTGCTTTGATGTAGTTCTAGTGACTTTCAAATAATTTATACTCACCATTAAAACACACTAAAAATTTATGGTCAACCTTTTGTGTGGAAAATTTGGTACAGTAATATTTTGTCATCTTAATCATTATCATCACAAAAATAAATGTGGTTACCACCAGGCAATGAATTCACTCCCTTCTGACTTTCTCCATTACAGTCAGGATTTCTGACCCTTCGTTTTCTTTCAAATGTGTTGGAAGACATATTTTTTGAATTATTAACTTAAATTTTCAACTGAAAGTACAGCAATACCACTGTTAACGAAACACATGCTTTCCAAGATTTTCCTTTTTTGATAAAAAAATCTTTATTAGAGGTAAATAAAACTGAAGCTTTAGAGATACGGTTTTACTAAAAAACACTATGTTTATCATAAGTTTATCTAGTGTCATCTGTATTTTATTCTTTCCTTCATTTGATAGGGTTCCTTGGTTGCAATCCAATAAATTTTCGACATTTTGAGTATCTGCTCTTTTAAAACTCACTGATATACACATGTGTAGATTTTCGATGACTTAAATATTGTGGGTCTTTGTTGTATCGGGCTTTTCATAAAAGAGATAACATATTGCATCGCTTTCTTAAATATTTCCTTATTATTTTTCAGTAGTGTGTGTAACCTGCAACGATGCGTCTCGCGTATTTGAACTGAGCGATCGCTTCCTGGAGATCCACCACGATGGCCACTGGCTGATCATGTTTTACGCTCCGTGGTGTGCATATTGCCATCGATTGGTACCGGTGTGGGCGCACGTGGCCCAAGCCTTGCACACTTCGAGTGTCAAGGTAGCCAGGCTTGACTGTACACGTTTCACGTCGGTGGCTACGCATTACAAAGTTCGCGCTTTCCCCACAATAATGTTGTAAGTGTTTATGACTTTTTCTTTTTGATTACTTGTAGACCAAATTCAATGTATAATAATTGTTCACATTTATTAATACTGCAGAGCAAAATTTCTTCACACAACATACCTAATCAATTATTATGGAATCGTGTATTAGCGATTGGGGGAGAACTGAGGACATCCAACATGGATATTTATTTAATGGTGGGCATGATACGACCTTCATGTTTCAAAAGTAGAATGGATATTTCCTACACAGGACAATAGCGGTTGACTGACAATTTGAGCTTCGTAAAAACACCCCATATCTAGAATTTAAATCATCTTATATTAGTATAAAGTATTGGTGATGAGAACAGTCTTAAAAAGTTCAAAATCTCGCAAATCGTTGAACTTTCATATTGAGGTGGAAAGAAAAAGAACCAAAAAAAAGAAGTTTACTGTTTGGAGCAATATGACAGAAACCGGATCCGGATCATATGACAGAAAAATATATTAGTATTTTCTTTGATGAGTTAACAAATTGGTAATATTATAATGAATATTTCAAAGTTGGTGAAAATATTTAGCCAAGAAGAAAAAGAAAAAAATTGTAGCCAAGAGTGACTCCGAATGTAAATTTTAGTACCAATATAACAGCCATAACAAACATAATGATAATATTGTATCCGGCTTCTGCTAATAAACAATATTATACAACTGATTGTCCGATAATGTTGTGGTTTTCATTCTCCCACTATATTATGAATTATATGATGTTTTAATATTGTATTTATTGAAGAATAATATAATAGAGTTAAGTAGTAAAATAAAATGAAAACTTTGAAAAGTTGAGTTGACTAATTTAATCAGGATGGAATGGATAACAAAACAAAAAAACGTAATCAGTGACATCTATGATAAATGAAAAAAAATCAGTCAGTGTTCCTTAAACTGTAGTGGCGGCCCCCAAATTATTTGAGGCCCCCTGTTTGCAATAACATTGTAATGTAATATGTACCTATATGTTACGCTCATACGTTTAAAATGCAATGTATAATGGGTTTTTTGTTGTAGAACACTGCATTCAATCTTGCTTCATTTGAGTTATTCAATGCGGTTTTGCCTACACAAATTTACTCATTTCAAATTTGGATTATTGAGATTTTGTACACTTCCATATATTTTGTCACTAACGATACGGGTTTCACCCGAACCCGAATTGCATCCCGTCGAAACCCACAATGCTATTATAATTGTAAAATCACTGGTAATTCCATAAGAAGTTGGAAAGCGGCAATTCGCCACTCTGTAAATGTGGTGTTTACAAAATAAGGATTAAGCCGATTCTCGAAATTTTAATTCAGGTATCAGTGTGGCTCTCAGACGTATAATATCTTACCTCGTAAATAATATTTGTCGTATTTGTATCTTCTATATAAACGTTAGACACTGTTTACTGTCTGTCAGTTCGAGTCCATTCGTGTGCTCGAATGCCTGAAGATGCCGAAAGGCGAAACCCGGGTCGTTAGTGACAAAATACATGGAAGTGTACAAAATCTCAATAATCCAAATTTTATATTGAAATTCCATCAAGCACCCTCAGTCGATATCTTAAATTACTCATTTCAGTTTGAAGGGATCACTAAAGCATGAATTTGCTGGCGATCAGACAAAAGAAGAGCTGGTGAGTTACGCACTGCGTATGGCTGGACCGCCTGTGTTACTTGTGACAAAGCCTGACACCGTAGACTACAT
The DNA here is from genome assembly GCA_022494535.1 of Himalopsyche phryganea. NCBI lineage: Eukaryota > Metazoa > Arthropoda > Insecta > Trichoptera > Rhyacophilidae > Himalopsyche > Himalopsyche phryganea. Next base: position 736,517 of record JAGVSL010000127.1, on the reverse strand, counting down.
CAAAGAAAGCAATCCTCTATTCTTCTCATACGTGGGACAACAAACGGGACCATTGTGGGTAAGGGCTAAACTTATTTATTTAATAGATATAATTAATGGAAAATATATCAAATTTGGATAGACAAAAAGGCTTAAGGTACAATTTCCAACTTTTGAGGAGACCAGAATCGTCCAATGCGGTCCAATGGTAAGAGATGTAATATAATATCTTACCTTAGAGACGAGATGGGTCCGGGATCAAGTCCCTGCAAGGTCAATAATAAATTTAGATTTTTTCAATTTAAATTTGAGATTGGACATGAGTGATGTCATTTCTCCTCGAGTTGATCTCGAGTGACTTAAAAAAATTCTCATTAAGTTTGTCTTGTGTGATGTAACATTTCGAAATCTTTGGTACATTAGCAATTATTAACTGTAATGCCAAAATATAATGTAACGTATCTATAAAAACTTTTATTTTTGTTAAATTTTGACATGTTCTTTTTATGATTTTTCGCTAGAAATATGTCCGCATTTATTTAATCCTATTAGTTGTAAGATGGTATAAAAATATCTTTTACATTTTGAAAGCAATGTGAAAATATGATCATCAATGAAGCCTTATTAAAACTGTTTTAGCGTACCAGTGGCTATTTGTCTACAGGCCAACATATTTTCTGAAGGAAATCATATAAGTAATGATTCTTTAGATGTACCATTTTTTTTTGTATTTTATGGCTTTCTGATTATTAACATGCATGAATTTAGATTGCAGAAATCTATCAAGAATTTGTTTCAAATGCTATTGATTATAGCAGTATTATTCTGTTGAAATTTGATCTTTGTATTAATGTTTGTTTTGATTTGGTAAAACAGTAAACACGGTTGACACCAGTGGCAGTGTGTCGTACAATAAAGTGGATGCTAAGCATCTCTAAGAATTATCTCCCTGCATCAATACCATTAACGTGTGTCTACTTGAAACGGTATATGTGTACTATTCCTTATTTTCAAATATATAATGTACATTTTGCTATTTATTACATAATAAAAATCTGATAATATCTTTACAACCAGTGTTGTAATTGTAACTTCACAGAGGGTATTCTATAGTGCACTTTTTGTGCGATATCGTATACTCCTCATATCTGCCCTATAGCATATTCCCTTATTGTACGTTACCATACCCTTGATTAGAAAAAGGGAAATGAACTTAAATGAAAATGAAGGATAATTATTAAAATTATTTTAATAATAGGGTCTTGGCAACTCTCTTGAAACAATGACACTTAAATGTTGGCTACCTGTGCCTTAACGCCAATATTATTTACCGAAAAAATGTTTCTTTTTTTTGTCAAGATATTTTGATTTAATCAAGTATACACTATTTCTATAAGTACCAAAAGATCAAATTTAAATAGTTATATCTGATTTTACTACTTACAACTACTAGAATTAGTGCAATGATCATTTTCCACAATGAACTGAATAAAAACTTTCTACCGAAATTGTTTGAAGCCAGTTTGTCATAAATCATGTCGTGTTAAAATTTGATTCATTTCTTAGTGGCTTGTTTCTTGTTATTACTTTTTCCTACTAATATAATATGATATCATTGTTAATATTTTGTGCGGTTAACTAAATTATTATGGATTTTTCTATGATTTCAATAACATCTTATATCTTATAACTTTTATCGATCTAATTTTTGTTTTTACTAATATTACGTAAAAATTATTTTAACACATGGTTTCCGAGCCTTTATGCATTCAGACTATTGTGCCGTGTAGGCAAATACAGGCAATGCGCATGAGTAGTTATTATACTTTTTCTACAAATTGTTATAATACACTACAACATAATAATATATTTCAGTGATAATAAAAGTACTGCCAGTCTACCAAACCTGTCATATTACATGTTCCGAAAACTTTGTGTTAAACTGTTAATGATATATAGAGTGATTTGATTTCTTTATTCCATTTTGTTTGACTGTGTGAATTTTGCAAATAAAAGACGATTAAGAAAAACAGCTGACTGATGATCAAATATGTGTCTATTTAAGGATATGTTCTTCCATGTTGCTGAAAAATATCAAGCGGTGGCTTCATTTTATGCCATGTCATCAGAAGTAGCGAGTAAACACATGTCTCTTGAGAATGTCCCCACTTCATTTGTCTACAAGGAATCCAGTACTTACTTTTTCCCAGGCAAGCGAGCGGCTACTTACATGTATATAATAATGTTAATTTGTATTTTTATTAGAAATCAATATAATAATGTGTGCCCATTCTTCCCATAGAGGACATTGCAATTTTGAATGACAAAACTCAACTGAATAAATCAATGCATAAGTGGATAAACACAGAGAGATTTGGCACATTCCCCAAAGTTTCTAGATCAAACATCAACGAGTTGTTGAATTTGGAAAAATTTCTGGTATTGGCTATTGTAGAAGAAAATAAATTGAATGAAATAACAGTTGAAGAAACAGAGTTCCGGGACATGGTCGAATCAGTAATCAGGTGAGGAAGTCAAATATATCTAATAAAAAAGTGAAAGAGATTAATTACTATCAATATTTAAAAAAATGTAACAAACGTTTTTTTTTGATAATGTGAAATACCATTTTTCACTATGAATCCAATTATATATGAAACATAGGCATTGCTCTAAAGCAGATGTCGCCAACCTTTCATACCTCATAGACCACTAAACTCACAATCTTGAATCCTGCATATTTTTAAAAATTTATTAGCAGTAGAAGTGTGATATTTGTTACTGCGTCTTTGTAACCTTGCTTCCAATGATGTTACTGCACCAACTCCGCAGACCACGGTTGGCAACTGCAACTCTAAAGCATGTATAGGCAACCCCTGGTCCACTACTTCTTTTGATATGGCCCTGATCCTGAAAAGTTCTATGCGATTATCATTAGGCAATACCAATGCCAATATTGAAAATCTCTATTCAAGTATAAGACCAATCTTCACACAAAATTTTGCTAACACTGTACAATATTAATGTCATGTCTTTCATAATATAATATATAAATAAATGAAATAGACTTAGTTATTTAAATGCACTTAAAATTATTGTAAAGAGTAAGATTTCTTAAAAAATTGTTATTTAACCATTATCAGGTAGCTTTTTCGCTCTAGTGAATTGTGACTATTTTATCTGAGGTGCAATATTGATTTATTGACATTTAATGTTTCGCAGACAAAAGAGAGACACTCTGCACAAACATTTCCAATTTGGCTGGATTGGTTCACCGGAACTGGCGAATTCTATTGTGATGTCGGTACTACCTGTCCCACATTTGATTGTGATAAACTCTACCACAAAACATCATCACATTCCTGAAGACGATCCCTCTAAACTCACCCCGGAAGCTGTTACCATCTTTTTGGAACAGATATACAATCATTCTGCACCGGTAATTATGTTTCAATTTTTTATGAATGTGGAGCAATTATAGCCAAGTGTTAGTACATTCCGAGAGCTTAATGTAAAACAACACTATCTACAAAAGTATAACTTTACAGGAGAGCCAAAAATTTTTTTTAATTTTCACATTTATTGTGCATTGTATATTTGGTTTTTCTTGTGACAAGAACGCCAACAGCTTATACGATCTTTTCATATTAAGCTAGGGCAACATTATGTAATTAACGTTAAACTTAACTGTCAATTTAAGAATAAACTAGAAAAGATTGACATAACGTTGATTGATTTTTCGTGTAGCCGAAAATGTAAAATAACGTTATAAAAAAAAACTTTATGATGACTAGAAAATTACTCAATTGTCGAATGTAAAATGATAAAGCCTCAATAGATAGAAAAAAATCGTTCTGATTGGAATGCAAAATAATATCTTCTGAAGAAAATACATTTATTCGTCAACATAATTTTTAAGGTGTTAACTGTCAATTCTTGTTGGAAAGACATTATATTTAAAAAATAAAACAATTTGTTTTGTACTACTTGTGTAAAATGATAAATAACTGTAAAACTGTAAATAACTTCTCACATTTCATTTGTTTTATTCCACATGATAGTAAAAATAGATACTCCCTTTAATTTTTTCGACAAATTACCAATTTCTTACAATTTATAGATATATGGGGGAGACACATTTGCTGTCCGACTGTACAGAATGTATTTCCAAGCGAGAACATCTCTAGAATACATGTGGAGCGGAAATCCGGTTCTGACAACTTTGATATTTGGATTACCTTTGGGATTCCTCTCTCTAATATTTTATTCAGTATGCTGTACGGACATTTTAGATGCGGAGGAAGAAGAGTCGGCGGAAGGTAATAAATATCTTTAATAATTTCCATATTTCAAAAATTCATCTCGTACTACAATTTGAGTTTAAAAAACAAATTTTAAATAGTTAATAAATTTCTTATGTTAATTTTATTGCAGAGGCTGGGCATGAGAAGAAAGAATAAAAAACAATTCATGCTGCCAGTCTTCGGAACCTTATTTTAACATCATAATATCACGAGGACAGTCGAAGACTTTATTCCAATTTTTTACATCTTAATATAAGAATTTTTACAGTAAAATATTGCTAGAATTAATTATTTATTGTGTTATAACTGTGTGAAAGATGTTTTGAAATTTATTTCTTATTATTAAAAGTTTTGTACGTACTTACATTATGTATATAGTAAAACCATGTTTAAGTTGTAAGTGTGTTTGCGGCAAATGAGAAGTGACAGTAGTGAATTATTACCATGATAAAGCATTAATCCAGCAGTGACAGGAAGTATAGTGCTCTCACTCCACGGAAATTTAAAATGAACGTGCCATTTTTCTATAGCTATGCAAATATTTGAACTACCCTTCAATTAAATATTGTCTATCTCTTAAGTTTATTCTATTGAGCAAGTACTTGGCAGATAATAATAGAGGGTGGTATATTTATTAATTTGATATATTATGTTTTCATGCTTAAATCCAATAACATTTATATTAGTGATTTTCCTGCTAGTCATAGTTTATATTGTTTGTAATAAATATTATTTGTCTTGTAAAAATGTCTGTTCAATTACCCAGCTCGATATCTGAACCATTTTTATTCATATAATATCTCTTAAAAACCACGTAATATTTGGCAGGGATATTGTAAGTAGGATTTAGATGCCACCAGTCCTTAATCCTTACAGACCTTGTATGGTGTTAACGTGTGCCACCATGTCTCCATTTGACGACCAAGCCTCAACTGTATAAAGGAATGTTCAATGTTAATACTCTTGGAAACAGAGATGTAAGATGTTATGGTTACTATTGAACACGCCTCATGAGGTTATATCTGCCGAAAGATTTAATCTTCAAAAACAGCATAAAAACATTAAATAGCAATAGTGAAAGCAATAATAGCAGTAAAAAATATTTTATTGAAATGATCACAATTTTGTTGAAATAAGAGAACAGAAAAAAACTATTATTTAGTAAAAATAAGATTTATTTACTTGTTGCAAAAAAATATGTTTTCAATTGAAAATTGCTGCTTATTTTAATTATTCTAATATTTGTTAGTACAGGCCGGTACATTTAATGAGGAAATGAAAAAGATATAGCCATCATACAATGATAAAGAAAATATTAAAAGTATCAGTCAATTTTAATAATTTAAATTATTAAAAATTCACATTAAATCATTACAACATTATAAAATTAGCATACATATTGAGAATATTACATGTTAATAAAAAGAACTTACAGATATATTATTTTAAACATAAAACAAATCACTTTTAAGGTGTTAACTGTCAATTTTTGGTGGAAAGACATTATATTTTAAAAACAAAACAGTTTGTTTGGTACTACTTCCACATGTTTATAATGATCAGGAGCGGTTTCGCTCATTACAAGCAATCATTCAGCCGATAATATGCTCGTGATGACCGAAATCGGTCCTGATTATTATAAACATGTGGAAGTAGTAAACACAGATTGTGTTTTATTTTTAAAATATAAAACAAATCATTCATTTAGCAGGTTATTGTAACATTAAAAAGTTACATCTTTTCAGTTTGATATAAAATTGAAGCTGTGATGTTAATATAATATTTCTCATGATTAAAAGTGTAACAAGTTGAATTAACCTTGAATTCAATTACAATGTTCGTGAGACATTATTTAGCTTCAAATATTGAATTGGCATTTACTTGATAGATTTCCATTGTAATAGAGTAAGAAATAGCAAGGCCCCTTCTGCTGTGTTGCCACGCGCAATGCATACTCAGCATAATATACATATAATTTGTCTATTGTGTAATATGAATCAATATGACATAATTTATTTGTATCTAAAGATGCAACATAACGCCCAGGAAAGTTTCGGTCAAAACAATTTAAATAGCAGAAGAGTGCTGAAAATTTCAAAATTCTTAATGTAGCCACAGTAAAAAAAATGAAGCAGAGTAAAAAAAATGATGTTTTGATCACAAATTAATTGTAGTTATACTGATGATTATTCTTTTTATTAGACATTACAAATCGTCATCGTCGGAATCGAGTGCAGCACGCCTTCTATCAAACTTCACAGTGGAATTGCTTTTGGGCATTTGTTGGTTGACCGATTCTAATATGCCGATCAATTCTTGTTCGTTGATTCTTCCTCTCAATTGTCCTGTCTGAGCCATTCTTAATATCATTGATTCTACCATTTCTCCCTTTTCTGGTTTACCCAATTTTATCGTATTCACTAAAAAAAAAAAAAAACATTTTCATTATGGAGAATTTTGAGGCAACACTAGTTTTTCATGAAGCACCTTTAGTTTACTAACTTAGAGATATTAAATACATGCGGATTCGTATCCAAAGTTATGGATGTCCATGTTTTCATACCATTTTTCTTTCCTTGTCGTCTCCAAATAGATTTTGAACAGACCTACAACCAGCATATAACTGGATTTATTTAAACCTTATTTAGCATGTACACAATCAGAAGTAACATAATTTACAAGCGTAATCTGAGTGATAAGTATTTCCTGGTAAGTTTAAAAGACTTTACAAGCATAATTAAGAAATAATTATTGCAGATAACATAGTTAAGTAATAGCATATGTAGAGCTTGGGGTAGGGGCGTGATGTAAGAAGTACAAGGTGAGCTGGATAAAAGGTGACAGTCGCCATTTTTTTATTTGTTGACGTCACTACGTGCTTATCCAATTACAATGTACTATGTCTACAACGGTGTTTTGGTGACAATAAAAATTTGGTTCGTCAAAGTGATGTCACATATAATAAAAAAAACAATGATACAGCTCAACTTGTACTTCTTACACCATGGATAGGTGCTTGCTGAAAGCTACATCAGAATATCCCACTATCTTTTATGGGTTAATTTTCATAAATATTACAAACCAAAGAATTACAGCAGAGTATATGAATATTTTATTGTAATTTAATGGACTAAGACTACAGCATAAAGTTTCATACATAAATTTATGAAATTTTCAGTAAGGGGATTCGAGCTGTTAACACTAACTGAATAGGACAAAAAAATTTCAGTGTGTTGACCATTCGGCCACAGGACTGGTTGGAATTGAACTACACTCCCTTTTCCCCCACAATTATTTCAGCCTGCTTTTGTCCTGTATGTATTTCAATGAAATGTGATCAGTGTATTCGTGGATGGATAAATAGTAATGTTAAATTTTATTACATCTTGCTCTTGCGTCTTGACTAAGAACTTGAGACAGAATTGAATGTTTAGTTTCTTCCATCGCTTTGGCTCGCTCTTCCTGCGCCTTAGGATTTTGACCGGCATCTCCTGGACCCCCCTTGAAAATAAAATATGCAATTAAACGAATGTAGTATTTGACAGTTTGAGAAAATGTATATACCGAGTAAAATTGTAATTTGAAGTTTTACAATGCTTACTTGAGATTTTATACCTACCTGCATTAAAGTTTTGGTGTTCCAATAAAATTCATGTCATGTTATTTTTTTAATGGCGATGAACTATAACTTTCGATTACTATAAGCAGTGTTTTACGAAAGGTTTATAATTGAAAAGCAGTTCAACTTCAAAATGAATATAGGGTGCTCGAATTGTTACAATGGTTTTTAATAAGACACTGTTGGTGTGCTATTATAGTTTGGTTATAGTATTAGTCACATACACAAACTTCCTGCGAATATAAATAATAAAATAATTACCCCATATTGCGACTGGAGTTGGGAAAGGCGTTGCTTTCTAATTTGATCTAATTCGGGATCTTCCATTTTAGATAATAAATTAAATTATTTGCCGAAATAGCTCTTTTTAATCTGAGTAGTAGTAGCGACCAACTTTTCCGTATTATCTATGGGTTAACTGTATTGCGCTGAACAATGTCAGTATGTATCATTGTCTATGGCAATGTCATAAACCAAAATCAGCCATTATACAGGCTCCAACTTGGTACTTATTTCCGCTTTACATTACTAATTGTCCTGTGTAAATATTTATAATAAAAGTGTCTTTTCACAAATATTCAGGATTAGTAAATATATGATGTTTTGCCAAGATTTTCTCAGAAAGTTTTTCATTAGGTAGTCATATTTATTTACTGGTAACAATAACACTTTTTGACATTTCAAACTTCGCTATCTAGATTTGCATATTGTCTATGCTAGCTAGTCTATGGTCTATGGAGCTTTAAAATATCGCACAGGCCTTGAAGATTTTAGGTTATATGTATAAAAGAAAACAAATACTTCTTGATGGCTATATTAGTATTAATATCTCAACAGTTGAGAAAAATCGCCAACGCTGGTAAATGCAATAATGTGTCGTTAAATTTATTAGATAGTTCAACACGATTGTTACTATTTCAATCAAATAATGAGTTAACTCGGCGTTCACTACACAAATTGCCAAAATTAAAGAAAAAATACGATTCAAATAAAACCGACCACTCGTTCAATGAAAGCAATCAATTTATATCGAACACCCCAAAATTTCGTGAATTTAGAAAGCAAGAAGTTAATCGCCTACAATCTGAAGAAAATGGACCACACAGTACTTCTAGAAAAAGAAATGCGTACAAATATTCAAAACAGCATAACGATAGCTCTCATGCCTCGCTTCCGAATACTACCAAAGTATATACTGCGTCTCAGTTCAAGGAGGAAGAGGAGCATACAGATGCTGTACCTGTTGATGATGCCGGTACTCCTGCTCTTATTTATACAGATGATCCAGATAGTTTTGGCATGCTGTCGCGCACAAATGAGCAGTTTACCACCAAGTATGAAAATGACATAGGTGATGAAGAAGAAGAGGAATTTTTAAGAGATATACCCCTGCACAAGGATAAATTGAGCACCAAAAAATATGCAGATATGATTAAAGATCACATTGAAAATAAACGGATAAAAGAAGCATTGGATGTTTTAGAAAAAAGAATGCTTATAGAAGATAAAGTGAAACCGGAGAATTATATATATAATTTATTGATCGGTGGCTGTGCTCGGGTGGGTTATACCAAAAAAGCCTTTATGCTATTTAATGATTTAAAAAAAAGAGGATTGAAAGTAACAGGCGGAACGTACACTTCACTTTTCAATGCGTGCGCCAACAGTCCGTGGCCTGATGATGGATTGCATCGTGCGAGAAATTTAAGATTGCTCATGACAGAAAAAGGAGAAGAGCCGAATCTTACCAATTATAACTCTATGATTAAAGCTTTCGGACGATGCGGAGATATTCATACTGCATTCAATATTGCCGATGAAATGGCTTCCAAAGACATAAAAATTAGAGTTCACACGTTTAATTTCTTATTGCACGCTTGTATATCAAATAAAAATTCCGGCTTTCAGCATGCTTTGATCGTGTGGAGAAAAATGTTAAAAAAAAAAGAAAAACCCAATATATATTCATTCAATTTGATGCTTAAATGTGTAAAAGAATGTGATTACGGTGATGCAAATGCTGATCTTGAGTCGATAAAGGCCATCTGTTATCCCGATGAATTTGAAAGTGTCCAGTTTCTCGATGATTCCTCGAATTTAACTGAACCAAAACAATTGAATGATCCCGATGTCTCGAAGCAGAATTTATTAAATCTACAAAATGCTTTAGAAGTCGCAGGCTCTCCAGAAATTTCTGTGTCGACGCATCCTTTAAATTTACTCGCACGTCGTCCGGATACTTCCAGAGCGATATCCATTCAGCAAATAAAAACAGCAGATGACAGATTAATGATGATCGGCGGGTATCTCGGCTTCCTGCAGGAAATGAACTCTTACAACCTTAAACCGGACATAAAGACTCTCACGCAACTATTAATAGTCGCTCCGAACACGATCGAAGTTGATGACAAATTATTGATGATAAAAAAACATTTGAATATCAAAGTTGATATTGATTTTTACAACATGTTAATAAAGAGACGTTGCTTTCGATTGGATTATGATTCTGCAAAAGTAAATATTTTTTTTTTAAATGCTCGGATAAAAATGTTACCATATTTATCTGAACATCAACCGCCTAGATCCTTTCAAACATCCAATAGCCAAATTATAAAAATACCCTCTTTTAATTTATAATAGGTACATCGTCCTTCTGTTTGTTATGTTGAGTTTGACTTTTCGTTAGTCTTGAAAATAAGGCGATAAAGATTTTTGTATTTTTTTTTTTAAATAGAACCTTGTTTGTCTTCAGTTATATTTTATGATATGCATGGTTATTACAAAAAAAAAACAAGGTAAGTAATATTGAAGTTGTTATTGCTAGTCAGTGTTAAGCCACAGCAACTGATATTGAAGATATGAACTTTTATACTGAATGATGTAAAGTTGCAGTAAGTTGACCCTGTTGTTTATGAAATGAAGCTTTGAAGGGATTAGCTTATTATTATTTTAAAATTGCAGTGGAACCCTGATTCTTCGTTTTTCAGTTGACCCAAAAAATAAACAATAAATGCGGGACAATCTTGGATTGCTTTCAGTCTCAGTTAAAGTTTTCTGGGTTTTTTTACGATAGTGGTTGAATAGGGTCCCACAAGTTTTATCAGGGGGATGACAGATTTGTGACGGTACCATAATATTTAACCCATAAATCAAGAAAAACGATAGATAGAGGAAGGATGAATGCAGGATTAAAATTTTTTCGAATATATGCAATCTATCTTAAAATGTCTTTCCATCAAGGAATAACAGTAAAAAATTGTATCCATAAAATGGTCCTTTAATGCAATAAAAATGTTGTAGCAAGTCAAGCAGCTAATAGAAGAGGATAATAAACTTCTAAGCAAAAAACAATTCTGGAAACGAAAAGATGCCCTTTTACCCAACATTATGACCTACGGGTCAATGGCATTATACTGTGTGACAAAAAAGGGTGCTGAAGATTTAATAAATGAAATGACAGCCTCGAGACTTAGGTAAATATTTATCGATTTAGGGTATAGATGTTCTTCGGTCTCAGTATCAATGTGCCGATCACCGTGGAAAACTTGCGAGAAAAAACTATACTACTCGTATCCTGACAACTTCTACTGATGCTTTTAATGTTGAATAACTATTTGACAGCTAGTCCCAATATTCTAAAAATGAACATTCAACTCAATGCGATTGACATTCATTTATTAGACATAGTACTGAAAAAAATCATCATACAAGAGAAAGTGACCAAGTTAAAAATAAAAGTAAATTGTTCAACTATTTGAATATCAATTTATAATCGATCTAAAAACTTCTCATATTGCGTTCGCATCTCTCATTTATTGTTTTTTGAAATTTGTGTTTATAGACATGATGGACATTTTTTTCCAGACTTGTATATTTGGTAAATCAAAGTTTTTTTTTTCCATTTTCGCGAAAAATTTATATGGTCACATTTTTTTTGCATACTTGAATGTGTAATGAGATACTAGGCTGAAACATCTCAATGAATTTGCACAAACTTAACCCCATTCAAGTAAATCTGGTTACTCAGGATATTTAAAATATTTTTCAGGCTTAATTCAGAAATACTTGGAACTTTGCTACGACACGGAACTGCCAATAATGATATTGATTATGTCTTATTTATAATGCATTATACTAAAAATGAACACCTCGAAGTCAATGAAGTCTACTGTTCACACTTAGAAAATTTTTATATCAAATGCAAAGCAATTTTAAGAGGAGAGGTAATTTAACAATCTTATACTATTTCAATTAGGTTATTCCTTTATTTATAATGGAACTAGTCCTGGGATTTTTGAATTTAAAGTATTTTGGCAGTGCATAAGTACACAGCGAAAGATCGATGGATGGGCAGATATTTTACACGTTGTGTAGTCGGTGTGAAATAGACAAATTGTATATTATGTATGTAAAGTCTTTACTGAGCCACAGTTGCACAATTGTAGTATGCTACATAAAAAACTTTGCTATATATTGCATTCACCCTTTTAAATGCATATATTGTTTGAGGTTTATAATATAAATTCCATTGTTATATTTCATTTAAATCAAATGGAGATTATATTCCATAATTTAAATTAGTTGAATTGTACCATGAATAAGTTAACAATCTCAGACAATTTTACTGTAGTGTGATAAATCATCGCATGTAAATAAAACAAATACTTCTTCCCGCAGCAAACATTGAACGGACAACCCGCCGATCGAAGTTTTGAAGTCTCCTTTAAAAAATTCAAAAATGAATTCAAAAAATTTACGACACAGAAAAAAATTGTAGAAGACGAGCATCCCTGGACTCAATTTAGAGCAAATCAGCCCGCAACATTTCAAAGACCGACAATAAAACCGAAGGCAATAAGGTATTATAAAAGAGCGCCCCGCCGTATCCCTCGACATGTTGTTAAAACATAATTATTTGAGAAGAAAAATGCAGATATAGCAAATCCACGGTTGCAATTAGAATGGAATGGTGATGAATTTTTGCAGTGATTCCTAGCAGCATATACAGAAGTGTGCTTGATATAAATGTTGACATATACAACTTTTATGTGATTTCTAAAATAACCTCCCACCCATCTGATTTATAAACGGAATATATTGGAAGCGTCTAGCTAGCCAAGAGTCATGCCCTATCCTTCTATTTTTACTCTCTTCAAGGAAAAAGAGCTTGAGCAACTGAGTGGCGAGCAGTTCTCGTAGAAAAACTTCTGTTGAGATAAGCTCCATTAGGAGTCCACATGCTCCACATTAGAAGCAGATATGGTTACAAAAAAAACTTTTTCTTCACTAACAGTGGACTACAATCTTAAGTATGTTCAGATTATAGCAGTAAGGAGTTGGAGTCTCGGTGGGACAGTATTTCCACAACTTGATCTGCTGTTTTACCACCTAATTTTATTGTCGGCCTATTAAATTCAAGCTGTAAGATAGGGAGCCTAGTTGTTATATCAGCTACGTTGTATGAGCTCGGTGCTACGATTAATTTTTCAATTCATATGTGAATTTGGATCCTAGAGTGGCGGTCGCCGACCGGTGGTCAGCAAAGTTCTCGCAGTAACATCATTGAAGCCAAGTACTCAAGCTTATTTCAAACATGCAGTAATAAATATCACACTAATTAATTTGTTATAATTAAATAAATGTTGTCTTGAAATTCAATTTTTTTCCATGTCCGGTCCCAGTGTGTAGCCTACGGACTCTCAATAGAGGTATCTAACTCGTGATTTTTCTTTAAAAATAAAATATGTTATGTACTACTTCCACATGTTTATAATGCTTGCAATGAGCGAAACCGGTCCTGATCATTATAAACATGTGGAAGTAGTACATAAAAATTTGTTTTATTTTTAAAATATGATGCTTTTCCACCAAACAATGTTAAAGAACCTTAAAAGAATGTTTTTTCTACAAGCTTGTAATACTGAATTTTTTTTTTTGCAAACAATGATTGACTACGTTCTGCTTTATCGACACCCCCGAACAAAGCAGTAACTCATTTGCTGACAGTGAAAAAAATGTTATGTAATAATAGTTTTTATAAAAACTTTTATTGATTTCCATGATTTCTAAGCATTTCATTTTGGGTTGTTATCTATTATGCTTGTATTTCGTCCTCATACTAAATGACTAAAGTGAGTTACTGCTTTGTTTGTTGGGGGGTGTAGATATGTATCGTATTTAAGGGTTTTAAAGTATAAATTTATTAATAAATGTTTTTAGAAAGAATTTTTATTTGCATTTGGAATAACATAAATACAGAACCAATTTTAATACAATTTGTTTTTTCCTTTCATTACAAACCCATCTTCCAAAAAGTATAACGTAATTATTGACGTTTAAATTTTACCGCGCTGCAGTTTAGATCTTCAGATGATGCAGTTTTCTGTTGACGTCTTCGAACTTCATTATTTTTCTGATGAAAAAGTCTCCGAAGCGATGTGATACTTTAGTATCGGCAATATGGATCATGTCGTTATCAATGTAGAAGTCGAGCTGGAAACAAATTTATGTTCATATTACTTGAAAACCCCAAGAACTTATTTAATATTTAGAGGAGATAAAATTATATTTGGCATTATAGCTTATAATAGCCTAGAAGTCAGATAAATAGAATTTTGTAACCACATCATAAACTCGATGAAATTTCTTAATGCCACTCAAGATCAATAAAATGACAGGCAAATCTGACAATATCTTAAATGTGAAATTGGAAGTCTGAATTGTATTGACCTTGCCAGGACTTGAACCCAGACCAATCTGATCGCTAGGCTATCTAAGAGCTTTACACTTATGGAGAGGCCTGAAGCCAAAACATTATTTGCTAACCGCCACAGTGCAGTAAAAATATATGTAGACTTCCTTGCAGATATTCAGGATTTGGATCCCCAAATGGATATTTACATAATTCGGAAGTTTAGGTTCAGAATAACACATTATCTTTCACCACAAATTGTGCTATAGGAAATAAATTTCAATATATAAATTAGTGGTGATAACATAGTTAAAAGAATGTAAAAATAGTTTTTTTCTTTTACATCACAGAAAGAATATTAAGTGTTAAGTGAAAGGTTTATTTGTCATAAACGAAGTACCTCCGAGCCTGATTGGAACTTCCCATCGAGGCCGCTGGCTCCTTTTGACCAAACAACATTCTTCATTTTGTGTTTGAAGCACAGCAAATGAATGCTGAGCTGTGCCATTTCTTTTTCCAAGTCCCACTTGTCTCCTCTCTGTCCGCTGGACATGAACGTAGCCAGCTTTGACAGGGGGAGTGTCGTGTACAGCTTCAGGTATGATCGGATAGTGGGTAGCATCTTTTGCTGCCTCACCTAGGAAAAGAAAATGATATTAATGGCAGAACTTCTTTCTAAAAAGGTAAAAAGGTAAAAACATCAAAGTATTTAACCCCGAAAGGATTATAAGAACAAATTGATACCAGCAGGCTTCACACCATCGGCAGAACTACACCTATCTCAACTATATAGCACAAAATACATGTAGAAATCTGTATGTTTGTATGTCTGTCGGTATCAACAACTCCTCCCAAACGGCGTTCATTAGCTATGTGAAATTTTCACACGTCATTCTAGCTCAGTGGTTCTAATCTGCGGCCACCAACGGTTCTATAGTAATAAATATTGATATTTAAAAAATGAGTAATATAAAATAAATTCGACATTTGTTTATTCGTATTGCGTACGTATTCCGCTAAAAAACGTATTTTTAATGAAAAAAGGGATCCCTTTTTAGACAAAAATTAATCGGGATCAGTACGGTAACTCCATCGGGTTAATTTGTGCTGTTGTGCATTAAGTAATTTGGTCTGTTGTACGATAACCAACGCTGTTTATCTTGCAATGGTGTAATTATCATTGACGAGAGATTTTCTAAATATATAAAGTGGAACAGTGATTATCTTCTGATTTTTTTATATATATGGAAACACACCTGTATGTTAGTCTTTATTTTTCTAATTTTTAAGGGAATTTGATACAATCTCCGAGTTAAAATGGGTTTAAGAAAGTATCTTTAAATAAACATTCAGAAGGATGAAACAGTAAAAATCTAATGACTCATAGATATTTAGACATATTTGAAAAACAAACCTGTAGGGCTATGTAATGTTAGATATAACATTTGTAAATGACAGCATTGTGAAAATATAGTACATATTTTTAAAGAAATTATATTAATACATACAAATTTTCTGCCTGCGGCGCAAACTTGTATAACAATGGTTTATGGTTAAAAAAATTGAAGTGGGTAATGAGTCCCTTAAATGCATCGGCCTAACATTTTAAATCACTTTTGAAAATTTGGTGCGGCCACGAGACATTTCCAAAAGATCACTGATGTTCATTATGCGGCCACGACGAAATTTTCTGTGAGAACCACTGTTCTAGCTGCAATTGTTAGTTCAACTGTGCTATTTTCAACTTTCAACTCTCAACATTTAACCTAAAACTGAAAACGGGATTTTTTGATGTTTCAATGCGGGATGAACAAAGTAATCATAATATAATAGTCGCCTAGCAACAGCTCAATACTAATATATTCTGCAAGTGACAGTTGAGATAGTAACGTGAATGCAGATATTTGTGTCAAATATAGAGTTTCATGTTTGTGATTTGGTAGAAAGTGAGTTTGGTAAATCTGTACAGCTTGGTGTGCATCTGGAATCGTCATCGAGAATAAGCGGATGACTGTATGTGTCATTTGTGGCGCTGCAGGAGCCATTATTAAATGCAGATCAACAAGCTGTCTATCGAGAAGTTCTGCAGCGCTGTAATAAGGGTGCAGTTGGCAAAATTTTCATCTTTTATTATAGCTGGTTTCAATTTTAAACATTAAAATTAATTAGTGGACTATATTTTGTGGGTGTAACAAAAGAAGTATGGTTGACGGTGATATTGTCAAATTTCAACCAAATTTCAACATAAGCTAGCCAACGTCTAAGTTTAATATAAGCGTCCTCTATCTCGGGGGAAGCCGGGTAAAAAATACTAGTATGTACATAAAACACATTATATTAATATATCATATTACGATAAAAATGATTCTAATCACTTCAAGTTAAAAAAGAAAAGCAATTAATCTTGAGCCATCGTTTTTGTTACTGCAATGTATCTTATATCCCACATAAACAGAACACTCGTCAAAATTATGTTTGGTTAATAGTAGACAATTAATTTAAGTAATAAAATGGATTACTGACCTCATCCATAAATACTTGTGTCTGGTGTTTGGCGGCATCTTTGCCATAGTCGTCTATGGGCGCATCAGGTTCCGGCGGACACGGAGATAGGAACTTAGGACAAGCGAACGTAAAGCAACTCTCAAACTCTGTCAGATCACCATACTGCATCTTGTACATCTTTTCGTGGTAATTCTTCTCTCTCAGAACCTGCAGAAGAAAATTGTGGTTATTTATCATAACATACATGCTTAGTTAACGCAACTATTTTCAGATACAATATAGAAGTTTTCATACTTTATCAAATACTTGGGAATATGATCATTAATGAATAAGAAATGTTGCAGAAGGTAGCAGATGCCTTATTCTAGTTCTTGTGTGTACCTGATTAATCCATCATTGAATATTAGTTGACATTAATAGTACCTGTTGAATCGATTCATCCACACACTGCGGATGCAAGACCAGGCAGATAGCCAACAGATGGTACATCTGATCGGTCTGTTTGTTGATCTGGTCGTTTTGATAGGAACGCACTGAGAACAGCTTGTTAGTCCGCTGCACGTACAAGAGTGCCGAGCTGACGGTGCGTATGGCGTCCGAGTAACGCCTCATCATGGTGTAAGCGAATCCCACGTAGTACGATGTGGATATTTGACACGCTGGCACATGTGAGTATTGTGACTTTTTATGCAGTTCAATGTTCTCCAGGACCTGAAGAGAAAATTTAAGGTTAGCTTTTGATCGAGTATTCTACTTCTATGAAAAGTAGATTGCTTCTAGATAACAATACTGTTATTTTAAAACAAGCATTTGTTAACCTTTTGTTTCCAATTGGGATCAAGTCTCCTTTTCCGTTATTAAAATTATTTTGAGTTATTTCTTCCAGAAAATTTTTTAGACGTTTTTTTGATAATTTTTAATAGATTTATGTATATATTTTAAGTAAAAAAGTAAATATTTTGTTGGTATTCATGAGCAAAAGAGAATGGAATACATTCTTTCAAATGGCTGACCGCACGGAATTAAGAATTTATAAAGAGTGCATACCTTAATAGCCTGATAATAATCTCCCAGTAGAGAGTGCAGCCTCAGCAAACCGACAAGAGAGTAATACCCGAGCATTTTGTACAGCGAGTGACGGCCAAACTCTCCTGCTACAGAATCTGGGTCACCGCCTGATGCGTAAACCTGGAATTAATGAAACGGGTTAATTAGACATAAGTAATATGAACTAGTGTTTGAGAAAATATTGAGAGGTAAACTGTGGATGCAGTGAAAATGATATTAAAAGTGGACTCCCATCTGCAACGGGTGATTTGCATGCAGCCTAGCAGCAAGAACTTCCCATAATCATTAGAATTTTTGCGTTAGAGGATGTTGATTATTCAATTCAACATAAAGCACTGTGTTTAGTTTTCCACACCGCCTGGATCTAAGGTGTGGTCAATAATTAGAAAATTCTCAAATACCCCAGAATATTTAATCAATATTGATATTACAAGGGGTTAAGTATAAAATAATCCAGGAATAAATAACTACCTCAAGTTGCATTTTGATGTTGGACTTGTCCACAAGAGAATGCAATACGTTGAGAACACACAAAACATTCCAAACTTTGTTTTCATTGTTCAGAGTTTCAATCTCATCTGGGGTCTTCTTGGTCAAACGTGCTCTGAAATTAAAAACAAGTAAACTTTCTTAGCAGTCCTAGCGAATGATCAAAATATGACATTATTAAAATTATTAGATGTTGTTCAATGAAATTATTATTTTTGACAATACTTTTTATTGATTACCTGTAATGAGCGAAAGACTGAAATTGGTAGACAAACTCATCAACCAGCTCCCAAAGCCACTGGTCGGGTAATTCCAGCAGAACAGGTTTAGGCGCCGATAAAATGTAGTTGAACAGTTCGCAATAGCTGTAGAAAGACTCAAAGCGTTGCTCGAATGTAGGCCCTCCAGGAATTCGCGCATAAATGTGACGGTAATATAGCTCTTTGTAGAGAATCATAAACACCTAAAACGCAACAGATAATTGATCAATGATGAGAAATGTTAATGGTATAATGTATTTACGAAACCGAAAAGAATATTTACAGGACCTTTTCAGAAAATTATAATAGAATAGAATTAAGGATTCCATAAGTATATTGTTATCAGGCTAGGTGAGGGGTTCCCGCCATTGTGAAAATCTGTAAAGGTCTGATGAATAATATTTATGAACAATAAAAAATATGTATTTAAGAGTTTTTTTACTATCCATTTATAGTAGTTTCACAGATTAATGCTATTTATTTTTTCAGTAGTTATCACTGAATAAGTGAATTCCAAGCATTTGTTGCATTCACTATTCACAACCAATATGTTTTGGTGGCTATCAGTTATATGGGAAGTTGTCTAAAAATGCTATTTTTACAACGAAGGAGACCGAAAATGAAATGTTTTAGAGTAGAACAATCTTTCATGAAGCAAAATATGTGGAAAATATTTATGAATGGCGAAAGGAAATGTTGGAATAATAGTTTAACGATGACATGTCAGCGACGTTTATTCCTTTCATACAAAATAAATAGTTGTTTTTCATGTTAGTACTTAACCACGAAAATCTAATGGCAACCCGACATGACAGTTGGCATAATGTCATTGATAAACCATTATTCCAAGGTTACCTTTTGTAATTTACGAAGCTTTACATTAAATCTAGCCCTTAACCTATGGATAGTTTCATAATATGATACAAGTAAAAAACTAACGAAAAAAGTCATACCGCATCATTTTCGACGAGAGCTGCTACCTCTTCTTCTTCGGGCCATGGAGTCTTCTCAAAATACTGCTCGGTCAACTTTGGGAATGTGTTCTCATAAAGATTCAAAATTTCAAATGAATTACCTTCGTGAATGGCATTTTGAAAATACACCAAGAACTTTTTTACCTGAAACAAAAAATAATTCAATTCAATAGAAGGTAAATATATTAAAGAGTATCCCGGCGCATACGTAAATTCAGTGCAGGGTACTTATTATTACTAGGTAACCATTCATAGCTCTCCAGTATATCACTATTTGTACTATGTCATTCAGACAAATTTGTATGTAAGGCGAATGAGATAAATTTGCCGCTAAAAATATTAGATTGATAAAGATACGATTTACTCACAACTTCCGGCATCTGGTAATATTGACGATCGTGCTCCAAGTCGTACTGGGGATCACCTGTGTGAGGCTCATAATCGTAGTTTTCATAACCGGGCTGAAATACAAAGTCATATGGATGAATTACTTATTAACCTAAAAGATAGTTTTTCAATCAATTTGTTTTGATATAAATGAGCATTCCTACATTTGCTTCCGGATATTCGTCTCCTCCTGGGTACATTTTGAGCGGCGGAGTGGGCTAATTTGTGTTATTTAACTTAAAAATAGAAAAGGCTTGACACAGCCACGGTTCTCCAAGAATATCACCAACGACAAAGAAAATGGCTGGTGGATGTACGAAATGACCATAGAGTAATAATATGTAAAATTATATTACCAGCTAAACGAATAATTATAGGTACTTTTTTTGTAAACGAAATATTTCTGCAGTAGGTACCTATTGACTGTAACTTTACGAACACTTTATGGCAATAGGTATATTGTGTTTGTGATATTTTAAGTACAAAAATATATACCTAATTGAAAAGGTTTCATTTTATAATATATTTAATTTGATTATTGATAAAAAATTATATCATTTTTCATGAAAAATAGCATAATATATCATTATGACCATGTTTTCAATCGTAAAAACATTGTGCCAATGCGCCTAATATTTAAAAGAAAAAAAGCTAACACGTGAGTGTGAAGTTGCATTGGACTTAACCTAATAAGTAACATAATTTTGACGTTTACGTTGTCAATAAAAATTGTGAATCCAATATGTCCCAAGAAGAAGCCAATGCGACTATGGAAACAAGTGGGAGCGAATCTTCGGAATCGGAAGACGATTCTATGGACGAAGGAAAAGAGGATGCGGGTGAAAATGAAGATGAAAAAGATGAGACACCACAAGTTTACTTACCTGGAAAACCACTTGAGGAAGGAGAGCGACTAATTTGCGACCAATCTGCCTATTTAATGCTCCATCAGGCCCAAACAGGAGCTCCGTGCCTGAGTTTTGATGTTGTACCAGATAGTTTTGGTAATTCTAGAGATTCCTTTCCAATGACGGCTTACTTAGTTGCCGGAACTCAAGCTGCAAGAGCTCATACTAATAGGTAATTAACAGTTAATCATTCTTCACAAACCATATGTTACGTTCGAGTAAATAAAAATTTAATTATTTTATGTTTACATTATTATTACAACAAACATTTCATCACATCGACTCTCGACCACTGAGCCACATTAAGCATGGGGTTCCATGGATTAGGTAAACTTTGATACAATGAAGCTTCGTCAATAAAATTTGTTCATGATAATTTCAGTGTCCGATGTGACAAACGGCTAGATTCTAGCTGTGTGTTATTATTGTGCAGTGGCGTATGAAATATGTAGTTTTTAATATAAAATTTGTTGAAATACAAATATTTCATACCAAAATAGAATAAATAAAATATCTCTTAATCTAGTGTATGGTCGTATTATTGATTATGTTTTCTACTATTCTACAGTGTAATAGTAATGAAAATGTCAAATCTGCACCGCACTTCAAAAGAAGATGAGAATGATGACGATGAATCTGAATCTGAGGATGAAGATGACGAAGAGAAGAAACCCCAACTGTCTTTTGCATCTATCAAACATTTAGGCTGTATCAATAGAATAAGGGTGAGTAAACTCATACCTGTATAGAACTAACTTATTCTCACATTCAATATTCTGTACTTATACTGTCATATTTGGTGGATAATGTTTTAATAACTGAAGATTTAAGATTCTGTCAAATAAAAAGTAATTTACGTACTTTATAATAAATAATACCTTGCAGGAAATTTTCCGAATTCTCTCTTCTGAAAACAGATTTGCTGACGGAATAGTATTTTATGTAGGGCATGTCACGATTGGATGAGTCGCTTAAAACTTGACTTGAATATTTTAATTACACTTTTAAGGTGTTAACTGTCAATTCTTGGTGGAAAGACATTATATTTTAAAAAATAAAACACAGTTGATAATGCTCGTGATGAGCGAAACCGGTCCTGATCATTATAAATATGTGGAAGTAGTACAAATGAATTGTGTTTTATTTTTTAAAATATTTTAATTACATATCAATCTAACACATTATATACACGAAAATTTAATTAGACCCTCGAGTAGAACACTTGATCATAGTGAAAGACTATAATCTTAATGTAGCATTGAATAATCAATTGTTGACTGAGAAACACACTGTTACATTTTTTCTTACACAGTTGGAAGTTTTTGCTATTCTCGATATTCAATTTGCAGACTATTTTGCAGGGCTGTTAAAATGCTTTCCGACTCTGACTTAATCTTACGCTCTAACAGTTTGACTGAAAAATATGCTTAATCCCATTGCCAAGTACACACACATTGATGTGTTTTGTTATGTGTAAATGAAAAAACTGTATTTACTTTCATTCAAATAAATTAAAAGAGAATCAGAGTCAGTTGACTTCTGACAAGTTTGACTGCCCTGCCACCTTGTAATGCTACAATGACAATGCGACGATCTTAATTTTACTCTTATTAATTAACCAAGTGTGACACATCGTAACTCTTAATTCTACATTATTTAAGCATCATGAAATGACAAAAGAATTGGTTTGGTTTCTTCAAATGCATTTTTAATAACAGGCTTAAATTTGTCAGGTTTCACCATACAAAAATTCCACACTAGCTGCTTCATGGTCAGAGCTGGGTCACATCAATATTTGGAATATTACTCAACAAATGCAAGCAGTCGATAATCCTGCAGCCTTAGAAAGATACAACAAAGAGAATCTTGAGGACTCCACTAAACCTTTATACACATTTTCCGGTCATCAGTTGGAAGGATTCGCTCTTGACTGGTGTCAAACTCAACCTGGTGTGAGTATTGCCTTATAACTGCTCATTGATCCTCAATATTAATAATTCATCATTGCCGTAGTTAAGTGATGAATACTGCCAACATTTTTAAATCAAGTAAATAATTATAAAAATACCTCTTTTCTAATTAATTGAAAGCCTTATGTTTCTTTAGGTTTTAGCTACCGGAGATTGCAGAAGAGATATCCATATATGGCAGCCGAACGAGGCAGGAACATGGACGGTTGACCAAAGACCATTAGTGGGACACAGTAATTCAGTCGAAGATATTCAGTGGTCACCAAATGAAAGGTTTATACATACGTAACAAATTTATATAATGTGATGTTAACCTTTTCCAGTCCGTGGTTGACACAGGCTGTGGCACTTGGACATGTAATTGAGCATTTTAAAGCTAATTGATCTCTTCAAAGGGGTTATTCTGTTTTTAAATATCATATTGCTATCGTTTTACACTTTATTTTGTGTCTAGAGCTTGCAATTAACATATTTTCATGTAATATAATCGACGACATGGAAAAAGCACGTCACATAAGCTGCAGTCATGTCTCACTTCTGCTTTATACAGTCCGTTTCAAATGTAAACTTGACGAGTTGACTCAAATTTACATACACAAGTAAGCGCGTGACGTGCCGTTCTCTCTTTCTCGCTCAATCCCATGTAAAGTGAAGGGTGCAAGTGAGATACAAGGCCTTGCGGGCTTACGCTCTTGTATCCTTCTTGCTCATATACAAGTGGGGTTGTGCAATCTATCGCATCGCTCTCTCTAGATAATAACTCCACCACATGCCGTTGCATAAAAAATTAATACAATCCGGTCCTTTCTCCCTCTAACTAATACCATTTCTCGCTTTGTCTCAACTTAGCAATAATAGATCGCCCGTCACTCTTGCGTATAATATTTCATATATTGCTATCACTTTCATTAGGCGTCCAGTCCTCTCTCCCTCTAACTAATGCCATTTCTTGCATTGTCTCTACTTAACAAACATATATCATGCGTTACTCTTGCATATAGAATTTTATATCGCTATCTTTTTCATTGAGTTCGGAATAATATTGTCATTAGAGTTTTGTAATTTTATTAATTTAGTGATGAAAAAATTGAGTCGAACAACTTATTTATTTTAATTTTAATACATAACTATTTTATCTACAAATAGCTAAAATCCTCAATTTATATAAAACCTAAAAAGCGAGATATTAATGTTTTCAACTCGTTTGGCAATCTTGATGCACCTATGGTAACTGGAAGGTTAATAAATCTGTAATGGAATTTTTTTTTATCATTCTAATCAATATCCTTATTTTCTTAAGACTATCATTAAACAGCTTTGTTGTCTTCATGACACGATTATAATTGTCTTGAATACTCTGTCTAAAATTGCAATCGCAATTATTGATAAATAATTAATTTATTGGCTGCTATTTAAATTTAAAATTGAAATTTTAAAATTTTGTTTTCAGAAATGTGCTTGCTTCATGTTCAGTAGATAAAAGTGTAAGAATCTGGGATACGAGAGCAGCCCCCAACAAAGCTTGCATGTTGACTGCAGAAAATGCACACACCAGCGATGTCAATGTTATCTCGTGGAATAAAAATGAACCTTTAATTGCTAGCGGTTAGTTCTATATGACTTTAAATCATTTATTTTCTATTTATACCTGATTACAAATTACATTTTTATTATATACATGTCTCATGATCAAATTAACATCGTAACTTTCTATAATATCTTAGTTGTGTCAAGAGGTTTAGCCATAATGCAGCTATGAAACAAAAGACGAAGTCGCTGCGTGCACCAAATAAGATATATGATGACAATCAAATTGCTCAACACATTCAGTGCTGAATGTGCCTATTAAGTCATCTACTACATAATGTAGATCCAGTGTATGGTGCACATGTTGTGCCTATCTCGTATGTTGCAATTACTGCTTCACGGAACAGCTAAGCATTGTGTGCCTTAAGTCCTAATCTCAGAACTATTCTTCATATTAGGATAAAATAACAAAGTATTTATTTCTACAAATTTGTAGAACTAAATACTTTGTTATTTTATCCTATTATAATGGAGTTCTACCAAGTAAATGCCGATTCAATCAATACTATTCTTCATCTCGATTGGTCTGTCATTACATTTTAGTGTGACATCAATATGCAATAGCTTAATTAACAATGAATGTTTTGATTTATATTAATATTTTTCTACTGCTGAGAAATTGAAAAATGACAAATAACAAATAACATTAATAAATTACTGTTTCTTTTATGATTGTTTAGTATTTACATAATTTAATATTAATATTTCGTAAGGTGGTGATGATGGGCTTCTCCACGTTTGGGACTTACGACAGTTCCAAAGCGGGTCACCAGCCGTCAGCTTTAAACATCACGTAGCCCCTGTGAGTTCTGTGGAATGGCACCCTAGTGAACCGAGTGTGTTAGCCAGCGCAGGGGAAGACCACCAGGTCGCTCTATGGGACTTGGCTGTTGAAAAAGATGATGGAGATATGGCGAATGAAGACCTAAAGGTGATTTATTTTTCCAAGTTCCAGTTAACCAATTCTTCATTTTCTTAGACATTCATAAATATTGTGATAAGGACCGAAGAATATATGAATGACCGAATGATTCACCCTTGTCATTCAAGATTATGTTTATTGAAATTTATTTTCTTTCATACATCAAATGTGTTTTTTAAAACTAGACATTCATACATAAGACAAAATTGATCATAATACAACTATTTCCTTCATTTAATCTACACGAGCTTGTTAATAGAGACGCTGTGCTGTTACTTGTTATACATACATGGTGAACATTTTCTCAGATCGAATTAGGCACCGAGAATATCCATATTCATTCAGTAGATCTATTGTATATAATTATTTCCAAATCAGTGAAAGTATTTCATAATAACATATTATAAAAAAAAATTTTAAATTCAGTGACTGCAATATGTATGTACTAATGTATCATAAAATGTCTTTTAAGGAGCTACCACCGCAATTGCTGTTCATCCACCAAGGCCAAACAGACATCAAAGAGCTCCATTGGCATCCGCAGTTGCCCGGCGTCATGATTACAACTGCACACACTGGTTTCAATATATTCAAAACCATCAGTGTCTAATAATGTTACAAAAAATGACAAAACTATAATATTTGATTAAAACATTAAAACAATCAATTGAAATCTTTAATATTATTTATAACCACACTAATTGATAGGATGGATGTCGGCTTCTTCAGAGACAATTCTGTAGAAAATAATGGAATACTAATAGCGAAATGCTGCTGCACTTTCGTCTTGCACTTCGTCTTTGATGACACGGAAGACTACATTTTATAGGAAGACGCAGAGAGCTTTGTCGATATGTGATAATGACACTGACATCAGAAGAAAGTACATACGGGATAAACCTGTGATGTTATGACTTCATATGTTACAATAAAGTTTTCATGATGTTGTTACTGGTATTTAAAAATAAAGGACTATAGTATAATTGAGGAATATGGTAAATAACATAATTTCTTGTATTGATTGCATTGCTTTTTTTTTTCTTGCTACAGTTACAAGGTAGTTGAACTTTTGTCTGAGTTTCAAATTAAAATCTTGAAGTAATGTTGACTATGTGAAATATATTGCATGATATTTATGTTAAACTGTAATCGTCAGGTCCACACCAAGATGTCAGGAACCTTCGACAATCGGCAGCGTCACTCGCAGGCTCTGTGCTGCAATGTAATTGTAGCTTCGCCCATGCGTCACGGTTTGCACCTCTCCCTTCAAATAAACAAAGTTAAATTGGACGAATTAAAATTAATTCCATTATAATAAGATAAATGCCATTACAGTATTCTGTATATTCAGTTTAATGTTTTTGAATGTAAAATTAATAAACATAATACTAAACTAAGGTAAAGGATTTGAGGTATTCCGAGAAATTTTGTTCACAATGTATTATATATCACTCTTCAAACAGCAATATTTCGCAACCCACTGATTACATATGGTGGGGTTCCCCATTGCTGTTGGCTGAACAATATATGCTCTCTGTTCTTAGAAATGCTTAATATTCATTTCTTATGAAATGTTTGCTGTGCTTCTCGGTTACTAGATTACTGTTAGTTTCATCATGCACATGCGTTCCTAGTTTTATTTATGCATTAAATAAATCAGTTATTTCATATATTTAGATTTCAGTCTCAAAAAACCTTTTCATTGCCTGAGGAAATACAGTAATATTCTTGATTTACAGTGGAAATACAGTGATAAATACTTTATCATGCTTTATATTGATTTCTTTCTGCTTATTGTAGGCTGTTTATTTATAGAGAGTAACATCTCTTGAATAATATTATGTAACATTATTCTATATTGCAAATTTATTTTGTGAAAAGTGAAATATCTTTTTTATAATTATATTATCGATGAATTACCATTTGTGAAGTGCACAACACGTGTCGATAATGGAAAGCCTGTCAAGACACACGGAACATCTCCTGGACCCAGACAGCACTCATACAGCCCACGTTTGTCAAGTGGTAATGACTGCAATAATAAATATGCATCATTGGGATTTTCTAGTCTAATAGAATGGAGTGGGAATATTTATTATTAATCAAAATAATATTGATAAACATATTGTGTTGATTTTCTATGGTTTGACACATCTGTCAACATAAACAAGTTCAAAAACAAACAGTAATTTAACTCCGACATGAAAGGCTTCTCTGAATTTGGGCAACAAATTATAATAATAAAGTTTCATATCACACATTGCTCATTTCATTGCCTTGGTACATATATTATACTAATCTTAAGCAGTTAGATAGAAAATAACACTTGGAGTAAGTGACTAGTCACATTGTTGATTGTAGAAGAGTGGCTAAGAAAGTAATGTAATTATGACTGTAATAAACTGCAACTCCCATATTGCAAACTAATGTTTGTTGTTCTAGGAATTAGCTTCTAAATTACTTATAATGGTAAACTGATTATTAGTTACCTGTGTCACATTTTGATCAAGTGAAACTGCAAGCACCCATTCTCTTACTTCGTCATGATCTTGTGGTGAAAGAGCACTTCCTCCTAGAACTACTTCATGTGGGAAATCGGTTTCACCTGTGCAAGCAGGTATTAAAATATAATCATATTATACACAAAATTCAGTTCCTAATTAACGTAGAACAAATTTGTTTTTAAAACATTAATATCTAATTTATGATATCGACTGATTGCTTTGCAGATTTTGTACACTTACGACCAGGGTTTCGCCTTTCGGCATCATCAGACATTCAACTGCAAAAATAAACTTGAACTAAGTCAGTTTATATTGTGTTCATTGTTTTTAGTGCTAGACGATTAGTTAATCCATATATTGAACTAGAGTGGCAAAAATTAAAATCGTTTTAAAAATATCTTTCAGCTGTGTAAGTTTTTTTCCATATATTTTTTTAACCATACCCAACTCCCTACTCGGAGCATATGGCCATCACAAGGTTCCTCCAAGGTTCTCTGTACCCCACCTATTTTCTTACTTCCTCCCGGGTCATCCCAGCGTCCCTTAGCTCCACTGAATACATCCTATGGATGGTCTACAGTGGCCTTCCAGGACGTCAGAATCCATCCGGTTGGTAGAAGAGACAGACAGGATTCAGGATCCTCTGGGGCATCCGCGGCACATGTCCAAGCCAGGTCCATCATCGCTTTTTTATTTTGGACGTAATAAGGGGCTGGTCCGTCCGCTCTCTTCCCTTCAAGTTCCTGACAGAATCAAGCCACCGTACGCTAGTATTCACCGCAAGCATCTTTTTTCAAAGCACAGTGCCATGATTCGCAACCGTAAAGCAGAACTGACAGAATGCATACATAGTAGGTGGCACCGAGTACAACTGTGAGTCCCATGAATGCAGGAAGTCTGGGATTCACGGATTTTATATTAATGACTGATAAATAAACAAATGTATGTATTTGAAATAATGTTTGTGAATTGACATAGCTAACCCTATTCCTGATCTATCGGCGCAATTTTTTCTTAAATCAGCCCTCTGGGTCCCAAGGATTAATATATATATTTACGTACCAAAGTCAGCATGATCGAGAGGTGCAGCATCATCACCGTCAGTATCAGCTGCCTCTGCCAAATCCAAATACCGATTTAAAAGAACTAGGGCCTCCCCTTCGCGCTCTGCATCTCTCAATAACATTCCAGCTGCACAGAATGCTAAAATAAATTTTATAGACACCTAAGATAACTCATAATGAAGATTCTTGATCTGTAATGCTTGGAGGGACAAGTTTAATCTGATGATAAATAGTTATGTATATCCGTATTTTACAAACTAGATTCATCACTGGGTGATGTGTAAATGGAACGTTTTTAAATGCAATTCAAATTATGTACAGAATGTTTTAAATGGCTTGCCATTAAATACACTTTTGTTTAGATCATATTCACTTTCATAAAAATAGTCATTCATAACAAATACATTCCACAAAAAACAAATTCTTTCACTAAAAATAAAGTGATCCCACATAAATGAAATAGTTTTCACTCAATATAAATACTCGCACTTTGAAATCGATAGTTGCACGAAGCTGTAATGAAATGTCACTTATTCTTTTACCCTATATTAGGCCGCTATATTGTCTTTGCTCCACGCATTAGAATACATTACACAAACCAAATCAGACCAACCCTAACATAACCTACTACAACTTAACTCACTTTGTTAAAAGAATCCGTGACTAAGTGGAAACTAGTAAAATAAAAGTTTGAGTTTACTAAGTTAATACTATCTAATCCAAAGTGCAAACTATCGAAATAAAAGTTCAAGTGAATACTATTTAACACAAAGTGCAGTTATTTATAACCCATTTTAAGTTATAATCGTGTACGCAAATATATTTTGTAGATTTGTATTTCTTTTATTAGATGGATTGGTAAAGTAGCAAAGAAAACAAAGTTACCTGGAAGAATAAGGATGAAAAAATAAAAAATCTGCCTTTAGTATCAAGTCATTGGATATTTGTGCATTTAATCCAATTTCATTTTTATAAACCCGAATTTTATTGTTCAATATTTTTGTGAATGAAATTGAAATTTCGATTCAAAACCAGATAAAATTTCGAGGTTACTGATTAAATTTCCCTTTATGTTCATTGTGTTCTGTGACTTGTAAAGACCAAAATGTAAAACTGAATCACTCGCTATGCTCAGATTCATAGCAGTCTTCTTCACTGACACGTAATAACTTTCAAAATAATATATTACACCTTGTCAAATGGAGTGAAATAATTAATGGATAAAATTATTTCGCCATAATGTTTTACGGTGTATGATATTTATTGAGTATTAAAAATTCATACCGTTATCAGCGGCTACAAGGTCTGTGTGCCGCAGGAGTGCAGTGGCCGCTCGAAGGGCCAGAGGCCTAAGAGAAGGAACAGACCGACAAGCTTCCCGCACGCATAGAAGTGTAGAAGCTTCCACCACACGCTCCATTGCACCCTTTCCTTCATTTCCATTATTTGATACCTTTGGAAAAAATGAATCAATTGCTGCAAATTTTCACAGGCCACATAGCAAATTAACTCGGGTCAAATGAAGAAAAAATTAATAAATGAATGACCTACAATCGAGTGTAGAACGTTTCTTAGATCTCTCAAGAAAGTGTACGGAGGGTTGGGGAGTGCAGAGGCTCTGGCTAACATCGGTTGGATTAGCGGTCGCAATTCAGAAGCGCTGGCTCCCCAGCGACTCAGTACTGCGATTGCGGATGCAACGCCTCCACTCATTGTGCCGTCTGGCTTCTGGAAATAAAAAAATATTTGTTTCAATAGAGTATTTCAAAAATCACACCATGCACACGCAATACGGTGACGATTATTAAAATTGAGTTGGGATTAATTGATAGTTTACAACTCGTAAACTAAAGTTTACAATATTCAGTTTCTAGAAATCCTATCTCTTATCCCACACTTTTCCAGTAAGTCATCTATTAGCTTATTAATAAACAATCAATTAATTTTGAATTTTTTCGCCATGTAATTTCTGACCCATTCAATAATTGTACCTTCTCATTAACGTTATTTAAATGTAAATGTTTGTGAACCTGATACTCCAAGGTGTCGTGATTCTGCATTAGGGTAGCAGCCCACTTTGCGGCTAGACGAGTAGTAGCCGCAGGCCCTATTGCAGAAGCCGCTTCCAAAGCGAGAGACCACTCTCCCCGACGCGCCAACTGCTCCGCTTGTCCATTATCATCACCTGCTGTATCAAAGGAACTGCCTGATTCAATTTATTACACAAAAAAGATGTATATGATGTGTCAATGCAGTGAAAGACCAATGATTCATGACTGGAGTATTCTAATATTTTACAAGCAAATATTGTTCGTTGTCAACAACCAAAAATAATTATTGAACAATGTTTATAAAGATAATTATCCATCATCAGATTTTTTTGTCAATGATAATATTTCAAATAGGTCCTGGATATGGTTTAGTACAGATTAGAGATAGAGATAGAGAGAATTGAAATTATCACCTGCAGCATGTCTATCACCATCTGAATCAGCATACATAGAGAGTAGAGCATCCTGCAGTCTCGCACCCATAGCTTCTTGACCGGCTTCTGTTAATCTATAACATTTTTACAACATTACTGTTATCAAAGAGGGCTAAACGTAAGAATATTTTGATTATTATTCCTGATTGGGTAAACATAATTGTCAGATTACAAAAAACCTTTGGGCGATCATGGGGGCAATCTGCGCAGCTCTGTTAGGTGGCAAGTGGTCTCTAGCAAGTCTTGCAGCCCGAAGAGTCGCTCTCTCCACAGTCGTAGCACCGGCGTTCTTTACTTCGATCGACAGAAGACTCCGGATGGATTCCCAATATTGTCCACTACAAAATCAATACCCATTAAAACAACTGTGTATTATAACATATTCTCTTTTATATTAATAACTAAAGGATATCTAAAATTCACCTAAATGTCAGTTTTCTTTAGTTTTCAAAGTGTATTCAATTAATTGATGTTTACTCAATTTAAAAAAAAACCCGATTAAAGCATAAATACGAAAAAACATTAATATTTTCCTCAGGTACAGTAAACCATTTTTAAATAAAAGACTATTCTACTGAATAAATACTAGCTCAATCTAATAAGTATACTTGTTAGCGTGCTCTGCAGCTGCTCTCAGGACAGTTTCAGGATCTGCACCATCAGAATTTGAGGTAGATGTTCCAATTTCTCCTCTTTCATAAGGACTCTTTGCACCTGCACGAGAGGCTTCCGCTCTAAGGGCTTGAACTCCTTGCGGAAGATATTCCTCGCACACTCGAATCGCATCATCCCACATTCCTGAAAGTCATCGTTTTATATATTCACAAACCATATTTGCGTGTTAAGTACTTTTTATCAATATAGTGTATCAAAAATACTGTTGAATCTCAATTTTAAAACTGACTAAACTTAATCACACAAGGGTTTGGTGCAGCATATTAAAATTACGTTTTTTTTTCAGACCATTCAAAACGTTGTCAGTCTCCGTGGCGCAGTTGGTAGCGTCGCTGGCTATGGTTACGGATGTCTCGGGTTTAATTCCTGGTGCGGAGGGTTTTCATAGATTGACCCTTCAATCGATTTATGGGTTTATGTTCGTAGTCTGAGTCCTCCCTCCCACCCATCCCATCCTCACGGGTCGTAGCGAGAGCGATTAGCTAACCACTAGTCCTGTCCTAGCCCTATCCTTCTATCCCTACTATCTTCGAAAAAAAAGAGAGGTTGAGCAACTGGGTAACAAGCAGTTCTCGTAGAAAAATTCTGTTAAGATACCATGGGAGCGGACATGGAAAAAAAAAAGTTTGATCTTTTATTTCTAATTGATCAAAATTTTGTATACTATTACCATTTTCCTTGTAATACTTGATAATGTCTTGCGGACGACCGGCTCGAATCACCAATGCCTCGTACAACTGCAAGTCCCCCTGCGCTTCCGCCCATTCACCGTAAGCGCGGAGAACCTCGCCCTCCTATCAAATATTAATGCAATTAGAATACACTTGAGAACAATTCACTGATAGCCAGGCGTAATCACATCGTCACCATATCAAGTAACTATGAATATGTAGATAGAAGTCAATACAATATATTATAATGTAAACCATGTGAAAGTACAACTACTCTACCTTTTCAGGAGCATGGTGTTCTGCTAGCGAGAGCGCTCTGGCATGCTGTTGCGCGTGTAGCCACATGTCTACGGCTTCTCCGGCACTGCCTCCCTTAACAAATTCTGCTTCAGCTTCCTCTAACTGAAATGTTTTTTATTTAAAAAAAAAATTTAAAGAATTTGTAACCAATACATGAAAATTAATAATTCTGAATTCATATCTTTGCCGAATCAAATCTGAGATAAATTTCTTTATCACCTTTCCCTCATCCTCGAGTTGCGCAGCCATTTGTGCTCGAACCGGCGCTTCGAGGTGTGGAGCCCCGGCATGAGCAAGAGCCAACGCCCGAGCCCATCTACCACCGCGGGCTGCCCATCGGATGCCAGCCTCTAGTGCGTTGCGACTGAGCAACACGCGAGCTGCAGCCGCATCGTCTTCCAATGAGTTGGACCATGCTACCACTACCTGGAAGTTAAAATTTTTTGTTGATATCATGTCAGTAAAGTAACAGATAAATTATTTACTACTCAACCTTATTGATTGCTGTATTAAAATGTATTGATTTTACATACCTGTTCCTGAACTTGTGGCGGAGCATGCAGCTGGGCAATTCTATAGGCGTCTTCCCATTGATCAGTCATTCTATACATCTGTATAGCTCCTTTCCAGTCACCTGTAAAATTTCATATTTTAACATTCTCGTTAAATACCATTATGGAGGTTAGAATAAGATTTTGAAATATTAACAGTCATTATTTCGTCAAATTTTCAAACTGATTTGCAGGACTACAAATCATGACCATGGATGGACATGAAAAATGTTGACCAAGAGGAATTTCCAATTCAATATAATATTTCTTCATAACGTCTACTTTCAGTATTGAAAATATGAACCAATGGAGGATTACAAAATAAGTTATTACCAAGGACTGTTAAGGTGTTAACTGTCAATTCTTGGTGGAAAGACATTATATTTTAAAAGAATAAAACACAATTCATTTGTACTCCTTCCACATATTTATAATGATCAGGACCGGTTTCGCTCCTCACGAGCATTATCAACTGATATCACGAGCATTATCAGTTGATAATGCTCGTGAGGAGCGAAACCGGTCCTGATCATTATAAATATGTGGAAGTAGTACAAATGAATTGTGTTTTATTCTTTTAAAATACCAAGGACTGGTTAAAAGTTCTTTTCCCTTCCTTGAAAGGTCCCTTCTTTTTCAGAAAAGACAAGCAGAATGCTGGGTTTATCAAAAATCATTGTTCGCCGATTGTGCCTCATCAAGTTTTGAAGAGGTCTTGGGTAGGATCAGCTTAAATATAACTGACACATTGATAATAATATACTGAATGAAAAAATTGTTTTGGACATTTGAAATTTGTAAGTTGAGGAATCGTGTAATAATTATGAAACAAGCAGCAAACCTGCTTCTATATAATAGTGCTCAGCCTGACGAGGGCGGCCTTGCTCCTTAAGTGATTGAGCAACCCTCTTTCTGGCGGAACCGAGGAGCTGCGGTCGATGCTTCCCGACCAAACGCAGAAGAGCCGCATGCCTCCCCGCTTCTTCGTGCATCGAAATTGCAGCGTCGGCCATTCCTAATCCTACATATAAATTCTCTGCCTCGCGATAATCACCTAATGAGAAAAAATACAATATTTTCAATTGCATTGAGATGTCTTCTCAATGAGACAAAATTCAATTATGAAGTTACAATACAAACAATGTTAATTTTAAGACTGTATGTTACCCGTTTTATAATGAATTCTTTCTAAAAGAAATTCTTGAAGAAGAAAATTAAATACATACTATCGTCATTCTGGCAGAAGATGTTACTTCAGAAATATTAGTTTTGAATATTTGTGTCAATCACATTAATTTAAACAATGTATTATCGAATATCATAAAACTAATACAGATCTATCAATGAATGTGCATGAATCTAAATACAAGATTTTATATCACATGAATCACAATTAAAATAAGAAGTCTTTTCAAAGGTTCAAGTTATAATCATGTATTTAAGTTTTATATATCTTTAAGTTTTAACATGTAGGCTCGAGCAAAGTAGATAAATACAGTAGAATATGAAGCGAAGAACGTGAAGAATACAAGCAAAGTTGACAAAGGGTTAATCAAGGTATCAGATGTTCGGAGGATGTTGCATCCGTAGATCCGTATCAGGTGATATACGACAGTGGCGCCATCTATTATTTACAGCGAAAAGGTGGTAAATTAAATAATATTATTAAAACTAGCTAGCGACATCTATATCAAATTATAGCACGGTATAATTTTAATTTATTCAAAGTACATATTTTATTTCAATTGAAATGTATCACACACATTCGTGTGTTTTGCCAGACATTAGAGCTCAAAAATAGGAAACTTTTGTAACAGATAACACATTACACACATCGCTATAAAATTCTCAATTTATATTGTCGAAAACTTTTCACTATTGGCAATCACCTTGAGTTTTGAGGCGTTCAGCTTCGGGAAGAAAAATATGGGCAGCCGAGGTATTACCGAGCAACCTCTGAGCAAAAGCGAGAGCGCGTCCCCATTCTCCCGCTGCTCCTAGTGCACGCGCCCCTTGTTCACCTACACCTCCAGCTTCCCACAAGATCTCTGCAGTCTCCCATTCCTAACATGCATCGATATTAAATTAATCGACCTATTAAAATCTGAACACAAAAGCAGGCCTCGCAATGGAAAATGTCTCAAACGCCATCGCTTGATAACTTTTAGGAAAATTTCCTAGTATATAGATTTTTTTACAAGATTTGTGACCCTACACTTATGATACAAACAAGTAAAATGTAACCATAGTGAAAGAAATGCAGACTGATCATTTATACATAATTACGGTTTGCAATAATTTATACTCGATTTCAATATTTTAACTTGCTTAAAATTTTATAACAAACCAGTACCTGAATGGATGCATAATGATCTGCTAAAATTTCATAGTATTCTTGCACAGATTCCACATCATCGATAACCTGTAAAACAAGTTTAGTAGAGACATTATTATCAAATAGTAAAATTATTTATATTTCAATTTCAATCTATGAATACATTGAAGCATTTTTTAAGTTACCTGTATAATCTGTAAAGCTTTGGCCCACTGTTGCGCCCTGACGGCGGCCGCTAAAGCTCCCCGGGAATCTCCCGCCTCAATGAGATGCGCCACAGCTGCACCCCACTGACGCCTCTCCACTAGCCATTCCCCCCAGCTTTTTTCCAATGCTGTCACTTCTTCAGGAGAGACCTAAATTTATTTTTCAACCAATATATTTCAATGCAGATAACTTAAGTCTTCGGTATTTTATATTTGTTATATATTAAAACTATTAGATATTTCTCATGTATTATGAAAGTATTTATGAAATAAACT
This sequence comes from Himalopsyche phryganea, assembly GCA_022494535.1. NCBI lineage: Eukaryota > Metazoa > Arthropoda > Insecta > Trichoptera > Rhyacophilidae > Himalopsyche > Himalopsyche phryganea. The sequence goes on along the minus strand of JAGVSL010000127.1, from coordinate 699,787 downwards.
TACATGACGGGCCCTCTGGACAGCTTTTGCGAAAGAGTTAGCTTTGGCATACAGCTGCACAGCTTTCTCTGGCTCTCCAGCTCGTTCACATAGCTCCGCTGCTTGTTCCCAGCATTCATTCTATTAAAAATTTCAAAAAAATACAACAATTGTGCTTAGAATGTTTCAGTCATTTGTTCAATAATGAATGATAAAACAATATGTAATTACCTTCAGAAGCGCTTGCAGGACAGATGTTATACAATCTCTATCTGCAAGAAGTGCCGGCGAATGCCGAAGAATACGAGCAGCCCGTCCTGGTAATCCAGCTCGTAAAACCAGATCCAGAGCTCCTCTGGTATCTCCGTTGTTGACTAACAGACTGGCCGCTTCTCCCTCGGCACCTGTAAGTAACCAGCATTAGAGAATAATTTATATTAAATTTTGTTGCGGGGTCCAAGTAACCGTTAGTAAATATACATACCTGACGATATGAGATGACTCATATATTGTTCACGCAGAGTTGAAGCCTGATGTAGACCGAGTTTATCAGCGACCGCCAATGCTTCGGGCCATCTATGTAGGTTTGTATACATGGTTATGGCCAGAGACGGGTCGTTCAGTTCTTCAATGTAAATCTGCTCGGCTGTTTTTAATTCGTATGACAATACTGCAAGACGGCCGCGAACGTGGGGTGATCGCATACCTAAACAAAATTCAGTTTTGACATTATGACAAATTGACAAAAACATAAGGCCATATAAACCAATAATGTAAAACAGTACACTCCATTTTCTTTTTGCACGGTCTATGACCAATTACTTTTTTTTATACTACTTTTTTTGCTTTTACACTCCTACAAAAAACGAAAAGTATTTTTTAATACAGTATATATATATATATATATATATTTAAAAACTCTTTAGCCCTTTGTGAATACTAGAATAGTCATTTCATTTGTCTCAATATCATAAAACATTAAATTTAAGCCATTATCAATTAGCACTACTTGAATAAGAAATTGGCAAGTTATTACTTACTATAGAAATTAATCATCATGAATATGAACCAAATCAGACTGAGGGAAAAATCTTACAGGGCTGAACTTACCATCTGTATTATTTTCTTTCTCATACTCTTCGGAATACGCTAGTGTTCGTGAAAGATATGCACTACGTGCTTCATCTCCCAAGGCTTTCCAGCATCTTACCGCCATCTTTAAATAAGAATTATCTATGTCAAAGCAACTAAACCACTCTACAAATTTGTTTCGAATATAAAATACAGTGGAAGCCCGATTCTTTTGTGTCAAGGGACTCTGAATAAATGTGGGAAAACGATGAATGCAGGAAAGTCTTGAATTATTATTTTCAAGTCCTAGCTTTTATTACGTTTCCACTGTACTGAGCATATAGTATTATCCTAATAATATACATTCCCATTATACAGACCCAGTAAAAATAGAATATGCACCTTTAGATTACCAATCTCCATTGATTCGTTGGCGAGCTGTTGCCAAAGTGTGAGAGCTTGTGGAATATCTCCGAGAGAGTTCAAATAAATCTCACAACCAGCAAAATCATTCGACCTTAGGGCTGTACCTGTCAATTTATATTTAAAAAGTTACTCTGTAGTCACATGTTTACAAATACTTTGAGATCTTTTAAAGATTTCTTTATCATAATGAAATTTGTCTGGCTGGAAAAATATCAAATTCATAATATGTTTTTTTTTACTACGAAGGGATGCATAAGATGCACGATTAATTACAATATGTACTCACAGAAGTTCAATCGAGCATGATCAAGGGTGATATATGGAATTGATCCACCCTGCAGGAGGACCCTCGGTACCCCATTTACCACTTCAACTTGAATCGCTACACCTCCGCCGCATTCCATAAGTTCCACTAATCCAACATCATTAATGGAATACCTAAAAAATTTATGAAAGACATAATATATTTCTCATCATAACTGACAGATATATTAAAAGAAGTAACAATAACAGGATATATTGTCTTAATTTATATGTTTCGGTTTATTTGTAACACAGTACACATACACACTCTCTCTATCAGCACATGAGCAGAGTGGACATGTGCGTGAGCGTAAGTGTTGAGTGATTTTTTCACGCAAAACACACTTTCTCTCAGTCTGCACTTTGTGCCTATCAAGCATATTGAGTGAATGCTGACAGGTGGCACCACCTAATAATTTCTAGTAACTAATATTTACCATACAGCGAGATGTGTCGATGTTTGAGCGACTACGGCGTCGCTACCTTCTACCCATTGCACAAAACTAACACCGCTAAGAATCACCTCCTGTAAATAAAATTGAATAATAAAAAAAGTACAGACTCAGTAGAAAAATAAAAAAGCATATGTTGAATAAATATATTTGGTTTTCTTTTGCGGAGTAATAAAAACCTTCCGTAAATTGACAGTAATAAAATGTATTCTATTCAAATAAATCAAAAAATTACTATTCTGCCATTGGTAACATTAAGGAGCAGTAATCTTCTTCGGCGGTCACGCAGTAATAATATGTGTGCTGACTCACTCAGCTCCAACCAATCGGCTCTAGCCTCAAGTCTTGCTTGAGCCACTTGCAATCCTGAAATGTATGACTCAATTTCAGCAATTAATATAATTATATTCAAAAATAAATAAATTAGAAAGAATCTACGAATTATTCAATCCAGCAGTGGATCGTCAGACATGAATTTGAACGAAAATGTTGTTGTGCGACTACTATGCAATATTTAATCAATTGTTAATGTTTATGGTATTGCTTTGAGACCCTCACATAAATGATGTCACACCATATTGGGTATTTCTTTCTACCCTAAATATTATATTCTAATAGGTAAAACGGAAAGAAATGTCATTTTTTTGGTGTGTCACTTTGAAATCAGTTTGTCAACGGTTGCCGTCGAGTTAACACGTCGTGATTAGTATCATTTTGAAGCTCTATTAATAATCTTTCATTTTTGACATTTGTTTTATTTTTTTGGTCCTAGTAGAAAAATGCAGAGGCCTAAGATTAAAACAACACATTTGTGATATTTTATGCTATTTTTAAGTCAAAAGAAGCTACCCAGACCATCTGTGATATTTATGGAGACATCTTGAATCCTCGAAAGTGCTATAGATGGTTTCAAAAGTTCAAAAGTGGCGATAGAACATTAAAGGGCAAACCAAAAACAGGAGGACCCCTTAAAATCGATGATGACACCCTGAATTCATTGTTGGAATCCGATCCGCGCAAAACAAAAAACGAATGGGCACAAGACCTTAGTTGACCATGTACAACAGTGCAAGATCATTTAAAAAGGCTTGGGAAAAAAATAGACAGGGTGTATGGGTACCGCACGAGCTTTCACCAACGGCCACAGAACAACGCTTAACAATATGTTCATCTCTATTGTCCAGACACGAAACAGATCCATTTCTAAGACGAATTGTTACTGGAGATGAGAAATGGGTCCTTTACAGTAATTCTAAGAGAAAAAACAATGGTTGTCATCGAACCAGGTATCTGTGCCTTTCCCTTGGCCAACATTGGCGTTGAAAAAGGTTCTCCTATGTGTATGGTGGGATGTTTTGTGAATAATTCATTACGAATTGTTGAAACCTGAACAGACGGTTACTGCAGAGTTGTATTGTGCTCAATTAGAACGATTAAAGGCGGAGCTGTTAAAAAAAAGATCAGTTTTAGTCAATAATCAAAAGAGGATTTTACAGCATGACAATGCAAGACCTCATGCAGCAAGGATTATCCAGGATAAAATAAGAGATCTGGATTTGGAAGCTCTTCAACATCCACCGTATTCACCTGATATAGCTTCTTCAGACTATCACTTATTTAAGTCGATGCAACATTCACTTTGTGATAAAAAAAATTCTAATGTCGGAGAAGTAAAAAATCACTTGGATTTCTATTTTAATAATAAGCCGCCAGAATTTTATGATCGAGGTATTAAAAAACTGCCTATTTTGTGGAGAAAGATCATAGATAATGACGGAAAATATTAAATTTAATTATTATGTATAGTTTTTTTTAAATAAATGTTTTGTTGCATCATAAAATAATGACATTTCTTTCCGTTTTGCCTAATATAACAAACAGGTAGTGCATTACTGGTACCTGTGATGAGATCGATGATGCAGACACTCTTTTGGTCAAGGAGATAAGCTAATTTTTTGTTATCAACAGATTTCGAAACTTCCCCTTCGTTGATTCTGACACTCAGGAGATGTGGATTGAAAAATTCCGTTCTCACCTGAAAAAATCAGTCAGTCGTAATTAATGAAAATGATTTATAAGATCACCATTATTTATGAACATAATATAAAATTAATTTTCTGAAATCTTTAAAAATGTCTTTGAATAATATTATATAAATGTATTACCGATGCCAATATAGAGTCGACCCCATATTCAATAAGAGATAATTCACCAGCTCGGTGAATGAGACACACTGGAGCATGTTGAAATAAAAACCGTTCACCGCTTCCAAACCATGGTACCTGGAATATGAACATTATCTTTACCTCCACTCTCTTTTTTGTTCAGAAATATATTCATAGTTATAATTGCAGATATGCATTTCCTCATTTTACATGCTGAAATTTTTAGTGTTAGGTGTATCGTTGTGGCTTGATATATAATAATACGTAATATTTTACAAGATACTTATAAATAACAAATCCGTTGGTATTTAATCTACAGATGTAACAGTAGCTTTAAAAAGAAAGAATTTATTGAAACATAATGAATTCCAAAATGAACAGCTGAAAGAGGTACGGAAATGAACCATTATATTTATACATATATTATTGAAGTTTTAAATATCTCGTTCAGACCGAAACCACTGTATACAATAGTAAAAATTCTAATAAGTTCAAATTTATTGTAAAGAACATACCAATATGACCATGTTAAATAGAAATTCTATAGTTCATTAATTAAATATAAACGATCTGCATGTACATCAAGAATATAACAGCTTATAACAGTCATACTATTTAATCAAATCTTATGTCAATACCCTACTGCTTCATTTTTCAAAAATCACAGATAATGCTGTGATACATTTTATTTTCATTCACTCACCTCGCTGACTAAGGATCTAGCCAAATCACACACAATAAGAGAACTTTCAGTTCTGCACACCGCATACCAGTCGCCTCCTGAAGTGAAAATAATGATGAATAAGGCTTTATTCGCCAATATAACTTTTTACAAATAACTGGTTACTAGTTACTTTGATACCTAAATTGACTGAATTGCGTTTCTGATTACATACAGTTTGGAGTAAATAAATAATAAGGAAGCAATTTTACCCATGACTCTCACAGTATGTATATCTCGACCGAGAGTAGCTTGAATTGTGACCTGAGGGACATCCCCTGATAGTTTGCGCAAAGACAGTTGACCTTGCCCACGACGGACTACTTCTAACACACCTCCAGAGATCCAACGTCTAAAAAATTGATACAGCTGTTAACAGATGCTCTTTCGTTTCTTGTTTGTATATAAAGTTTGTAACATTATATTTTAACATAAGTTTAGTATATGAAGTGTGTAAAATGGAGACATTACTTCAGCATTGCTTCGAAGACAACAGTAGCACCGGTGAAACCCCCGACTGCGATCTTTGCGCCATCTCGGCTCCAAGCGAGGGCTCTCGCTGCGTAGAGACCCTGGATGTTTAATATTGATCCGCTCACCCATCTGCCTCTGCTCGCATTCCATTCTATCACGTGGCATCTATCGTAACTCCCGACGACTGCTGCCTGTTTGAAACAGTTTAAATTGAATATCTTTATTACAGATATCATTTGGATATCATGGACAAGTTGAGTACAAATTTACGTTTGTTTATCTTCTTCTAAAGTGTATTTATTTAGAAACATGATTATTAATTTGATTTGTTTTTTATAAGTAGCTACCTGTCCACTAGCACTCGCACATGCCACTGTGAATTCTCGCTGGGTTGAATCCTTTGAATGATCAAATGAGCAAAGTGGTCTCCCTGATCCATCGTAGACGACAATCCGACAGTCACAACCTCCTGCCAGTATCTAAAAGTAGTCATGAATTTATTGTGTTATCAGTGTAAAAACTGTGAGGTTATAAAACCTTCAGTATCAGTACAGTAACCTTTAGTATGTTTTTAGTATTTTTTATGTATAGATACCTGCAGCACTAAATATCATAGAACAACCAAAATCCTTTATCATGAGGCCTCAACAAAGAAAAAGGCACCAATGCTTCTAATTATTCAGAATGTATTAAATTAATATTTAACTTCATAGAATAGTTTTGTTACACAGGCCGTGTAGGTTATGAGTCAGCGGTAAATGTCTATTAAGTATTTTAACAAATTTTGTAGGTTCGAGCAAAGTAGATAAACACAATAGAGCAGTGCTCCATGAGTGCTCTGCAATCGGTGTGTTGCGGCAAACCGGTGCGCCGCGAGACGATACCAGGTGTGCCGTGGCGCCGAGCGTCCAGAATGAGAAAAAAATCGAGTATTTTTAAATCAGAAAAAATTAAAGCCACTCGGTTGCTAAGATTTACGTTTAAATTTTTCTTATTGAAAGAATTATATAATTTTGATATTTAATGGAATAATTGTATTAGTGTTTTTCAGCTTATATGATGGGGAATAAATTGGGGGTTGTCTCGTGTGTAAAACAAAAAAATCCTACCACAAAAATCATACATTACATAAAGTAACCCTCCAATGTGTAAAAATCCAGTTTTGAGATAAAGACAAAAACAGTTTTAAAAAATTAGGAGAATAATTTTTAATAAAATAGTAATGCAGTTTATCGGAGTAATATTAATTACACTGTTTCAATCATTAAAATGATCGATAATGTTTAACAGTTTTACAGTAAAAGAAATAACATATTTACACTATAACATCGGAGGCTTGTGCTGTACAGTTTTGGCACATCGGAGATATTTACTACAAAATAATGAAATTGTAACATTTTTTTTTATTTTAATTGCTTACTGTTTCCTGCAAATATCTGTGCTATTATTACTTATAACCGCTGTTTGTCTTAATCAATAAATGTTTCTGTTCCAATATATGTAAATTTAGAAAAATAATATGGCTTTTTTTTCAGTTTTCTCATAACAATAATAGTATAAAAGTGTTGACAAGAAAAACATTATTTTAGTTATAAGTAATATGCAAGAAACAGTAAACAAGTAAAATAAAAAATTTTGCAATTTCATTATTTATAATACGATTTGATTTAGAAGGGCTTTAACTTAAAACAAAAAGTGACAGCACAATGAAAGTTTTTGTCAACGATGCAGAGTAGATTATTTTTATTGATATATTATGACGAAAAGTGGCAACGCAGCGTGCTACATGCAAGCGTGCCACCGCGCTAGCTAATGAAAAACATACTGCCACTCTCACTTCATGTCAAAATATCAAATGAACAGATCGCATCCCAGAAACAGCTCGCCGCATCTCTTCGTCAACTCTCAGTTAGGACACTCCTATTGCGGGAGAACGATTGATATTTTCGAGCTACGCCGAGTTGCCTCACGTTCGCGAAGACTTCGTTCACGTAAGATGGCCCGTAACAGTTAGTAACTTCGAAGCAGAGTGAGGTTAGTTCGAAGTAATAGGGTTTATATAGCCTTTCAAGAACGCAGTAAATGCGCCTTTTAATATACAACAAGGTGCCATCTATTATTTACAGCGAAAAGGTGATAAATGGGAATTAAATAGTATTATTAAAACTAGCTAACCACATCTATATGAAATTATCGCACGCTATATCTTATTATTATGCCCGTTCTCATTACTTACAGCATTTTCCAAAGCACATAAAGCGGTTGGTGGCACTGGATGTCTCGCCAGAAGTTTACTACCTGATGTCAGCAAAGCACCATCAATATGTCCAGAAACCAATTGACCTCCTCCGATTCCTGATAATGATATGCAGGCTGCTGCGCCTGCCCATGCACTATTCCCTTTATTGGTTTTGCAATCCAGCGACCTAAATGAACTATGTAGTAAGTATAAGCTTCAATTCAAGCAATTATTTTTTGTAGCAACTGGAAATCATATTTGCCAAGGATAGCACCTAACAATACCCAGTATTAGTGTTCAAAGTTTATATGCAAAGAATAATTGTTAGCTCACTGCGATATAATGTTAGAGATATTATTAAGTAGCATATGATACAAATATGATTTCCTATCACAATAATATTAATCCAAATTTTCATATAATTATTTGTACTATGTCATTAAATAAATTTGTAGATACATCATAATTACCATTAATTTCAATAGCTACGAAAACTTTTAGATTCGGGAAAGGGTTTCACCTACCTAATTTTTCCATCAAAAAGACCTGCATACAAGCTTCCGGGAGGACTCCAGTACATGCACATGCAAGCTGCTGACAGCGGAAACTTATTGCATATGACTTTTTTAGAATCCCATCGTTCCCCAATACGATAAACAAAAACCATGCTATCACTTTGACCGACAGCAATCATATCAGACTCACTACTGAATGCGAGACCTACAAGCAAAACACCGATTATAGAGCTTGTAAATTTATAATTTTAAAATGAAAATTCTATATTTGGCTGCAATCTATCAAAGTGAAGTGATCCATCCACTGAAAAGCTTTAATAATGTAAGCAAAAAAACGAATTTCATATCAATTTAAGATAGATTAAGTAACTTCGCAAAATCACAAAAAAATATATTATTTCGAAAAGAGAAAGAAAATGAATATTACATAATATTGAGTATGATTTCTTTCCAGCATTAGGATCTGATGGCTTTGTACTGAATTTATCTCTCTTAGTACCGCTTTCATCAAATAAAATGACTGTTCGTTCATGAGTGGCAATTGCTAATTTCTTGTTATTTGGTGCCCAGGCCAATGCTGCAATAGGACTTTCTCCATTCTATAAAAATGAAAATTGAATTAATAAAATAAGAAAGGCATAGGTAGTAGTATATCATTGTGAATTAATTGGATACAGCGAGCTGTCGCTGTCAGAGTTCCTGCAGCTACGAAGCTATGTCAGAGTACCAATGCTGTACATTTCCTGTTTTCTTCCTATGTAATTATTTCTTAAATCATTTTCAAATACTTAGATGATGTTTATACAAATTCGTGTTTTGAAAACATTATCTTTAAATTAGGTTGAATAATTGAGAAATCATTTTAGGCATGATAGATCCAATGTCCTCGCAAGACATAGCTAATTTAATCTTTTCGTTTATTGCTGATTGCTTCTTTGCATAAATCATTGTTGCGTAAGATATTAAACTCTTAATGAACTAATATAATGAAAAGATTTGTACCTGAGCTTCAGTTATTGTTTGCAAATATTTTAATTGCATTTTGAATAAGCTTAATTATGACTTCTCTTCTGTCACTCTTATGCATTTAGTGCTGGAATATATTAATATGTTCTAATACGTACACGGTACCTAAATAAATTTAATTTAATACTCAAAAGCAACAATAACATGAAATGGACAAATGTTGGAATGATTTCAGTATTTGTTTTGACCTAGGTAACCATGGTAATGAAAACTTTGATACCTACAACATGTTTGTAATAATATCCCCAGATATCAGTGAACAAAATAAAGTTTCTATAATTATTATTTTGGCCTTTGATTAAGAATTATTAGTTCACCAAACTATATACATATATATATATAATAATAAATCGATGTCTTAAAGAGAAAAGTTTCTAGCTCCGCTTTTGACAATTTTACAGGAGAGTGTTAAAACTGATTATTTTGCTATTTTTTAACATATTAAGAAAATCGTATGTTTCAACATAATTATAATGTAAAATTACACACACTACCATTTATTTATTATTTATGAATGATTTTGGGAGTTAGCAAAATTGCATGTTGGGATGTATTTTGTTCAAGTGAGTTATCAACTTTTCTTGTTAAATTTTATTGTAATTCTAAACAACATGATTAAGTATTTTGCATACACAATTAATTACAAATAGAACGTAAAAGTAACAGATGAAAACCTCAAAATATTACTATTAAAATAAAATAAAATTTTCGGTATTAAAAGGGATTTTAGTAATAATTTAGTAGTTTCAAAAGTTATTCATGAGGAAGCTTATCACGTTTTTGTTTCGTTTGTCAAGTTGTTTGGCATTCTTTCTATTTTAAATACCAGGAATCATTGTTTATGCCGAGATATTTTGTCAGGTTCGTGATGCAGTGGTCAACATCGTTTGCTACGGTTACGGAGGATGTCCTGATACAGACAGTCTAATAATTTGGTTTTTCAATCGATTTATGGAAATCTATTCGTAGGCATGGATGTTTAAAATTAGCTCCAACCGACCTTATCCTAAAAACGAGGCGCAGCGAGAGTGATTAGCTAACCACTATTCCTGTCTTAGTCCTATCCTTCTATCCCTACTCCCTTCGAAAAAGAGCGGTTAAGCAACTGAGTAATATTCAGTTCTGGTAGAAAAAAAAACTTCTGTTGAGATACCTCCATTAGAAGGCCATGTGCTCCACATTGAGAGTGGACATGGTAAAAAATTCAACCTTTTCACACTTCTTTTTGTTTTTTTCTGTAAACCATGTAAGTACTTCACATCTTTTACTCCTATTCCTCTTTGGCTGAGGGCTGGTGTATTCATCAGAATCTGAATGCTCATAATATGGTATCAAGGAAATAACGTGATCACTTCCATCATCAATGAACGAATCTATTATCAGACTAGAACTTTAATGTTGTTGAATTCTTCCATCAGCCGGAATAGTTAAAGAAATGTATCACTGAAATACCGTGGTTCAGTATCTATGCTAATATCTATAATATTAGTAAAATAATTATTGTCTATCCACAAATTCGCCATTTTCATAATATCATATTTAATATCATCATCTTGCAAACGTGGTAACAATAGTTTCTCTTTTTGTTTAGCTAATTCAACAAGCATTTTTCCTCGCCTACTCATCCCGCAATGATGTAAATTAAAGATGTTTTTTTTTATATTTATATATTTTTTTTTGATATTTGAACTAATTATGTTAATTCGATTATATAATAATAAGACTGCAAACGCTATAATAGTATTTAAAATGCAATATTGATAACAACGAAAAAATTGATATCTACTTTTAGTTGATTTCAAAAGCATAATATCAAACATATATCTATAAAAAGTACATAAATATTGTATGGAAAACATGGTTTGTACTCACAATTACAATTTGAGAAAGTTTTATTTGTGTTATAGACAGAAAAAAACATCTTTTAAACAATTTATTTGTAAGGCTACTTACGAATGACACATCTTTGACAAATCTCAATACAAAATGGTGGAGTTAGATATTTTGCGTTGTACGTTTCAGAGTCCAATGGAAAAAAAATTCTTGGAACGTTTTTTCGATATATTTAAATAACTTTGAGTTGTCACATTTATACGGGCCATACGTATAGCATGATGCAGCAAGATGGCATTATTAAGTCATTTTCAGCCAAAAGTGTAGTTATCAACTTTTCTCTTTAAGACATCGATATTTAAAATCAGGGCTAAATCTTAAAGCATAAATTATCATTTCATTTTATGAACTAGGAAATAAGCCTTGCCTGCTCTCAATGTGGAGCATATGGACACCTAATGGCTTTTAGGCAATAACTATTTTATTATGATACTGTCTAATGGTTGGTGGTGTTTCAAAACCATTTTAGATTACATTCTCCCTGAATGACTACCCTACCTTCATACAGTATCCTCCAATAATATTTTTCTGATATCATTCTATAGATTAAAAAACAATTAATATCATATAATAAAGGTATTTTCAGATTTAACCTAGCTGTAAGGAATAAAATAAAACAGTCAAATGTATAAATTTTAGTAAACAGTAAGCGAAATAAAGCAACATGTTGAAAAATTGTTTATTACAACAAAACAAACAAAAAGACAGAAATACAAAAATTAAAATAATTATACTTGATAAGTAAGGTACATAGTTTCTATGGGTGGGATGTGATGACTTAAAAAAATGGATGACAATTTTTTATAAACATGAATATAAGTAATTTTTTAATATTGTACTGATTTCCCAGCGGAAATTTCATGGAATGTTCAGCATACAAACACATATATTACCAGCTGTTAAGTCACTAATTTCGATAGTAACTAATGTGGTGAACAAAAGTTTAGAAAGATATAAGGTATATTAATACAGCTAAATATTTTAAAAAAGGTTGTCGCCAATTGACAATTCAATGGAATATAAGAGACTAATATCACTTATATTATTTAAAAATCATACGATACGCACAGAGCAGCAGCAACAGGTTTCAGTGTCCCAAGCGAAACGTGTTTACAGTGCCCCTAAAAACTTTTTAATTGAAAAAATAATATTTTTGCTATGATAATATTAAATGATCGATGTATATTCTATATTAGAAAAATAAATGCATAAAATGATTGACACATTCGGTGTCCATGTTGCCTACTAAATCACTAAGGCACTGCATATATGAGAAAAACTGAAAACAAATTATTTTTTTTCTCAATAATCTAAATAAAAATGTTTTATAAAAAGAATATTATTGTTCCAGTTTTCTTTTCAATGAGATTACGGCTGTATAGATTTTTGTCATTGTTTCCGATTATTGATTTTAAATTGATTCATTTAAGACATTTTAACCAATGCCACATTGATAAGATGCCTGATTGTAGGACGACCATGGGGACAGTTCTGTAAAGAAAAAAAAACGCATTGGAAAAATTTTACATTATAAGAAGGGATTTTAAATCTGACTGACAAAATAGGGTATATGGACTTATAATGAAGTCTTTGAAAGGTAGGCGGGTTCAACCTGTTCCCTGACCTGGCCCCGCGTTTCAAAGGGCCCCGTATTCAGTAAAAAAATCCAAGTAATCTTCACTTTCTACTAATAGCTCTTCACTCGCTGGGGTACAGTTATATCATCATGTCTATCGTAAGCTCAAAATGAAATTGATTATCTCATTACTCATTACATTCCATATATTTCTGAGAATTGTTTACTACAGTTGTTTTCGACAATAGTGTGCATCGATTCTGATACAAACTGACACAATGACCGATTTAATCTTTTCTGGCTGTATTTCTCAATCTAATCCTTTATCAGTGGGAAAGTATATTTATAAATAAACGCTACTTTCAAAGATTCAAAAAAGGCAACAATCCAGCATACAAGATATGATGAGACTTTTAGCTATTAAATTGTTAAATATCAAATCCATTACCCATGGTTTTTCGATGACTCCCATATGATCAATCAATTTCCGCATATCGGACTTACTCAGTGCAGATCCTATCATTACGGATTTCCGGCAAGCTCTGGATGCAAACATTGACCGAATCCTGCTTGGTCTGCATATTTCGTTAGGAGCGTCCTAAAATAGATAGTCTTCCATAATGAAAATGTGTAAAAATGTGTTTGCAGGGAAAAAAATTTTTTGGTTGCTTTTTTAATCTTTTGATATATGTTCATGCACATATATGATAGCATACCATAAGTTAGAGAGGGGATCTATTATGATTCGTCACAAAGGTGTTTTAGAAAATATCACAAAACCGACAAAACAATTCTATGAGATTTTTGGATTATTGAGATTTTGTACACTTCCATGTATTTATGTTGTTTATGTTGTTTAAATACATGGAAGTGTACAAAATCTCAATAATCCAAATTTAATATTGAAATTCCATCAAGCACCCTCAGTCGATGTCTTAAATTAATTCTATGAGAACGAAACATTTCGTATGAATATTATTAGATTCCATTTGTCATGACTCATGATTTACACAGGTGTGTAAAAGATTTTGTGACAACAAGAAAGGGAGTCAAAAATACCCAAAATTTAAGATGACGCAATAGCTGTTAGTAAATTGTATCATTTCTAAAAAGAAGCAAATTTTGTTATTTTAAATAGTGTTATTTTCGACGGCAAAAAGGAAGTGAATATTTATATTCAACGGTTGATTAGTAATTCACTAAGGTTAACAGCATTTTGGTATTGACATCACTACGCAGATGGTTGGAATGTTTTGTTAGAGGTTATGGATAAATTATGAGCTGAATGTTGTATTGAAGCAGTTTTCATAACATTACATATTTGTTTTATTGCCAATAACTATGGTTTACATTAATTTTCAATTTAATTTATTAACTTACGGTTTTAACTTACACATTATTGCTTCACGTTTATAACCATAATAACTAAATGGATTGTAATACATTGTTTGAAATCATAACTTATTTCATACACAGTCAAACATGACAACATGACCTCATAAAGCAAAAATAACCAATGGACTTCTCTGTAACTCAATCATGAAAACTCACCTTAAGCATGAACATCATTTCTTCTATATCTTCCTTTCCGAATATCACATTTTTTGATATTGGAATGGTAACTAGCTTCACTCGCTTGGTAGGAACTGCATCTTCGTTGATTTCAAAAGTGAATCCATTTTTTCTACAAATCTCTAAATTATCAATTAGAATTCGTTCATTGACCCCGGTAAGTTCTAAGGGTTGAGGACTGAAAATTGATTGTTTTTCTGTTTAACCAAAAAAATTACAATTCTAGTTATAAAAAAAAACATTATGATATCAATTTCAAGATTAAAATGGTTCTACTAAATAATTGCAAAATAACAAAAAATTAATGCTAATTGAGAATATATTTATATGAATTATTAAAACTTAGTAGTTATCTTGTATTATTCCAATTAATATTAAGAGCCATTGAATAATATTGACAATGACATTCAGTGAGGGTAATCATTCTCGTCATTCCTATTAACAAATTGTGAAATCAATACTTTTTTCAGTATTTTTTAAAATATCCTTCCACCAAGAATTGACAGATAACATTTCATACTTATTGCTACAATGCTCGGAATGGTCCAACTAGATATTCATAGCGATAATATATTATATAATAGCTACTAATTACAAACAGTACAAAAGAAAAATACTAACACAACAAGCTTCTGATTTGATAAAACAGTAGTCTTTTGTAAAGTTTCAAAGTTGTACTGTTCATCAGTAGCGTGCTGATCCACGATGAAGAGGTCGTCGATCAATTGAGTAATTATAAATCCCAGGTTGAACTGACCGATAATCCGCATTTCACAGAACATATCCTTCGAGATTTCCTTCTCCAACTCCTCTTCGCATTTTTTATTATTCACTGGATTTATTTCTGAGCGAAATTTAACTTTATCGATGGTTTTCATGTTTTCTTTTATATCATTATTTCCAAACATCAGAGCTTTTATTTGACTCATGGACACATTACAGACGGTTATTTTTTTACTTATGGATGTCTTTTCAAGTGTACTGTCGATGATGACTTTTTTGATTGGAGATTTTTTAGGAGTCCTTTTAACTGGAATATTGATTTGTTGTTGAGAATCATCTATCACATCGGCAATACTAACAATTTGAGACAGAGGAACACTGTCTGTAAACCCTAGGAAAACTGTTTCTCTAGTATTATCACAAATTGTAGTATCAACTGTAGGAATTAACTCTTGCACATCAATGTCTGTCGAAAAATTCAATTCGGATTCGGTATGGTTAGTCACTGAGCCAGATGGTTCTTTTTCACCATCGGTATTGATTATTTCTTCGTCTGAATCGGCAGTTATTAAAAATTCTTGCACAGATGTGGGTTCTGGAGAAAATTTTCTGGTTATCTTACAAGTTGTTACAAAACTGTCTAGAGAGGATGACTTCCTTTTTAATTCTACTACTGATTTTGTAGCTGTTGTAACTGATTCAATAGGAGTTGACTTACTGACAAATTGACTTAAGAAAGAAGAATATATCCTCGGGGCATTATTACTACTTTTATCAACGGAACTGTTTTTGTGCTGTAGTGAAATATTTTCTGTTTTCAATAATGAAGGTATATTTTCATATAATTTATTCAATGATGCTTTTATAAGCTCCATAATATGTTTTTCTCTGTCTAGAAACACTTTCCTTTTATCGGGAGTGACGTTCACGTCGACGGCGGACCGTTTTAATTTTAAATCGAAACAGACAAACGGCGATTGATGTGGATTGTATTGTCTGTAAATTTCGTTAAAAACTTTCATTAATTTATTCGGCTCGCAGGGACGTGAATTCACAAAATAAAATTGTCTATCCGTAGTTGATTGTCCGCTCCCGTGAGCACAAGATGAAATAAATCCTGTAAAATCAAACGGGCGTCGTTTTGCACGTGCTAACTTTTTACTGTCAGTTGTCAACTGTGAACTATTTGATTCCTGTGATAGATTTTGCTCCAGTAAACCAGTGTTCTCTTTTGACTCGTTTTGATCAACCGTACATGACATGTCATTGGCATCATTCGAAGAATCTTCAGACAATTCTAATTCGACGTCAGATTTAATGTCTGTTACATCTGCATGTTCGTTTGGTAAAACAGAAGAAGCATCTTTAGTTTTATCATTTTCTAGATTATCATAGAATGTTTTCTTAATATTGCTGACATAGCTATCAGGGTAATCAGGAGTCAAATCTAGCAATGTCTGCAACTGTTTAACACCAAACACGCATGCGATATTATCTCGAAGTGAGCCCCCTTGAGTAGCTACAACTGTCAACTTGTTACCTTTGGATGTTTGATTAGTACATATTATTCTGAAAACAATAAAACAATATCAGCACTAAGAATATACAGGTAATGTTTGAACTCTATTACGTTTATTGTGTACCTGTAATGTTTTGTTGACACACAGTATACTCATAAACAGTATTCAAGACGATCCGGTATTCGTTAGAAATGTTTTACTTTCTAAAAAATAATGTTTCTTATTTGGATCGGTCTATTCCAAAATTCATTTCCGATAATTCACTGTACAATAATGGTCTATATGAATTATTGTTGAAGTAAAAAATCAATACTAACTTCACTCCAGATGATATAATACAATACGCATAGAGTAATTGAGTCATCTTGTTAAATTCTCTTTTCAAGTTGCGGTGAAACTCTTTTTGCCTAACGGGCAATGTACTAAATATGTTGGAAAGCGAAACAGTTGTGCCGATTTGTCGTGCGCATGGAGTTATTTTTTTTATTTCTCCTTTATGGTCATATTCAATTCTTGATCCTGGAAATCAGTTGAAATTATATAAGACATAAATGATTAAAAAACCATGTGAAAACCATTATATTCATTTTAAGCTACATTTTTTCAATGAAAGGTTAGCATTCTTTCAAGAAAGGAGAAAACGTAAATAATCTCGTAAGCTTGATACGATACCTATTTCAGTAGAAGAATGTCGTGTAGTAATCACGAGGTCAGACATAGCTGCTAATGAACTGAGAGCTTCTCCGCGAAAACCAAATGTTGATACGCCTAATAAATCTGAGAACTCTCGCAATTTCGATGTGTGATATTTCAATGCTGAAAAATAGAACAATCAATTTATGTTCATTTGGTTATACATAAGATAAACGTAAAAAAATTATTTGGAATTCAATTCAATTTCAATGAGAGTGAAGCCATTATGAATTATGCCTATATAATAGAAGCATACAGGGAAAAGGGCAGCTCAAATGGTACTTTGGTTTGATGGTATTAAGATCATACCAACATAAAATCTTTTATAATTTAAGGCACCGACTGAGACATCGACAAAATACATGGAAGTGTACAAAATCTCAATAATCCAAATTTGATCAAATCTTTTGGTTTCTGCATTTGGATGATGATGCAACTGGAAGTTGAAAGAGCGTTGACATATATATATATATATATACACCACAGGAGCGTCTTTTTTGCACGGCATAGTAGTAGCAATGACAGGATATTGAAACAGTCTAACTACCACCAGTATGACTGTTGCTTATATGCTATTTACAGTTTCCTAGACATAATTCAAATAACGTTTTTACTAACTTAATCCGGAGAAATTATCATTGGTGACGCCTAAGCCATTGTCAGATATTTCTATATTATCTTTTCCATATTCTTTTAAACGAATTTCAATGGTTGTTGCTCCGGCATCTAGTGAATTCTCCACTAATTCCTTTACTGCAATTGCTAAATTTAGGACGACCTACAATTGTAATTAGATATTATTAAATAACAACGCCCAAAAATAATAAAAACAAAGATTCTGAAAGAGATCCCACCAGGATTTAAACGATTAATTGCACCCACTTGTCCAGAACAGATCCTATGAACCGTATCTTTATTGATAGGTTTTATAGATTTTGCCGATTCTGTTGTAGTATCCAGTATATTTTCATCGTTGTTTTCAAACGAATCCATATTTGAGTCTTCCATTTCATTCTGGTCTTAGATTTTCATGGAAGAGATAACTAAAATGAGTTTCCTTGTTTGTATTTTAACTTAATAGTGTTAGGTTATGTTTAGGTTACATATTTGAATGCATCACTCGACCGCCCTTTCCTGTTGTCAAATTTATAACAATGACAAGATAGGAAACAGATTTTAATAACCAAAGACAAGATTTCAGATTGCGACAAGATTACAAAATAGTTTTCATACAATATTTGTTTTTTCACATTTATAGAAGAAAAAACTTTTAGTTCCGGTTCATTTACGGCGTCACTTTCATTTCTATAAATAAAGCAGCAGCAACCAAAAATGGTACGGATACATTTCAACATATAAGAGCGCGCTTTTCAAATCTTTTATTGTAGCTGTTAAATGTCAAAATATTATTGTAAATTATCTCACTGATCCTCTGCTTTCAATAAATCAAACACAGAATTTAATGTTGTGAATGCAGTTTTAAAATTTGCATTGTAAAACAAAGAGATGGAATAGGGCTATGACTTCAAGAATTGCGTTGAGTAATGTCAGTCGCCCAGGTTTGTTCTTCACATTAACTCGGCTAAGCATGAGTCGAAAAAATCTGTCAGTGCCCCGTCTTTTTTTGTTATCCCACATTCTTTCCGCTATTTGAGTGTAAGCAAGTGTTGAGGGATCCACAGCATTGTACCGGCAATTTACAATTTGATGGCTAAAAGCACTGCCTAGCCTTTATGGCAACAATCAGGCATAAACGTAAATCCAGCTCACACGCATTAATTTATTATGGGCATTAATGTAACAGCTGATGTATCTGGCAATTATTGTGATCTTTATAATAAAATTCACCAAGTTAGTGGCTGATGACTTAACCCAATATGAATTTAATCAAAAAAATAATGACTCATTATTATTACATATTCTATGTCTTTAAACTAAAAAAGATGTTTAATATATTAATGGAAAATACCTACAAAACACCTAGAAGATTGCTTGTATTGTAGCATAATTATTAAGAAGGGCTAATTTCCTCATTCTAGCCCGCTTTAATAAAGTATTTATCCTAGTTTTGATAATATATATTGTACCTACTTTTTTGATCGATCTTTTAACGTTTTACTTCAATATTGATTGATTCCATATATTTACATTATAAAGTAAGCACCGAGTTAATAAATAATTTTCTGCACAAACAACATATTATTGTATAGGTAATATATTAGCGTTAGGTATGTCTACAAACAGTTAAATTTTGCTAAAAATTGAGATTCCTCAAATAATTTATTTTACACCTAAATAATAATTTATTTGGTAATACGTTAATGCAGGATAAAAATATCTGCTGCATACAACTATAATGGGCCACTTATAGGCTATTCATCAGTATATTATCTATGGCTATATAATGTGTGTTACTTAGTTATTTTATTTGAAAAGATTAATTATTATTCTATGGAAAAATCATAAACTAAATTAGAGCAATAGTCTATGACATAGACTTACTTGACGTTATCAACAAGTTGTAATTGAGAAACTGTCAATTTTGTAACAAATGTCATTCGCATTGTCTAGTCATGACCTAGGACGAAATAAATCATTACTCTTTTACTGTTGAAGTGTTAGGAGGCAAGTATGTAAAATAAAAATAACAAAAGAATACTTTTACACTTTCAATACAAAAATATCACTGCATTCTACGCTTGATTTGTTTTCATTTTATATGCAGTGAGCATATGGGTAGTAATATTTTCCACTGTTTATTAATATAATATTAGTATAGTCATGTTAATATAATATGACTATACTTCGTTCGATGTATGTGTAAGGAGAGACCTTGAATTAGGTTAATAATTTATTGACTCGATATTTATTATTATCAAAAATATGAATGTTTTTGTAATGTTGACACAAAGGAATGCAAGTTTCTATCGCCATTTATTTTATACACATATCCATTTTTTACAAACGTATTTCAACGGTAATTTGATTTATTTTCACAGCCACTGCCATAATGGATCCTCAAGAAACCCCAGAAGACAATACTGACAATCTATACCCAGCATTGGTGCAATGCTTTACTGTAATAATTTGCGGGTAAGATTCCTGTTTTCGAGGTTTTAAATAAATCGGGGATATAATTTCATGAATAACGTAAATTAATTAAACACGTTTCAATAGTTAACATAAGGATACGGCTATCATAAATAGAATAGTAGAATTGCATAAAGCTGGACTAAAATAAATACATGCAAATCAGCTATTTTGGCAAATATCTGTTTAATACATTCAATATTTATGTTCAAAGTCCATAATATGATTGACAAGGAAGCCCATAGATTACTAAGTTATGATTGGCAGTAAAACAAAAAGATTGGGCATTACTATGTTGGTAATCTTATTAATTGGTTCAAGTAAATGATTGTTGCGTTTTCCCCTTGCTGTCTTTAAAGTTCAATCGAAAAGCACAATATTTTTGCCTATTTTTAATAATTTTCGAACTTATAATACTGAATACATAATACTATTATTCTATCTCAATATCGAAAATAAAACTTTGCTTAGAAAATATTTCCGTTAGTGTTTTTATCTTAAAGTAGCTTTATTCAAGTTCAAGTTCTCGTAGAAAAAACTATAGTATGACGTCTGAAAAACTATACCTACATTAGGATGTTTTATTCTCCACATTATTATGATACTAATACATTACTATTAACAAACTGTTTGATCTTTGCAATCGAAATGTGAGATAACAACCAAGCAAGTTTGACTGCATCTATTTTAAAAACCTTATATGGTCGCTTCTCCAGTGCTTAGCCAGTTAAGCGACAGGTGTACTTTCAAAAAAGATTCTGAGTCAATGAATAATAAATATATATTTTTTCGCTGTTATTCCATTAAACAGGGATTAAGCAGTGTAACCGACTAAAAATAAAATAGTTAATATTGTACCAAGCGTAAAATAATAGAAGTTTACAATAAAAATGCCAATTGTTCCAGTGGTTGGCCCCCAAAATCCAATGGTCAGCCTTTCGTTTCCCAGTGTTCGGCCATCACTATGAAACTTCATGAATATCGCAAAATAAACAGAACAATAAAAAACATAATCAAAGTATGACAATATAAAGTATATTTTGTTAGTGATCCCCATACAACATGAATTTGTCGAAACTTGCGAAGTAAAAATGTGCTTTTTTTAATTGCGTATTGCATCATATAGGTCAGTATAGTGCAGATATACATTGGCAAGTGGCAAGACTACTTACACGAATTTAAAAAAATCTGTTTATTTAAATATATCCACTATTATTTAAGTTTTAAGCTCAAAAGGCCGACCACTTGCAAGCTGACTTTAGGGACAACCACCCTAATGCTTTATTACTTCTGAACTCTTCTGCGTTATGTAATATTATGTTTTTTTACATTTTGTAAAATCAAAAACTTCCTGTATGTTTTAATAAAAAAAATACTTAATTACAGATACATAGCTGGGAGATTCAATGTTATTACACAAACAGAGGCAAAAGGCTTGAATACATTCGTTGGAAACTTTGCTCTGCCGTCACTCATCTTTCTGTCGTTGGCAGAACTAGATTTTAGCATTGTAAACTGGTGGTTTTTGCTGGCAATGTTGGTAGCAAAGTCAATTGTGTTCTTCAGTGTAATAATTGTATCATTGCTAGTAGCTAGACCCTTAAATTTTGGAAGAGCGGGTCTGTTGGCTATCTTTTGCACACAAAGTAATGATTTCGCTATTGGCTATCCTATCGGTGAGTATCATATTTTATTATAAAAAAATGAATTAGATGTCAACAGAAAAATACACAGAAAAGCAATGCATCTTTGTGACAGCATCGAATCCACGACGCTGAAGTAGTTTTTATTTCTTTATTAATATTTTGTTATTTTGTAACATCAATTTTCTGTAATAAATAAATTTTATTTCAGTTGTGGCAGTATATCAGCAAAGCCACCCTGAATATGCAGCATATCTATATCTCATGGCGCCCATATCGCTTGCCATTTTGAATCCTTTAGCTTTCATTTTAATGGAAATAGGAAAAGAAAGAGAAAATAATACTCAAACGGACATTCCTAAAGCTCCTTACTCTAGTTTTAAAATGGCTCTGAAGGTGGGGAAAGGAATTGCCACAAATCCAATTGTTTTCATGACAACTCTTGGAATTGTTGGTAATGCAATATTCAAACATACTCTACCAGTGTTCTTGTCAGGCATTTTAAAGGTGAGCACCCTTGTACTTAGATTTATGGATAAATGCATTTTCCATATTTATCGACTCCTTTCGATAGATATATACAATAGACCAATCCGTATTATAATCATTTTATTATATCAATAATTGAAATATATAAAAAAAATTTGCACCAGATATTTAAAAAAATTAAATCACTTAGGATAATTTCAATGAGAATCAAACAATGGCTTCCAGGATCAAATCAATGACAGAGAATTAATACTATTATACCTATGATAACATATTAATTAATATCTTTGTATGGTTAATTGGTAATTGAATATATTTTAGGTGTTGGGATCTGCGTTCTCAGGGACAGCGTTATTTTTATTAGGTCTGCGCATGGTTGGGAAAGTTCATCAACTGAGGGGGCCAGCGCTTCTACTTCCTGTCGTACTTATCATTGTTAAATTGTAAGTATGATTCACCATGAATACATTTCAAGTATACAGTGTTATCAAAAATAATACAGAAAGTCTCATAGACCACCTTTCTTATCAATTTGAGTATATTTTTACCTTTATTTGTTTTCTCACTATATACTGTCTGAAACAAGAAAAATGTTAAACTCTGTTTTAATCAAAAAATGACTTTGAATGTCGTCTTGTGGCTTTTGTTAATATCTATCTATCCATGTTGCAAATGATGTCAATCTAAAAAAAGGTGTATTGTTACATCATAAATAATAGAAACAATGCTTCTCTATTGCCTTGTGTATCTCTGATATTGTCACAGTGTTTAAAGTTTGTTGGTGGCTGTGAATGTTTCATATTTACTTATCTAATTGTAAGTCGGCGTCCGTGGCGCAGTTGGTAGCGTCGTTGGCTACGGATGTCTCGGGTTCGAATCCCGGTGCCGACGGTTTTCATACATTGATCTCTCAATCGATTTATGGATTTCTGTTCGTAGTCTGAGTGTTTGTGATGTCTAAAAAATTCCCTTCCACCCATCCGATCCTCACGGGGCGTAGCGAGAGCGATTAGCTAACCACTAGTCCTATCCGTCTATCCCTACTCTCTTCAAAAAAAAAGAGAGGTTGAGCAACTGGGTAACAAGCAGTTCTCATAGAAAAAATCTGTTTAGATACCTCCATTAGGAGGCCCTATGCTCCATGTTGGGAGCGGACATGGATTAAAAAAAAAATTGTAATAAGCGTTGTCTTCCATTTTATGTAAATATGTATTTGGAAAACTAGAAAGTTTTCTGTCACTTTAAAAAAATAAAGTGGTGTTTTTGGAGTTGCACAATTTTCTAGTTTCAATGACGATATAAAATGTATTGAGTGTTACTTTTTTATAGGCTAGTTTTGCCCCTGGTTATGCGCGAGACTGTGAGCCTCATGCACGCTGGCGCTAATGCAACCGATACCCTAGAACTGTCTACCTATGGTTTTCTCTACGGAACCTTTCCCGCTGCTCCCGCAGTATTCGTCTTTGCCACTCAGTACTCTCTGGATGTTGATTTGGTAAGATTATTGAAAGTCCTCAATAATGTTTAGTTAAAAAAACACACACGGATGAGCGACACGATAAACGAAACAGATACAAACGATTCAGAATGTGACATGCTGACTAATCTTCCTGTATATAACAGTGCAAGCCCCTGTCTTCCCACCATCACCCAAATTGATCTAATGTCATATAGCTAAGTAAATTCTTATCTCATTTTTGTGTAGGAATTTATCACAAACTTTCATTATGAAGTCATCGACTAAACACCCTCAATTTAATGGGTCTGTGAATGGTCTAAATGCTGTAGTGATTATTAAAAGCTGTTAACATTACCTCATTATAAAAATCTTCAAAAGCACAAGTCCAAACTGCACTCATTTTATAAAAATATTTATAGAAGTTTTGCTGTAAAATTAAAAATATGATTTTTAGAAACAGAAATATATGCCTTCGACATTCTGATACTGTTTAATATAATATATGTACAAGTGTTTATTTGTTGATAGGTTTTTACCCTATTTCAATTGATATCTAATTTTTACAAGTTTTCCCATTAGTTTTTGTTAAAATTTTTGTAGTCTAGACACATTAAGGGTTTGAACATGTTTTATAATATTGGATCACCTTTAAATATAAACTCACTTTCACAATCATTGATAATTGATATCACAATCATGTCTGGTGCTTTTCCCTATGCATGCATACAAATTTACTTAATAAATAAAATATTTGGGATAAATATTAGGAATTTAAGCTTCCACCGGCTTTTGATTTAAGACTTATAATTGTACCCACAATATACTCCATCGTAATGAAAAAGATAGTAAAAGGCAAAAGACCTATTTTGAGCTACCAAACTGTGATTTCAACCATAGCTTGGTTATTTCTAACTATATATTAACTATATTAACATCAACATCATGGTTGAATAAATCAATAATTTATTTTCAAAAATAATTTATGGTTGAAATCTCAGATTATGTTTCATTGCTTTGAAATATGTGGTTTGTCATTAGCGCCTTTTTACTTATGATAACTGTATAGTCCCATAAGTCAGCACTATATATTGAAAAATGTGCTAATTGCAGCGTTTGTGTTAATTTCAGATTGCATCCTGCATGGTCGCTTGCACATTTATTTCTGCACCTTTGATGTTTATCTCTGCTCAAATGGCCACAATAACAAAGGACTACGCTCCCCAACTGTCAGTGTTTGGATTCGATCTTTCTATTGTTGCTGTTGTAGCTTGCATCTGGATGCTGGTATTCTTCGGAGTCACAAAGAAGTATAATCGAATGCCTCACCGGATCACGCTCTGCCTCGTCATCTCTCAAGTGCGTTGATAATATTTTTATTTATAAGTAATTACAAGGGCTGTGAACATGTCAAAAATGCAACTTTGATATTAATCCACGATCCGTCTGCGATTTAAAAAATGTCGAATTGCTTTCTTTTCTCCAGAATTCCTGATTTTAACATCCATGGTGTACTAATAATATATATATATGTATTGACTGATTGGAATGTCGGTATTGATAGGCGTAAATAAAAATGAAACAAATACAATACACGCATTCCGAATAATTAATCCTCTGGTTGTCGAACATTTTGGGATTACTATGCAAGGCATGCTGTGATTCTAATATAAATAATTAATAAGTAAAATGTATTCTATAATTGTAAACATACAGTACCTCCGAAATAATACCCTACAGACAAATGTATCAGATACTTTTTCAATGATGACGTCAGATCCGACAGATTCAGCATTTCTTTCTAGGGTAGCCGATATATCGGATTTTGGAAACCAGAGGGGGTCTCCGAGTCTTCAATTATGACTCCACAGCCCTGTTGATAACACTTATTTAATTGGCTGCAGTTTTTTTCCAACTAACACTTTATGCTGGTTGCCTGTTACTACCCTACTTAGAAATTTATTTTGCAGGGTGAACGAACAGACTATTCCGCAAAAGATGCGCACAAGAAAAGTCCACATACTGATTATACCGAACATAGAAATAAAATAATAATTTTAATATCAAAGATATTTTTTTTGCAGAATATCCGGAGTCCGGAATTATCTATATGTGCAATTTTCTGTGTGCGGTATTTTGTATGCCCGAAATAATCCGTATGTAATAATTACCGAACCATTTTGCAAATATTTTAGTTAAGTATTTAAAGAGGTCTTTTGAAACTTTTTTCTTTTACCTGTGTGTAATAATGATATGGGGGCTTATTCTCATATTTTTGACCATTGAAAAGTTCAACACCTCTATGCCGAACATAATAATTATTGTATTCGCTTTTCATTTGCATTTTTTTGATTGGTTTTTTCAGCTTCTGATGTCTGTGGGAGTCATATGGGGTGGCTTAACGCCCGATAAGGCTGATTCGTGGTTGAAAGTCTCTCATGAAGCCTTAAAATATTTTGGAATCATGTCTTGCAGATTATGGACAGCCATTTTAGCAATGGTGCTTGTGTTTCTACAGGTAAATATAATATTTTTGTATCATCGTGTTCATTTTTCTATATTATATTAAAATCATTCATTTTATTTTATGTCGGTCAGTTCTGAAATCTGATTGAGTAAATATTGTACAATCCATTCACATTGCATTAATAAATAGTTTTATTTTTTACAAGGAACTCAATATACTTTTATGCAGTCTACAATTGAGAGGTTCAAAAAAAAAACGTTTCTCCAAAAATAATAAACAATTGATAAAATTAGTATATTTATTCATAATCGATCTGGCCATTCTAGTGATATGCAAAAAAATAAATTCAATTAAAACCACCATTATTACATAAATTCTTAGTATTTTTTTATGCAACAATTCTACAGCAAAATTAGGAATTACGGTATTGATTTTAAATATAAAACAAACTTGTATCCAAGGGTATGGGTGATGATGATGTTTTCAACTGTAAAATAGAGTCGTCTGACTAGTCGGTGGCCATCAAGACTTAACTGGCAAGTGCTATATTTGCTCTGTAAAGGGAAAGAATGTGATATATAAAAAATATGTATTTTCCAGAGTCGTGGTCCATGCTTTGTTTTGACTCTCTTCCCATGGCTCTGTGCAGCCGGTTGGGGTATACCAGCTGTAATTACGACAATGCTGTTAATCTTCAAGGGACCTTCTGGCAGTTTAAAGAGTGGAAAAACTATCAACACTTTGGCAGTCGTTATGCTCACGACTTGCTTAATAAGTGAGTTAAAGGAGTTTTTCATAATTAATTATTTCCTCTGCATTAAATTTTAATAAGAAAATTCTATATATATTCATAAATGATCTCGCAGTAGCATTTACGTGCCTGCACGCCGCGGCTCTGATGGTTAGAATGTATTTGCATGCATGCACATCTGTGGTGTCGAGACAAGTTAAAAGAATGCAAAATTATTATTATATTGTTTATTGAAAGAAATATTTAAGAAAGTGTAATTACACCACAGACAAACGTAAGCAATAGTAAATTTACTTTACATATTTTTAGTTTCAATCACGAGTCTGGTCTTGTACGTTCGATATCGGAAACGCAACGCGCGCTATCTGTCTCTCTCTGCCGAAATATCTGCCCCCATCGAAGAAGCCGTCACTACACCGTGTGGAAATGAGACAACTAGCTTGATTGAAAACCAGGAGGAAATGGCTCAAACTGCTGCCCTAACAGGCAGCATAAATGGTATATATCTTGCTCACATTTCAGCTTGATATTTCATTTACACTTGACTTTTTCCTTGTGTCAATAATTATGTTAACTTCTTAAGTATTTGTGGAAAATTTTTTACATTGCTGAATCCACGTAATCATATTATATTTATATCAACACTTTTAAGTGCATTAGATCAGCGGTCGTCATGACATGTGAGAGAATAAGTGTCAGGAAGTATAAAATTAAAATTGAGAACTTAGTTATTCCACTTGGTTTATCATTAACGTGACGCGTTTCGCCTCATTAAGAAGCATCTTTAGACTGTCAGTCTGTCTATTTTCATTTTATATTTAAAATGAACTTACCGCCGAATCCATAGAAAATATTAAAGCAGGAAGTTGTTGGGAAGCCATCCCCAAGTAAAGTGTTATATTATACAAATTTTAGGAGGCTGTTATGGGTCAATAAAAGGGCCCACTTCCCCAACAAATGGTTGCTGTGGAGGAAGCACAACTAACTGTGATAATGCTGGCTTAGTCGGCCCTGGCCCCTCGAGAAACATTGATATAGAAGATTTAATATCTCCAAGTAACAACAGGTATTATGAATATATTCAAAACTTTTGTCAGTGTGGGGCATGCTGCATACATTGATTGAGCTTGATTGACCTTATTTTCTACCTTTAATGGATTCATTATCATTCATATTGGTGCCTTATCTTATTTATAAATAAACACATTCACCAATATTATAAGTTTTTTAATGGCTCCGTTTCTGTTTTTGCCCGAATTTCCATTGTGCAGCCCTGTTTTTTTGCGACCATAGCGATAAAGCTTTTTTGACTCGAGGCACATTTGTTGGCCAATCCTCTCTTTTAGCTAAGCAGCCAACTCGTACGTGTTAAGTGCCCCCTGGTGCGTAGTTTTAATTTAATTCTTAGCTATATATTTAAAAAAAAATAAAACAATTCATTTGTACTACTTCCACATATTTATAATGATCAGAACCGGTTTCGCTCATCACGAGCATTATCAACGAGAGATTATCAGTTGATAATGCTCGTGATGAGCGAAACCGGTCCTTATCATTATAAACATGTGGAAGTGGTACAAATGAATTGCTTTATTTTTTAAAATATAATGCCTTTCCACTAAGAATTGACAGTTAACACCTTCAAAGTGCTGAGCTATATATACTATTCAGAAAAGATAGACAATATTATGTCATCTCACGTATCGAACATAATGTTTATTTAAAATTAAATCATTTAAGGTACTAATTGTGTTTTTAGGTAAAGGAGCTTACTTGGTGTTGTTAATTAATCCATCACCCTTAAACCATTACATGAAGCCCATGTAATTAAGCATTATCAATAAAATTTCAATGCATTTATTTTAACGACTAATTAATGACACCACATAACCTTTTCTAAAAACAATATTAGTACCTTAAATGATTTAATTTTCAATAAAAACTATGATGTTTGAATACGTGAGATGACATGATATTGTCTATCTCTTCTAAACAGTATATATAGTTAAGCTAAAATAAGTTTAACTATAGTTCTGATGATGGCGTCAAGTCTAAATATCTATCAACTACCTAATAAAATTTTGTAGAGCTAAATACTTTGTTATTTTATAATATTTATTTAATCCCATAGTAATAATTTAACATAATGTGTGCAACTGTGGAACCAAAATATATCGTAATACTAAAAAATACGGAAAATTGTGTCATTTAAATAAAAGGACCTGTAATGTTACAGTATTTAACTTATTTCTTGTATGCATTCAGAAATTGCATATGTCCTGGAGGAGTTGGCACACCGTGCGCCCCCAACTCTACCGAAGCTTGTCCTTATATGGAAGGCGTCGAGCGTGCTGCTGTCGCTTTAGGACTGTCCCCGCCGGAGCAGTCGGCAGGACGCGGCGGTCAGCTGATGAGGCATACTGTGCTCATTGTTGCTTATGCTGCATCCATGTTTCTGGTTTGTGAAATAATTATATTTTTTTTGTGAATACATTGTATAAGCGGTCCTGTCTCAAGTTTATTAGAGTCCGCTAATGCATAACACGTTTGCATCGAACGTAATGATTTTTGTATTTACTCCACACACGTTTATTATGTTGGTTGAAAGAATAAAACTTGAATCAATAAAACAAAATTCAAGCTACTAAAACTGTCGACTACTGACATTGTTGATGTTTGACAGATCGACTTATAACAGCAGTGAGCATGTGTAAATACAAAAATTAATGCATTCGGCATAAAGGTAATGGGCATTAGGACGGCTGATGTTTTTGTCGAATCTTTCATTTATGAAAAAAAATTTCTATAGGGTCTGGCATATACAACATGGAGTCTGGTCTTGGATGAGACGACAGGGATATATGTGGAACTGAAATTCTTGGATATTACTCTTAACTATGGCCAAAGTTTGGTTCTTTGGGCCACCTTCGGTATTGATCCACAAGAATTGATATTACCGATTGCAAAGCTGTGGAGGCGTGTATGGTAATTATAATTTTATTCAAAAGCTAAGATTCAAGCAACTTACAACATCTATCTCTAAAATTCTGAAATTATTCTTAACTGGGAGAAGAATAAAAATTTTATAAATAAAAATTAACAAAACATTTAGCAGGGACCCGAACCATTATTTTTTCCTTTCCGGTTCGGTAAAAAAAATATGTATCGGTTCAGTTCCGGTTTTCAGTTCAGCTCGTATTTAAATCACTTTTAAGGTGCTAACTTTTCTCTCAATTTTTGGTGGAAAGGCATTATATTTTAAAAATAAAACACAATTTGTTAGTAATGATGAGGACTGGTTCGCTCATCGCAAGCATTGTCAACTAATAAAAATACAATTTATTAATTAAATCTAGCTTTTATCAGCGAAACATATTCCTTAAATCGTAAAAAGTGAAAAAAAAATTATGTATCGGTTCGGTTTTCATTCTGGCCAAAATAACAATTTTTGGTTTGGTTA
This sequence comes from Himalopsyche phryganea, assembly GCA_022494535.1. Taxonomy (NCBI): domain Eukaryota; kingdom Metazoa; phylum Arthropoda; class Insecta; order Trichoptera; family Rhyacophilidae; genus Himalopsyche; species Himalopsyche phryganea. The sequence continues at coordinate 669,083 of JAGVSL010000127.1, read as the reverse complement.
TAATAAAATAGTTATCAACTATATTACATAATGCTTGTGAATGTGATATAAAGTTTTTACCTCAGTATAACCGAGCTCTATAAAGTAAATGATAGTTGAATGAATAAATAATAAAGAGAGATTTTAAAACATCGAAAACTTGTGATGACATTACTGGTAAAATTCGATGCCCATATTTGTTTTTGTAGCTATGGTGCTGATGTCCTTACTTTAACACCACTTGACCAGCTCACATTTGAAACAAAACACGTCTGTGAACAGTTTATTACGCATCATTTAGAAAAATGCAAGGAGGCCATCGCTAAAGACACCAGGTATTCATTATTTTCTTACCGTTATCAAAATATCATTAATTTCTGTATATCTTCCAGAAAATTTCAATGTTTTTTTTTTGGATATAGTTTAATTTGTTTTATGCTTTGGTGGACACAACGCCTATAGATTTCGACGCCACATTGAGGTAATATCACACAATAATACACATCTACGTGTTTCCTTATATTTTGTTACAACGCCTATAGACTTCGTAATTTCTATTAGCGTATTATACAGTTTCTACTCTTGTGTCACAGCGCATGAACATCTCTACCTTGAAATAAAATTCTCAATTATTTATATTAGAAATTCAGCATGGACATTGATTTTCGTTGTGGTACCTAGATACACATTATTAAATATGATCTGACAAGATGTTGACGTTTATAGACATTGTGTCGGATCACTGTATCAAAATTATATGTCACATTTTTGTATAAACTTTGTAAGGGGAATCATTAAAAGTAATTTAAATTATTACTAGCGACTATAAAAAAAAGTAAACTTTTTACAATATGTCATATTATCACCTCTAATGGAATATAGTGTCCACTGAAGGTTAAATGATTCATGTGAAATCAACAGATGGCGAATGAAAACTTACCATGGAGTATTCCGTGGCTCCTGCCTCACTCGTTGGTTGTGCGGTGTCGGCCTGGCGAGAGATTCCATGGAAGCGGAGACCTACGGAAGACATCTTTTGGAAGGACGACTCATTTCTCATATTAACAACGCTCATCATTTCCACGATTCACCTCTTCTATACACCTTCATCTAAATGAAGTAGGTACATTATTAGTTGTTTGCCTCCCAGTAAATTGTATAATTTGTTGCTTATAACTTCTCAATCTTAACATTTCATATGCACATCACTTTTTTTTACTGTTACGATACTACAAAATTAAGTATTTGATACAATCGTGAATTTCAATAAAAATATATAAATATTGAAACTCGCCATAAACTGTATCTGTATGGAAATTGACGCGACCCGATTAAATTGTGTTAAGAAATGTGACTCCAATGTATTCTGACGTAATTTACCAATCATAAGTTTGGATCGTGTTGATCATTAAAATAATATTATTTATTCTTTTTCAGTTAAAGTGCCGGTCTGTAACAAAAAGGTGCACAAGAATCCTAAGTATTTGTTATTATTATATATGAGTAATTAAAAATAAGTAAATAGTCCTATTGAGTGAATATATTTTATTGCTGTTATTGTATTTTTACGTATTGGTATACTCTTTGTGACTTTACCACTTTTTACCAATGATTATGTGATATTCGTGAACTGTTAGGCTTGTTAGGATATTGTTATTTTTTACTTGTTATTTGTAAAACAAAGAATGTTTTCATTTGCATAGTCTTAAAATGTTCCTCATTTTTTTTTTTTTTTAGATAGGTAACTTTTACTTGTCATTTGTGCCGGGCTATAATTATTCACATATACTAAGAAAAGGTTCTAATTCTAATTCCAGTGATATCAATGTAAATCTGGCTTAAACACGAATTTAAGGTTAATGTAAGTTACATTAGTTATGTATAAATGAATTATCAATACAGTTAAAACAAAAAACATGATAATTTAAACTTATTATCGTTGTGGAAGAATATTTCGGACTCGACAGGACTAAATAATATTTGGTTTTTCAGTTGGTTTGGCAATGTAATTTTACACCAACGGTCAATGCAAAATTTATAAATTTAAGATCTCCTATATGGGACCAAAAAATTCCGTGCTCGAAAATTTCTTTAATATGACAATATTAATTGTTTCAATTTACTGGTTTCGGCTGTGTAGAAATAAAGATTGGCCCACCTCTCAATATTATTTTATAGTTATTGTGATCTTGAGTACTTGTTTCTTCATCAAAGTAGAATTGTTAGTTTTTTAAGGTTTTATTCGTAAACTACTCTTTCACTCAGAGAATTTTGTAAATAATATACTGAATATCATTGTGTAACTATTTATTATCGCTGGATGGAAAAGTGGCCTATAGTTAAACAGTGACGATTTTAACTAATCAATAAATACCATATATAATATAATCTAGTTATTAATAAAAATATACATAATCAATATAATTATCATAATATCAATAAATTTAATGTGTAATTTGTCATTAAATACATTTACACAATTGCAAGATTAAGTATTCTTCAATTCACTTACAATGTGCATATTTTAATTAAAGTTGAAAAGAAAACTTATTGTAAAGAAAGGGTTACGTGCATGCCAAATTTGAATAATTTAAGAACTCGAATAATCATCAATGGAAGTATGATGTCATGCCTAATGTATCATTTTTTACTCTCATAAACCATGTACAGTGCAATATATAAGAAAAACTAAATTTTTCTCAATTTTTTTGGATACTTTCTGTTGTAATGTACAAATTAATTAGTTACATAACCCAATTTTACAATGTATCAAAAAGACTTTCAATCAAATTACACATTTTGATTGGGATGTTAAAAAACAAATTGAAATATAATATAATATATCATAGTTTTACTAGACTTATATTAATTCTAACATATTTTGTGTAACAAATCTTTGATCTGATATCAATAAAACATTTTAAATCATCTACACAACATGCATATAATAGTATCTTACCATCAGTGCTGCAAAAATTAATTTTATCAATAATTTACTGAAGATACATTTTAAAATAAAACTGTCAAGTATTATTTATGATTGCATCAATTCAATGTGCACAGACACTTGTGATTACATATAGATCATTGCAAAGAGTAATATATTTACAGAATATTTTATATAATTAGCAACTTATATATCCATAATATTATTGTTTAATAATATTGAGATTCATGCAAACAATTAAAGAAATTTATGGAATGCTGTTTGCATTGTGAATATTTTCCGTAGGTTTCTGTGGAAATCACACTATCACGTATTCAGGGGCATGGCAAATTATTTTACCACAGAAAACATGTTTCTAAAGACTTGAAAAGCAAATTAACTGAAAATCCATCAAATCACAATTCATTGTGTACCTATTTTGAAACATTTTTTTCAGCCAATTGATCTTAAACAATACTCCCTACCTTTTTTCATAGAATGATTAGAATCCTTATTTGGACCCATTTGTATCTTTTAGCAAGATTCAAAATTTGATATCAATGTTGTTTTTGTTTACTGTTTCTGCTTCCTATAACTTATTGATATGCTGTATGGACTGATGTAATATTGTTAAAACTAATTGATAGCAGCTGCTGCGGATGCAAATGGGTTAAAAAAATGAGTCCATGAAACGCCATTTGAGAATATGAAGTTTTTTAGTTATCACACTGTTATTTCCTTAAAACGAAATGCCTCTTGCCACTCTGTTTGGCGCATCCTTGTAAATATTATTAACTTAAGTTAAGATTATGGCTAGATCTGCAAAATGTTTTATAGACCAATGATTATCCTTATAAACCAAAATGATGATTGATCATATTGTTTTTGAAATTAAATTATAAATTAGTTAAGTCATAATATTTAGCTTTTGGCTTCAAAATGAGCAGCTTTTTGAAAATATATAAATTGTTGTCTATGCATAAAATATGGATATCTTCAAAACTATAATATTGGTGTATATTAATTAAAAATGCTTCAATTATACAGTTGTGAAAAATATTTTACAATCTTTCTGATTTATTATTATTTGTGTTTATTAGTATTTATTGAAGATATTGGCCAAAACCAGTGTATTTTATTTGAGATATTAATTTATATTTTGTCTCAGTATTCCTCTTCATTTGTTTTGTTATTTACAAATTCATATCATAAATATAGCACAGTGGTCGGCAACCCTGTCACAGCCAAGAGTTATTTTAATAAACCGGAACCGTGTTATACAAATTATACAAATACGGCAGCATTGCAACACATATCTGCTCTTTGTCGTAAGCAAGTCATTCGGGGTGCCCATTTAAAAAAGATGCCGACCACTAATTTAGCAGATGATGCTATAAAAATAACCATTTATCAATACTATCTTGCTTTTGCAGCTTACATTATTTTTCGTATTCAAAGTAATTATTCACTACTCTGCAAACAGACAGAAAAATTATTTTGCATATTTTTTATAACTAGGCAATAATTAAATTTGTCATCAAATACTATTTAAATCTATTTTAAAATAACTTAAATCAATCAATAATGAAAGCTGCGATAAGATATTAGTAATTTTTGTAGAATTTCAGTATTCTTAACAATAATTATATATTTTAGTGTAATCTCAAAACAAAATTAACATCAAGTACAGTGGACAGATGGATAGTGAAAAAATTACAGTTAATGCAAATATTAAATAAATATTCTTTTCCCTTAGCTTGTTATATGATAACAATATTTATTTCTTTATTTTCATTTCGAAGGTGTGATATTTCTTCATCTTAAATGTAAGCTATTTGTTTTAAAACATGAACAAAATTTAAATCCCAACTTCTCTGTGTTTAATTTGTATTTCATTGTATAAATTCAATTTTAATAATATATCCTCTCAGGTATGAAATTGGAAATATCTTTTTTGAAACTTCTTCTCAGTATTTTCTCAGAAAAGTACAATATTTTCTATGTTTTTATATATTTTTTAGTTGCTGCTAAAGACTCATAATTAATCTTGTGATATAATAAAATTGTTGACACAATGTGATGTAACATAATGTATCAAATTATAAAATATATATTATATTTGTTGCAATTGGAAATTCGACTTTGATTTTTAATGAACGAATTAAAAATGAATTTTATCCCATACAGGGCCAGAATTACTAATAAGCTAATTAGGCTGAAGCTTGCCGCCTCAATAGCCTCCATTGAAAAGTGATTGTAGAGGACGAAGCAATAATGCTGGGAGCGGGCATTGCCGCTTTGTTTTTTTTCAACTTCAGAACCATGATGCATCAAAACAACAATATAATATTATAATATGTATTACATACACTTCCTGGATTCTAAAAGCAACTTAATTTTTAAATATCACTAATAAAAACATAATGGTTTTGGTTCCATGGTGCACAAGTCAATGTTACGATTACGGATGTCACAGCCTCAAATCCCAGTACGGACAGTTTCATAAAGTGATTTTTTAATTGATTTATGGATTCTGTTTGAAGGTATGCATGTTTCTGATGTCTAAAATTCCCTCCCACCCATCCGATCCTAAAAACGAGGTGTAGCAAGTTCAACTAACCACTAGTCCTATCCTTATATCCCTACTCTCATCGAAAAAGAGAGACTGATTAAATAACCAATTCTGCAGAAAAATGGCATATGCTTCACATTGGGAGCGGACATGGTTTAAAAAATATAACAAACAAAGTCGTACAATGACAATCAAAATCATTTAATGAAGGTATATTATGCATTTTATTCTGAAGTATCATCATCAAAACTGCTTCATATCTATTCAAGTTTCGATACAATGACATCTATTAATGAAAAAAATTGTTAAATGTTTTTTTTTATTAACATTCGTTTAATTCAGTGATGCACAACTGCGGCCCAAGATGGCATTTGTTGCGACCCAATAGAACAAGCAATAAGTAGTAAAATTATATAACTATTAAGTTGAAAATAATGAAATGCATATTTCGTTTCATTATTTTCCAACACTTTTACCCTTGGCGGCCCGTGAAAAATTAGAAAATGGATTATCTGGCCTTTCTATCAAATAGGTTGTGCACCACTGGTTTAATTGATAAAATGTAGCTAATCAGAATTTAAAAAAATATGTAATACTATCATAAAAAATATAATATAATTATATTCTAATAACCTTTACTGCATAGCGCGCCAGTGGAGTGATCAAACAGAGACTTTTCAATAAATTTATTCATCTCAACCAAAATGTCATACATATTTTTGAAAAACATACTGAACACTTACGAAAATAAATAGATTAATTTCACGGAACCTTTTCTCGAAGTTTAGCAAAGGTCCATTCAACAGTTGCTATAACTCTTAATTAGTCATGAATGTCTAATGAAAGCTGAAAAAAATTAAAAAAACAATATTGAGCAGTATTTTGTGTTATACTTTTGTACGTAAAACTTTATTTTATATCTCACTTTTTTAGTTTCAGAAAATACAATAAAACCATATGCAGATCACAGGCTTTGACAAAGAACTTCATACAATAATCTAAACTGCCTTAAATTGACTGTTGTTTATTCTCTTTTCAAGCAATTATCGTAATTTTAATTTTAGTACCTACATAAATTAATCTACTTTTAAATATAATATGCCAATTTTATTTCACCACAGCAAATCAGCGTGACAATCATTGGTTACTACAATATTGTATTTTGTCTATGTTATCTCAAATATTAATGGTAGTAGATGGATGGATGGTAGATAAATAATAATATTAATATTTTAAACTACCGACCGGTCGGTAAGATGTCGCTATCTGACCGTTAGAAAGTTGAAAGTCATTTTCGACATTTATAAGTTAGCCCATTCCACCGGAATTACAAATTGCTATACCTTTTATAATAAATTCTATCAAGTTTGAAATAGCGGTTTAAAAATAAAATGGAATGTGTGGGTTGGCAAGTTAGGCATTAACAAAGATAAATTTTATAGCAAAATAAACTTTTCGCAGGGCAATAATAGTTAAGAGTATGAGCATTTGGCATGTCGCCTGCCTGTATTGGCCGCAATAATCATGAATGCAGTGCAATGCGAATTTTACAATGTTCAATATAATTATTACCCAAAAACCGCAGTGATGTGCCGAAAACGTAGCGAAACAGCATTAAATTCTATACGTATCTAAAAACTTCAACGCTATTTTTACCACGGTAACAAAATTTAAATTCAAAATAATGAGACCGTAAATTTTATTTTGAAACATGTCCGCTTCCCTTATAAAAAACCATCAATGAAGCATTTTAACGAGAACTGGACGTAAGTTAGTCAATCAAAGAGGGTAAAGATAAAAGATGGGGTTAAGGTAGGAAACTACTAGTGCATAGTTTTTTAATAATTCTACTTATGATCCGTTTTCAGGATCGCAGAGGATATACAGAGATGAGATTTTTCGATTTTTTTTCAATTTTGTTTTCGTGTGTAAATTAGTTTTATTTGTAACCTAACCTAACTCCATCCCTATATCATTGACTTCTCTGAAAATAGATGTCAAACGACTAACTTACAGTCACTTAATCGTTAAACAATGTTTAAATGCACAATGAAGAGTTCATAGGCTCCGAATTGGGAACAGGCATACCTAGTCAAAAAAATATTTTATACGTATTTATGTAATACCTTTACTAATACGTAAGATTTTATAGAAAATAAATTTTATCAAAACTATGTTTCTTGAACGGTAGCAGCTAACTCAATGCGAATCGTCAAAATATAGTTTTTGTTAGATTACAATCTTTCAATGAGGCGCTGGGCGCCAGGACGCTGTAATAGCTTCAGATGCAATTAAGGGGTGGTGAAAAACTATAAAAAGAAGATTTTGAAAAACCATTCTTACGTGTGTAGTATTTTGTGTAACATCAAGCATAAGCCGAAATATGATGGAAGTCTTGATTAATAAGTATGTGCTGTAGAAATAAAGATAGGTATGTAGTCTGGTCCAAACATATTAAAAATAGAATTTAGATAAAAGAGCAAAAACCCAGATTACTTTTTAGTCGTATAGAAAAGCTAATAAGCCGTTTAAAAATGTATCGAAATAAATACCAATTAAGGTATCAAAATGTAAAAAAAATGATTTGATTCTGTTTGATTGATTTGATTCTACAAGTTCTTTAATTCTCTAATCTTTTGGATGTTAGTAGTACATAAAAGTATGCAAATTTGTTAATCCATTTTTATTTTTGTTCGACTATTGAAGATAGATTGTCGGAGGGGTTGAGTTTTTACCATCGGAAAAGGAGACGGCAGGTTTAATAAGTTTGGGAACCTCTAAACTAGACATTACATTCAAGCATAAAATTTATATAAAATATCATCTAAATGACATACATTCAGGAGAACTCGTGATACTATGTGAATATTATAATTGTATTCTATGTGCAACTAGCGACCGCGGAAGCGTTGTTTTAAAATTTCCTACGGAAATTCCGATGAAATTATTCGTGCATAACCAAACAAAAGTTGTCAAAAATAACATAATACTATCCAATGGAAGATATACTATTGATGCTATCATGATTAGTGTACTTTGTTAAGTTCTATCAACAACAAAAAATGTTTTATTATTGTTACCACCGATTTATTGTGTACATTATTAATATAACTTACATACTAAATCGGGGGCTTAGATTCACTTGGACCTATCTACAATAACATAGTTTTGAGATCGACACAGACAAAGAAGATATCATATATTATGTTACTCCACTAACATTTGTTAAAAGGAACGTACATATTTTATTATTATTTATGGCTTGACATAATTGAAAAAATCCTATGTATATAAAAAATAATCTAAAGGAAAAACAGATAATATGTCTTAGTAGCATTTTTTTGTAGATAATATGTCCAACAATGTCTTGTAAATAGTTACATGTGCGGGATAGCGCTTTTTGTCATTAATAAATATGAAACCATACTTAACTCAAAACATGCAATTTTGTAGTTAGGCCACTGTGATCCCATGGCTCCGAAACATAGTAATAAAGTATCAATCTATAAAGTTGTAAAACAATTATATTCAAGAATTTAAAAATATTCTTACATATGTATATTTTTCATCATAAATGCCGTCTTCATATTAATTACTATTTTTAATCCCGTTATGATGCAAGTAAAATAGGTCTACAAATTTCAAATACTATACATCTTAAGTATAATATGAGAAAGTAGGGTTTTGGAAGACATAAGTTAGACATACGTTTAATAGATAATTCGTACCATTTTATAGAGCTGAAACAAAATAAGCGCATTGGTGTTTTTGAAATGGCGACATTTAAGGTTTTTTTAACCGATTTTTCCAATATAATTTGTTTATTTCATAAAAGGGGAGCGGATTGAGTCTGGGATTATATCACATATATATCATCGGTTTAATAAACCACTTATTATATACAAAATCGTAATATATAATAAGCGATTTAATCTTCTCAATTTTTGAGTGACACTAAGAATTATAAATTTAAATACCATATCGACTGTGGAAAGGAAAAAGGACGTAACCCACACACAAACTATATTGTCTATATACCAAACAAAACATGTATTAAATTGTATACATTGTGATTATCGAAATAAAATATCTTGAAAAGATGGAGGGATAAGTTTTGCCTTTCTATAGTCGATATATTATATATAAATATAGTGTATTAGCTAGTTTAATGTGAGTTATATACAATATTGTTTGGTGTGGGTTACGTCCTTTTTTCTTTCCAAAGTTGATATTATATTACAAACAATAAATAAAAAATGATAATAACGCATAAAGTAAATAAAGTAATTTTAGGTTTATTTTTTGGTTACTTATTTAGTTCTCAAAGTCTTTTCAACCTCGAAAATGATTTTATTTATGATACAAATTAATAAACGATGTCTTGAAATATTTACAATGAAGATCAGCAATTTCGAGGTTTTCAGTTTGTATGAATGTCTCCAAAGTGTGGCTACTGATTGTCCTCATTCAACGTTTTGACTGATGCCAGAAAAAAATAAATTGTTGTGAACGAGCAGACAATAAAAAAAGTTTTGTTATAATTTAAATATTTTGTTTAAAATACAACTTTTTTTATAAACATTACTTTATAAGTTTTTTGATATATGTACTTATTATGTAATATGCGTAGTTACAATAAATAACCAATTAGTTATTTTGGTATGCGTAAAACTGCTTAATTTGTCTCGAGCGGCAATCAGGTCAGTCTTTCATGCTCGTGTCAAAATAACATTTTCCATTCGATTGATTCTTCTTTCTTCCTCCAAGTTTGTTGAAATTTCACAAACGATTCATTCGCACTTTGCAGTTACCGCCCCATTCTTGTCGAAGTAAAAAGAACAAATCTCTGCGTGCTTATTATATGAAGTATGTAGGTACTACAATATATACTGTGCCATGTGGTCACAGTAGCGCCACACTGATCCGATATCGAAGGGTCTTTATTCAAGGAGTGTAAATTTAAAATTCTTTTCTGATACTCAATATTCGAATTTTTGATTGGACTCCCTACTGATCACCCATTTATTAAATAATTATGCAATCTTCGAATTGTAAATCTAGATTCACACCTTTTCAAGGGTTTGCGACTGAAAATCACTTGGGAATTACTTGTCATCTCAATATACGTAGTAATTTATTGATTATGCCCAAGATACTCTCGCATCAATCATGCTTCCTTCATTATTTTGATAAAATGCACCGGTGTGATAAATATTACCGAGAGAAAATATCGCCATTCTGTCAATCAGACTCATTATTTAAAAATGCATTTATCTTACTTACTTAAAAGTAAAGAATCGTGCCCCAAGTGAAATACTGTTGCAGCTTCGAAGACGTTATTTTTCAGGGATGGGTATTTAAGTTATTCCTGTATTAGGAATTATAATTTAATAATTTTTGCTATTAGAAAAGGTCGTAATAATTCCCAACGGATAAGGCATTTGGTATTATTAATATGCCATTCACTAATTTATAAATGTACTTAGCGTAAAAGTGTACTGCTTACAGTTAACAAAGTAGTCAGCAAGTAAATTTTCCGAATAAAAATATCCACTTATGTATCAAATAATTAGTACTTAATATTATATTATCTACATTTTTCGGATTAGAATTAATATAAGTTTTCATGGGTTTATTGAGTTATACACACTGTTATTACTTTTCGTATTACACTATTTTCAATTAAATTGGCTTACCACGTTGGGAGAGTCACATAATTGTGTACCGCAAATTTTTTCTCGTCGATAATGCATACTGGACTTTCTGAACGCGTCTGAAAATGTATGTTGTACGGTGGAATGAAAACTATAAAATCTTCACCAGCAACTATTATATATTCAAAACTCAATAGTTTAGTTAAGCTATGTACATATTCAAACAAATATAATTTCGGTTTTTCTATGCTTTACCTAGATATTACAAAATATTCTTAGACTATGCTCAGATCGTTTCGAACAGAGGTTATTAATGCAATATAATAATTATTAAATATGTATTGTTTGTAATAAAGGCTCTGGAGTAGTGTTACAATCAAGGCTAGTGGGGCAGTTCAATTGGAACAAGACCAAAAGGAGGAATCGTAAACCAAAATGGATAAAAAGACCAAAAATACCAATGCACATTGCTCGCATACATATGCACACAGAGCTTGCAGTAGCATGAGCACATTATTTTATACCCTCACACAATCAAATTGCACATTTCACGTGTGGAAGGTTCCAATAGAGTAGACTACTGCTGGAATTATCCAAATGTACCTAACTAAATAAAAGTCAATGTCTCCTCTAATTTTTTGTTACTGTGCGCATACACATCGTTTTTTTTTAGTTTAGAATAAGTCTTCCATTATTCACTACGAGTGCACTAATTGTATTCATGTTTAAAACTACAATGTGACTTCTATAAACTGACTGATGCGTCATTGTGGTCGTTTAGGGCAGTGCTCTGCAACCGGTGTGCCGCGACACACAGGTGCGCCGCGGGACTATGCTAGGTGTGCCTGGGCGCAATTCGTCCTAAATGAGAACAAATCGAAAATTTTCATATTAAAAAAAATAGAGCTATTTAGTTTCTATGATTTCCGATTCGCAAAAAGCTTCCAGAGTGGAATACCAACACCGGTGAGGACATTTTCCGAGCAACAGACGATTTTTTCAAAGGTTATGTATGATATGACAATCCATACAATTATTATAAGAGTGTTTGCACGGATGGTGCAAGGGAAATGATGGAAAACAAAAAGAGTTTTCTCTGTTGTGAAAAACAAAAAAAATCTTACGGATGTCTCGGGTTCAATTCCCGATGCGGACGGTTTTTCATAGATTGATCATTAAATCGATTTGGATTTCACGTCCTCCCTCGGGGCGTAACGAGAGCGATTAGCTAACCACTAGTCCTTTCATAGCCCTAACCCGAAAAAGAAAAGAGAGGTTGAGCAACTGAGTGACAAGCAGTTCTCGTAGAAAAAAATTCTGTCAAGATACCTCCATTAGGAGACCATATGCTCCACATTGGGAGCGGACATGGAAAAAAAAAAAAAAAAAAAAAAACGGTTTTACAGTATTTTAATACATAAATCAAATTAATAAATGTAAATATTGATTATAAAATTAACATATATTTTTGTTTGTGGTGTGCCGCGAAATTCTAAAAATGGCTTAGGTGTGTCGTGGATGAGAAAAGGCTATGGAGCACTGGCTTAATTTGCAACATCATATGGTTATCGGGATATTCTCGATTCCTCTTTAGATTCAATGCGGAGTAGAATAAACAAGTCAGGGTGGATTCTCAGTATACGGATAAACAGGATACTTAATATCACTTAAGTTAAGTAACTTTAAACTAAGCAACTGCTCGAGGCATCGACTGCAGAGCCGTCAGCTTAGTCCCGGTTAGTCGCATTCCAGACCCTTTAAACAAAAGAGGCTGACTTTTGAATTTTTTATCTCTTTCAATAATTTTATTTTTGTCATTCTCTTTCCAGTCGCCTTATCGAACGGTTGTTCGTTAAGGTGAGGCGCCGGCCGGCTCCGGGGCCGATTGGATCGCCACCTTTATCTTCGCTTTGTCAAGCGCTCCTATTTCCAACCGTTTTGTTTTTATATATTGTTAATTGATAATCGTGTCTAAACTGTAACTTCAATGTTAATGTAAACTGGTGTATTTTTATCAACCACTGCCCCGAATAAAAGAGATTAACTGGACCGAACTGGCGTTTGTACTAAGATCTTCCCCCCCCCTATCCTGGATACTGATAACCGGTGAACCAGTCCTTCGCCCACCTTCAACCCGGCTGTCTCATATTATATGTGTGTACGTTAGCCCAGTGGTAGAGTACCTATACGCCATATAACTTTGCATTCCGACTCTAAGGTCCAGTTCTAGGAATTAGGATCACGGGATCCATACATACTAAGGTACTGACACGCTCTGTGTACTATATTTACATAAAGCGTATCAGTGTAGTGATAAGTGCAAAGTTATACGGCGTCAGGAGTCGGCATGTTTTCTTATATGAAAAAATATGTACTTCAAATTGTCGCATACCTTAACTGTGCTTAGCAAATTGTAAATAATGTTATTTTAAATTGTCCAAACATTGCAGTCACCTAAAAAAGAAATAACCAACAAAGTATTCCGCTACAATTTGTTATTCGAATAAGGTGATAAAAGAAGTTTTTTTCCGATGAAAATAAAATAAAATAAGAAATTTTACAATAAACGTGACTCAACGACAAAAAGTTAATGATTTTAAAGGCATCCAGATGGCGGTGATGAAATTATTTTCGTATTTTTTATCACCCGAAGACCTGAATTGTTCATTGTCAATGTAGATAGATGGGTGCTTATGCTGATTTTTTCTCGTTTGGGGTATTCCCACATTGATTTTGTCTGTTTTTTTAGAAATTGTCTAATTTCTTAATAGCCGTTATATTGCTGTTATTGATATTATTCATGCTCACATAGCGTATGTTTACTTTCCAGTCTTTATGAACAATAGCGATAAAATACAATTTATTAAAGGGACTCATAACATATCTTATTTATGTAGTTGAGTATGATAAAAGGTAGCGAAATTTGTTATTTCATGGAACCTTTGTGTATCGATATAGCTCTTTTGAGGATACTTCTTAAATGGCCGAAAAAATTGAATAAAAAATGTGTAATGTCATTTAAACTATAATGGCGGACCTGCAGGGGTGGTAAGTATTTTATAATACGTCTGTAAAATATTATATTTCTACACATATCTTTCCAAACGAATATACAAGTGGAATAATTCATTTTCCATTATGACGAATGTTTTCACGAATATTTAAGCAAATTTTAAGAAATAATATTTATTTTTAAAACGTGGTATAAACCAAAAGATTGAGCCCTGAAATTTATCTGGACTATACAGGCTGCACAAATATTAAAATCATAAAAAAAATTTGCCTGCGACGCATACTTGCTTCCCCTATTGCAACATATTTTAACAAATTTGCAAATGCGTCCGCGCCATATTGACATATGAGTTGGAAACTGCTGCAATATAAGGCAGCATTCGTTATAAATTATAATTTACCACGCCTTTATTTTCCTGAAAAGTGTTCAACTAAAAGTGAATAGAAAATATTATAAAAATCAAATTTATAAAATAAATAATATGGAAATAAATAATTCATCGATTGAATAAATTATTTTTGAATCATAATATTGTCGATGTTCATTTATTTTTAAAACTTTTGTCTTCCATAACTACATAAAATTAATATGTAGCGTGGTTTAAAAGATGGCCAGGATTATTTTTTTTATCATGATTTTTAAAACATGAAAACAAAATAGCTCAATCTAAAATATAGCGTTTCATAAAATATATAATGAAGAATCACCTCTTATTTTAATTTTCGCTATTGTTAGAGGATCGTGACAACCGGTAGTGAAATAATATATCATAACTCATCATTGCCTTACTTTACAGATGTAGACAATGAAGGCGTACAATGAAGTTTGCGAAGGGTATTAAACTTAGTTATCGCTTTCTTGCATTGGTTTATTTCAGCATTCAGTACGAAAGAATAATACATCAACCACGATCGTAAGACAGTTGAATGCATAGCAAATATATTAACAACAATAATATAACATCATCCATTTTCCAGAGATACGCCCACAAAATAATGGGTCATAAAGAGATAAAAAAATGCATAGACTGGTTCGCCATCTAGAACCAAGAAGAAGGCTAGAAATCAAGACATCGAATGATGTTATGAATAATCAGCAGAATAATATGAGAAGACCCCGGATCGAAGAGAGGCGAGCGGCTGGTTATCCGGAGTCCTGGAAGGGCTGATCTCAGACAAACACCATTTCAGATCCGGTTAAAAACTTATTTATTTTCCATTCAAGATGCAGTGGTTTAATATTTCACAAATATATAAATCTTAACACATAAAATTGATTCTACATTTACATTTACTTAGCAACTGAATTTACTTTAAGTTATAATCCAAATAACACAACGAATTTAAATTAAATCCAACGCAAATCAAAACACAAAAACAAACAGTTCACATGTCACCTCCGCTGCCACGAGACCGCAGCTCGTCCCACTCGGCGGATCGTAATCGACTGTCTACAAAAATTCAAAAAAACTCCGTGCAAAGTTGGAGCTACCCTTTTCCGTAAAAATGGACTCGTCCAGCGGCCAAAGCCGGGGGCTCTTTTTTAACGCCTGGCAACAAGAAAAAAACCTATACTGCGAAATATTGCTGTTTGCCGCAGGCCGATTTCAGGTCAGGACACTAATGACACTTATACTTAAGAAAAACCAGGGTGTGTCAAATAATAAAAAAAATAAATGCGTATTTGTTTCCAAAAGTACGAGTACCGTTTTCAGATAGGGTATGAATCCCGGCCATCCGGTACACATGGTCAGCATAGTTATAAAGGAAACTCGGTCGAAGAGGGATAGGAAAATTCGTTTTTATTCTTTCTCCATCCTCGCACAATTGAAATTTAAGCCTGCTGCCCAGAGTATAACTATTATATATTGCACGTTTATTCTAAAATTCAAATAATGGTGAAACGACTGTAAAGAATATATTTTTAATAAACAAATCGCTGCCTCTTCGCAATGTTTTCAGGATAAGATAAGGTTGGTGAGAGAGATCAAAAAACAACCGACACCCATGTCGTTGGACGTAATATGATATTATATAGTACATCTTTTTTTCTGGAGGTAAGCCTGGAAAGGCATTATTATTATTCATAGAAATAAAACTACATTTCTTGATACTATATCCTTTTTTTTAAATTCATAAAAAATGGCACTATAGCCAAGAAACCAGATATTAAAAAAACTCTCATGAGATCAACTAAAGAAGAAAAGATACCACAAACATTCATATCGAAGATCTCAAAAATCTAAATTTGATATACACCTTGCTAGGGTATATTTTATAACATTGTAAAATTAGTACAAATATGTGTTTTATTTTTAAAATATAATGCCTTTCCGCCAAGAATTAACAGTTAACACATTAAAAGTGATAAATTAATGTTTTTTAAATTATCATTCTGCGACACATCAAACTGAAAACGTTTGTACCATCTTACTTTCAGTTACTATAGTATTTAAAAACCTGAAAAAATGTATTTTTTCCTTTTTTAAAATACTTTTATGTGGCGTATTATCTGAATGTTATAGATTTAAATCATACACTATCATAGTCGATCAATTACTTTGGATAAGTTTGGCGGGAGAATGTCTGTAGTTAGGGATGATCGTTGAATATATATGAGAATCGATACGTGAATATATATGAAAATGTGACGCTTATTAAAACATCAGTTATTATCATTTAGATTTAAAAAAGAATTTACATCTATTTCCATTTTAATTATTGTTGCAGATTTTTTTTCATGTCATTACTTAATTTACCGGTTAAAAATAAAACGATATTCTAGTTGAACTACACGTCGCAATTAATGAAATGAAAATATTAAATAATTATGTTTGTACAAAATATATTGGATCCGTAATGCAACCATTTATGCATGCATACCGATGTTGTCTATATTTTGAAAAGAAATATTTTCGCTCATTTGCTGCAACAATGCCATTACTGGAAATCACCAATGCTAAGACAAGACAAATAAAACACAATTCATTTGTAGTACTTCCACATATTTATAATGATCAGTATTGAATTAAAATAATTTTGTGACATTATCGTGTAAGAAAACTATACTATGAATCGGGACATATATTTCATAAGGTGAAACTAGAAAAATGGCCGTGTTGACTTAAATATAGCATTTTCATCAGAAACCACAGGTGTATAAATCATATTACATTTGACAGAATAAACTCATACGGATAGCGTAATAAATAGTAATAAGTGTAATAAATATACAGTAGTAAGAGGGCAAATGTCTTCCTATAATGTTATACAACTAATCATACTATTAAACTATTCTGCAATCTATGTTACTGTTATCAATATGTTACTACAAATAGAATAAGTATTTCTGTATTTTTATCATGTGAAATAAGATTTTCGTAAAATAAAAACTACTTCGTCATCTTTCTCAATTCAGTGTTTTTGTAGTTTCGCCTTTATGATCCTTAAACCCTGAAATGTGCCAGTATAGTATTTTTATATGATATTGTTTGACAATCATTTTAATTCAAAATACAACACAAACAAACAACGTGGTAATGAATGCTTCATATATGAAGTGGATTTTGGAATCTTTTATTCGTATGTAATTACAGATATTTTAACATTTTGGAATAGATCGCCGCCAACCTTGCTGTCGACGGCTAGTGGGAAATCATTGTCACCTGTTTTTGAGTGTGAGGTAGTCCAGCATCTATGGCGTTCGATCGCGTTCCGTCTATCGACCGTCTCGGTGACGCGTTATGGCGTCTGTTTTCTCCAATATTGGTAGCTCGTCGGTGTTGCCAATCGTATTTATTCGTTTCGGCACACGGATATGGTCCAAGAAGAATCGATCGATATCGATATTTTCTTCCGATATCGCATCCCTATGACTATGTACTGCCTTTAAATTATTGGAAATGACTAATCACTTTTTGAACACGGAACGAACCGAGCGCCATTGTTTGTCGGGTGGCGGACAAGCGCGGCTAATCAACATCTCGCAGAGTGCTTTTTATGGCGGGCGACTTTGCTTTTGTCTCCAATTTTTTCTGTGTCGTAAAAGTGGTGTCACAACGCAACAGTTTTTTTAAATTAAAAATTACCTTCTGCAAGGTACACAATCATTGCTTTTATATTTCCCTTCAATTCATAAAAAAAAAACTCTTGGGGAGCTCCCGTATAATATATGACCACGTTCTATGGGGGTAGGATGGAGTCAAAAAGTTTGATAAAGGGGAGGGGGTGGTAGAAAATGTGACGTCATAAAACCAACATAATACAAATAAAAAAAATATTTATGGCATACTTACTCCTTAAAAAAATTAGGGAGAGTGGTTTCAAAAATTTGACATTTTTTGGATATGGAGGTCAGAGATTTTTGACGATAACCGGGGCGGGGGGGGGGGGGACTTGCAAGCGGATTAAATGAAAGTTTTTGTCGATAATTTAAATATTTTAAAGATTATTGATACTGTTAATTTCTAACTATAGATATCTCCATTGTATTATTACAAATTGAACAATCATATTAAATGTATAAAACAATAAGATAACTGTTGCTGGATGCAATTTGTATTAAGAGCTGCTGCTAATTATAAATAATGACTACAAACTAAAGCACGATTACTTTTTTCAAGAAACGTATTTCACACAATTTCATCATTTTAAAATCATTTTGAATTGAAAATTGTAAGCAAATCATTTTGAAACCACGAAGTCAATATTTCAATATTCTAAATTCAAAATATAATTTATGGCGAATTCCCTAACTAACTCTTTCGTATTCGACCGCACCACTATCTACCGAGGAGACGCGAGACGAGGCGTCGCTTCGGTGCAACGGAGAATGCACTTCTCGCGTATATGTAAACATACCGATCTCAAGGGTTAGTTTAGTCTGCGGCTAAGAGCGACTCGTGGTGGCAAATCCGCTGAGGATATATTACAATATTTCATTAGTACTAAAATTATTCATTTCCACGATGTAAACAATAAACTTTTAATCCTGTTTACCACCATTCCTTATATGTCACTATTAAATTAATTTTATGCCTCTCTCCAGTAGCCTTATCAAAATTAATATTGTAGTTTTAATCTTGCTATTATTCAGTATAAAATAACACAAATATACGTAGCACGTACATCGACGAGTCGAAAATCCAATGGACCAAAAGACAGCACAGCATAAAACTTGTGCCCATATTAATTTATTCCACCAAATGAATTCCAAAATTCGGTTAGGTAAGCATATAGCGATGATTTTGGTTTATATAAGAGTACTGATACTAACATTGAAGAATAAACTCAATTGACAAAAAATAGTGGAGAATACTAGAAACGTCATGCAGAGGCCAAATGCCTTACACAAGACAGGAATATAGAGAACGAGCTTATTTTGAAGTTATTATTCAGATAGACTATATCAAATATCCAACTGGTTGCTTGACATTTGTAGAAATGTTATCCGTTTATCCAAAAATGTTGTGAGATAATGATTGGGACCAAGGATAGTAAAAACTGATGAATAGTGACATTTTGCGACATTATAGAAAGTATGTCCTTTATATATAAAAGAATGTGTTTAAAGATTCCAACAAGACAATTCTGATAAAATTTATCTGTATTATGGTCGGTATTCATCTGAGCAATTTATGACTCACACCTTACTGTGCGCGCACAAAATGCTCAGATGTGTACCGGGTACCATATAATATAAGGATTGGTTTGAACCATTTCTTATTCAATTCCGAACACTTTAAATACGATCTAGGTTATTACAAAAACTGCATTGCTTTAAACCTGGGATTAGGGAACCAGGATGAATGACCCTAAGTGGGGCAAATATGAAAACCTTAGAGGTAACGAAGGCTTAATAAACTTAAAGATAATAATTTGTATCATATTCTGGATAATTACGGTTTTTTTTTTGCTTTCAAGTCGAGGGGTTCGTACACAAAAATAAATATCCGTCACCTGCTTTATCATATAAACATTCAAATCTATTTGTCTCGGCTAGGTTAAAAGTTATTAAGTTCAAACTGATTCTTTTCTGATGACATGTTTTCAAATTTAAAGTATGTAATAATAATTTTTGAAGCAATAATTTTCTCGCTCAGAAAACAAAAAAATGATCGTAAGACAACACATGTTATATTGATGAATTATCTCAAGATTTCAAATATTGAAAATTTATAATACTTATTCGTGGTAATATTTTTTTCCGTGCCACCTTTGACCGTGTCCACTTTTGGACCAGGCGTAGACGCCGCGCCGGGTCCAGTCATGGCCGGCCTTGGAGCTCGCGACTCTTTATTGTATGCACCAAGATGCAACGTTTCGTTACCAATGCTAGATGCATACTATATCGCATATTTTGTATGTTACAGTATAGATATACGGTGAGGTGACCAATATTTCTCGACAATAGAATTAATTCAAATAAAACGAAAATTAATAGTTAATAAATTAAGTTATCTACAAAGACAATCAAGCTTCTTGATTCTAATGTTAAACGAATAGTTTCCTGAAACTTGCAAGATCTTTGCTTTCGAAGTATATCAAGTCTAACCGTTAAATCTGTCCGGGGTGGCATCAAAAATATTTTCTTTGCGCATCCATATTTTTAACTTGTCAGGTTCGGTGGAAGTACGTGGCAACGTAAAACTATGAACCGAGAAGAGTGGAGGGGGTTGGGGGAGGCCTTCATCCAGCAGTGGATCAACCCCGGCTGAAAATGATGATCCATATTTCTAAACCAACTATCAACGTCCGTCCATTCCACGGAGAATCTAGGTTTCTACCTCATAAAAAAGGAAGACTAGACGGCTTTTTTGTAGCGGACACGGAGTGCGCTCCGATATTAATTAAAAAATATTTCGCATTATTGTTATGTTACACGCAATAATATAGTCTGGATATTTCGTGAAAAATATTAAGCTTTAAAAAATATACGTAAAAATATCACTTAATACTGAAATTAAAACAATCAGTATTAATCTGATTACCTAACATTATTATTATTGAACAAATGCTCTGTAAAAAAAGTAAATTTTACTTAGCACAACCCCAAACGAAAGAGGGGTGACGAACCTGCGGCCTTAAGGTCACATGATGCCTTTTGACTGAAATAAACAAATAAATAAATTTCAATGTTTTTCTCAATTTACAAAATAATATACATACATTGGTATGTATGTTTCTTGAATGCGATTTTATTTGATTTTAAAATAAATGAATTCGGCCTTCCGACGGAAAAATGGTCGTTACCCCTGGTATAGCTAAAAGAAATTTAATAACATTGGAAGACTATCGCAATATATAATAAATTTATTTAATATAGTTGAATCCAACGATTGAATGTATCAGACTCTTAGTCATTAGTAAATTAAATTTAATAAACATATTGAATGGTTGCAGCATTGTAAGGATTTCTCTATCGTCATCAGACATCGAACACGAAGTCTTGCATTGCAACTGCACTACCAACTAACTAACAACCAATGTAAAAGCTATCGTGTAACTTTAATCCGAACATTTGCACTCTTTGTTGTAATAATTATGTAGCTCGTGTAACTACCCACATATCCTTAAGTAACTCCACAAATGGACAGAGATCTTATATTATTTACAGAGACTTCATTTAATTGCTTTTATTTTTTTTTTAAATCATTAGTTTTTTTTATTCAAAATATTTTGTGGGTCCCATAGCCAAGTAATCGATGCTGTTGGTCTTTTGTTATATTCGGTTGCGTGGACGAAGTTTCAAATACCCGAATCGTTGCATGTCCATTCAGATTTGTATCCATGGATGTATATGAAGTTTTCATTCCTTCCCAACTAACTACCCTCGATCGGATCCTGTAAACATGGTGTAGAGGGGGCAACATACACTCTCCGGAAAGAGAAGTTTAGCAACTGTTTAATAACCAGTTTTCGACAAACACAATCTGTTAACATGTTTCTGTAGTTGAATGGTAAAAACGGTTGCAATTTTGTTGGCGGTTTATGGATTTTTATCCAATGACATGGATATGTGTAATATTTTCACTCCTTCATACCCTCACCCTGAAAACAGGGCGTAGAGAAAGCTTACCACTACTATATTGATTTAATTATTGGCATTTAGTTTGTAGAACTCCATCATATTAAAGTGAAAAATAGCATATTTGAAAGCTGACGTCATTAGATACATATTACTTATAATGATTTTAAACATATTTTAGTTTAAAACTTACATTTTTCCAGGTGCACACTTCTATACTTATCCTCTCAAAAAAGAAAAGATTGAGCTATTAAATAAAAACAAGTTTTCGTAAAATAACTTATTTTGTGATAATCCATAAGCAGTCTATATGTGCCACATCGGGAGCGGACGTGGCTTAAGAAAATATTAGTGTTTAGTATTTTAGTCATATAGATAGATGTAAATTTTAAATGTTCGATGCACACATAATGTCTTTTGTACAATCCATACAACATTATACCCAGTACAAAGAAAAATGATACTTTTTGAAATGTAATACTTTGCCTTCGGGTTCGTCAGCGTCATCACCATGAAAGCAAAGCACTATTAATAATTTTATTTACCGCATCTTGATGATACTCAAACCTGAAATAAAGCAAGAGCTACTGCTTCAACCACGCTACAAATCAACTACGCATCTAATTATTTCTCGGATAAATAATCCGTAACGCAGATAGACGGGGTTGGCGCAAGACAAATAAATGAGGTTTGTGTTTATGTGAGCCACAGACAATAATAACTTAGCTTATTTAAAAAACTACACTATGAAAAAAACGATATAATGAACGTTATCTTCCAGATTTTGTATAGATTAAACGATTTTTTAATGAAACGATTGTTACATTCTTAATTCTTACATATATGGGCTTGGCTGCATTTGAGTTTGACATACATAAGTCGGTATTACAAAAGTAATTGTATATATCGTCGTTGTTCTGAAAGAATACACTAACTAGAAAACACTAGTTTTGAGTACATAATTGGACTTTGAAGTTTGCCAAATGCCATACGTTTTTCATTTTGCTTGTTTGTACAAAACTGTAAAAGTATAATTTATAAAAATAAATGTGTTCTGTCAAACGGTAGTTTAAAATCAGGAACATTTTGATACAACTGACTTAATATGTCATTTTTTCGATTTAGTGTTTTTTTTCCAGAACAGCGACGATATATCGTACTTATATCACAAAATTTCCTTTTAAAAAATACCGGAGTAGTTGAGAATATTCTCTAAATTAACAGAAACCGGTGTTCAAAATAAAAAAAATATTGTGGATATACATTACATAGTTTTTTTTAATCATAATATGTTATATTAACCCACTGCCAGGATAATATAAAATATATATAATATTCTGAGTTTTATGATATTGAACTTTCATGAGCTTTGTGGTAAAAACTTTTACTCTAAAAGAGGGATGGGGAACTTTAACACGACGGAATGCCGCATTTACTTATCTGTAATCTTATAAGGCCGTTTTCAAGAAACTTCAATTAGTTATATATAAATGAAATAAAATAATACATACCATAATGAATAATTCAATGAAGTCAACCGGATGTACTTGAGGAGCTAGATGGCCATAGGTTCCTCAGCTCTGTTCTAGAAGGCAATAAAGTTGGCAGAGAGCGCATTGTATGAGGTCTGACGGTATCAGAAAAAATATAAATTTGTTAAAAATTAAATGAAGTATGTGAATACAATGCAGTGACTGTGTCGGTGTTCGTCAATATAAATATGATAAAAGCCATAAAAGGTATATTTTTGAAAATAATTATAGCGATTATAGGGAAAATTACCCACTGCAAAATAACAGAAACAGTTAGGGTAATAAGACGTCATTAACCATAAGTAAATTGAGTTGTACTGTGCGATTTTCGGGAGAAAATTCAAAGTTTACAAATGTTCCAGTTCAATATTAAAATTTCATCCGAGGATTTTATCATTATTCTGCTTACAGTTATGCGCTGTGTTATTGATTGAATGCAGACTATTGGAAACCCTGCATGACTAATTTTTGCTTGCTCCACTCTCGCAATTAAATCAAACGCTGGGGAGATTATTAATAATAAGGCGTGAAGCAAGTTTTAAGTCGAGAGGCGATATCACCGCCATTTTATCTGTTTTCGCGGGAGGAAGTGAGTCCGTCCGCCAATCAGGCGCGTCCGTGCGTCGTGCGCGAATCGACGCCCACTTCCGGTCGGTAATTCCTCCTCGGGAGATATCCAGCAACGGCAACATCCGACATTACGCGGCAATATAAATCTAAAATGTTGTTTTAAATGTTGTAAAACTTGTTATTGCAGAAGCTCATTAATATAAATATGATAGATAAGTCACACGGTATAATATAAATGTCCAACGAAATAATTGCATAAAAGGCAAAGCTTTATATCGATTCTGGATCATTTAACCTGAAGTGTTATTTGTGAAGGCCGAGTAAATATGATAGAATCTCTGTCAAATCTTGTAATCACTTTTAAGGTGTTAACTGTCAATTCTTGGTGAAAAGGCATTATATTTTAAAAATAAAAGACTTATTTGTTTTGTACTACCTCAACTGATGAAGTCAATAATGCTCTCGATGAGCAAAACCGGAAACTGATCATTATAAACATGTGGGAATATTACAAAATAAACTGTGTTTTACTTTTAAAATATAATTTATATACAAACCAGTTCAGTATTGAGCATGATGGCTTTAATTTGAAACTTTTACAGCAAGGTTGAATGACAAAATTTTCAATGTGGTTATAAAATAAATAATTCTGAAAACACTTTTTAGGAATCTATGGAGATGGAAAATGAATGGGAAGAATTATGCTGGTCCCGTAGTCAAATTTTCAATGCTGTTATACCAGTGGTTCTTAACCTTTTCAAAGTCACGGTGCACTTTTTGTCAAAAGAATAAATGGCGGTGCACTAAAATCAAACGGGTAAAAAACAAAGAAAAATATGCGAACATAAACTTTATTATAAATTTAACATATTTTACAAGAGTAACACAAAAAGTAATTAAAGAAAAAATACATATGTATAGTATATGTATGAAAAACTAAAATTAATCCTAATGAAATGGAGATTATTTGATGTGAAAATCAATTAATGTGAAACCGACAGGCTTTTGCAGACTTCAAAAATATTAGGTCAAATATTTGATATGTCTACCCGCAATTCTTCGTCTAAATTCGTGAGTTTTTCATTTTTTAGTTTTTTAGTTTCCTAATAAGTTATTGTTGAGAAACCGAGCTCACACAAATATGATGTTGAAAACCGTAACAAGATGTTCAGTGTCCTCATGCAGAGAGATGTCTTGCAGAGTCTTGGACAGAAATCCAAAATTCCTCCATAGTTACTGCACAAGGTGACCAATTCTTCTTCTTATTGGTATGAAAATTCACAACTCGATGTATCTACCAATCGTGGCAAATGGAGTTCTTATCCAGTCATAATTTTTTCGGTTTTCAACATTTCGCCAATTTTTTAGTGATTTTAAAAATTCTCAACGATGACGATGACAACTTTTATGGTGTTAACTTTCAATTATTGGTGGAAAGGCATTATATTTTAAAAATTATCCACGAGTTGATCTTAAATGACTTGAAAATTTTCAAGTATATGACACCTTGGATATTAATTTGTCGGCCTCTGTGGTCTAGTGGTAAGAGCTTTGCCCTAGCGACCAAGTGCGTCCTGGTTCAAGTCCCAGTCAGAATAATACAAAGTTAGATTTTTTCAATTAAAATTTTTGATCTTGGACATAAGTTCTCGTCGAGTTTACATCGTATAACTTTCCAATTTTCAAAATCTTTGGCGCATTGGCTGTCAGCTGTAATGTTAGATACTTTAAAAAAAAGCATTGGCCGTAATGCCAAATATTCTGTAAAAACTATAAAAAAATATCTCGGGAACATTTCGATAACGGAGTGACTTATCTAGACTAACCGTATACGATGAGTGGACATGATGTTGATCCCAAGAGATACCGATGTTTTAAAGTATGCATCTGATTGTAATCTTGTACATGCAAAGCATTACTTGCTTTAATAGATACTTTATTCAAGATAATAAAAGTAGAAATGTAACCTTTACCGATTTTTTATATCCACGTATGGTCACGATTCAGTAGTGATTAGCCATAACATATCGTTATAGATAACAATAGTCATAATTTAATTTCATACACTACAACTGAAGTCTAAGTGATATCATCTGATTTTATTTCATGATAATAATTAATACTTTCACCGTGTTGTTCGTGATATGGGCTAATCCTTTTTTGAACATTCACCATTTCTCCAAGCAGTTGTGTTTTCAAATCTGGACATTGTCTTCTTACTTCTTACTGACTCATCAGCCATCTACAGTTCCATATAATTACGTTTTCTTCTACATTTTTTCCCCTAGAATAGAGATCGTCAAACATTCGTAAAGAATCGATGTACGGTCGATTAAAATCATAGCTGGGCAATGCGTCTAAAATATATTTTATATCTTATCTACTGTTTGAGACGGTGAATTGTCGCTCATTTAAATACAATTACTGTACATTTATATACATATATTATAATTATACTAATATAACCGTACCCGTCATAGATGACGATATTGAAATTGAAATACAGAATGTCTAAAGTAGCTAGTACGTCGGAACTGTGTGTGTGCATTGTTTACACAGCGAACGCTTACGTCATGAGAAAATTTCATACATACATGTGATATGTGATAATAATAAAGCGTCTACAGAGCAGTCTGGGTTATTATATGTAAGATATTCATTATGTTAAGAAGGGCTTTTCAACAAACGTATAATTAAGATTCAAATAAGGATTCAATTTATTCCATTTTAAAATGAAATCTTGTCGTTGTTTTTTTTTAAATCAACGTTTGAAATTGTAGCATGGGTGTTAATTAAAATAGTACTTAAGTTTATTTCAAATAAATAAAATTATGTACACTTCCATGTATTTTGTCACTAACGACCCGGGTTTCGCCTTTCGGCATCTTCAGGCATTCGAGCACACGAATGGACTCGAACTGAGTTCGAGTCAGTTCGAGTCCATTCGTGTGTTCGAATGCCTGAAGATGCCAAAAGGCGAAACCCGGGTCGTTAGTGACAAAATACATGGAAGTGTACAGAGTCTCAGTAGTCCAAGTTTGGTATTGAAGTTCCATCAAGCACCCTCAGTCGATGTCTTAAATTGTAAATAAAATTATGTTTTGAACTTGGTTGTTTGTGATGTCTTTTATCCTCGAGTTGATGTTGTGTGACTTTAAAAAATTCTCATATGATTTTAAAAAAAATCGAAATATCTGGCGCCTTGACTGTGAACTTTAATGCCCGATATTTGAATTAAAAAACGCCGGTTGCTTTTAATCCATTGGATATATAGTCTACATAAAAATCGATGAAAAAGTATAATTTCAAATATTTATTGTAATACTACCGTACCACCTGTCAACATTCATCCGATGCGCACGACACGTCAACAGAGTGTGTATCCCCCTGCTGTGGCTGTGCTGCATAACAGTTGGACAGATAAATCAAGGAAAATTAAATTTTTATTAACCTTGCACAATTTTTATCCGAGCAAAAAAAAAACATCAATACCTTTGGGACGTTTTTGTGCACTTATTTCAGCTCATTATATTATTTTTAACTAGGAATTAACGACATGGATAACGGGTTTTACGTTTTTTTCGTAGATATAATTTTATACATATCCCCCAGTTAAAAAAGCGATGCAAAAACTGCACAAGAAAAATGTTACGTTTTTCGCATTAGCGTAACGTTGAATAAAATAATAATTATTGTAAAGTTAACGAGAGAAAAAACCAAACATAAATAAACAGTTTTTTTTTTGTTACAAGTGCACAAGCCAGGCCGACTACAAGATCGTGCACGGGTCAAAACAAAATCAAAAAGTAGACTATTCTGAATTGAATTAATGCGCTTTGATATTAAACAATGTATGAAATTGCAGCGTACTTCACCGTTTTAAAGTGTTTTAATTTTTTTTTATCTCGCCGACCACGACGTTGATGGGACAAAAAATGCAATCAGGAAAAAACGCCATTTAATAAAAACAAAAAAGTGTTATGTATTGTTCAAGGAACAAAAAACTTTTATAACGTACCGTTAACAATTTCCGCTGAATCTTCACGAAGATATTTTTATAATCAATGAAATTTTTACTCATTAAATAATTTCTTGGACAGTAGTTAATTGAATTCTGTTAATATGTCAAATAAAAGATGACAGTTAGGTACAAAAATAGTCGTTAAATATTGTACACGGTAGTCAGTGTAAATGCGGTCAGTTGTCCGTATGTGACAAACGATAGTTATTTGCTGATCTTGAATATTTATTTTTGGTCGCTTTTTTAAATAGTTACTAACAAATAGCCTACCTTAAATAATTGATTAATTATATCGGTGTTTTGGCCAATTGATGTAACCCTTAAAATTGAAAAGAGA
This sequence comes from Himalopsyche phryganea, assembly GCA_022494535.1. NCBI lineage: Eukaryota > Metazoa > Arthropoda > Insecta > Trichoptera > Rhyacophilidae > Himalopsyche > Himalopsyche phryganea. Next base: position 640,454 of record JAGVSL010000127.1, on the reverse strand, counting down.
GAGTAAAAACTGTTTTTATTGAAAACATTATACTGGAGTTGCGTTATGAATCTTTGAACTGCACTTCTGTAAATTCTCATATTTGCAGATACGGGATTATATGTAGGGAGTGTCGATATAATAGTGACATATCAAGTGGCCGGGTCTGAATTTTTAAACCTTAAACCAATGTAAAATGATGTTTCACTTCCAAAAACTGGTCAATGGTCAATTTATTTTTCTGATGTACATCATTTGGTAAGGACTTGCTCTATTGTCTTTAAAATTAGATCCAATCATTAACTCATGTTCGTATTTTCGTATTTTTTGAGGGTTATATCAATTGGTCAAAATACTGTCGTATTAACAGTCAGATATGGCTTAAAAATTCACAATTTTCACCATACCAATTTAGTATATATATGAGAGGTTTTTTGTTGAAATTAGTAAAAATATTTCACAAATTTTGAGAGCTTTTCAGATATCATTCTAATAGAATGATAATTAACAAATCATATCCTTCTATTCTAACACACTCTAAAGAGTCAGGTTGAGTGACTGACTGTTCCTTTTAAATGTTCTGACACAGATGTACTGCTAAATTGTGTTTTTACAGACAAAGGAGTTTTTCCTGTTATGTGAAATATGACCAATAATTTTTCAATGTTATATGGATATTAATTTATATAAAGATATGGATGTCTGTGATGTATACATCTGTTTTCAACCACCCTATAATATATAGTGATAAACTAGGTACACATCTATTATAACGCTTAGCTACAAGTTTTAAAGTACATTCTTCTATCCTTATCCTCCCCGAAATGTGTCACGGAATTTTTAGCAGTCCTCGTTAAATGCATTAAATTAAAATTATATGTATAATCATTTTAAATAAAGGTTCTAATAAGCGTTTTTTTTTTAAATAAAATGAAGAAAAGCCGATTCAATATTTCGGGTGATTTTTAAGAATTTTTTTAGAGAGATCATAATTTTACAATACTTAGCGAGAAAAATGAGTCACTGGTTGACTTTTTGGTAGCCCTTTGCGAATGGGAATATAACACTTTATGGTGTAAGGGTTTTAAACTGTTATTTAATCCACTGGTCGAAAAATGAAATTAAGCATCGAAAAATTTAACAAACAGGTCTATACAAGTTACTCAAAATATATTTTATACTGCTGCACGTCATTACTTTTATGTAGCGACACAAACGCAATTCCCGACTGCACTTTTATCAATCACTTGCGAGCGTGAAAGATGCATAATAATAACAAAAGAAAACAACGAAAAGACAGAAAAAAACAGAAAATAGTATTTCGTATTTCCTCGTGCGGCCTTAAGCAAAAGGATACTGCGATAAAACCAGTGACGCACTTGGTAGAGAAATGCGAAATTTGTTTGGTATCCAAAATTATCTTTTTTTTAAAGAGAGGTTGAGCAACTGAGTAACAAGCAGTTCTCATAGAAAAATTCTTTTGAAGTACCTCCATTGGGAGGCCATATGCTCCATATTGGGAGAGGATATGGATTAATAATAATAAAAAAAAAATTGTGACGTTAAAGCGTGATATTTTTTAAGCCATGTCTTCTTCTAACCTGGAGTCTATGAACTTCTTATAGAGTGGGTATATCTATTAAACTTAATTTAAGGGGAAATGGTACTATGGATTCCAAATATTCGTTCAAAACGAATATTCCAATATCGAATATTAAAACCTTAAACCTAGTATTCGAATATATGAAATAAAATTTATAAATGTTGTCATGAATATTCATTGATTTTTCATATTTCCAACTAGACGTGTTTAATTTTTTACATATACTAGTTGTCAGCACGTCTTATTATGATGTTTAAATTGACAAAATAGATTATATCGATCGCCCAGTTCCGTATGACGATAAATCAAACATTTGATGTTTTGAATTAGCCATTACATTCAAACACCGATCTTCTACAGTTCCACAAAAGTACAGGTTTTTTTCTCAAAAGGCAAATATTTGCACATGAAAATCAGCAAAATTAAATAATTTCTCAGTTCCATATACGTACATATCGAAGTATCGTATTGTGGAAATATATTTTTGTGAATCGTGGCGTTCCATAAAGAAACAACCTTTAATCCTTAAACTATAAACTCTTGACCATCTTATCTGGGATTATAGTTAAGGAACGAAGATATATATATTATTTAAAAGTTTGATACAGTTTTCGTTTATTTATCTTAAAAAACGGAGGTTTAATGAATTAATATCAATATTATAAACTAAATATGTTGTCTAGACATATTTTTAAAGATAACATACAAAAGCGTTGTGACAATGGAGTTATTGCGAAAGAGCCAGCAACAGTATTTGACCAATGTTATAAAACAAAATAATTGTTCGCTTATTATACACTTTTAAGTTGTCAACTGTCAATTCTTCAATTCAACATTACATTAAAAAAATAAAACACATTTTATTTGTACTAATTCCACATTTTTAAAGTGTTTGAGATTGTTGAAATGGTCCTGATCTTTATAAATAATACGGCATTAGTATAAAAAATTAAAGTTGTATTTTTTTTTAATATAAATACCTTATAATAACTCAATTGGTTCTGTTTACGCACGCCGCTGTTATGAACGGTAAACAAAAATAAGATGTCGACGGTTCGAAGATGGAAAAACAAAAAGTGTATTGCATCGTAAACGGTCTCCTGTTATTATTTCGTTTTTCCGCTGCGCGAGGAACGCGTTTATTTTTCCTGTTTGACTCGCTTCTTTTTAGTCCGACCTTAAAAGGATATGTGGGTCGGATGCGGCTTCACAACTAGTGCCAATAGACAATAAATTAATACACCCGACTGACCCGACCAAAGAAAATTTTTGCAACATTCATGACATTTTTTTAAGGGGTCTTAACGTTGCTGTGTTGAATTTTGTTAGTTTTTACTATTTTTATTAGTAGGATGTTATTATTATGTATTCAACGTTATACCCAGCACCATCTGCTACAGTTTCACACTCTTCATATATTCGTGTTTGAAAAAAACAAGAATATCCGACGAGACGTCTAACAAATAGGTAAGTACATTTATTTACGCGGTAGATTGATTCTTATAAAATGCCATGTTATTCAAAACCATGTATGTACTATTGAAAATGAATTTATTTTCAATATTTCATCCCGTATAAAAATATTATTATTATCTATAAAATTGATTTCCGAAATTCTAAAATCTTGAATTTCTTATAAAGAATTGAAGTATATTAAATTTAGATCACGTTTATTTTTCATACGGCAACAATTTGCAAAAAAACATGTTTTTTGCCAATTATCAATATTGGAAAAAATTCTCTTTTGAGCAGAAATGTAGCATTTCCATTAGTTACACTGTTTTAGTTCGTAGTATGAAGAGAAAATAATATCAACAATAATATAATGTAAAGCACGGCCTCTCAACTTTTGTAATTTCGCGAACCCCTTATAACTCTCAGATCGACACCCCCCCTCCCATAGCATTACCTATTTAATTCCAACCCGTGAACTGTGATTCGGTTATCACTGATTTAATTTCATTACTATGTTTGAATTAAAACAGTGTTTATTTCAGGTACTGTTATTAACATTTACTCCTTTCTTTGGCTTTGTTTTGTAAAGAAATTTTAGAGTTATGAAGAAGTAAATTAGTAGTAAGGAATATGTTAATACAGAGATAAATTAGAATTTTTGGAATTTTCACATTCCAAAAGCGAATTGTGGCAACTTCATACTATGGTCAAGGCAAATTTTAGGTAGTCTTTTGAATATTGACTTCATATTTAGTATACAATAGCCCAGTCTGGTCAGTAGGCGTTTTATTATTATCACATATCATAAATATTGGAATACATTTTAATTATATGTTTTTGATTACTTATTTTTTAATCAATTTTGATTGTGATTATATGACACACCCTGGTTTTTCTTAAGTATAAGTGTCATTAGTGTCCTGAACTAAATCGGCCTGCGGCAAACAGCAATATTTCGCAGTATAGGTTTTTTTCTTGTTGCCAGGCGTTTAAGAAGCCCCCGGGCTTCGGCCGCTGGACGAGTCCATTTTTACGGAAAAGGGTAGCTCCAACTTTGCACGGAGTTTTTTTGAATTTTGGTAGACAGTCGATTACGATCCGCCGAGTGGGACGAGCTGCGGTCTCGTGGCAGCGGAGGTGACATGTGAACTGTTTGTTTTTGTGTTTTGATTTGCGTTGGATTTAATTTAAATTCGTTGTGTTATTTGTATTATAACTTAAAGTAAATTCAGTTGCTAAGTAAATGTAAATGTAGAATCAATTTTATGTGTTAAGATTTATATATTTGTGTAATGTTAAACCACTGCATCTTGAATGGAAAATAAATAAGTTTTTAAACCGGATCTGAAATGGTGTTTGTCTGAGATCAGCCCTTGCAGGACTCCGGATAACCAGCCGCTCGCCTCTCTTCGATCCGGGGTCTTCTCATATAATATAAAAATGAAGATTAACGCTGCATACGTTTTTTCAACTAAATGATTCCATTCAAAGATTTATTCCAATTTACGACAGTGCATTTGTAAGGAACATATACCCCTATTTCATAAAAATTAGTGTGCAAAAATGTGTTGGCCATGAAGTCGTTAAGCATTTCGATTAAACACACACAACGATACATTTATTTATCACTAGCTACTTTAGACATTCAGTATTTTAATTTCAATACCGTCATCTATGACGGGCGTCGCATTAGTTATTAGATAGTTATGGACTTATATTCGATTTCCAATTTTAAATGTTACTTTTGTGTTATTGGAACCCATCGGTTGAGAATCCGGTATATAAGGTATGAAATACTTACAGTATACAAAAGAGCTTCGTTACCTACTTATGATAATAATATAAATGGAGGCAATGTCATGATCATTCTATTGAAACAAACTGGAGTAGCAAAAAGTACGATTCATTGTGTTTTTCACGCACGATCGATCATGAATTTCCACCAAGAGCTAAGACTATAACAAAATTTTATTTATTTTTATGCCATATTTTTCTTCTATTTACAGGTAGCCAGTCTGCGGCCACGTAAAGTTAACGATTTGGTACTTTTTATTTTAATTCGTTTTAGACGTCTAACCTAAATTTCATGTAGTGATCTTTCAAGCTAGATTGACTCAAAGAAATATACGAAACCTTTTCATGATACCAGCGATATTATTCACTGTTTATCATTTAGTCATATTTTCAGAAAATATCTAAAGGGGCAGTAAAACCGCGCTGACTTACAGATTTAGGGGCTCTATTTCAACATTAAAATTGTGTCTAATATAGCATATAGTCTAAGCGTGATTACAAATAAAAAATAAGAAAAACGTTAAGAATAATATTAAATGCTGTACTTACGTCACAATTTTATCAAAATAAAACAAAAATTCAAGTATTATATCTATTTAATTATTTAAACAACAAACAAGTCAGTAGACAAATATAAGTTTTAACCATAGTATAAAACAAGTACATAATTTACACTATTGTATATATCAATCATATCCTGAAATGTTGTCTTGTATTAAATTATTTGTCTATTATGCCGATCTTTTAGCCGATCCCCGAGTCTCTTGGGCTTTCGGCCAACTAGGTTCCACTAATACAAACATTCATAAATTGTTTTTAAAAACGATTTCTACTCCGTCCTTTAAGTATAGAGTAGAGAGAGCGATATATTACCTAACTATTAATTTTCATTACTCTTTTGAACTTGTCCTTATTTCTGATAACGTTAAGCAGCCCATAATCAGTTCACGTATAAACTTCTGTTGAAATGCTTTTTAAGGAATCTACGTGCTCCACAATGTTATCTATCACTTTGACACCATCTTAATAGTTAGGCGAGAAATAATCAGGCAGCAGTTAGAGTTGTTTAGCATGAACCGATATTAACATGTCGAATACGGTTTCGGATCAAATTGCCTTACTGGAACAGAAGTCAAACCAAACCATGCCAAACGCAAGCTACGTGACCATAGCAAATCAGTCACAGACCTTCGTAAGAACATACTTTTTAAGACATTTCTGTTGAATCTGTGGCGTTTACAATGTATCCTTATTTTATGCATGCAATAAGCCTATTAAAAAAGTCATTACACCTAAATTGAACTATAACTCACAGCGTTTCGCGGAGATAATAAGTCATATAAAGTTTATGTAGGAAGATCTCAATTTAGTGCAACGATGTCATAAAAGCGATGGAATACCCGACGTTAGGTTTTTATTGATAGCTCTCACATCAAAGTAGAATATTTTTCTATATATTCCTCTATGTATTGCCCCACAACAAGACTTGATGGATGCCGTTTCGTATTAATGAATGAAAATCAGTTAATTTATTTAAAAATTGGAACACTTTTTTATTTCAGATACGTGAAATTGAAACAAAAGAAAACATTTATTTATTTTAAATTCCGAACACTTTTCAGTATTATGATTTACATGACGAATGAAATAACATTAAATGCGCATGCCAAACCGTTGAATATCAAGAAATAATATGAATTACATATTTTCGGCGTCCGTGGCGCAGTTGGTTTCGTCACCGGCTACGGTTACGGATGTCTCGGGTTCAATTCCCGGTGCGGACGGTTTTCATAGATTGATCTTTCAATCGATTTATGGATTTCTGTTCGTAGTCTGAGTCCTCCCTCCCACCTATCCCATTTTCACGGGGCGTAACGAGAGCGATTAGCTAACCACTAGTCCTGTCATATCCCTATCCTTCTATCCCTACTCTCTTCATAAAAAAAAAAAGAGAGGTTCAGCAACTGAGTGACAAGCAGTTCTTGTAGAAAAAATTCTGTCAAGATACCTCCATTAGGAGACCATATGCTCCACATTGGGAGCGGACATGGAAAAAAATAAAAATATTTTAAGATTGTTACGCGAGACCTGGTAGTAAGTCGTAACTCAACGTTTTTTTTTCATGCAGCAGTAATAGTTAGCTAATGATTTCCCTTAAACCCCGTTTCCTGGATCAAAACATTATATAAATCCATATATTCGATAAAAAAATCATAAAACTGTAGTGATACATGACGCTGCAGATTTACGAAACGTAATACTCGTTGAAAAGTTTTGTTTTCGAGTATTACGTCGCGCCAGCAACGAAGCAAAATTGAAGAATAATGATAAGTTTTTATCAAACTCTATTATTATCAGAAAAATTGATAATAATTATAAAAGAAAAAGATTCGATAAAATGACACTTTGTCAAGTCACATGACACGGCAGAGTTACGAAACGAGATATTTCTATATACAAAAATAAACAAATATGTGATTATGAAAGAAAAGATTCTGCAAACATGAGATTTATCAAATGCGATATTTGGAAAACATAATATGACAACTAAGGAGAAATATAAATAGCGAAGAGGACACGACTGAGGAATGAAGAAAACGACGGACATTCTGTCGCCACTGGTCGAACTGAAAACATCTCCTCTGAACTGCATAATTGTCATAATCATCCAAACCTACTGTTTAGTCGGGTAAAGCATAAAAAATTGGTAATATATTCCTAAATAACCATACAAAATCAGTCTATGAAAGTTTTCATTGCTGGAAGTTTTCCTTCGGTCGCACGGCTAAGGACGAAATTCGAGTAGGATGGCAACAACAGTATTTGATTTGAATAATGATTATAATTATAATTATACAAAAATTGTTTTCATAATGGTAATTCATTAGTTTCAAATACATTCTGATGTATCGTGAATAATTATCGGTGTTCCCTGTTAAAATAGTATTTTTTCACAACCCCTAAGATAAACAGGTTTTCTTTTTATGAATTCTATCAAGAATACAAATCAATAGCTTCATTTTTGAACCATTTAAATAACTGAGTAGTAAACTAAATAAATTTGTACATATTTATGTAGGTATTATATTATACCAGGGGTGGACCTTATTATGTCGGAAGGCAACATTCATAAATATTTAAAATGTGCCTACATTATTTTGTAAATCATTGAAAACAATTTATTTAGATTCCGTAATAATATCATCGCTGTTCTGGAAGAAAACACTAAATCGAAAAAATTACATAATGAGTTAGTTATACCAAAATGTTCCTTATTTGAAACTACACCGCATGAAAGAACACACTTATTTATATAAATTACACTTTTACTTAAAAAAAGGTTCTGTACAAACATACAAAATGAAAAAGGTACAGCATTTCAAACATTTGACAAACTTCAAAGTCCAATTACTCAAAACTAGTATTTTCCAGTAAGTGTCTTCTTTCAGAACAATGGCGATATATGGTGGCATAAATTAGATGTTCCCAGGTAACCTACTCGTATTCAATTTAATCACCCTGGATAATATTATATAATGCGATTATAATTTGTCGCAGCTATATTCCAGTAGTGCTAGAATTATTTCCAAAGGATTGAATCTTTTACCTAGAATAACCCTTCGCTAAAATCCACAAACTGCAACTTGATATCGTGACAGTCACCGATACGCACAAAACTGCAGCACAAAGCGAGCTTTAAAAGCTTGCTTACACTGCACCCCCTCCGTGAAGTGTGTCGACCTTGAACTTGTTTTAAAGTTCAGGCGAACCTCAACCATTACCTGAGTAACCTGAGGTCTGATCCCTCTATCCCCTTTTGACGCACCCACACCGACGGATCATTGTGCGCATGACCACACCAACACCGACGAATACTCTCGGATACAAGAGCATCAAAACGCCGAGGAAGCTTATAACAACATTTTTATTATCATTCAATTAATTATATTAAATTTAAAACAAGAACAAAAAAATATTAAATCATGAAAATGTTTAAATTGCGATCCTTTTTAACTTACTAAGACTGTGAAAGTGTTTAAAGACCTATCGACTGGGTTTTAAAAATACAAAAACGTCTTTTTTTTACCATGTCTGCTTCCAATGTAAAGCATATGATCTCCTAATGGAGGTATCATAACAGAAGTTTTTCTACAAGAACTGCTTGTTACTTCTTTTTCGAAGAAAGTAGGAATAGAAGGATAGGGATAGGACAAGATTAGCTAATCACTCTCGCTTGGGATCGGAGTGGTGGGAGGGAAATTGAGACATCACAAACATCCATGCCTACAAACATAAATTCATAAATCGATTGAAAAATAAATTTATGAAACTGTCTGTACCGGGACTTGAACCCGAGACATTTGTAACCGTGTCCAACAACGTTTATCACTTCACCACGGACCCGACAAAAAAAACATCTTTACGATTCTATCAATATACGTTTTTATTTATTCAACTACTAGGTACACGTATAAAGATTGTTTATGCTACAAAGAAACAAAATTTTTGTGTAAGATATAAAATATATTATAGATCGTTTGAAAAATCAATATACACAAGTTTTCATTACAGAGTTCTAGTCCGTAACAATAGTTTAGATCAGTGCACCGCAACTGGTGTTCCGCGAGACGATGCTAGGTGTGCCGTAGTGCAATCCATTAAAAATGAGAAGAGGTTGCGGAGCACTGGTTTAGATAACGAAAGTCCAACAGCGTTGACTACCAGTAAAAGGACCGATCAAATTTATTATAATATCACCGGTAAACTGTATTGTGACAATTCGGGACTGACAAAAACATTTACAATGAACTATCTAGTGGCGAAAAAATTGTAGGTAGCTACTAGGGCTTTCTAGGGATTTAATAACGGAGTCGTGAACGCTCAGTTGTCGCAGAAGTGACAGTTTTGTTCAAGCTTGAGATACAGGGATTAAAAAAAGTCAAGATTGGATGCCCTAGTGGCTACGTCCACAAAAACATCACTTAGACGGATTTTAAAACTAAATTTCCATAAATAATTAGTGTTTTACGTTCAGTTGCACTTGGGTGACACTATATAAAAAATATGCGTTAATAGAAAGATTAAACGGTTCACAATCACTTGTGGCAAAGTTTTCAATGGCATGAGTTGCAGTAACAGCTTGCAGCAGTCGGGGGAAAATAACCCGTAACATGAAATTTATTCACGCACAATGAACGAGGGATGCTGGTTACAAATACTTCCATCACCATTAAGTCTGTATTCATTCGATACAATATTATATTTAACCGATCGCAATCATGGTTAGTGGCTACATACTGCATACATAAAATTTGCTAGTAAAATACTAGAAGTATTATTGTTATTATATATTCCTAATAGTTTTATCATACGCTGATTGAGAATTAAACAAAAAACCGATATCGCTAGTGACGGAATAAAACTAATAATAATAATTTGTATTGTATCTTTTTATCATTTCTGGGGTAACGATGCTAGGCCTCTCATCCTCTTATTCATAATGGCGTTGGTGTCAACTGTCAACTATTAGGTCTTAATGGTGGTGATGATGATGATAAAGTGGTGTGAGTAGCGTATTTTTAATGCAAGTATCGGTCAGTATATTCAGGATTTATGAATGCACATTAAACCAATTTTGCTTTAATCGCTTACGTGCCGTTCGGTTTTGATTTCCTTTTTTTAACAATTTATGTATTGTGGTACATGAAGGATTTTAATTTGTTTTTAATATCTGACAGTCTTCACAACATATTTCATTTGTTTACTATTTCTAGAGGGTATAAGACGGCACTTTATCTTCCATAACTGCATCGAACTACTATGTGCGGTGGCTCAAAAGTCCAAAAAAGAGATGTGGTATGATATAACCAATCAACTCCAACAACACGTAATTCTTATTTAACAATTTTGTATGATCATTACTAGTTTCAATCAGCGTGTGACAATTTCCAACTGTCGAAAAATACAGTTGTATAAGGTTATTGGCAAAAAATATTATGAGATAATTGGTTTATGATGATGAAATGAATTAAAAAAATTGAACGAATTAAAAGTAATATTTTAGAGGCATTCTGTGACAGCTTTGTGGAAATAAATTTTTTATATAGAATTGATAAATTTGTTAGAAGAAATTCATTGATTCCACGTATTTAGATAATTATGTATTGTTTTAATAATAAGTAATTATAAATATTATTTCATATATGATAAGGAGTAGAATATAAAGCTTTATCCCGATGAACGTTTACTTGTCAAAGATTTTATATCATATTTCCGTCCAAAATAGAAAGAGACACTGTGAATACATGCTTTAAAAAATATTTCAAACCTTTAGGTAAAGAAATTAAGCAACAGATCATTAAAATATCAAGTACAAGAAGTATTTTTTTGACATTCGGTCTTTCCATTTTCAGCTTTTGAACTGCCGATACGCAGCATTAATTATTACACATACACTTTTGTGGCTACGCGCTTGTTTTTTTGTCTGTTAGCGGTGTATATGAAGACTGTCCGTAGCCATTTTGCTTGCAACGTCGTCGATTAAATATTTTTCAGCTTCTTCATTTTCTAAGATTTATTTGAGCAAGAATGTGACAAGTTTAGTTTACTTCTTGATGTATTTGGGATAACCAATATATATTTCAATTAATTCTTAATTTTTTAATGTTGAAATTGATCTATTTTTAGTCATAGTGAGCGTTTTAACAGATCAGTTGACTGAAAATAAATTGTGCGAAAACGACTTACGCTGTAAAGGTTAACAGTCGATTCTTGGTGGAAAGGCTTTGTGTTTACAAAAATAAAACACATTTTTTTTGTAGTAATTCCACAAGGTTTCACAATGATTGTTATAAATTTCACTAAAGCAAGCATTTTCAACTGAGGAAAAAATTGAATATTTTTCAAATAAAATCGATCGGTTTTTCGTCTTACACAGCGTGGCGTTTAACATGAGATATTAATATTTACGACAGTGCTACTGCTCATATTATAACAGCTCATTTCCTTTGGATAAGTGATTTGAAGATCCTGGTGGCGTTGGTAGTTAGAGAAACCGGTTTCGAGAGGAAGGCTCCCGAGTCCAGGAGAGCTCTGACGGTCAAAACTGGAATCAGATAAGCACTAACCGATTGGACACAGATGGGGAATTATCTTTACATTAAAAGAGCACACATTAAATTTGATACAAAATCGTGTTAGGTAGTATCAAAAATTCAATGTATTTTATTTATACTTGTAGTTAAAATACTAATATTGTAACTGAATATTAAAATTCTTCTATTTCGTTTCTGCCTTCTGTTATAAATAGATATTGAAGTAGCAGTACGTTCTATCGATCCCGTGATTTAAGGAATTTAATACCGTGATCTTGAAATTATTAAATATGATTGCTTTATTTTAAAAAATAAAACACAATTCATTTGTACTACTTCCACATATTTATAATGATCAGGACCGGTTTCGCTCATCACGAGCATTATCAACTGATAAAAATACAAACATAACAGACTTATTTATATAAAACTGAGTGTAAAACTGAAGGTATATAAAACTGATGGTTCATGAACTAAGACAAGAAAATACTTAAAAAAAATATAAATAAAATTAGCAAAAAAATTATACATAAATCAAATAAAAAAGTCTGCAATTAAAACGTTATGGACCTCTTGCCAATCAATTAATACTAATCTGAAATCACAAATATAGCTACATTAAAAGTCCATTTAGCTGAGCAAAATTTTTTAATGACATTACTAATGCAATAAGCAATAATGAATCAAGAGAAAATAAGAAACAATAAGAAAAAATTAGTGAAACGTTTAAAAACAATCAAATATTAAGTATGTAATTAATATTAACAATAAACCGCCATCTTAAGTGGAGAAAGCAGAGCAGCTATGAGTATCCATTACATTTTTAATACCTGAAAAACAAAAATTACAGAGACAGAATCAATTCTTACAAGTTAAAAATAACCTTACATGTATAATACAAATTAATGAATCGGATTTGAATCTGAATCTAATTTTTTCTTATAATTTTCCTGATTCATTATTGCTTATATTGCTGAGAAAACGCATAAAGATGTTGTGACGTGTTACAACTACACATTTTTCGCGAAATAACTGATTTTTAAAATAAATGCGACATGATCAGTATTGTTTTAGCACTCCTAGGTAATATATATATCAGAAATTGTGTTCTGGTTGATTTCGTTAAAATCTTATTTTTCATTTAACGGAAAATCTTACTTGACGAAGCATTTTTTCCAACAAGAAGTTTTCTTTTAAATTTGATGTACCTAATCGAGGCTAACGAGGAACTTTTTCGATACTGATTTTTGTTTTTGTTTTTCGGCTTGTATTTTTATGATTTTGATGTCGGGATTTCTTTTTGTGTATCTCGAGTAAATCAGAACAATATCAACAGTATCTAATCATTAATTTGAAAATATCATCAGTTTGTGTAGATTCCCGTATCTTTAAAAAACAGATTAATCTTTGAAAATGTGTAAAACGTCATCATCTTTGAGTTTTGCATGCATACAGAGAAAAAATGAACTAAAAAAGATTTTGTAGGAAAAGATTTTCCAAAAACCTATCGAATGTTCCATTGATGCATTAAATAACCACAGTCTAATGTGACACAAATTCAATTATGCCAGCGAAATGAGATGTTTTTGTGTTCGTCAATTTTCACGCCGATTTCGCGACAAAATGGAGGCACTCGCGGTGACCGTATCCACACAAAATTGCATCTCGAGATTGAAAAATTTCGTTAAAAAAGGAGTGCAAAAACAAAAATGAAATGCAAAACTGATTCCTTTTATATTCGGAAAGATAATTGGACCATGGCTTTAATCTTAACACTCACGAAACACATTTACGTTGATCGATTTTTATAAATAGCGTTAAATTTTCAATGGATCTACCTGCCGGACGTAATTATTTGACTCCCATGAAAACACTGCCAAGTCCAAAAATTTTGTACAAACAACAGCCAGAAACATTACCTTGATCGTTTAAGGGTTATTTATATACCAGGCCCTTCTTTAACTTCACCTGCTTTTTTGTTAAGCACAATAGTAAGTAAGATAACTGCATGTTAGAAAAGAGCGAGAAACATGTCAAAATACTTTTGGTGGTGTGACAAACTCCGTCGACAAAATACTTCATATTACTACTACCTTAATCATAAAAAAGTTTTTTTACGAATGAAAAATATTTTATTAAGTAAGTGGACTACAGGGTGAAGCGTATAAATCATATTTACGTGTTAAAATAGTTTAAAAGTATTTAATATTTCACAATACATACATACTTTGTTTACATAACTACATGCAGTTTGCTTAGTTACAAAGAAAGTATTTATTGTACACTCCGTTTTGCTGTAACCAACTTTTTCCTTAAACCATTTTGATCTTACTATTTATCCGATCAGAACTCAAGACGTGTCACTTCCAGGGGAAAGGGCAAATTATGTATTTTGAAAATTATAGAGCCCATACTTCTTTTTCTGTTTTCAGAATTCAACATGAAAAATTTATTACAAGAAATAATTAATAAACGATATATCTTATTCATCATGGGTATCCAAGCTTTTAACCACTAGAGAGACCTGCTTTGGAAATAATTGGCAGCGGTCTACTAACGCTAAAAGTATTAATTTGAAGCGAAAAGAAAAGCTTAAATTTAAGTTTTACATTTCAAATAATCTCTTATGGGTGATGGACAAAACTATAATGACGTAATTTACATATAAGGGAAACAAAATGGAAACACTTTTGAAAATTTACCACGGAGAAAATTGTACTGTATCTTATGAAACCGAAAAAAATAATTCTTATTTCGAAGCATCAGAAAGGCGGGCGACTGGGAATAGTTACCGGTCGACCGCAGTCAACGCTTTGGCCACCCCTGTTATACATTTTTTTAAACAATATATCACCAGTTTCATTAGTCTAGTAAGCTTTTTCAATCCAAGCTCTTTGAGTAAAACTGGTTGTGTTTTTTTATGTAATATAAATAGGTGTATAATTTTTTCATTATTTCTTTAATTTTTCCAAGAACGATTTAAATGAATTGATATTAAAATGTGTTAAATACAATTAATCATTTACTTTATTATTTTAGCTGTACAATTAACCTATTATCATGAATTTTACATTTTAAATTACTTGTATAATATCATCAAGAATTAAGAAATCAAATTAAACATAAATCATAATATATTATGGCTTGCATTTTTTTGGCCAGAATTTAAATTCAGTTTCTGTCATAGTTTTTATTAAATGGTCATAGTGTATCTTCAGAATTACAGAGGGCAGAATTAATAATTTTTGGTCAGCATTTCTAACCTAACTTCACCTTACATTACCTAACCTAACCTTTTATTGTGACCGTATAATAATTTTATTCAGACCCTTTATATTTTTATTCTGACCATTTAATTTGTTGCAATATATTATGACACTTTTTTTTTTTTTTATGACACTTTTTTATTTTATCGCATAATTGCTTATACAAATAGCGCGAATGATCATAAAATAATAAATTTATGTCCCACGGCAACTTCAAGGGTTGATTCTAAGCTTTCAATAATACACATTGATACATTAAAAATACTACCATTATGATAGCATGGTCGCAAGTGATGGATAATGAGGCAAAATAGCAAACGAGTCAATAAAACAGAACTTAAGACGACTTAAATATTTTCTTATGACGTTAATGCCTGTTTATGTCCCTTCATAATTAGCACCATACTAACTGAAGAAATAATAATTGGTGATAAAATATTTATATCTAAAGGGAACACATTTTATCGCTGGAATATTGGCATTTTAAGACGGAGCTCGAGATCGGTTATTATTTAAAAAAATGCCATTCAATAATGCATCAAAAGAGTATTTTAACCTTTAACCGCCCAGCGGTTCCGTACGGGACCGTTGGCAATGACTCATTTCGCGATCGGAATACACTGATTTATGATAAAAGTATTCAAAATATAAATATTACCTCACGTAAATAATGAGTTTGGGATACCTAATCATAATTTTATTTTCGCATTCAATAAATATTTTTGTCATAATAAGTAATGCAAACATCTGTATTTCGAGGTCGTCGATATTCACATGCCAGAAGTTTAAAGATGGTCCATATATAGACAAATGTTTTAAAAATGGTCGTGAAAAAAAATATTTTATCTTCGTGTAATTTTAAGGTTTTAATTGTAATTTTATAGTTTTATTCACTATTTTTTTGTAATTTTACCGTTTTTAATTTAATTTTGGTATAATTTTTATAGTTTTAATTGTTTGATTTAAATTTTAAATTATGTAAATTGTGAAAAATAGTGGATAAAGCTTTAACTTTACTTTACTTTTTATTTAAGTTTACCCAAATAAGTTGATTGGTTTTTAAGATAAAGTTATTTTAATGACTGCTTAGGGTCACGCAATAATTGCGGGAAAAAATGCTCGGGCGGATAAAGGTTAATAATCAGAAAAAATTTCTTCTGAGAATGGCATCGAATCATTGTCTTATAAGCGAAAGAATCGTTTTTGTTGGCATTATTTTCTTAATCGCACGATTTGAGGGTTTATAGCTATATTTAAAAGAGTTATAGTAGTGACATTTTATACTGAATAAAGTAAATGACGGTTCAAACAATAAATATTTAAACCCTGGATAATAAATGAGATTATTTGCAATAAAGACTCTAGTATATAAACATTATTAAATCTGCATAAGATATTATGTTCGCGATGTTTACGTTCATTTAAT
Source organism: Himalopsyche phryganea (assembly GCA_022494535.1). Lineage (NCBI taxonomy): Eukaryota > Metazoa > Arthropoda > Insecta > Trichoptera > Rhyacophilidae > Himalopsyche > Himalopsyche phryganea. The sequence goes on along the minus strand of JAGVSL010000127.1, from coordinate 623,837 downwards.
AGCTCATTTTCATATTATTTTTCAAAAAATAATTCCTAAGTAAACACACAGGTAAACGTTATCGTTAACCTTTTTTAAATAATCAGTATATAATAATTACAGAAAGAAAAAATCCCCCAAAATATAAACCCTCACTATACATGACCCGGTCATCCATTAATAACAATGTAAGACGCGCAAAAAACATATGCCCACTCACCAAACATGAACTATTTTATAGAAATACTATTTTTTATTTGAGAAAAGGTATTAGGACAATAGAAGAGAAAAAAGGTTATTTGGATTCCAGATTATTAAACTCAAAAATTGAAAAAGTCGAACTAGAAATTCAATTAAAATGTTATTTATCGCTAAATGTTCCATTTTTAACACCTTCTTTAAAACACATCAATAACCTCTTAAAACATTCATCAATGCAAAGAATAATACCATATAAATACAACATTTGAATCATATAACTAGATTCCTATGAGGCCTTTAAAGCAAAAACCGATATGTCCATTTTTCAATGTTAGTAGTAAACCATGGTTGTGTTGTGTTTCACGCTTAAATAATACGCCTATTTTGCTAGTCAGTCAACCACAAATTGTAATAAATATACGCGAATTTTGCTAGTTATATATCATTTCATATTGTGTGAAATGGCTTTTAAGATGTGAACTCAGTGGCGGGTTGGGTTTACAAAAGGAATAAAAGGATAATAATTAAGGACGCCATCTCAAAAAATGGAGACATCAATAAGCTGTAATGAATTAGCTAAGGGATTATCTATTATATCGTCGGCTTAACTAGCAAACTGCGTGTCTACATTACAGCAAAATGTTCGAAAGATTTTTAAAACTCAATAAATTCAGTCATTACTAATGTTATTCTACGAATTTTAAATACGTTATACGAATAATTTAAAATCAATATTTATGAAAAAATGTATAATTTAAACTGGATTTATTGAGTTTTAAAACACTCTCGAATATTTTGTTGAAATGTAGATACGCAGTTTGCTATTTAAGACGACGATATGTATTATTATTTATTAAATATCTATTTCTATCGAAAAAGTGTTGCAAAAGCAAAAATATCTTATATTAGTGCCACTTAGTATTTATTACGCCAATATAAAACCTCAATTTGTCAAATTATACCATAACTGTACTAAATATTAGTTTTTTACACCAGTTATAGTTATAGACATATTAAAAAAGTGATCCAATAAAGATTTAAATACATTGTTTTTCGCAATAGTTCACATCTTGTAAAGCTGGCTATACTATGCAGTTCAAAAAATGTAATTAGACAGGGCGTGGCGTCGATAGGCGAGGCAGACAAGTTCATCATTGTGGGGATTTTTGTTTTGTTTTTCTTTTTTATTATTATTTATTAATCTCTGCGTTGGCGCGGCTATCGACGCTGCGCCATCTCTGCACGGTGACATGAAGGACGCTGCATCCCTAATTTCAGGATCACATGCACACAGCAGTGACTCGAACGAATAAACATTATTAGCATGCATGGAAAAATGCTATAAAATAAGATTAATTACTAATAATACACCAACATAATAAATAATCTTAATATCAAGCCGATCGTAATAAGTATATCTTTAGTGGGTATATTACGGCCAGTCATGACTCAATGAGCGGTGTTTTAACAAACTCTGAACCTCATGCATATTTTAATGAGTAGAAATGGAAATGTGAAACCAAATAGATACATTTAGTTAATACGGACATTAATTTTATTGACGCCTCATTCAGTTATACATAATTAACTTTACAACTGAGATAATGAGCTAATCATGTTATTTTATTGCGCAAGAACAGCTAATTATTGCATATTATTAGAGTGAACAGCTAATTATTACATATGTGATTATCTCGTTTTGCGATAGATAGAGTATATGCTGTGTTTAAAAAATCACTCAACACACTGTGTGTGCACTGATATAGAGAGTGTGTGTGTATGTGCTGCGTTTCATATATATTTAGGTACAGTTCAATCAAGATAAAAATATAATATAATTTTAAAATGATGGCTTTTATATAGGAAATATTGTTAACTAAATGCTCATTTGCGAACAAAGCTAATATACAAATATGAAACAATTATAGTGCAAATATCTTTACATAACATGATGCCACTGAGTCGTTTCAATAAGACGAGCAATGTTTGATATTTATCTTCAGAGAACCAAAGTTTCATAAATACAAATGAAAAAAAAGGTTTACAGAAATCTAAATTACACTCGCGTAAAATTATTGCCATCGTGACCAATTTTTATTGTCGCACTGACATTTCATAATAATTATTTTGATCAATTTCTCCGCAACTGAGCCAAGTTTCGTGTACCAAGAAAGATTTCTATACTGATGATAACAATTTAACAAGAATTATCAGTATGTAAATTATTGTGCATACATAAGTATTTTAAGCTTTATTGATGATATATTAATTTAAAATTAATATGCACAGCCTCACTAAGCAACGCTGGCTTGTTTAATTTAAAAAAAAATGACAGTACAAGTGTTCATAAGTTGGTCGGAATACCTGCCGGAGAAGGATCGATGAGTACGCTTATCGATTGATCCCATCCTAAATGGGGGATGTAACACATGCGATGCAAAGTTGTTTTAATAAAATATAATATATGTATACCTGTGTTCGTTTACACCACTTTATTTATGGATGCAAACTTAATCTATCGACGAAGAATGTTATGAGTTATGATTTTACTAAGATGCTGAAAATTAAACGGGTAAATTTGATAATCTACCTGATTTGAAACAATAAAAAAATCTCATGTTGTTTATAGAGTTAAGTTGGTTTTTAGCAAACGAAAGAGAAAGTGAATTAAGAGTAGTTTGCCTTTTATATTTTTTATACATTTAGTCGATTGGTCAACGCTTTTTTACGTTCTTTTAATTCGATTGCGGGATAATTGCTTCGAATCTTCGAATGGGCGCCCATGTCCAAATATCCCTGTCTGTGATGTTTAAATTCATTCCCACCCAGCTCCTATCCGGACCTTAAATCGGGATCTAAATAAAATGATCAGCTTAATATGTACTAGTGATTTACAAACCTACTATAATATTATCCTTACCCTTTCTAAAGAGAGAGCTGAATTATAATACAAAGATTTCTTGCAAAAAAACATTTTTTTAGTTCCATAAAGAATCTGTATGCTCCAATTGCGAGTGTATATGAGATAAAATTAATATTTTTACATTGTACGCTTTTACTCTGGTCCAGGGTGTCAAAGTATTTCCTGCTACTGAACACTTCGAAAATTCTGAAATGTTAACGGAATACCTTGTTTATTTTAGTGGGTAGGTCACATCAATTTGAAGCGAAACATTTTGAATTGTTTTCAGCCTTAGACCACTCCATGTTTTCGCGAATTACCCATTCACTTTGCGTGGAACACTAATGTTCCGCGGAAAATAGTTTGGGAAACTCTGCTCTAGTCACTTAAGGATTGGTTCCGCGAATATTCATCATTTTAAAGAAGTTTATTTAATAATGAAATTTAATTGGTTTTTAATGCATATGAATAAATCATTTTGAAACACATTTTTTCATTACAAAGTAATGGATCGATAGAACATCGATTTTTGATATTGGACTTTTACGCATATTAGTTTGATCACTAAACGATTTCTTACCGTTAGGCCATGCCGACTCGATATGTTTTCGAGATACCGTTGAACCTTCTTCCCTCGCAATGTTGACAATCCCATTTATTTTTATTATGTGAAAAATGCAACAAAATTCGTTTTATTATGAGTGCTCGACGAAAATATGAAACACTTGCGTTAGCTAAAAAAACACTAACTCTAAACAAATGCGACTGGTAAAAGGGCCAAGTCACGAAAAAAATAAAACCCCGAACGAATAAATTAATTTCTTTCCCACACATAAATTTAAATTAACTTCATAAACCTTTCAAAGTCATCCCCTTGATCGGTAAAAAAAGATCAAAAGAGAAAAAAGAAACACACAAAAGAAAAAAAAAACTAATGAACCGAAAAAAAGATAAGACGTCTGGAAGGGTTAAATGTAGGGTGACTTGCACACTAGGAAGTAATTTCAATGTTTATTTTTTTATTTTGTCTGGAGATACAATTTTTTTTTTGTTTAAATAATTGATTTACAGCTTTGAACGCTGAAAAGGTAAAAACAAATGGAAACAGAAATACATTGTGTTTGTCGTTACAACTGAATTTTTACCGTTTTTTTACCTTTATTATAAAGATATAATATAATATTCTATTAAACTAAATTATAATACTCGTGATGCACTGGCAATATACGTACGTTCCTACAAATTTTCATTGAAAACAAATATTTCTACGATATGTAGGCGAGTGTTCCTAAAGTCAACCGTCGCCAGTGGTCGGCCTTTTGAGCTTAAAACTTATATAATAGTGGATGAATTTAAATTTTTTTTTTAAATTCGTGTAGGTAGTCTTGCCACTTTCCAATGTATATCTGGACTATACTGACCTATATGATGGAATACGCAATTAAAAAAGCACATTTTTACTTTGCAAGTTTCGACACATTCATGTTGTATGGGGATCGCTAGCAAAATATACTTTATATTGTCATGCTTTGCATCATTATGTTTTTTATTGTTCTGTCTACTCTCAGTAAATTCGTTCGCGATGTTTATAAAGTTTCATAGTGATGGTCGAACATTGGACAACGAAAGACCGACCTTTGGATTTTGGGGGCCGACCACTCGGAGAATTGGCGTTTGTTGTAAACTTCTATTATTTTATGCTTGGTACAATATATTATTAACTATTTTATTTTTAATTCGTTACATTACTTAATACCAGTTTAATGAAATAACAGCGAAAATAATATGCATTTATCATTCATTGAAAGTACACCTGTCGCTTAACTGGCTGACCACTGGCGAAAAGATTCTATTGAATTTTTGATTAATAAATTTGTATCTCATTTAACTGTCATTTAATTGCATTCCTTAAAATGACAAGGCCATGACCTATTCCTCTATCTGTAAAAGAAAAAATTGATTGAATGACTGACGTACAAACTCGTGAAAACTTTTTAAAAAATCGAAAAAATTTCATTAACATATTGAGTATCTTCATTATAATATAATATATAAATATATTATACTGTGCGTTGCTGCAAAATTTGGTATAATATTGGAACTATTAGTTCCAAAATAAAAATATGTAAGTGTAATTTTATAAACTGCTTATTAAAGCCGAAACATTGTTAGACCTATAACGAATTCTCGTTAAATATATTTTTTTGAAATGCTCTATTACAAGCCAATACATTATATGCATTGGGGGTGGATATGCATTATATAACTATTTTGATGACTTCTGATGCTTATGGTATTAATAAATTAATGATCACCGTGTACAAGTCTCAACTTGGAGCATGTAACAGGTGCATCTTTCGTCCTCACAGACTCAGTCGAAGGGTTTTGGTAGAGCTCCATCTCCTTCTATCGCTAACATTTGTGAGCGCCTTCTCTCTTTTCATAAAAATAAGACGGGAGTAAGGGTTTTTTAATGCTAACAGAAATAAAATAAAGGGAGTACCACACCGACATAAAATTATTTTTTTATTCGAATTCCGAACTCCAAATGGTAGCTCTCGGAAGTATGAATAATTAATAATAATGTTTATTCAAGTAAGTCTTCTTTTTTAAAATCATTTTCGTTTTCGTTGTTAAGTAAATAAAAAAAAAGAAAAACTTCTTAAGTGTCTGGTATTATTATTTTTTTAATGTACTCATACTGTAATTTATGACCCAAAAGTGTTAGTTATAAATAATATCATCTCGATAGAGAAAAATGTATCAAACTGATATGAAATTAAAACAAGGTAAAAATATTATAGTGATAACCGATGCATAAAAAAAACTGTCAAAGATCCGCTTAGCGATGAGCAGATTCTGCGTTAAAATTATGACATGATCAGTATCAATTTTTTCAACATAATATTCGAGAACTTGGACGTAGGTTTTCGTGATGTCTTTTTCCTTAAATTTATAAAACAGCTGCAATCAAAAATTTTAACATATCAGAGCGCGTTTCTTTCAAATCTTATATTTAGCTCTCAAACGACACAATTTGTTTGCAAATTGGGCCGCCGATGCCCTGTTTTTAATAAATAAAACACAGACTAAAAGGCTGTGAATAGACTTCATTATTCGTCATGTAAAACAAGTGGATGAAATAAAGCTATGCCTGCAAGAATTGCGTTAAATTTCTTCACAATATTGATAAAGATAGAGATAAACCCACCGCACGCCGATAGTACTTATGTATATTTATATAAATAAGTATTCAAATTTGAAAATGCTGTTACTTTGTTTCCGTATGTATCCACCGTTGGCAATGATGCTTCGTGGTGCAATAATAAAAACAATGTTTTTTTTAAATTTTGGTCGTAAGTGCGAACCGACGTATGTCGAACCGTTGTAAGCCGAGGACTATATGTACATTGATATATTTTCGGAAAATGACCCAAACATTAAATACATATTCAATTTTAAATATTTATATGTTAATAGTTTCTTCCATTTCCGGGAATGTGCGTAGTACATCATCTTACATAAACGTAATTTCATAAACCTCACCATGCTGTACCGTCCCAAATACATACATGCATACATCCACACGAATCCAAATCGAAACCTATCTCTCAGTTAACCTAGCGTGCGTTTTCACTTTCGTTTTCAAAATATTATTCTGTTTTTTTAGGACTGTAAAAATAGAAGTGGGATGTTAAAAAAAACATAATTTCTGAAATAAAAACTCGGCGGCCGATGGGCGACGTGGATTCTTTTATTTTTTCAAGGCAGGCTTTGGCACACATGTTTTCCAAGTGTGTTTTTTTTCCGCAATTGCTACCGTAATATTTTCATACGGAATCTCTTTTATAATGTACGCCGGGAAAGAAAAGTAAATAATGATGTATTTGCTGGGTTACTTACTGTATCTTTGAAACATTTTTTATATATGTACGTATATATTTTTTTGTACTGCTCAGTCAAATAATATTTTATTAATATTTGAATAGCGGTCATACTCATAAAATAAATATGAAATAAAATATCTTTATAAATCATTTTACTGTGTTGTGAATAAAGTGTAATTATGATTTTTACCAGGGCTGTTTCGTCATTTAAACATCTTCCCTCCCTGAGATTACTCTATATAAGAGGTGGGGGACAAATGGGGTTCAAGAAACTCAATTGCCACTATTTGAGCGAATAGAATTTTACACTCTTATTGCTCCCATTAAACTTTTTTTTGTATATTTAATTGCAGTTTCTTGAATGTGGCCTTCCGGCAGAAAAAGGTCCTTGAAAAAGATGCCCCTTACCAAAGCTCTTTTTAATACGGTAAAATATCAAAGTATTTAGTTCTAAAAAAAATATTAGGTAGTTGATAGCTATTTCGGCTTAATACCATCGTCAAAACTATACATAAATTTATTTTAGCTTAGCTATAAATATTTTTTAGAAGAGATAGACAATATCATGTCATCTCACGTATTCAAGCATCATAATGTTTATTCAAAATTAAATCATTTAAGGTACTAATTGTGTTTTTTTGAAAAGGAGCTTACGTGGTGTAATTAATCAACAGTTAAAATAAATGCATTGAAATTTTATTAATTATGGGTAATTACATGTGCTTTTTGTAATAGTTTAAGTAAGGGTGATGAATTAATTTCTTTTTAGTTATAATTATTAAAACAAAAGTTGAATCCATTTAATCCCTTTACTTACCTTGGTATTGTGTTATTTAAATATTGTTCAAACATTGAAATCAATAACTTCATATTTCCAATAAAATAAGCTTAACAATTATTCTCAATAAAGCTTTACATATTAAATATTGTACATATTTAACTATTTATGAGTAGTGACGCAAACAGTGGAACTAACAATGTTATAATTATAATTAAATCTAAATGAATCGAAAGGAACATTCCATTGGAAATATTATTTATTATATTGCCTTATAATACCATACATAGATGAACAAGTATGCATAGACGTGGCCGAAGAATTTAATCCATCATCTTTGATTTCTTGTAATAGAATTTATTTCTGAATAATATCTGTCGCGATCTCTTCTAATCGATCTTACCCATATAAAACAGCAGGAGAACAAAAATACGGCGATGGGTACTTAATAATATTCAAACAGAGCCTACCGAAACAAGAGAAGGTGAACCTTTTGTAAAAGTTCTAAATAATTACTTCAGTTTACCGAAGTTTTGATTTCATTACTTTGAATTTTGATAATAAATATTTAATTACATAAATAATCACCAAAAGGGAAAATTCATAATCGAAGTATTTGAACGATTTTTTCGCACGGTTTCGAAAATCACACAGTTATAAAAAAGTACCGATTATTTTTTTTACACTGACTTTTTGGCTTTTATGGCACGTTATCAAGAATCATACAAGGAACTAAAAAAAAAATAACAGCGAATGATAACCGAATTCATATTCAAAACCAGTGAGACAAAATAAACACAAGATGATAATATTATTCAAGATACTCGTGAAGATATCTCTCCATAAAAAATTTCCAGTGATGGGTGATTTTTCACCTACAACAAACAGCAGTAAACGAGCATGCTTATTGTCAAATAGTGACACTAAATTTAATTTAAATCGAAAACTGTGTATATTTTTTTTTTTACACGGTTTGTTTTTCACGGCAGTCTTTGGAACGTATCCCCCGCGCAAAAGGAGGATTGGGTCTATGTACATACATTATTTCAAAAATTGCAACTGAAGGAGTCTAAACCTTGAAACATGGCGTTCCAAATACATGTTATAATTTATTTCAACCTCTTAGTAGTTTTTACTCTTCAAAAAGAACATTTTTGCACGCTTAAAGCTCATACTGAAATAATAATTATTTCACAGATAAAATTACACATTTTAAACCGTAAAGAGTTGAAAACATCATTTTGAAGCATATTCAGTGGAAATATCTGATTTCAAGAATAAGACATCCCGTTTTAACTGAACGAATAAGGCCATAAATTAAATTTACACGGTAAACCACGCTAACTAAGTTTAATTAAATCTGTGAAAACGTATTATGTGTATGTTCTTGTTTTATTAAATATTATACTATTTTATCATTAATGAATGATACACATCAAACGAGATTGAATATGTTAAATTTATGAATAATTTTTCTTATATTTATGTACAAATCTAACAATTTTTTACAAGCATGAATTTTGAATTCTGTTATTTTAATACGACATCTGATTGGTTGCGACTCGTTTTAATACAAAATGTTGCTATATCTCCGATACATTAAGTATTGCTTCCATTTTAATAAATGTTGGGATAAAGAAATTGTTGTAATGTATTATTGCGCTTAATCCATTTTACTAGCGTGTTGCGGAGATGGTATAGATATAAATTTGGAAAATTCTGATTTTTTTTATCATGTAAGTATATACCGCAATCTTTCAGTTAAAGGAATTTGGGAAAACAAGATCACAAAAATATATCTTATATTGTCTTAATTTATAGTAAGAAGTAAACGCGATAAAAAATACATGCATGCAAATAGGTTTTCTCACCTACTTTTCTTACAATACGGCACGTGAATAGTTTGTATTCATAAGATAATAATTCGTATTAATCCATATATATTTTTGTTCAGTGGCTTGACGCTAAATATACCGTTTTCACAAATTGCCCATCCCTGAACGAGACAGTCAACGAACTCTATACAAAACTTATGGAACTTCATACACTATACACTTATGACGTCATAGTCCATTAAAAGCTGAAAATAATGTTGGGTTTGCAAGCCCTCCGAAAAAATGTCGCAAGCCACTTGCTCTTGAAGACTCGTAAAATAACCGCCTTTTTATCGACCATATAAGATTAACGTCAATCATTAAATGTATATATTATACCAACCCCAAATGTTTTAATGATGTCTTATATAGAGGAGAGGTTAAATAAGTTGGCTCGTGAAATATGCAACAAAATAAGCTAAACTAGTGTTTCATAATTTCTCAGGTAAATAAAGTACGTGTCGTATAAAAATTACACTTAATCATTTATATTTAAAAACAGCCGAAAGATACATTGATTCAATATAAAATTGACAATTGTTATTTCACCTTATTATGACCTTGTTATTTCACAGAAGTTATAAATTATTTTTTTTATATTGAAAATGAATTTACACAAACAACCGAATGTATTCAGATCATATTAATTACGCTGGTAAGGTCTAGGTAAATTACATTTAAAAAAAAATATTACACGATATTTTTATTTATAAATTTTAAAATAAAGCCCTTTCGACAATTCATTTAAAGAGTACCAAGGCAAAATTATTCTGTGAATGCTATAGTATCACTTTATAATCGAAGATCTTTCTGATCCGCAAAAAAATTCCTCTTCTTCTACGGTACCGAGTTTATAATAACTGGAAAGTTCTAAAGTCTATCAACCTACATATTCCCGTTTTTTTTTTGTATTTACGTTGCCTTAATCATAATATTTTTTCTTTGCGTCAGTCGTATATATATAACGAAAGTTGCAAGAGCTGTTCGGCTGATAAATTCGATACATACAAAGGTTGATGGGTTTGGGGATTTTTTCTGTTGTTATTTTCAAATCGATTATGGTATGGTTGATTTTTGTCTTAAGTTTGCTTACATTGTTATAGTCAAATGTATGGTGCATTAAAACAATATATTGTCAAAAATATATAAAATCAAATTAGTGTTAAATTTGAATTGTTGAGATTTTGTACATTTCCATGTATTTTGTCACTAACGACCCGGGTTTGACTTGTTCGACTCGAGTTCCAATTGTCAATTCGAGTCCATTCGTGTGCTCGAATGCCTGAAGATGCCGAAAAGCGAAACCCGGGTCGTTAGTAACAAAATACATGGAAATGTACAAAATCTCAACAACACATATTTGATATTGAAATTACATCAAGCACCCTCAGTCGATGTCTTAGATTAGAGTTTTTATCGCTTATAAGTTTCGAAGAAACAGTGAATATGAAATTATATATTTGAAATTTTCTAGATATTTTAAATAAATCTAATTCATTTCAACAATGGAGTATGTAATTCTTTACAATTATTATTGATGATCGAAATAAATAAAATGTACATACATATTGAAACATCAGAATGCCGACTTGACATTGTTGCCATATAGTTTAGTTAAATGTGTACTTTTACATTATTTTTCCATTTTCAACGGCGACAAACTCTAATTATAAAAATTGTATAGCATCTCATTTGATCTTTCCATTTTCGAATGTCGTAGATAATTCCGAAATACCTTTGCATTCCGTGTCAAAAAAAAAATGGACATAAAAAGGCATTACAGTGCATGATTTACTATCTCACTTCACAAAAATCTCGATAATTAATTGTATCCGATATTTGAATGAAAATTGTATGAGGCTTATTTTTTGTCAGCGATTGATTAACTCTGTTGGATTTTGTTGGTAAAAATAGTTTGCGCACAGATACTTGCGGTGGGGAGAGCAAAAAACCATACAATTAATTTCTCTCGAAATTACAACGGTCCGGAGTTGTTCATTATTCTATTTGGTTACAGGCAGGTTATCAGTAAAGTGACAGCTTTTATTTTATATAATATATGGACAAATCTATAATATGTCGTGAGACAAACAGTAATAAGTAGTAACCAATTCCTTATAATTTATTGGTCGTCTACGGCAAATTGTTCTTTGTCGAAAGATATGTGATCAACGGTATTTGACGTTCGTTTTATTCTGTTTCTTTGCTAGAGACTCTAATCCCCCACATGACTTTGCTGGACGGATGGGGTTTCACAAGAGTTACGAGTACTGGAGGTCAGCGATTCGCGTAGGAAGGCGGTTAACCGATGATTTTCACCACGAAGGGTTGCACCAGAAAAAAGGAGAATGGATTCATAGATTTGAATCCAAATGTATGTGATGTTTATCTTCTTTGCCAATCAGATTACAAAAATACTTTCAGTAAAGAGAGGGGGTAAACCTTTCCTAGATCCATCCTCCTAGGTCTATGGAGAAGGAAGGTTTAGCGACTGAATAAAAACCTGTTTTCTTAAAGCAACTTCTTTTGAGATGCTCCATTAGAAGCCTATATCATCCACATTGGAAACGGATATATTTTGATGTTTTTTTTATATAATTAAATGGGTAAAACAATAAATACATGACAATCGTGGTTACTTTTGTAATTGCTGCGTCATGATAATTCAATAATATTTAGGAACGTTGTAATTTTATTAAATATTGTCAATTATTAAAATAAAAACAAAAACGTAGAAATACTCCATTGATTAAATTACAAAAATTAATAGGTTAGTGTTTTTAGAAATTAATAAAACCATTAAAAGTAATCGAGTATTAGTTAATAACATTTTGAATAGGATTATTAAATTTGTTTCTCTTGGGATTTTCACCTCCAAACAATAGTTATTAATTTGTAATTAGTAGTGGAAAGGTAATTAGTACTATAATTTATTGTTTCTGTCTTACCCGCTCCCCACGTTCAGTATAAAGAAACAAACCCACTATACCCTTCATTTTTAATTTAAGAATTAGAATCATTGTTTACCTTAGAAATAACTAAACTTGCGATATAGTTTGTCTGAAGATGTTTCTTTAAGAAGAGAAACGTGTTACATTAGTAACACAGCCAGAGGAATATCTAAATTATCAATTTTAATTACCGCCCATCGAAACATTGATATTTTTTATTGTAGATGCCGTCCGATTCACCAGCAATAATGTCAGAAGCACAATTTCGGCGGCAGAAGTCTAGTTAAAAATGTCGATTGGTCTGTCAGCGTTGGGCTGTGTGTTGGTAGTATTGAGCGGCTATGATTTAACGGCATCGATTAGTTACGCGATGTGTCAACAATAGAAAATGATTTCGGACGTTGTCGGTCGCGTTTTATCCACGCTCCGCTACTGTGGCGTTACCGGAAAAGCTGTGATAGAGGATTCCAAACTAAATCTATGCAGGTATATTTTAAATTACCACAGTAGTGACACTGCTGATCTTTCGGTCCACAGCAAAGGTTCACACTTGGTTCAACGAGATTTATACGTTAAACAGATCGTTGGATGGTGAGCCAAGAGCGATCACAACATCAATACACAGTATCGCGCACACGTGACTCTTCCGTAAAGAGTCTTTAACTATGGTGGTGATAAGAAGTGAATGCTGCATGTGTCTTTTGATTATTAGGCTCAATATACTCTTCCACTCGACTGGATCCTCCGCCCCCAACGCAAATCACTAACCTTCAACATTCATGAATCTAGTGACGTACCATCCATCGAGGAAAATAGCGGCCTTCCAAACGGTCCTTCAGCAGTGGAAAATTTGAGCTGTTTTGAGGGTACAGCTCATCCATACGTATTTCACGCATAATATGTCCCGCCCGGGGTAGATGTTAAGTTTTGCAAAATCTAACATTTCTTGTCTTACCAAAGAGGGTATTAAGCTCACAGTTGTGACGATGCCAGATAATGTCATCCTCGCTGAAAGGGGACGAAAATCCTTTATAGAATCCTACACGCAAGCAGTTTTTCAGTGTCCTTGAAACTCAACGTAATAAAAATAATTCATTTTATTAATTCAGTATAAAATTACCCTTCAGCTCATTATTGCAGCTCTATCACTGGCATTATTTTTGTTCGGTGCGTGGCGTGGTGTTCTGTGCCTCTTTCACGCCTCGACTTGGTGAATTTCAAATTATTTTTGTACCGTTCATTTCCTCCCGTAAATGAGATTAAAACGCTTGTAAGTGATGAGACAGTTTTTTTGTTAACGTCTTTTGGTCGGCAGTGATTACCTGACAATCGAGCGATGACATTGTACATCCGCATTGGAGGTGTTACATTATGCATATTATTAACAAATTATTTCTGTACACACACTTCATTGCTTCTGTGTTGAATCTATTATACCAAAACTTTTATGCCAAAATTGAACATCTTTTATGATGAAAATTGGCAGTGGTATATATATCTTACATTTTGAAGATATTATCAATGGTTTCTTACAGAATCGATGGATAAATACTAACATCACATGTTTAAAATTGTATTCTCTCCAAATTAAATGCAAGATGACGATTCTTTGTCAACTTCTATTGTGATATAGTTTAAATAAATTATGAAACAATAATTTGGAATGATTACGCAATTTATTTCAAACACCATTAATTAGTTGTCGCACAAAGGAAATAAGATTTATTTACAAGACATACATCATATAAATATTATATGTCTTGATTTATCTGTCTCCATTTTACACACGAAGAAACACACTATGTGTCTGTCTGCGCAATGAGCGAATTTAACAGGTGGCACTGACAATAGTATTTTATCTATTTAATAATGTATATGCGCGTTGCTCACCTGGTACAATTAGTTATGATAGTTATCACATGATAACATATCCGTTATGTTGTATTCACTTGCGAGGTCAAGTGTTCAGATACCTGATTTATTTCCAGTCGCATAGATGTCTGTAATTGTCATTGCTTACCTTTCACCTCATATGCGATTAATAAAATTAGCTAAATACAAATCGCTTCCTAGACGCATCGTTATATTCTACCCCTAACCCTATCCGAAAAAAGAGGTTGAATGACGTATTTACAAGCTGCTATTGCTAAATGCCTTCTATTGAAGTGCTCACTCAAAAGTTCATATACATCACATTCTAAGCGGAAACGGTTGTAAATCAAATATTAAATCAGTAACCCTACATAATCCTTCGATAATTTTATTTTCAATGTGTTGATTATCCAGTGGTGACACAGCGTTAGTAAAGTCTTCCTCACGCAAGTAAATATTCGTCACTTCTTGTATAGATTCTGAAATACGGTTAAAAATACTTTATTTCGAATCTATATCCGATAACCTCTTTATTAGTCATCATAAGTTTTTTTAGTTTCTCCACATCCTTATCTCGAGCATAAATTATTATTTATTATTTCGGAGGTACACACGATACTCTTTTTTCACGGGGGATACATTCCAGGGCCTACCGTGCAAACAAACCGTGTAAAAAATGATAATATGCACTTATAAAAATGTGAGATAAATTCCATTACTTAAAATAACCCCAGAATATAAAGTTCTCGAACTAAAAAATATTTCGAATTTATTTTTTATTTATATAGAAAAATAGTTTCATACATAATAAGTAATCGATTGAAATAATTTACGATTTAAATTACACAAATATTAGACACAATAAAATTAAAACCTGAGAGGGAATAACATAGAAGAGCAACATAAATGTATCAAAGCATTTACAATTCATGCATGAATCATGAACACCTGCATCTTAAAATTCAACAAAATGACAAAAATGACGATTCGAATATTCACAACGGCGGAAGTGTTTTTTAAATATAAATAAACTGCATTTAATAATACTGATTTTTGAAATCGTGTAAAAGTAAATAGTCGGTGTAAAAAATAATTGCTCCATTTTCGTAGACCTTGCAAAAAGAGAATCGAGTATTGGACAAACAGTAGTTTTTAGTCAGACGCGCAAGCATAAAATTTAACTAGATATATTTAATAATTAGAAATTATATAGATTTATATATAAGATTCACTAAAAACAATTAATAATTGAAGATGAAGACAGGTATTACAAAGCAAATTTTCTTAGTCGTATAATAAATAAAAAATAACATGTGAAATCATTGAAAGCGTGATGAAATAAGGCAAAATCTTTTGTATCATTTTTCATTTAATATGGCAAATTAAAAATATTTGCACGACCACGCACAAGCCTTCTATTTTCAAATTTATCCTGACTTAGTTCATTATACGCTTCGTATATGATTTGTCACTTTCTGTTAGTGTGTTTCCATGATATCCTGTTTCTTCAAATTAAATAACTATATCAAGTGATTTGTCGCTGGAGGCTATATAGCAAATGAATTTATAATATACAGAAGTCATTACACAAATAATTGAAAGGAGTTTTTTTATCGTGATCTTTTAAATAGAGATGTTCTTGACAATTGAGATGATTCAGAAGCGAATTTTAATCATTCAAAAAAATGTTCCTCACACACGATCACTTACGTGACAATTGCACACAATCGTTCGAGAAAAGAGAAATAATGTCATTGTTTTTTTATTTATAATTTGTTTTGCAAGTTGTAATATATCTGAGGCTGTATTCTTGAAATCAAACGTTGAAATATCTTTTATACAATTAAATATTTTCGTTTTTCATCATCGTCCATTCTATTTTTTACAAATTTTAGTTTCGTTTATAGATTATCAAACTAACAATAATTTTGTTGGAACCTTTATCTGATAGTTAATTATTTTTGCGTATTGGTGTTACGTAAATTGAATTACCGCAGATATATTATAGAATTTATTTCTACAACACCTAGAACTAGATAAAATCATCGAATGACTTTAATGACTGAACTAAAGTATAGAGAGAGCTCCCTAACCCCAAAGATGTTGAAATACAGTAACTATTTCAACAATACCAAGTAAAACTTTGTTTATTAACTTATTAAAATTATAAAAATTAATTGATTTTAGAGTTTTTATTAAAGTTAATGATACATCACAATTATATTTGTTCAATAACCGATTATATTGTTTTTTATAACAAACTAGTGAGTACCCGGCATGCGTTGCAATGCCACTCAAAGAAAGAAAGTGTTCGTGTTTTCATTCTGTTTATTGAAGTGCTTTTGGACACACAATATTTTTTGTTTTCTCTCTGGTGCGTACACGAATAAATGAAAAGGTTTTCCAAGATGTCACTATTTTTACGAATTTGATTCTTTATTTTAAATTTTAGATATATCTGGATTGTGAGATTGATTTTTATAGTTATAATAAGACCTACTGTAAGTTAAAAATTAAAGCATTATGAGTCTGGCTCGTTTCGGGCTAGGCCTGATTGTGCCTATGCCTAGCTATCTATAGCAACAACTTGACAAAATTTTATCGGAATCGGATGAACGGTATGGCAGTGCATAAGATACGAACAAACACACATTGATTTTTATATATTAGATATTAAAGCTGACAGTATCCCAAAATTATTTGTATCGAATTTTAATTTGGAATTTTGTTAGTTGGAAAAAGCAATCATTTTAATATTGTAGCAATGAGTTTTTAACGTAATTTATTTTTCTGAATGAAGTTTTGAATTGAGCAACAAATTAGAAAGGTGAAAATAAAACACATTGTATCAGATTTATTTTCTTAGTAATGGATATCTAATTATATTTTTTAAATTAAATGAAATCAGTTTTTATCGCCGATTTTTTGTGAACGTATTTTTATAAATTTTATTTTCTGTCTTGGTTAATTATTCTGTTCAGTCGTAATTTCAGTTTCAGTGAAGTAAATAGACAGGAACAAAGATCGAAATATATAAATATAAAATCATATTTTTTAAGTGCATGTTTTTTGAAACAATAATCGATAATTTTTGTTTTAAGCTCTCAACAATCAATGTAACTTGAATATTCGAGTTTCGGAAAATATTTTTCAAAGATGCATTTTAATATCGACTTCGGTATTTTGGAAGCTGATCACTCAAAATTAATAACTGTGAAAAAGTATTAGCTTCTTATGCACGGAAATATTTTGAATTTGACTTGTCAGAGCAATACCAATAAAGTGGTCTTACCATTACTACTGTATTTAACGCACCAAATCAAATGAAGTCATATTTTATGGAGAACCAAACACGTGTAACGCATGTGCAACGGCTGCATACAAAAAAATGTCGTGAGAAATTCTTATCTGAATGCATTGAGGATGCACAAATTTGTTATTGTACCAAAAAAAAAAACAAGTTCATCTATCTAAAGAAATGCAAATACGTCACTATATATTATATTTGATGTTAAAAAGAAGAGAGTAGCACATACTTTATAATTGTTTTCCTCGAATGATATGAGGTATGCAATTGTGCAAGATTTCTGTTTTTTCCGTTATAAATGTTCAAAGTTTGAACTTCAAAGCTACGTTAAAAACACTCAGATATTTGACGTTTTTATGGTAATCCTTACATATAAATGCGACTTTTACAGAAACGGTAGTCGATTTGGCTAGATAGAAAGTTGCGGATAATTGTCCACGTGGAAAACTAATCTCAATTTTATTGGTTATTCCGACAACTGCACGCGTGGACGACTTAACGTCAAATAACTATCGACTTTCATTATTAAAAATTCTACATTTTATATATAACAGCCCAGAACGGTAGGTATGAAATTTTCTCTTGATCTAAGCGTCCGCGGAGTATATAAACAGTACACTCAGTTTCGAGGCAAACAAACAACAATCAGTCCGTCAGCATGGAAACTAAAGAACAGCTACTTTAGACATTCAGTATTTTATTTTCAATACCGTCATCTATGACTGGCGTTCCCACTGGTTTATAGATAGTGGTAAAGATCAGATAGTATGTCTTACTTGGTCATGGGTTAGAATTCTTGAATAGACACTTTCGTAAATTGATTTTTCAATTTATTTTGAAACTGTATCCAAAAGAAAACTTTCATCTATTCCCATTCATCTTATCCAATATTTAAAATGAGGCGTGAAGAAATCCATTCCTTTACTACTAGGTTTCTAGTTACACCATCCTACTATGCTACAGTCACCAAAAGGTTGACGCATTGAGCAGTTGACGTAAAACCAGCTATCTTTCAAAATCTTCTAATCTTAAAATCACCTTATTGAAACTTTTGAAAATAAATACGTAGATTGACACGGATTAGCATAAATATACTGGTTGTTGTTTGACGAAAAAATGAACAAAAAAATAAAAATAAAATTATCATTTTAACTTAATTTTCATGTTGTCGCTGATTAATCATAAGCAATGATTTGTATATTAATTTAATTGATTAATCAAAGGTTTTGAATGCTTGTCCTTTTCGTGATCACATTACTTATCTCTATAATATAGCACAAAATACATGTAGGAATATGCATGTTTGTATGTCTGTTGGTCAGAACAACTCCTCTCAAACGGCACACACCAGCGAAGTGAAATTTTCACACGACATTTTGGTTGCAATTGTTAGTTCATCTGCGCTATTTTCAACTCTCAACTCTCAACGTTTAACTATTTACCTCAAATTGAAAACGCTATATTTTTGACGATTTGGTAGAAAGTGAATGGTTAATGCGTACAATTTGGTATGCATCTGGAATCGTCATCTAGAATTGGCGTATGACTCTGATCGTATGTTTAATTTGTGGTGTTGCAGGAGTCATTATTAAATGCAGATCGACAACCTGGCTATCGGGAAGTTCTGCGGCGACATAACAAGAGTGCAGGTGGCAAAATTGTCATCTTTTATTTTAGCTGGTTTCAACTCTTAACATTACTATTAATTGGTGGACTATATTTTGTGGATGTAACTAAAGAGGTACAGTTGACGGTGATATTTCCAAATTTCAACATTACCTAGCCAACGACTAAATTTAATAAACTAATATAAGCGTTCGCCATCTTGGGTGAAGTCGGGTAAAAAATACTAGTATAGATATGAAACTAATTTTTTGCGCAATTTCTATGTGCTTTTCTCATGAAAGACGTTACAAGAAATAATTCGAAAACACTATGACGTAAATGTTCCATATTTTTTATTTAATAAAGTTGTATTGGTGATAAAATAGATGGCAATTATTGAAGTATTTACTTTAAGTCCGTAGATTTCCGGAGGTTTTCATAAAAATAATTACATTGATATCATAATTTGCCTCAAAAGCTTATATACCACGTCATCTCTTTTAAACCATAATATATGTTGAATAGAATCAAAACGACTCTTGACAATATGGAGATGCTGAATGACGTATATGAAGCACGTGGAAATTGTGCTGTATGGTTGGGCATTTATAGTCATCAACAGAAATAAATCATTACCACTTTAACGGGGAAATCTACAAAAAAAAACACACAATATTGCCATCTTAATAACTTTTAAATAATCCTATCAATTAATTTATTATACACATCCGTTGGTGGAAAATACGTTACTAAAGTAGAAGTCTTTAAACTCCATGGTCCTCTTCTAGCAGTTTATTTGTCAAAACTGGATTGTAAGAAAATCAATATGATACTTCTTAAAAACGGTAAATTAGATATAATAAGGAAGAATGGCTGGCTACCCACTTTCAAATCTTTTCCCTTGGGATCCCCTTCCCATACAAGCAATACGTTATTATAGTTAAGTATCCTCAACGAAGAATCGGTAAATTATTATCACTTGTCATTTTCATCATTGCTGGCCCCATATTGTAATTTTAGTATGTAAATATAGCCAAGAAGAAATCTAGTTACATACAAAATAAAATTATTTTAATTTTAAACTGATTGTGAATTTCTACAAAATGGCTGTCGAATCAATCGAACATGGATATGAATTGTGAAAACATGATATTATACAGTAGCCACTTGGAAATAATTATATATAATATTAATAGTATTATTCGAAATGGTTTCACTGAACGTTTTAAACATCTTCACGAGTTCATGTAGTCATGCATAATTAAGGCAACATATTACTCTATGTTTTTTCTTTGAATTTTCGTTGATTGGTTTGGAAAGATTATTAGTAAAACAAAAAAAATAGCAGACAACCGTAAAAGGTATATCGCCCAATCAATTACACGTCTATGGGAATGACGATTTGTCAGTTACAAATGAATTGCTACCTGTTTAAAAGCTAATGAATTATTTTTTGTATTGGTACGTTTTAGAGAGTGTAGATGCTTTGAATATTGAACAGATTTTCTCTCGTACGTTTCGTACTTTGCTCTAAGTAAGAGAATTATAAATCATCATTGTTATCATCATCATCATTGACACATAAATCCTGTGTGAATTTTTATTAACTCTATCCAAACTCTTTTTGTTTGACAGACGAAATATGGTGTACTATTATATGTATTTAGTTAAGTAAGTCATTCAGCGTTTTGTTTCCCAATTCTTGTATCCATTCGGATTGGTGAGTTGTAAAAAACGAGCAACTCCGACTACCTTTTCTATAAAGTGTATTTTCGTATTTCTGCGTGTATTAATGTACTTGTTTTTATGCCTATAACGTATTCTTGTCCTGCAATATACATATATATGTATAATATGTAAAAAAATGTCTATTTGCCGGATTGGTTGGTTGGTGTTTAATTTGAAGACCAATTACACATAAATAGAAAGGGTAGGGAAAAAGCCTGATAAAATTAGACTTTTTTAGTAACCTGAGTCGAATTCGGAGTGGCAATCGAAATCAAAGTCGTAATCGGAGTCGGGTTGTTGGTCAATGTATTTTGGACGACTCCAAACCCCTGGTATATAGATAAATATAGTAACTGATTCTTCCAGCCATACCATTGAGAATTACAATGTTATTCGCAGCTAACTGACTATATTTTATTTAAAAATCTTTAATCATCATTCTCAAACAAATATAATTAATTTGTTTTTTCCTGCCGTTTTTTAATCCTCAATAAAACTCTTCCATTTGTACTGAAGACTACAATGAACTTCCGATCATCAATTATGTGGGGCTTCTTGGGGAAATATTATATTTTACAAAGTATTTCTGTACAATTACTTGTGGTTAAAGTCTTTTTTTCTTTGTCTTCTTTCAACACATCCGCGTCTGGAGCATAAGATCTGCTATGTGGCGCATTCAAGTTTATCTGTCGCATGTGTGAAAGTGACCAGGCTTTTTTGATCCAACCCTTTCGGCGTCTATCTTCCAGGCTATATACATTGCGTTCAGCCTTATTTCAGTACTGATGATGCTTCTAACCATCGTTGAAGATATGTATTGACTTTCCAATCTAGATCTTTAATGTATGGTGTGGATAATATACCGCGCTATAAGTTCGCAGCAAGGGAGTTAACAGTAAAGTAGGAGTGTATTTGTGAACGGAGTATGATCGCTACACCTTTTCCTTTGATTTGGTAAACACTAGAGAACAGTTAGCATACGAAAAAACACTACTTCTCCAAAACAATACTTAGTTCCGGAAGAAGGTAATAGTTCATATGTCTTTGATTGCTAACGATTGCCTCTGATGGTCACTGTTGTTCTTGAGACTTTTAAAAGCTTATTTAAAAACAATACTTGTTATTTTCTATATTGTATGGCTAAATTTAAATATGTACAATATGTAATAGTGTTGTAGTTGTGCATTGTTATGCAAGCCCACCTTGTCGGTTACCGAAATTAATGTAATTTTAAAATTAGCTTTGATTGGTGGTACATTTTATTTTTAGGTCTACAACCTTAACCAGTGTATTGAAGTCGTTTTTTCAGAAGCGTTGTACGTTCTCGTGGCATGTGAGAAAAAAGTCATTTAGCCATTGATTGATCTATGGCTATGGGCGAAAACACAAAATATTAACAACAAAAAAAATGAAGCAAAACGGACGTTTTACCTTTTTTATGAAATGCACGTCTACCGGAGCATCAGATTCAGTCGATCTATCATTTTTTTTCCTGTCTAATATTTAATGCTACCGCATTTCGCGTATGATCGTGATCCACTGCAAATGCCAAAATAAAACGTGCGCCAATTTTAAAATGGTTGCCGCGCTTTTTTAATTCAATTGCAAGCTAGTGCAATAACCTCTAATGGCTTCTATGTGGTACAGTGATACATAACTATGACAACTCAACGCACATCACCTTTCATAAACAAAGCAATTAAATACTTTATGCATTTACCAATCTGGAATTTTTTTATATATTTAACAACCTTCAAAATTGTAATAGTTTATAAATAAATGCTGAAATTTATGCCATAAATATGCTGATTTATTGCCTCTAAGAAAACAGAATTGCAACTGAGATGAATAATCTAAAAGTTGTCTTAATTTTTGTATCGATTTATCGTTTCTTGAAATATGTTGTCAGAACTATTCGCCAATTCTTCAACTCCCAAAGCATTGTTGCCTCCTCTACCAAACTTACTAGTTATATTTTAACTTTTATATTATAATGTCGGTAATATATAAAATATAAAACTGTATTATGTTATTGCCGTTTCAAACGTTTATAGAAAATCCGCGATAAATGTCTTGTTTTATTAATTTTATATTGTATTTTTTTGCGAGAGAATTCATGCGGTATTTACGATAAATTAAACAAAAATATACTTTATCCGATAAAAAGTGTCCCGTTTTCAAGTACTTAGCTCATTCGTTTATTTAGGTTTATTTTACTGAGTACAAAAGGCAAAATCAGTTAATATTACTAAGTAATTTCCACATAAATCAGGCATACAAAAAATATAGCATTAGGTAAGTAAATTTTACTTTTTAAAAAATCTTATTACCGCTCAAACGTAAAACCGATTTCTTTTAGACGACAATAAGATTATAAGGAAGAAACTATGAAAATAAGCAGTAATGTATCAAGGTTGACTGTCGCTGTAGTTGTGTAAAATTGACGTGGAGCCGTTAAAAGGAATTTTCTTCCTAGTTGGGGGCAGAATTCTATAAGAATATTAATTATAATGTATACATGTGAATATATAATAATATAATGATAGATATAACATATTAATTACAAAAGATCATTAATTAAGACACAATTGCAAATGCCTTAACGCTTAGCTCATATTTCAACATTAAGTATGATCATTTAGTATCGTTTTTAGAGGGTACTATTTTTCAATAATAAAAAAAATATTTAACATATATATATATTATTTTTTTTTAATTAAACACAATTCACTTGTACTACTTCCACATATTTATAATGATCAGGACCAGTTTCGCTCCGTTGATAATGCTATCAGTTAATCAAATAATTCATCAGTTGATAATGCTCGTGATGAGCGAAACCGGTCCTGATCATTATAAATATTTGGAAGTGGTACAAATGAATTGTGTTTTATTTTTTAAAATATAGTGTCTTTCCACCAAGAATTGACAGTTGAAAGTGATATGAGTCCTTAAAAGTGATTAATATATACTGTTGATCCGTAGCGGAAATAAATTATAAAAAAATGTATTGTTCATATTCTAAATTTTGCCTTAGTAAAACATTGTCAACTGATAAAAAAATTAAGCAAAGTTTTCCATTTAGATTACTATTTTAGAGGTAAGAAATAAATAAAGAAAATTCTCACTAAACGAGTGAATGTGATCAAGTTTTATTTATTAAAATAGTTTATTGATTGTTTTCTAATAACAAACTATTTTCGATTTATTATGGATATATAAATATGCCGCTCAAAGCTGTATACATGACCTCCTTATTTAATTAAGCATTTTAAATACTAGATAACATTATAACATAGATAACATTCTTAATATTTCATCATAACGGAATGTTTCAATTGTACGTAAATTTTAATTATATTTTGGTGTGGTATCATTTTCAAAATTAATTTGTATTTTCTTGGAGATTCCCTTATCAATTCACGACAATGGACATATAAGCTGGGTGTAATATATATTCCTCCATAAGATGTTTGCAAATGTACATACATCGTCATTTTTTTAACTCTTTTTTTATCCGTATGAATAATATATAAATGGACCATTATACAGAATATAGCCAAAGGGAAAATGATACATACATATTCCACAAGGGGCAGATGCAAGCTTACCTAATTAATGAAGGTTAAAAGGTGCGCATTGCTCTATATCAAGATGATATCGCTGGCATGTTCAAAACGTCACCATCACTGTCTATATTATTATTATAATTTCAGTATCCAGGGTTAAAAATACCTTGAAAATCATCAATATAGTATAAACCAATAAATTTTATCACTATTTTTTATCTTACCTAAATATTTCTTCTATTTGAATATATATAATACAACCATAATCTAGACGATAGAAATATTACGACGCGTGCATATAGATTGCGAATTTATACAGATGGCATTCGCTCCACATTAATTAAACAAGCGAAGAAAGGTTCTTCGCCAACTTTTGTTCCTGCACATCAATATTTATATTATAATACTATCAGTGTCCGTGGCGCAGTTGGTAGCGTCGCTGGCTACGGTTACGGATGTCTCGGGTTCAATTCCCGGTGCTGACGGTTTTCATAGATTGATCTTTCAATCGATTTATGGATTTATGTTCGTAGTCTGAGTCCTCCCTCCCACCAATCCCATCCTCACGGGGCGCAACGAGAGCGATTAGCCAACCACTAGTCCTGTCATAGCCTTATCCTTCTATCCCTACTCTCTTCGAAAAAAAAGAGAGGTTGAGTAACTGAGTGACAAGCAGTTCTCGTATAAAAAATTCTGTCGAGATACCTCCATTGGGAGACCATATGCTCCACATTGGGAGCGGACATGGAAAAATAAAAAAAAAACTATCGTAATAATATAATACCATCAAAACTGATAAATCGCAATGCTCATTTTATGCATAAAAAAATTATTCAATTGAATATCCAAATGGAGTCAGTATTTCGTAATGATTGATTACTTTCTAATACGGGCTCAAATGCCTTTCGTATTTTATCAGTATTTTTCTATAAACATGCATAATTTTATAAGGTGGTTATTATGGTTATTATGGTATCCGGAATAAAACTGGGAATCTGAAGTGATCAAGCATGACGGTAATGAAATAATTTGTTTGGTGAGGTAAAAATAGCGAAGTATCCAGTTCCACAAGAATTATAAAATATAGTTCATGACTATAGATCACATCATCATCAAAACTAGTTACGTGTTGGACGTGTTGCCTAAATAGATACCTAATATATTTTATAATATTTTCAGAACTGATTTCTTTGCTCTTTTTACATTGTCATAATAAGATGATTAGAGATTAAATTAACGATTTGTTTGACAATATCTTAAATCGTCTTCACATGAACAATTAGTAATAAACGAACCAGGGTGATTGATGGAATTTCAATATCAAATATGAATTGTTGAAATTTTGTACATTTCCATGCATTTCGTCGCTAACAACCTGGGTTTCGAATGAATTGACTCATTTAGAGTTCATTCGTGTGGTGGAATGCCGATGTTAGTGACGAAATGCATGGAAATGTACAAAATTTAAATAACTAAAATTAGTGTTAGATGTATTAAACATTTAAATAAAAAAAGTAAAGATATATTGATGGCCGCCAAATAAGAAACTGGTCTTGATATAATATAATAAGTGTATAAATTATAAACAATAATTATACACAAAGAGTTGAGGTTTATCATACATAGGACTGTAGTGTCAAATAAGTAACTGGAAATGTTATAGGAATCTCATAATTATGTCAACATTATGTTTGTAATATGCATGGCGTATTGACGTCAGCTGCAATGCCATCTATTGCCCTTTTATTTTTTACGAGAAATAAATAAATAGTTTGAATTTACTATTCGTCTGTGAATTGTTGGATACAAAACTACCAAGAAGTCTAGATGAAAGAAGTAAAGTGCGCGTATATATCTCAAACAATACAGAAAGGCAACAAATTAAAACTGTATTTTCATAGAATGTTGCAAAGCTTTTGTTAAACATAGCGGGTGATTTTAACACACAGCAATAATAATTATTATTGTCGAATCTCACAAACTGAAAGATAAAATCGACACGATCAAAATAAAAGTGTATTGAGATACGGTAGATTGGAGATAATCCAATTATAGCCAAGAATTTCGAACAATAATAAATTTTATTCCATCACCGACATCATGCTGATACAGAAAACAAGTGTCATCAACTTTATTATTTACTGAAACAACTGTCATTGAAATATCATTCGGAACCAGAATATCATATCAATAAATATTTTACATTGCGGTTTGATCCAGAAACTAAATCTAACACAAACTGTATTTGTCATAATTTAAAAGTTGTACCATCAATTTGGGTAAGTTTGCCCATCGGTCTAAGATCAGCCCACTACATGGAAAAAAGGTGCTGTTATAATACCATGATAATACTAATTTCGTATGAATATTTTTTGATTAGGAAAAGGTATTGAGTAGTCCCTGGTGCTAAAAATATGAATTAATGTGCAACATAATTTGTTTTATGGTTGAATTTGTAAGCTGTCAGCTTGAAATGACAACACACAATTTAAAAACTTTTCTTGAAATAAATTGAATTAGCCATATTTTCAATTTGTATTATTAATCTGTAAACCAAATGCTGTATATTTTTCCCCATCTTAATTATATAGAGAATATATGAAAGCATAAAGAAAAGTTGCCAGGATTTTATAATCACTGAATTTATAGTAATTACAGTGATTATTTGCATCGTGGGCCAAAGTTACCCAATTTGGATGCAAAATTTTTCCACCTTGTTTTATCTACAAATCAATTACAACAATAAATCTATGTATATTGATTTTATTTCCTCTTAAGACATCAGTTAATTTCTATGTAGAACAATACCACACATAAATGGAATGGCAAACCATAAAAAATACAAAAACCCTCAGAGCTGGCTCAAAGTTACCCATTGACTGTAAAGTGAAAGATTGACTAATAAAAAAAGAAAAGTTATGCATTTGAAAATGTAGGTACTGTCAAGTTGAAGTGTATGATATTTTGAAGGAATTCGGAATCGACCGATTCCAACACATTTTTTGATAAATTTGTTTTTATGTAAGGATATGTTTACTTTTATATTTAAACCTACCTATTAATCATTTTCACTCATCAATATAAATTAAGTGTCGGCAGAAAAATGAAACCTATATTTATATTTATGTATACGTTGACCATATTATTAGAAGAAAATACGGGACACATCCGAAAATTTTGTAATTTTACCTACCCAAATATACGTAACTTATAATTATTGAGTTAAGTTCATAGTGATGATTATAAACTTAATTTAGTATCTCAAATCAAACAAAAATACTTATTTGTAAATGAAAATAACTATACATGGCAAAACAACGGAAGCCAATGCATTTGATTAATATGATAAAAACAGTATATAATAATTATATTACATATAAAATTATGATATAATATAAACATAACAATATGAATAAATAAATACATTACCACAAATACACAAACATTTTTTTTTTTTTTTAAAACTTTTAAATAAATTTGTCACCCAAAATGAAAAAAATTCCCTCCATCCCCCTGGATACCTTGAGCGTACCCATAACGGCGACAGCATTCCCTCGTTGGATTTCTATGCTTATTCGCTGTCTAAGGTATTCACTTGATTTTACGGTAATACAAATGATTTTAGAATTGGGAAAATAGAATTGAGAACAAAATTAACATACAAATTCGTATAAGGAAAAAAAAACTCAAAATAAATAAAAAGAGTTCGTTACTGAAAAGCTCCACCTCTCTAGGAGATTCATTGATCAGCAGAACAGCCCTTGAACTGGTGACTCATATGACTGAAAACAAGTTTTAGGGAAAACAAATGTTTTAGTGACGTAGATAAAAATTGGGAGCAGGTATCATGTATGTTAATAGTCTTGAGAATTTCAGGATTACAAACTCAGCCACGGAGAAACGGATATTTCAGAAAATATATAAATCAAAAGGACGAGTCGATGAAATAAATGACTGTACTCTTAAATAAAGGACTCTCTTCGGCGTCCGTGGCGCAGTTGGTAGCGTCGTGAGCTACGGCTACGGATGTCTCGGGTTTAATTCGCGGTGCGGACAGTTTTCATGAATTGATATTTCAATCGATTTATGGATTGAAATACTGTTCGTAGTATGAGTGTTTGTGTTGTCTAAAACTCCCTCTTCACCCACCCATCCCATCCTCACTGGGCGTAGCGAGTGCGATTAGCTAACCACTAGTCCCGTCCTATCCCTATTCATCTATCCTTACTCTCTTCGATAAAGGGAGGTCGAGCAACTGAGTAACAAACAGTTCTCATAGAAAAAATCTGTTGAAATACCCCCATTAGGAGACCATATGCTCCACATTGGGAGCGGACATGGATAAAACTCTTAAATAAAGGATGCATGGTCACCGTACGTATGCATGATGGAGTGATTGGTGAACTTACGACTGTATGTATTTAGCAATGAAATTGTTACAGTTGGCAGGATTTTAAACCGCTCTACAGCTCTAATGATGTTACTTTAACAAGGAATGAGATGGCTAAGTGAATCATTTAGTAATCAACCAACAAATGATATAGATTAGAAAGCAAATACTTTTGATTTAAGCCCACTCCTAATAACTAAATGAATTGAAGCATTTAGTGAAAGTCTGTTATATAATAAGTTAGTTGATCAGACTTACTTTTCAGAGAAGTTGTATGTAAAAATACTAATGGCAAACGGCATCTAAGTAAATATTTCAATCTTATGAAATTTTATTTTAACAAATTAATTGATCGATTCGGCTAAGGATATCACCATGAATCGAAATAATAAATGCATTTTTACGAAAAATAAATAACTTGAAATCACTTGAAA
Source organism: Himalopsyche phryganea (assembly GCA_022494535.1). Taxonomy (NCBI): domain Eukaryota; kingdom Metazoa; phylum Arthropoda; class Insecta; order Trichoptera; family Rhyacophilidae; genus Himalopsyche; species Himalopsyche phryganea. Next base: position 594,360 of record JAGVSL010000127.1, on the reverse strand, counting down.
TTTATCTGTGGTCTAATTGTAAGCGATTTACCCTAAGGATCAGATCGGTCTGGGTTCAAGTTCAACATTACAAATTACGATTTTTTAATTTAATATTTAAGATCTTGGGTATGGGTTTTTTTGATATGTTTCTTCTTCGAACTGATCTTGAGTGGCATTCAATTTATCTCATGTGATTCAAACATTTTATATTTTCATTTTTAATTATTTAATATTTTTGATCGGAATATTTTTTTTTCCCCCGCAAACAGTCGCTTAAGTCATGAGTGCAGTTTATGACTAGTATGCAGTAAATAAAACCAATCCCAGATAAAGCAGTTAACTTCAGACCCGAATTCTTCTCAAATATATTGCATACTATAATATTTATGTTAAGCTATGTGATGAATTTGTATCATAATTGTAGGGCTGCCATTCGGGGTTTGTCCCGGTTTTGAGCTTCTTATCCTGGTGTCCCGAAGGTAGTTTTCTGGACAGCCAAAAATCTTGGTTTTAAATAAACTCGCATTGGTCAAAAATACCCGGGGACAGTTATGAAGTTGCAAAAAATGCAAAATAAAACAAAGCTTTTGTAATAGCGTGGTCATCAACGGTCACTTTATACATGGGAAAAATTTTCCGTTACTCCTACAAACGACTATAATACGAAATAAACTACGGGAACACTAATTTATATTAGGAAAGACTTTAAATTTAATTCGTAAAAGTATACTCTTTATCATTCTCATTAATTCTTGTTTATATCTCTTAATTTATTATTATTTATTAGATCACAAGATCAACGACAAAATCATTTGTAAATTTTTTAAAATCAGTAAAATAAAAAAGTAAAAAAAATAGTCCAGAAAGCAAATCATCAAATACAATTTCAGATGGGAGGAGGGAACTCAATTTAAATTAAATGTCCCGGTTTGGATGTCAATAAATCTGGCAACCCTAGTCATAGGAAAATATTAAAAAGGCGATTTAGACACAAACAACTTGTATGCCATACTTCTAGGTTACCTGTCGGCAGTTTATCTTGCTTCTTACAAAAATATACTTACCTTGAAATTAGTCGTAGTCGAAATTTAATGCGAGATGTGTCTTGATTCATCGGTCTATTGTGGGCCCGTTTCACGGTGAATAGTTGATACAATTTTACCGTTACAGGTGCGATTCTCATTCATTCCGCGAGTCGAGATTCTTCAGAGATGTGGTGAAAAAAAACCTTAGTCACGATTTTCGGGCGCACTGACCGGAAACCGAAAAGGCGGGCGGCTTGTGATCGCGTGCCTGCCTACTCCGGACCACTTTATTTTCATTAACCCTGAAATAAGCGAATTATCGTGGAAATATACACCTAAATAGCCAAATTAAGTGTATCGAATTATTATGATGTGCTGTGGTTCTTTGGTGGGTTTCAATATATTATTTGATAATGAAAAACAGAACTTTTGAATAGTTTAGAGCTTAGACGTAAAGTAAAAACAGTTTTGTTGTATAAATAGATATGATTTTTACGTTTTTGCTCTGCAGCCGCAACGTCTGCGCTTGTGAGCATTCGTACTATTCAGTTGCGGGGTCACGGATTTGAATCTCGGAATAGACACTTTTGATTACGATGCATGGACCCCACCTCCTATCCGATTCTACAAAATGAGCGTAGCTAGAGTGAATAGGTCCTTCCATCCTCACCTTCTCCAAAATGAGGTTTTGTGTGACTGAATTATAATAAGTTCTAATAAAACAAGATTTGGCACTAGGAGACCATACGCTCCATATGGTGTGCGGTGTATCCTATGAATGGTATAAACTGTCAACTCTCGGTGTAGAAATTATATTAACAAGAATAAAACAAACGTCGTATGGAACGACTAAAAGGAAAAACCTGTATGCCCAATTTGCAGTGCTAGTGGTAAGCGATGCATCTCTGTTTCTCATTTGATTTATTAGTTTTATCGATAGTTTATTTTTTCTATTGCATATTATTTCTGATTAAGAACAATATGCCTATTTTTTAGTCAACAACTATTTGCAATAAAGATTAGCCAAATTAAATTGGACATATATCACTTTTAAGGTCTGTCAATTATTGGCGGAACGACAATATATTTTAAAAATAAAACGTAATTTTTTTGTACTACTTCCACGGGTTAATAATGATCAAGACCATTTTCGCTCATCGCGAGTATTGGGTATGTATGGTCATTGTTAACGCGTGTGATTTTTCGAGCTTTGCAAACGATATATCATTACATTTAATGTGAAATGGTTTTTGGAAGCTATAATATATTATTTACGTCATTAAATTTTGACAAAACGTAGAATTATTGGATTTTTCCTTTAGGCACCTCATGTATTTATTATCAAGATCATTTTACTTAATCAATTAATCAGATACAAATTGTGTCATTACCTTTTTTTCTCAAAATTACTTCATAAAACGTGAAAAAGTTTTTAATGCATAAATTGTGGATACGAAGTAGCGGTTAAATTGTGTGGCATCCGCCATTACACGGTTAAGAGGCGGATAGCATTTTCCGAGAAATTGTCGACGATCTTTTGTATTGCTGCAGAAAACGGAGATTCGGGTGCGCGCTAAAACGACGGCAAATCAATTATATCAGTCGGCGTTTAAATTATGTATTAGCGATATTATTTTGAAAATTATCACCAAAACAGGAAATAAATTTACTTTTGTATTCAAAACCCATACCGAGCTACAGATTATATGAAAGAAAGCAAAAGCAAGCAACCGAGCGGTTTGCATTGTTTGCAATAAGTTAGATCTTCGAAATTTTTCTTCTTAGTGATAAGCACTGTCATGAATATAATATATTATTTACTTTTTCAAGCGTGTCCGCTTCTAATGTGGACCATATGAACTTTATCTTAACAGAAGTTGTTCTACCAGAACTGTTTTTGATTTAGTCGCTTAACCTATCGTTTTCGAATTGAGTATGGATAGAAAACAAGATAAAAGAAAAGGCTACGTCCCGTTTTAGGGGTCGGATGAGTGGGAAGGGAATTAAGACATCGCCGACTTTCTTACCTATGAGTACAAATTCATAAAATAAACCGATTGGAAAATCAATTTAAGAAATTGTTCGTGCTAGTAATCGACCCCATGAAAACCGCAACTGACGTCAACAACGTTGAGCACTCGGCTAAAGGCCCGAAATTTTTATTATTGTGTGTACAATTAAATTTTTTTTTCTCTGATACTCAACTTAGGGGAAGATAATAGCTGTCATCGAAGCAAATTTAAATTAGAATAAACGATACAGAAAATTCTTGTTACATTATATAGACACTTTCGCATTTAGTGTCAGTTTTAGCTAAAATATCTTTTATATGGATACAAATGGTTTCATACCTTAGTATCCAAAATTCATACCAGATGGTATCCAAAAAGAAGACACGTCAGATACAGATATAATTTTTAATTTGACTGTAAAATTGCTAAAAAAAATTAAAATAATTCGAAACTTCTTAGTATGTAGTAGGATAAATAATTGTTTTACATTTCAAATGTATCGTGCTTTCCACAATTCGAACTGATTTGTTCTCCATTCGCATGTTTTGATCTAGTAACCCTACACCTAAGAGAATCATAATTATGTGACCAAATATAAATAAATATATTTTTTTTAAAATCGCTTTTCCGCTTCATATGTCGCAAAAAAGAAAAAACGACACCAAAATGGCTTTAATCATTAATAAATAAATCGGCTATACGCTGCCATTATTAGATCAATTCTAAGAATCTTCAAGTCAAAATTTATCAATCAAAATGGTTTATGTGAAAAATAGCCTGTCAAGATAATGAGGATTTTTTCTTTTCATTATCAATCTAAATTGCTTTATAATTTGCCCACTGTACAAAGTAAATGTATTAATTTTGGCACCTGTAAATTATAATTATAGCACGACTACGGCATGGTTTAGGTTGATTGAAGAGATGTTTTTAATGGATTTAAAACATTGTATATGCAACAGTCTTGAAATCTGTGTCTCTTTTTTACAGATTTAACCCGTCACAAACTGAAACCGGAAATTTAGGACGTTTTTTATTTTTATGAAATATAATAACGCAATGAGATAACCACACAGTAAATAGTTTATTTTTCAATTTGAAATACATACCTACCTAAATATTCAAAGATTTAAAAAAAATGATTACGACTTATGTGGATGCCATTGCAGATCAATTCGAGTAGAATATATTATACTTTTATAGAATTCAACCGTCAAACCTTTTGTACTATCCTCATCATCTTTGAAAAAGGGAGGTTGAGCGACTGAATAACAACTAGTTTTTATGTAAACAACTTCTGTGGAGCTACGTTGAGAGTAAATATGCTCCACATTGGAAACGAACTTAGTTAAAAAAAGTAAAACTATTTCATCAATTTGAACAAAATATGAGCTTCATTCATACGTCATGGGGGAAACATAATATTAGTTTTAGACTAGAGTTAATCAATGTTTGGTCGTTTAGCTGTATGGACAAAACTACTCAATGCTGGGGTTAGATTGGAAACATTCATAAATCAATATCTTCCGATGGATTTTTTGATTTGTATTCAGATGCATGAATATCTGTGATATTTTCATTTTTTATATTTATTCACCCTGGTCGGCCATGAAACCAAGGTGTTAGGTAGGATATTAGGTAGTATTTCCCTAAATTTATCCTTAGACTTAAGTTGAAATTACTTCAGCTGAGATGCTCCAAGTTTGACTTGGCTTCCTCCCAAGTCATCCAGCGCCCCTTGGCTCCACTGAGTACATCCTACGGATTTTTTCAGCGGCTTTTGAGAGCGACAGAATCCACCCGGTTGGAAAAAGTGAACGGTAGGATTCAGGCTCTTCTGAACCATCTACAGCACATCTACAAGCCAGATCGGCGCTTTTTTTAAACGTAATAAGGCTGATTAGTTTTCTATCTCAGTTCTAAGTTCCTGACTAAATCAAACCACCTTATAATATTCGCCGCAAGCATAATATCTTATAATATTTTGATTTCGACGTACAGTATAGGTTACCCTCTGTTTTTGTAAAGTGCCATGACTTAAGAATAAGTGTAAATATCAGAATTTCCCCACTGGATCAAACTCTATTCCTCACTAGACTTTTTTTCCATGTCCGCTCTCAATGTGGAGTACATGTAATCCTAATGGAGGTCGCTCAACAGAAGTTTTTATACAAAAAATACTTTTTATTCAGTTTCTCAATCTCTATTTTTCATAGAGAGTAGGGATAGAAGGATAGGGCTATGACAAAACTAGTGGCTAGATTATTACTCTCGCTACTCCACTTTTTAAGGATCAGTTGGAGGAAGGAAATTCGTGACATTACAAACATCCATGCCTACGAACAGAAATCCATAAATCAATATTACAATATGCGTACTGGGATTTGAGCCAACGAAGTTGACCACTGCGCCACGGACCCGAAATCTAATCAAATAAAACAGTACAGTATAATTTTTGTAAACCAGTATATCCTCACATTATTTATCACTTTGATAAAAAAACACCGATTTGGTGTAAAGAGCTCAAGAAAACGGCTTAAACTCCCGATTGCCACAGAAAAATAAAACGTCAAAAAAAAGTAGCGTAGACGGACTGACTAGCAGTAGCAAAATAGTTCACGAATCTTCAGAAGTACGCAGAAGAATAAAGCTAATGTGTACCAGTGAACTTGTCTACCGTAAAAAAAACCTATAGACTAATAATTGACGACATAAACAAACAGTAATAACAATTTGAAGATTCTGTTACCATTATTTAATTACCATGTATGTTTGTGGTCACGGAAAATACTCGTTATTGTGAGGAATGTCATACAGTTTCCTTAAAGAGTAAGCAGGTAGTTTTTTGTATGGGTGGCGAGATTCAACACGCAATGATTTACAGTTTACGTTTTGGTAAATTTGTAACAAATTACTCGTTACAGTTTTTTTAACAGTGCTTAAATTGTGGCTAATCAAAAGTAGAATCAATATTATTCTTGTATACAAAAAGTAATAAATAATCTGGAAATTATTACTACTCATTGTAGAAGTTTACGTCAATTTGAACAATAAGAGTAGAAGTAATGTTTTATGATAAATACTATTGAGTTATAAAATTAGGTAATCATAGATGCACTATTATATAAAACATCTAACAATAAAAAGTTTATGCTGGCTATTTCAGCATTGCGAAATGACATCTTGTCAAATTGAATAAAACTATTTTTACTTTATTCAAAATGATTCCATACATATTTTGAAGACATCGATATCCTAGAGCTCAAAGTTGAAATTAAAATCATCAACACTTGAAACCGACTTTACTATAATCTGAAAAAGGAACCTTCTGATCGTTAAGCAGATATCTTTCCTCCGAAGTACAGTAGGTCCTATCGGACTGCGTTCCAAATATAATGTAAAGATAATATATATGTGTAATCAAATCCTCTCACACGAGTCTGATTATATGGAATGTTAATGAAACTTGTTTCAACAGAAGTTTTTCTACGAGAACAGCTTGTTTCTTAGTGGCTCAACCTCTCTTTTTCGGAGAGAGCGAGAATAGAAGGATGGAGCTGGGACAGGAATATTGGTAAGCCAATCACGGTCATTACGTCAAGTTGTAAGAATCGGTTGGGTGGGAGGGAATTTTTACACACCACAAATGTGCCTTCGAACACAGTTCAATAAATTGAAGATATCAACTGAGGGTGATATCAAATTTGATTAGTTCATATTTTCTACATTTTCATTCGTGTTGTCGAATGCTTGAAGATGCTGAAGGCAAAACTCTGTTCATTAGTGACGATATAATTGGAAATGTACAAATTCTTAGCAGTTTAAATCAATTTTATCAAAGACAACGACGTTGATCACTAGACTGCGAACTGGACATACTTAGCTGGGATTTTTTTTAAATTTAATGTAACACTTTTATTTAATATCTAACAAATTCTGATATTCTTCTTCTACGTTGAATAAGGATATATAGATTTTCCTATTCGGATTAGATAATTGGACCTCTTGCATTATGATTTGTTAAAAAACTACACTTCCCTCATGTTTGTTTGCCTAACTTCCATGCCCCGAATAATGGTTGTTATTAGAAGTCGTACGCGTTTTTCAATTTAAGTTATCTTTGTTCACCGATATTCTTCTTTAAAAATACCTTTGCCACTATTGAATTATTCAGCACGCTTCATATCTGTTACGGTAATGATAATTTAACGCATTAATGATACCCAAGGGCGACAGACCTAAAACATCATATCATTTGAGACTTATTTTGCAGAAGTGTATTTGATCGCAATTTGAGAAAACTTAGTAAACGAAGTTTTTCTTAACGTTCGTGTAATTTGCAAAGTCTCTGTTGATTAAGGCTTTACTTATAAAACTATGTATTCCTCTAAATGTCTAATACAGTGCTTAGAAATCTTGGGCTCGTGGGTATTTTAAGATGTATTCCATTAACTTTTTAAAAATCGATCGTCCAGTTCATTAAATTTGAATTAAAAACGCATTTATATGTAAAATTTTGGGCTCTATCTTATTCAGTAAAAATGTTAAAGCAGATAACCTTTTAAAGGATTAAACAAAATGTTGATATTTCTGGATCAGTAAAAGGATATTTCTAAACATCCTTCATCTAACTTAAGTCGAATAGTACACAAATGTATAACATATGTTTATATAATGTATAAAACTTGGGTACAAATCAAAAATATTTGATTTATGGTGATCATTTGAATACTTTTTCCATTATCTCAATATTTGTTATTTGGAGATGTCTGAATGAAATGATTTGAATGAGTTGCAATGAAAATAAGAGTATTTTTAATTAACCATAATGATGCAGCAAAATTGAGATATGGTAATCTTTATCATGCGCAAAATATTCGGGGTTCCCATCTTATAGAAAGTTTGACAACCACTTATTATATAGCTCGGATAGGGTGCTATTGGTTTCCTTAAACAGCCAACTATTACTCTTCTTTAAATTAGTTCATCTCAACCAAAAAATCATATTTTATATTGAAAACTTTTTCAAAAATTAAAGACAATAAATATTAAGCCACCACCTCTTTGAAGCCGGAAGGTAAATATTTATTAAATATATTTAGGATAATTGTGCAAAAGCTAATAATTTCCAAACCGATATGTATTTAGAGTTTTTTTTAATCTCATTAGATAGTTATGAGAACCTTTTAAGTCACACGTGATCAATCCCAGCAAAAAATACATAACGAACACTCTTGTCTATGCCTTTGGGTGAATTAGATAAGTATATTCAATAGTATATTCAATAGTTAACGTTTAGATAAGTATATTCAATAGTATGAAAGTGTTGATCACTTTGTTATTTCACTGGATGTATCACATTTAGTAACACAGCCATGGAATTAAAAATGAATTTTCAGAAAGTTACGGCCGAATCCATGAAAAGATGTATCTATAATAAATTTAGAAATACTTATTCACCCTAATTAATTGTAAAACATCGTCGACTGTTGGATTAGCTAATGTGAACAACTAAATATAAATAACTTAAAAAGTAAGTAAGTTCGACGGGAGGGTGTCGAAGCACTTTTTATTGGAAGGCCACAAAAGTTATTTACACTTGCGATGAGACGGTCACGTAATCACGCCTAACGTAAATCGCTGACTCACGCCCTTACAATTAAATCCACTGGACAAAGCGGCCATTTTATGGCAGGTATCCTCGATCGAGCCACACCAATGTGATGCTCTCGATATTGTCCAGGTCTCATGGTCTCTCCGTCAGCGCCTTTAGACTTCGATAGCACAATGGAATATCGTCTTTTGTCAAAAATGTAGCTGTTGTTGAAGCGTACAGATTCAAATCGCATTGCTGTTCACAAAATGCTTTAATTGTCTTATCTTAATAATTGAATCAAAGTTTGTATTGTATTTACTTACTTCTACGCGATTATTAATATAAAATGCCATATCAAAATTAATTGGACGATATACAACAATAATGGTCGTACTAGCAATCGTTCTTCTCTTTTATTTCACTACTAGTAATATTGTACATAGCCCAGTGGTCAAATCTGTTGACTTTAGTCGTAGTATTAACAAATGCGAATATCACTACGGACAGATTAATGAATAAAATTTTCAATCTATTTATTGATTTGTGATCGAAGGCATGGATATCTTTGATATTTAAATTCCTTTCTACCCATCGGATCCTTAAAATGGAGAATGGTGCGAAACAATATCGATGGTGTTTTGGCTAATTGATGTAAAAACTATTTTTATCGAAAACATTATATGTTAAGTTGCGTTATGAATCTTTGAAATGTACTCCAATAAACTCTCATGTATGCAGATACGGGATTATACGTAGTGAGTATCGATATAATAGTGGCTTGCATCAAGAGACCGGGTCAGAATTTTTAAGTCTAAAATCAATGTAAAATGATGTTTTCCTTACAAGAAGTGGTCAATTTATTTTTCCAATTTACATCATTTGGTCGAGACCTACTCTGTCGTCTTTAAAATGAGATATATTTTTTGTGGATTACATCAATTGGCCAAAACACAGTCGATATAATAACAACCACAATTCTTCTCCTAGCCCTGTCCCTACTCGGAGATAGCCGATAATAAGAAAACTAGCTTCTGCCTGATTTATACACTCATATTAAGTCCTTTCGACAAAAAATTTGGTTGATCAGTTGCATAAATTTGCTCGTGGCTTTTTTACGCTTTCGGCACTACTTAAAATTATGGCGGGCCGAATACCGAGCATGTCCGACCAGCTTACCACGGGCCGGGTTGGTGGTGCTAAATGATCATTTTTTGGAAACCCCTGCTTTAATGCATCGATTTATAACTATCTGCTCAATGACGTCGATGTTTGTGATGTCTTCAAACTTTCCAACCTATCCGATCTGAAAAAAAAACTATTAGACAATCATTAGTCCTGTCTTAACCCATTTCTTCTAATCTAACTCTCTCTGGAAAAGAAAGGTTCAACGACTCGATAACAAACATTTCTCCCATAACAACTTATGTTGAGATACTTCATTAGGAGCTCATAATCTCCATCTTGGCGGCGGATGGTTGATAATACAAATTTATTGTTCAAAAAATATATTACGTTTCCATAAATATCAAATTATAAATTTACACCTTCAGAAAGGTTTCCCTTGTTTTAACGAGACGCTACAATACATTAGAAATTTAAACTGCTAAACAAAACATAAAAAAGTTTTTAAAAGTTATGGTCAACCTTGGGTCATCATAAGCCGCATTGAAATTTATCATTTACTGCATATTATTTTAAAATATAAAATGCTGTAAATCATCGACAACCATTTTACTTATATTGATCGTAAAGATTCGATGGAATGAACAGAGGTCGTAGGATAAACTCCTTTGCTTAGAAGACAGTGGTGAACTTATGTTTTGCAATTTTTCAAAGAAATATTTGAATTTGTTTATTGGTACAGTCAAATTCAAATTAAAATCATTATAACTATTAAAAAAATAATTATAGCTCTCATGAACAACTGAGAAAAAAATAGATAAGAGTTGAATTGTCATATTTACTTCAAGACTATTATTTCCTTGATTTAAGATGTCGACTGTGAGTCCTTGATGGAATTTCCATATCAAATTTGAATCGTTAATATTTTGTACATTTCTTTACGTTTTGTCACTAGCTACTCGGGTTTTGCCTTTAGGCATCTTGAGGCATTCGAATACACGGAATGACAAATCGTAAGAAAATGCACAAAATTTGAATGATTCAAATTTGGTATATCCTTGATTTTAATGAGTTTTAAAGATGCTGAAACTTATGGAAATCAAGCATCCTCAGTCGATATTTTAAATTGCATCTAAGTCGTTTATTGATATTTTAAATACCTACTTATCATTACACGGTGAGTAAAATGGCCTCTATGCCAAATCGAATGCAAAATAACGTCTTTTTGCCAACTGCTATTAAAATACGATTACAATAAACTTTGTAACAGTAGGTGAATTATTATTATAACTCATTTTATTTCATACTAGTGAGTACCTGGCATGTGTTGCAATGCCACTCAAAGAAAGTGTTTGTGTTTTAATTCTGTTTATTGAAGTGTTTTTGGACACACAATATTTTTTGTTTTTCTATGGTGCGTACACGAATAAATCCATTTCCAGAGATGTCGCTATTAGTACGAATTTGATTCTTTATTTTAGATTTTAGGTATATCTGGATTGTGAGATTGATTTTTATATATGATAAGACCTACTGTGGGTTAAAAATTAAAACGTTGAGAGTCGGACTCGGGTCGAGCCGAGCCTAATTGTACTATGTCTATATCCTTCGCGTAAGTGCAAGAAATAACTTGACAAAGTTTTATCGTAAACGGATGAACGGTATGGCAGTGCATAAGATATGAACAAACCCACATTGATTTTTTATAAATTAGATGCCGCAAGAAATAACATACAACATAATAATTATAAACGCATTGCCCCCCGTGTACTTTATTTTTTTGAAATAATACAAATAATGGTGATAGAGGTTAAGAGAGGGAGATATTAGAACTTAATCCCCCCCTTCCATGATATTAAAACGCAGTTCGCATGTAGCTAAAACCTTAACGAGTCTGATAAGTTAACAACACATTTAGAACCCAATTATAAAATGTAGGTTTATTACACGTTCATGGATGCTGCTCGCAGAAACGAAACTGCAGTTATAAGCCGCGGCAATTATTATGCCCAGAGGTCGTTTACAATGTGATTAATCTCGATTATTGAATACCCTACGAGGCTTAGCGTAATCCCACTGCTAAACTTTCACAACCGTTAGATTTATACAAAAAATAATATTATTGCGGTGCACTTAAGTGCTCTTGATGATAAATAATTATCACACTGATACTCATTTCATATAAATGAACATTATATTGACTTGGAGAGGTAAAGTGGAGTAACCATCACAGAACAAATTTTCAGGAAGTACAAACAACATATTTTAATATTTTTGATAATTATTTTTACCGCAATTCTCATACATTTGCGACGCTAGATGCTTACCGTTTATTATTGAAAGTTTTATATTAAGTATTACTTGAAAGACTGATAATGTGGAACAAGTTCATTTTTTTTATCACAATTTCACATGCCATATTTTCCGATTTATGTTACTATTTCTATGCTTTCTAAAATACTATTTCTGAAATAACATTTTGAGATTATGACTAACGTTCGAATAAATTCTACAAATTAATAGTGTGCCGCATTCGACAATGAGCTGTTATGAGCCGAAATATTATATAATAGCTACCATTTTATGACTTTTATAAAACTAAATACTTTGCTGTTTCTATCTTATGACGAAGGTACAGCTCAAAAATATTTGAAAATTTAGTGACTGTGGTAATAAAATACACTGTCCAACTTACTGTACATAATTTATATTCTTTTCCTTTAATAATTAATAAATATTAATTTTTTTTTGTCATTTTAAACGAAGCTTGGATGAAGTATGGGCACATGTGGTTTTCCCACTGCAGTAGAATATCAATAATATTTTATCACATAAAATGTTTTCTTCGATGAAGTCATTCAAAATTAACGACTATTATTTGGCTTATTAATATGGATATCATGACTGCAGTCAATATATTAATCAGAACTCGCATCGCTATTATAAATAAACTCTACTGCATTTTTCTGCCAATGTGTACAGTGCGAAAACATTCAATTATTTTTAGCATTTTCCACTACTATTATTGCGTTGAACTAGCCAAAGATTTAGTCAATATAAAATTAAAATTGATAATCTTGTTATTTCACTGGTTGTTTTACTAAATGTGACACGTTTTTCGCCTCTTTGAGAAGCATCTACTTCTTCTTCTTCCATATTCACTCCCTATGTGGAGCATATGACTACCACGCGGCGTCTCCATGAATCCCTATCACCCGCCAATCGCTTTGCTTCCTCCCATTACATTCCAGAGTTCCTCAGCTCCACCGAGTACATCCTATAGATAGTAGCCGATAGTCTTCCAGGATGCCGGTATCCCACAAGTTGGAAGAAGAGGCAAGCAGGATTGAGCATCCGTAGCACGTGACCCAGCCAGTTCCAACGTCTCTCCATAACCGCCGATGTGACAGAGCGTTGCCCGGTCCGTTCCCTAATCTCCGAATTCCTTACGAAGTCAAACCAATTCGCCCCCAATATCTGTCGGAAGCATCTATTCTTGAAGCTCAGTATACTGGTTTTTTGAGACTTCCTCAGGTGCCATGATTCGCTACCGAAAAGCAGCACAGGTAGAATGCAAACATTTAACAAATGGCAGACTAACTATATTGAAAGGTTATTTATTTATAAGGTAAACAATAATTATAATTCTTAACCTGAAAGTGAAGTGTGGGAAGGGATTATTTTTTCTACTGGATGTTGGAATGGAGTTACACCAATTATAAGCTATAGTTTCTAGCTATTCCGTATCATGATATATTCAAAATTAGATCTTCAGACGGGTGAATCAACTATATTTTAAATTTCTTGTAATACTAAACACTTTGCTATTTTAAAGTTGTTTTAGCTAGAAAATTTCGACTCAAACAGTACGTACTAAAATATAATAGTTGATAAAGCGAGTCTTCTGTTGTGTAGTATTGCAGCGCTTTTCATAAGTTTTGAAATGAAAAAGAATGCTATTTTCAATACGCTTATAACGAAAGTGAGCGGTATTTTTATGTGGAAATCATTTCTTATTAGCAAACGTAAAAACTTTGCTAACTCTCATGATCCTGATTTGAATTAAATTTCGTCACCATATAAGAGAAAGTGACCAAGTGTCATATAGTAAAATTTTCGAGAGAACCGCTTATTTTATTCAATGTAAAAACCCCTTATCTTGCATTCACATTTCTGGTTTAGTTATTTGACGAAATTTCTCCCACCCAGAGTTCGTAAGACGTCAAATAGTTACTAATTCAATAATCTCATACTCTTGGAAGATGATTTAGTTGTGAACATCAATATGATGACCTGAATATCAATTAATCTCAATATAAAATGATTGCTAACAATGTAAGTATTTTCTTCTAGAGTATATTTACCAGCAATAGATATATCAAATTATTATTTTAAATGTACCAAAGTCTTTATACAGGTGTATAAAAGTGTTGACTTTGACATTATTGAATTGAAACAAATGGCTTGTTTGATACCATGCAGCCGGATATAGAAAAGAGGGTGTTTTCTCCAGTGAGAGGGGCGAGCGAGGGTGTCAGCGGGCGAGTTCCCATTTCCTTGTGTTTTTGTTATTTTTGAGTTTTTTTCGAGTTTTTTCCCGCCTGTTCTGTTATTTTAGTGAAGTCGTAGCGTTGCGAGGTGGCGCCTAAGCAAACAGTTATTCCATGAAACGAGGTAAATCCGATATTCGAAAATTATATAGGAAAGGTATCAATAAGCAGAGTTATGTCTGTGTCTGGGTGTTTAAAATATTCCAATGAGACACCCAAATTTGAATTGAATCAATATCACTTTTTACACAATTTTAACCATTTGCTACGACGCAAAAAATATTTTCAAGCTATTTATTTGTTACTATCAATAACTCTATTCGTATTGAAAGTATGTAAAATGTTCAATAAAAAGATAAAATTATTAGGTTATTTTTTGTCTGTTTGATTCTTGAATTATTTTCACTTACTTAGCAGAGCACAATTATAATAGGGTTAATGATAGAAAAACATTCAAAATTATTGTGGAACCTTTAAGACTTTAAAATATAAGATATATTATTGCCAATAATGACTAACGGTATAGGTGATGGACAAAAGATACAATAATCTGCAAGGAAGAGAGAAATCCTCGCAAGTATACTATACATTAAGCTTCTCTTAGTTTGTTACCGTTCCGTTTCTTTAGATATTGTTTACGTTAAATAATAAATTGTTTTTATCTGTGTCTTTTTTAATTCAAACGAATCTATAATTAGTCAATGTATTTTTGCCCGTATCTTCAATGTATAGAGAGAATATTTGATTGATGTGCATTTTAACAAAACATATTGGTGAGCCATTTGCTCTATGTGTGTTTTTGAAAGCGATTTTATTCGGTAATAAAATTACATAACGAAATCATTTGGGTACCTACCGTATTAAAGTAATAAAAATAATCATCTTATGTTATTATATCAATGAAATTATTTACATTTTTCGGTTTTACCAATTAATTTCCACCACAGTTCTAATTAAAATTCTTTCCCACCAATCCCCAAGCCGATCCTCAAAACAGTTAAAAATAGTAAAGAGCACACTACTAGATTTTTCTGAACCCAGTCCTTCCATTCGTATAGTCTTGTAAAAATAAAGTTTGAGCGATTGATGACTTGACAATCAATTCCCATAAAAACGATTTCTTTTAATATGATCTATAAGGAATTCATACGCTCCTCCATATTATGAGCGGATATGTTAACAAAAATAGATAATATTATATTTTTTAATAAAATTCCTTAATGCTGTAATATTTTTTTAGGTTGATGCTATTTAATATAAAAGTAAATCTAGTGAAATATCGTAATATTGTATTAAGGAAAAATATTGTAATATTGTATTAAGGTCTGTTAATATACGTTGTTTTTCTTTCATATCCTAGAATTGTTTATATTTAGATATAAAAAACTGAATAATATGCGATCACTTCTATATAAAAATATTAAATTAAATTTACATTACTTTTAAAATGAAAATATATATATTTTTACCACAAAACAATATGTGGGCTAATTACATATGTTTCTTTTAAAAATATAAGCAGGACTTTGCCTACAGCGGGAAAACTTATTTCAGAGAATCTGTGATATATTCCGTAACATATATAAAAAGTACTAAGGACATTTTCCCAGTAAGCAAATTAATATAGCATAAAAAAACAAGCGTTGAAAAAACAGCCATGGCTCGTTTTTCTAGTCCGCGGCTGGAGAGCTCTGCGCGGAGTATAATGTTATTTTTTCATTACGCGATTTGTTATTCAGTTATTCGCTGGCAGATAGTTCGCTACATGGAAACACAGAGGATGTATGCCGGGCGGTTCGAAACACAAATATTCCTTTTTTAAATTCTACAGTAGTTTTAAAAATACTGAAATTCTTACAACTAGGTATTATTCCATATACAAATATTATTTTTAGTGTTATAATTGTACTGTATGTTGTAAAATTATATGCCAAAACCGCTTTTTTAATTCTCTCAGTAAGTGATAAAAAAATCCCGATTATAGAAAATAGTCGATGTCTAAGCTAAGAAAACTGTCAAATATTAACAACAAATTAATATAGAGTATGTCATTAAAATATATGTTATATTCATTCAGAAACCGAACAGCTAGCAAAATCATTTGTTTTGTAAGACACTACGCTATAATTGGTAAATCACTCGACTCGACTCGAAAAATGAGCTTAAGAATAAAACTTAAATTAGTTTATAGTTAGCATTAATCTTTTAGAAGGGTGTGAATTTTTTCGTCATTTTTAATTTGTTATAAACACGCTATATTTTAAATCTATAACTCTTATGGAATCAGATAAATATAATAATATATCGTAACAAAATATATACATTTGAGATGATTTGATCAAGAATAAAAATTTCTCAAGCGGTCTTGGCCGTAAAAATGTGCACGTCAAATTTGATCCACCGTTATCCTAGGGGTGAAAATATAAACGGTACTGTAGACAAGGTGGCGAAGTGGAGTGTGGGGGTGCGGGAGTGGAAGCTTCTCTCTTAAAACAACACAGCCCGCGGGTGTTTTTCCACGGTGCGGGGAGGCAGGACAGGCGGAATAGGATAGCCAACTACAGCGGACCCCGCAAAAAATGGACGATGACACTGGGTACCTGTAACAGGTTTCAATGTTTGAGTATCCAATCATCAGCAAAATATTTTATACATCCATACAAAATCTTATTCACTAAAATTCGTCGTTACACAACGACCGAATCCATGAGACACAACCATTGTAACGAAGCAGTGTCACTAATAGAAAGAGAGAGAAAGAATGCCTCGCGGAGAATCCCATTAGAAATGAATCACATGTATTTTTTTATTGCGCAGTAATACTAATCAAATGAACGAACCAGAGCTGAAAGTCTCGAAGTGTTTGATTCATTCTACATGCTTAATATGTAGTCAGCATAAATAAATACATATCCCGAAATATGTTACACAAAAGAATTTCACGTTATATTTGATTCATTTTTTTGTACTTAACTTTGTATATAAATGAATTTTTTTCCAAACATAATATATACACAGTGAAACTATAAAATTTCTCTCTTTTGGACAAGGAATGAATCAATTCAAAACGTAGCAATTTCATAAGATTTTTCTCATTGAAGTATTTATTTATTGTGTGGTGGATCAATGTTTATACTCAAACTTTAAAATTTATGTGTCCAGTTTTCTAAGAGATAAATTAACCACAGATGTCATACAATGCCTTTTGGTAGGGTATTCGATTAAAGGTATTCCAATTTTTGTTGACGGATCTTTCTAAAAACATGTTTGAACTTATTTTATAGTCTGAATTTAATTTCAATATAAAGTAAAAAACTGATTTCGTAATGTGGTGTAACACAGTCATTTTTTATTATAAATAATGTCAGATAATTATTCATCCCTCAATGTTTGCGAAATAATTTATATAAAAATGATACCCACTAGCGCAAGCAACCGTTCCCGTTTTGAACCCCTATCTGCTGATAAAAATTCTGCTCGCGGCTCGTTTATTATTGTCTTTTATTATATATTCAAAGCTGTCACGTCATAACTGATTTAAATACTCAAAACGCAGGTAGGTATAAGAAAGTTATTGAAACAGGTAGGAAATATAAAAACATAGTAGGCGAAATCGTTAAATTTAAACAAAGGCTTAATTAAAATGGCAAGTGTAGAACAGCAACTAAATATTTGCCTATATTTTGATATCGTACACGAATTTTAATCGAACGAAAATATTTAAAAATTGCATACAACTCGATAAGAAAGAAATTGTACTCTGTCCTTCACTATTCAATTCAGTTTTTTTTTTAATTATTTTGTATTTATGCTATGTTATCTTGATATTTTTATTTTTATTCCATATTGTTTTACATATAATAGCCCAGACGGCTATGTAGACCCTTTATTATTATCACATATCACATGTAGGTATGACATTTTCTCATTACGTAAGCGTTCGAGTTGCAAACAATGCACACACAGTTCTGACGTACTAGCTACTTTAGACATTCAGTATTTCTATTTCAATACCGTCATATATGACGGGTATGGTTATACTAGTATTATATATTGCTGCTATAATTATATTAATAATGTATAATGAGGATATTTGATTTTTTATGTGATGGGTATACTATATCTCGTATCGAATGAAAAAAAGGGTATGGAAGCAACACTATATTATAATCATCTAATAATGGCAAGACAACTTGTACGATTATTTTAGAAGAATATTTATATCCATGACCACCCCGACCCCCTCCCTCTTGCAATGCGTGCTTTAGTTAGTTTTATTCATAGATAATATTAATTATTGATTCATCATTTTCTTTACCGCTGCTACTCTAATTATAATATGTGTTTATTTTAATAATTATTCCGTTATAATAAACGGGGGGATTTTTTAAATTTTTAATGTATTACAAATAATCGGTTTCCTTCAATTTCGTGAAAAACCGAAGAATGAATCTGCATCCAAAAAGTTTAGCGGAAAATATTTTATCGTTTTTAAATCAAACAGTTTTTACGTACTTACAAAAAATAGTAGTCTTTATTTAAACAAATCAAAGTGGGATAGTAAAAAGTAATAAATAAAAAAAAATATGTTTATTTTACAGCCCAGCACGGAATTATTACAAGTAGGGTGACTGCTGTAGTAATTGGACACTTAAGGAAGCACTTTCCTTTAACTGTGTATAACTCAAAAAAAATAAGTATGTAAGAAACACGTAAGATATGTAGAGATGAGGAATTTATTGAGTTATAAGGAAATGAACACAACAGTAAACAAACAAAAAGTTTTTTTAGATATTTGTATTAGACTGAAAAATATGGAAAAACATAGTAATTGGACAGATTTACTTTTTAGGTTAATTGTTGTACCACTGTTTGAATCTCAAAGAAATATTAACAGCTTGTAGTGTTTCACGCTTTCCTGAGAAGTTTCGTTACAAAATTCACGAATTTTTAAAAAGTAAATGTCACTAAAATATCACTGTTTCTTAAAGGGTCTGTTAACAAAAACACGATTTTGACCTGGCATCACATACGAATGAAGTTTTCTCAGTATCGTCATCTAGTAGTGGATAATTAAACCTGCAGTTACATAGAGATAGAAATACTATATATATTTGTTTCCTTCACACCAACAAGAAAGCTTATTTTGGACTTTAAAGTTGAAGTGTCCAATAACTATCGCCGTCCAATTACTATCTCAGTCACCCTAGATGATATCTACTTTATAAATATCCGTGAAAAGTCACTTTTGACTTCATTATTTTTTAGCTGTTCGATTAAGATACCTCATATAAATTCCAAAAAAATCTTCAGTGTCTATTTGTTCTTTTTTGGAATGATGAGCGACAAAAAACACGAATCAGTGCTGCCAACCGGTGCATTTAAATCGAAGATTCGACTCACTCGATGCTATATTTCCATGGTATGCCAATTTTTAAAAGAGAGGTAAAATAGTATAAGCGATAAATAATTATTGTCGATGATGGCTTGTGTAGCAATAAATGAGAGATGCGTGAAAAAAAAATGAAATATATATTTTTTGCTAAATTTTATAATATTAAAATCTGCAAAACATCTTATTCTTAATTAACTAACGTATTGTATTCCTTTTTATGTAAAATACATAGTAATAATAATGATAAAATATTATTTTTTATAATAACCTAAAACTAAATTAAATAGTCAATCAACCAATAGATTTTTGACATTAAACATACCCTTGATTCCACAATATTAAAAAATATGTATCATTTGTAAATGAATGTAATGTAAAAATATTGTATTTTTGAAGAAATTATATTTTTTTTTAAATTTTTTAAGTGGCACAATATTTAAATTCATAATAATTTATGGTTGAAAAATAGAAGTAGGCTATTTAAAAAAATAGTCCACCACCGTTATAAATTGAAAATGATCATTTTTAGAGGGAAAATTACAGGGTGGCAAATTCAAGGACCAACCCAGGCGCCAAAACCCCTACCTACGCCACTGCATAAGGTACGGACCGCGGAGATATTTTTAACTTCGAACATTAGCTAACACCAAAATAACGCCAACGTTTAAATAACCTCATGTTCTCTATCATAATAAATACTATTATATAATATATAACACAAAATACCTCTTACGATTTTATTTTATTTGATGTCTATCCATAACTCTCAATAACTACATAAACATTTAACTACGATAAAAGAAAAAGAATATTGTTACCACAATTTCAGATTGCCTCTACGTGGGATCAAATTTTCTCGGCTGCTAAGTATTTAATTAATTAATTATGTGAGTGACTTTGACAGATGGTTTGTAAATCCCAATAATATATCGGCCCCTTTCACCAATGCGTTGGTCTCCCATAGTATGTTTTACTACGTTCCCCTATAATGATTGTGTTTTAATGGTGTCCCCATATCGCATATGTCGCCAAAGAGCTGTAGATTAAGATTCTTCTTCACTTCCATAATAGTGACAAGACCTCTTACATACATTCATATGTATGCGTTCCAGATGACACAAATGAATTATTCCCAACAAACTATTATGTTTGTCTAGGTTCTTCCACCATATGAGAAGTACGAGAACACAGTGACCATATTTTATATATATATTAATGTAATATCTAATACGACTAGCTCAAGATAGAGCACATACTGAAATATGGTTGCCAACCTCCGATAGAAGACGGTTCCAACTGCAGAAGAAGATATACTGTGTAAGTCCGATTATAACGCAATCTATCCATTCGGAGTAGGATTGAAAGGAAAACATCAGTAGCAAGATATAGGAATCACAAGAAAGCAAGTAAGGCATTACTTTAACCAAACGCGCCAGACAGATCGTCTTATAGCTAGAATATGAGATACGTTTCGCATTATTTTTTAACTAGACTTCGAATACAACGCGTTTGCTTTTACAGTAAAAGTATGTTTGTAAAAAACACCGTATTGAAGGTATTCGGATTTATAATTTATCATCTTATAAATGTATATAAATGTTTGTCGGCTTCCATAAAGCTGTTGGTAGCGTCGTTGGCTACGGTTACGGATGTCTCGGGTTCAATTCCTGGTGCGGATGATTTTCATAAACTGATCTTTCAATAAATTTATGGATTTCTGTTCGCAGTGTTTATGATATCTAAAACTCCCTCCCACCCATCCGATCCTCACGGGACATAGTGAGAGCGATTAGCTAACCACTAGTCCTGTCCCAGCCCTATTCTCATGTCCCTACTGTGTTCGAAAAAAAGAGGTTGAGCAACTGATTAACAAGCAGTTCTCATAGAAACATTCTGTTAAGATACCTTCATTAGGAGACCATATCCTTCCCATTGGGAGCGGACATAGAAAAAAAATGTTCAAAATCTATTTTGATAATATCTATGACTAGGTATGAGAAATTATACTATTCAAACATCCTTAAACAATAAAACCAAATGCATGTTGTCATTAAAATATTTATGCAGAAAAACCTTTTTTTAAATTTAGAACATGCTGTAAAAGAATAAGGAAGTTATTTTCAAAAAACAATTCTTTATGATTTTTTGATTTTCCTGTTGATCCTCCGCAATTCAATGTAGTGAATGCCTGCTGTGTTTTACCGCAGTTGACTACGGGCACGCACTTCGCACTTCCAACAGTTAACGCTTATTTTGGAACGAGCCGCGCTGGAAAAACTCGCCATTTATCTTGTCGACGTGCCAAAAAACCAAGGAACGCGAGTTGCACGCTTATATTCGCGCAAAGCATTTGACAGCCAAGTATATAACCCTCGTACAAAAAAATAACCATAATTTAAATCGATTACACACATATTATGAATTCTGTTACGTTCATAATATGACTATGTAATATTTGATAGTGTATTACAAACGCAAATAAGGTATTTAAACAATACTTATATATATTATATAAAACTGCATTATACATTCGAATTTTTTTTTCAATACATTCATAAATATTCTTAGGAGTATTTGGCAGATCAAGCGCGTTTTCTTAATTTTGTTTATGGGAAGGTTAATGGATTCTCTTTGATTGTAAACACAGGTAGGTATCACTACTTCACAGAGTGTTAATTTAAAATTAAAATGATTTACATGTTTAAAAGTAAATATAAACTAAATTATTTTTCAAAATAACGCTACATTTTTACCGATTGGAAGGACTTTGCGTAAAGTTACATTACCAGTTAAAATATAAATAAGAAACCATCTTCATTTTCCAATAATTAAAAAAATGTATCTAACAGTTAGGAATGCGTAATGAAATCATTTTAAAAGTGATGATCTTTTAAACAATGCACTTTAAAAATGAAACGTAGTGCTTAAATTGAGTAAAACTCTGCCCTATACCGCAGATGTGTCTAACAATATTATAAGTAAGAACCTTCAACTGAAATTTTTCAAAATTATAGTGGTGTAGATGTTATCAATTGATCGTTGTAAAAATGTTTACCATAAATATCAATGTCATAGAAATAAAAAGCATTGGCGTGGTAATATTGGTTATTAGTATTGTAAAAATTGGAGAATTTTAATGTTTTCTCGATATTTTTGTAGTTTCAATCATATGGCCCAATACAGTCGGTTTGATCCTGTTAATATTTAAAAACGTTAATGTATAACGCCTAAAGACAAAGACAAAAAGGCCGAGTCAATCAACACGAGTCTCTAAGAACATGTGTAATTAGCTCCTTTTCGACTTTGACTCGGCAGTCATTATTTTTCCATTAAAAAAACCGAGCATCAACTTGAAGCTGCAGCGCATTGCAAGCAGCATTTGAAATTAGAACAGTCTTATGAAGACGAAAAAAGCAACAGCGTAAGAGAGAAAAATGAGACGAAATAAACTAGTCGGGAAAAGAGAAGGTATAAAAAAATGAGGGAAAAAAACAAGGAATCATTTCCTGCTCTTCTGTTACTAAGTACGCGCTACTCTGTGCGCTTTGATGATCGTCTCGAGAGAAAAAACAAAGATTGTTCTCTAGACTAAGACTATGATGTCCGGGAGATTACTTTATACAATACCATCTGATTTTATGATATTTTTGAACAGATATAACTGATTGAACGTTGGTAATTGGTAATAACATATCAATATGATAGATGACTCACCGTGTACCGAATTGATTTCGTTTTGAAAAAAATATTTAACAAAAATCATCTTTATAAATATGCAATGCAAAAATATTTCATTACATAAAAAATATTTTTGTAAAAGCCTATATTGCCAAATATGAAATAGAAATAGTCACTACATAGTACATAAAAAAAACAAAATGATCACATGTTCAGGTTATTTAGCGCGTATTTTAAAAAATGAATCATATATATAAAATATTTCAACGTCTTTTTCAAACTATGTCCATAGCCCAATGGACTCCTTGTAGAGCATATCAACAAAAGTTGTTCTACGAGAACTGATTGTTATTCGGTTTTTTGGAGACAGTAAGGATATACGTATCGGTAAGAGGGAACTAGAAGTTAGCTAATCGCTCTCGCTATGTACCATTTTTTTAAATTGGATAAGTGGAACGTCATCACATACATATGCCTTTGAACACAGCTCTATAAATCGATGTAAAATATCAGTTTATAAAAGTGTCTGTGTTGGGATTCGAGCCCATGAAACATGCCACATCAGTGAAAAATATTAATTGCTTCAAATAATTGTACGTAAGTTACAACGACATCTTAACCAATAGGTTTCCTAATATATATCATTGATAGGATCATTTTGTCAATAAAAAAAAATTTTGGACTTCATTTCCAAGGTACACTGTTGAACTCATCTTTTTTTTCCATGTCTGCTACCAGTGTGGAGCATATGGTCTCCTAATGGAGGTATCTTAACAGATTTTTTCTATGAGAAGTGCTTGTTACTCAGTTGCTCAACCTCTCTTTTTTCGAAGAGAGTAGGGATAGAAGGGTAGCGCTAGGATAGGCCAGTAGTTAGCTAATCGCTCTCGCTACGCCTCGTGAGGATCAGATGGGTGGGAGGGAGTTTTAGACATCACAAACACACAGACAGGAATCCATAAATCGATTGAAAGATCAATTTATGAAAACCGTCCGCACCGGGAATTGAACTCGAGACATCCGTAACCGTAACCAACGACGCTACCAGCTGCGCCACGGACGCCAACTCATCTTATAGTAAACAAAAAACATCTGAAATATCCTTTCAAAAAATATTTTTAAGATTGCCAAATTTCCAAAATTCTAGACTGTCACTATTTCAGCCGGTCAAAAAAGATAAAAAAATAATATTAGAAAATTTTAGGAATATGTATTTCATTCTTCGACAGATTTTTATGTTTTATTTAAACTGCTCGACATTAATTTTATATATTGCTGTTTGAAATATTTATGTTCATTTCATATTTCTTTGTTGAATTAGGGGTTTTAAAGGCGATGTGGTACTTCTATTTAACCTGTGAATATCCTGCTAAAATCAGGATGTCTGAAAACTTTGGTTTTGAATGAAGATATCATAGTTTCAACTGTAAAATAATTCAAGTAAATTTCTATGAATAGCATGAAAAACATGTTAAGTTCATCTTTATAAAGAAGTAGCTGAATTGATGCGAAAATAAAAAAATCTGAACTGGAACGTCCTTACAAATTCTCTGAATATCTCACTATGAATAACCACTGTCAATTTTGCTATTGAATAGCCTGGTTTAAAAAATAAATTTCTTCATAAAATGTTATCTTGTTAGCACGAAGTTACTTGCAATTTGACATGTCCAATTCAGTCATTGATACTTTGACGCTAGGCTGTTCCGTTATCGTCATTTTTTTCCCCGTGTAAGACGTTTAATGTGAAATTTCACCAATTTCGAAATAAACCATCTTGTCACGTTAACAATACATTGACAATTTTATATAACATCAAATCGTTCATACCGTGTTTTTTCAAAACGATATACATCGATAATAATGCTAAACTGCTTATATAAATTTAAATTTTAAAACAATTGATTGTCGCACCATAAATCTTAAGTTAATTCGGGCCTTGAATTGTTTTGAAATAAATGCCAAGATTAAAAAAATATATGTGAGATAACTATGCTCAGTATGGTACCCATCTCTTATTTATAAGAATATTTCTCTTTCATTTATTTAAATATAACTTAATTTTTATTTCTACTCCTATTTTCTTTGACCAAAGTAGTAACTTATTTTGGTAACATAAAATTAAAATTGATAAATTAGTTATTTCATTGGTTATGTTACTAGATATGTGTGGCATGTGTTTCATGTCTTTACGAAGCACCTTCTGACTAACTCAATCGTAAGATTTTTTAAGACATCCACTGAGGGTTCTTGATGGAATTTCAATATCAAATTTGAATTGTTGAAATTTTGTACGTTTCCATGTATTTTGAAGATTCCGAAAGGCGAAAACCCGGGTCGTTAGTGACGAAATACATGGAAATGTACAAAATCTCAACAATTCAAATTTGTAAGATTTTTATTTAAAACGTAGTTATTGATTTTAATTCTTAACTTACAAATAAGAAATGAATGATGGTATCTTTTCTTTCTACTAGAAGAAGAGAGGTTGGTTAGAAACACTATGACAGTACTATATAAATTGATTACTAGTCAATATCCCATCGGAAATAAATTGAACAGCAGGGTGCCACTCGTTCTATTTAAAATGTTATTTACCAATAATTGATTTCTACCTACTAAGCTCTTATCATTTTTCATGAACTCTTCGCTATTCATTTTTAATCTTTTACTATTAACTTGATGGAGTATTTCTACATTATTAAAATTGCGATTGTTTTCCATTAGATGATTTTCAAATTCTAGAAAAAAATTATTTAGACATCTCATATTAAGTTTTTATCATGTTTTTTATTAATTAATGTTCCTCCACCACTTAATGTAAACGTTAATCATTGCCCTGTTTAACTTTATATGCTTATCTGTATATTCTCCGTAATCTATAGTAATCCAACAATACAATCTTTAACATATATATACTTTTTATAGGGTTACATAAGTTTAGTGGGGTAAATGGTTTTTTTTTATGTTCGTCTCTTTTTAGCCGCCTTTGTCTAAACTCCTTATTTTGCATATTTTATTTTTTGAAAGCATAAAATTCCTCAGTTTGGTCATAAATATAAATTTTACATAGAATTCTCATATCGGATGCAGGAAAAAACATAAAAGTTTGCTGCACACCATTTCACAAAGGCGGTTCGTTAAGCGATGCTGCAATAAACAAATTCGCAAATATTATAAATGGTCCCAGAATTTTATCTGAAATGAAGTTACTGTGCAACTCGTTCAAATATATTTTAAGAATTTTATATCTAAATAACACCTTTTGAAATTAAATAAATCACAGGTATTAAATTTAATAAAAGAATTTATTTCATAATTATCATTTAAACCAGTAATCGTGAATATTGAACTACAAACATTTTTTTTCTGTCTAACATTCCCGTTTCCAATATAAAAACGGAATCGTAATAAAGTATTTTATTATTATGAAATTGTTAATAGAGCCGGTTGTGAGCTAGTTTCTCAAATGAGCAAGGTAGATAGATGCACGGTTCCGCAGGCCAGGCCAGATTTGGAATTTATTGGACACCCGATTTATAAGTCAAATAATGCATTATTTATTAATTAATCATATGCTTCGTTTCAATCTCAATATCAATCGTGCAATTCCAATATTATATCAAATTAAAATAAGCTTTTTAATATTGATTTTATTTATAAGACTGAGATTTAGATCCTGGGATGCCACCTGTTTTCTTGTTTTGAAATTCTCTTAATTGAAAATATGAAATCTTCGAAAGATTGAAAAACATTGATAAACAAAAACCCACTTGATTCATAAATACATGACTTGTTTCTTTTAAATTCACTATTGTACGAACAAAGTTACATTTTACAACTCCGGGATCCCGTGATTGGATTTGTAAAATTCCCAAATCGAAAAAACGAACCGGGATTGTAATTAATAATATTTAGTAAATCTATATCTAGTCTATCTTCACAGGGTAGTCGTCGTTTTACGCGCTGCGATGTATTATAATATTATTATGTTACGGACATACTGTCAATAATTGGTTCCATTTGACGGCAGCAAATAAGTAACGAATTTAAACATTTTTTCCTTTTCAATAGACGCCACTGTGTTTTGACATTTCATTAGTTTGACCATGGAAATGCATAAATAACAGTATATGAAATTTAAAAACTATTCCAGTTATTCTCCAGGAGGTTAGTACAGAAACGCAAATGTTAAATAACTTCACAAGTTTACATTATATAGCAGTATATAAATATATTCAAATCGTAACCAGGCATGATTTAAAATGCCTATTAAAAGTGATAATAAATCATCACTTGTAATCACTATCTAATAGTGATGAAGATTTTATGTCCCAAGTTTAATGTTTCATAGATATAAACTATTATTTTAATGTGCAACTCCATGATTTGATAAAATGAGTGTTACTCAACTTGACAACCTTTTTATGGCAGTTATATGTATCAACATTATAAACAGCAGTCATCAATAAATTATTGCGTGCAGGATGAATAGTTTCCTATTTTGTGTGCATTTTGATGAAATCATGTACACAACAACATGAGCTGGCACGAGTTTCAGGTATATTTAATTGTTTCGTTAGTTCAGTAGTCAGCATATGATGAGATATTGATTAAATTAACTTTTTTTTTTTAAATAAAACACGATTTGTTTTGTGCCACTTCCACTTTTTATAATGAATATTACCGGTTTCGCATTACTAACGAGTTGATCATTATAAACATACGGAAGTAGTACAAAACAAATAATTGTGTTTTATTTTAAAAACATAACGGTTTTCCATTGAGAATTGACAGCTAAAACTTTAAAATTGATTGAAATAGTATTGACTAGGCAGGAGTAGGTAGGAAATTGAAAAAAATATAGCTATATTACATAATTTCTGTTAAATTATAGATATATTGTATCATAATTTATAAATTTATATCATAACTATGATATAAAATATATACAGAAATTATTATCTGTGGCAGTACCACCTGCCAGTATTTACACAATATTTATAAGTTTTATGCGAACGATCCACATACAGAGTGAGTGTGTTTGTGTGTGTGCTGTGTGTTAAAAATGCACTCAGCACGTACACTCAAAGAGACTCTGTGCATACATCGAAACACACACAGAGAGAGTGTGTGTGCTGCTTTTCAAATAGACAGATAAATCAAGATATATATACTAACCACTTTTAAGGTGTTAACTGTCAAGTCTTGTAGGAAAGGTATTATATTTTAAAAATAAAACACAATTTGTTTGCACTACTTCTACATGTTTACACTGATCAGCAGCAGTTTCGCTCATCACGAGCACTATCATCACTCGACTATAGTCATTTTTTAAATATATGTAATCGTTTGATCAATTCTGCATGTTTATAATCTAGGTGCTTTTAAAACTTTCGGTTTCGATGATTTTTTTATAATTTTCTAGAAGCTTTTTATATAAATAAATCGAAATACGATTTTTTCGATGTGGAGCCTTTTACCAGAACGGGATTGGTATTATTTAGAGGAGGGTGCATGGCTAAAAAAATGGTATGATTTGTAGCGTTTACTTAACATATAGATGCGACAGCTTTTCTTGAAAGGGTAATTTTGTCGTACATCTTGCAATGTTACTTTACTTTTGTTTAATTATAATTGTTGATGCTATAATTAAATTGAATAAGAAAATGAAGTGCGTGCTGCATTGAGTTATGCATGTTTTGAATTTGAGCATTTCCGGTAATAAAATGAACGCGTCCCTAATTCATGGCGACGCTAGGAGATGAGATTTTTATAATGGTCATTAAACAAGAACAAAAATAACATTG
This sequence comes from Himalopsyche phryganea, assembly GCA_022494535.1. Classification (NCBI taxonomy): domain Eukaryota; kingdom Metazoa; phylum Arthropoda; class Insecta; order Trichoptera; family Rhyacophilidae; genus Himalopsyche; species Himalopsyche phryganea. The sequence goes on along the minus strand of JAGVSL010000127.1, from coordinate 565,190 downwards.
GGAACTTCATAAAAGAGCTGCTGAAAAGGAGTCAAATTGATTGAGGTGTTAAACACGCTTTATCGCTACGAACATACAACAATACCAGCGTTTCCAAAATGGTGTTACGCGAAAAACTGGAGTTCCACGAGGTAAAATAAAGTTACAAAAGAATAATGATATTTGATCTTGAATCAAAGATTTTTTTTGCCTCAGTGAAATATGCCATGTGTGGCCAAGTGGTTGATACTGTTGAGAGTTTATCCATTCGATGTAACGGGCTGAAATCCCGGAAAGGAAACAATGAAACCTAATTTTTCAACTGATTTATGTATATTTGAATTGTTGAGAGTTTTTACATTTTTTTTTATGTCCGCTCCCAACTTGGAGCATGTGGTCTCCTAATGGAGGTATCTCAACAGAATTTTTCTATGAGAACTGTTTGTTACTCAGTTTCTCAACCTCTCTTTATCGTAGAGAGTAGGCATAGAAGGATAGGGCTAGAACAGGACTAGTGGTTAGCTAATCACTCGACTCGTGAAGATGGGATGGGTGGTTGAGGAGGGAGTTATAGGCAACACAAATACTCAGACTACGAACAGAAATTCATAAATCGATTGAAATATCAATTTATGAAAACTTTCCGCACCGGGAATTGAACCCGATACCTCCGTAGTCGTAGCTCATGACGCTACCAACTGCACCACGGACCCGACTAGTACATTTCCATGTATTTTGTTACTTACGACCCTGGTTTCGCCTTTAAGCATCTTCAGGCATGATAATGTACAAAATCTCAACAATTCAAATTTGATATCGAAATTCCATCAAGCACCCTCAGTTGATGTCTTAAAATGATTTATGCATTTTTATCGAAAGTTATTTATGATGATAACTCTTCACTCACCCTCTATCCAATCCCGAAAACGGAATGTAGAGATAGTGACAACTAACCTCTAGTAGTGTCAGTACATATTACCTTTTTTTCTTTTGAGTAAGTGTTAAGCGACTGGATTACAACTAGTTCTCGTAAAAACGATTACCGTTGAGATGCTCCATTGTGCTTCCAGACGTGGTTGAAAAAAATAATGCTTTAAAAATACAAATGGATTTCGTGGTTAAATTTTTTTATAAAACGCCGTTTTAAATGAATGATCGTATTAATTCTCAATTTAACTTTTGGCCAAATCACAAATTGTTCATAATTCTTTTTTGGTTTTGGCATATATTTAAGGAATTCGTTACCAACCAATCTTTCTGTCCCTCCTGTCATATTTTAAAAGAATCATTTTCTACTCAATGTTGGACGTACAAATGAATTTCAAGGACTGGTTATCAGACATTCATTATCGTTTTATAATTCTAAAGTAAGGTTAGGAATGTCAGGATATATAAAACGTTATTTACAATAAGTAGCAAAAATGGTTTTAATAACTTAATTTTTTTTTCTTAAGTTAAATGTTCGTTATCAATATTGCACAAATGTATTTCTAAAAGATCACATCAAAAAAGTGAGCTAATAAGAACTGTTTGAATTTAAGGCGGCATAAAGATGGAGCGGGATATCAAAGGACTAATTTTGAACCAATTGCCAGTTCGAGTCCATTCGTGAGCTCGAATGCCTGAAGATGCCGAAAGCCGAAACCCGGGTCGTTAGTGACAAAATACATGGAAGTGTACAAAATCTCAATAATCCAAATTTGCTCTCTATTCGTTGTGCTTTTAGGAGTCGATAGAAGTATGTTGGGAAAGATCATAAATATCGCAGAAAAACGTATACAAAATTTATATGTGAAAATGCCCGTTCGGGGCTCGAGCTCGTAACGCCGCAACCACAAATGTATTGGATTTGTAATGGTATTATTATCACAAATCTCCCGCTGAATCCACCAAAAATATAATTTTGCCATGACGATAAAAAAATATTTGATAAAACGTCTCATTAATTTCGTAGTACAAATGGATATGAATAGATAACATTTTTAGGTAGGTAAACAAATAAATGAAAACTTGACAAAAACTCATAAATATTTAATAGGTTTTTTATTACAGTATACGTAACCACAGATACTTAATTTAACTTAAAAAAAGTTCGGACAATAAATAGCTTTTCAGAGCCAAAAAACTTACGCGTAAAAGTTTTTCCGCAATAGATGACGTCATAACGCCGCACCGCGAAGAAATTATCTTCCATGCGTATAAAGCACGATTTCCACGGCCAGTTTTTACAGCAGTTTATTTTATAATTCGTCACACTAATTTTTACCATATATATTTCAGTTTTGTTTTGTAAATTCAACAGCATTCCGCCGATGTAAGAAAAACATTTTTTTATTAGTTTATTGCTATATCTATAATTACTTCGCTTCGTAAATATTTTGTAATATTAACTTAAAAATTTGTTTTCGTGACAACCAATTCAAATAGATGCTTTTTACTATGTTTGATACTTCGTTATATCGCTTTGTCGCGTTGTTATATAATATGCGATTTTCAATAGTATACTAAAAATAATTTCAATGAATTTTTATTTGTGTAAATAACAACTCCATATTTTACATGAATATTTATTATGGTGTTAGTCGTAATGCAAAAAAGAAGTGCCGCTCCTTTGTTGCTTAGGTGAAGAAAAGAGGGATCTCTTAATAGAGCAGGATTGTTCATTATAATAGAACAGGGCAGACAATGTTTACCTGGATAAAATTACAAATGATCGAACGGATTTTCACCGCAATAATAAATTAATTCAAAGTGTTTATAAATAAAATAAATTTTAGTAATCGTATCTGGATTAGATAAGCTGAGCTGTGTAGAAAATATATAATAGGATAATGTGACATGAAATTAAGCTGCTCCATGCATATAAAATTAATCAACCAGAAGAGGACTAGGATTCATCGTACAACTAACACGCTATACCAATTGACATAGCCGAGTTGGGACGAACTATGGCTTCCTTACCAATGTCGTTTTGCAATACGAGATTCAAGTCATTAAATATCCGTTAAGTGAATTAAAATTTTGGAAACATAATTTTTTAGTCAGTCAATATTTTTTTACCCAAAGCCAGGGTCACTCCTAAAGTGCTAATTGTCAAATCTTGGTGCCAAGGCATTATATTTAAAAAATGAAACAGAATTTTATTTGTACTACTTCCACATGTTTATAATAATCAGTTGATAATGCTCTTGATGATCAAAACCGGTCCTGATCATTAAAATCATAAAGCCATGGTTTATGATATTGGCATCACTTTCAATTCTAGTCGAATCTGAAAACGGAAGGAAAAGCCAACGTTAAGTCAACAACTAGTTAAAAGAGTTTAGGGTCCCTCGGCTTAACGACTGACATACAAAAAGTATTTGGTAAATAGCTTACGTTGAAATGCCCCAATATACGCACTTCATTGAGACAATGTAAATGCAGAAATAGTCGCGATGGTCCTATAGGACATCCGGATCTGGTTTCTTCCCCGAAGAACTTTTATCAGTTCAAAAAATTTGCGGCCTCCTTTGGAGAAAAAGTTTACCTTCCCTGCCCCTCACCATTTAATCCTTAATTGTTGCCTCACCATAGAAAGTTCTATGTATTTAAATTAATTGCTAGTTGACGACTTTAATATAATTATTGTGTACTCATCATATTCCTTCAAATTTAACATTATTATTATTTCTTATTGTTACTTATACTATAAATATTTATTGTGGACTTAACGTATCATTGAGAAGACATGATCTCCGGTATGATACAAACAAGTTCATCGCATTAAAAAAAAAAAAAATAACATTGCAATAAAATGACAATTATGCTGGAATAATGGCGTGTAATCCGGGCTTACGTATAAACGCAGAAAAGAAGAAAGTTCAACGGACAGTGGGTGCCAATTTTAGTTTGGTGATGCGCTTGCGTCGCCAGACAGTATATCTACTCCAGCAAGTTTCTCCGGCGCTCGCGTAGCAGTGACGTCGCGACACCGAGGGAAATTTATGCGACGACAGATTCCGACGGACGCATGCCGACGCTGGATGCACCCGTGCTCTTGGTTTTTCCCCTGCCTGCCCGTGCGTCCCAGCACGCGACTCATTTTTCAGACACTGTCACCGCAACGGGACGAATGAGGAACTTATCCTATTAAATTCATCATAAAGATTGATTAGAATGCAGGATATATCGGACATTTTACATAATTACGTTTGTTATTTGTACTTTGACACTTCTTATATATAATAAATAGGCCAGGCCGCTCTGTAGACACTTTATTATTATGACATGCCACATGTAGGTATGAAGTTTTCTCATGACGTAAGCGTTCGTGGTTAAACAATGCACACACAGTTCTGACGTACTAGCTACTTTACACTTCAGTATTTCAATTTCAATACCGTCATCTATGATGGGTACGGTTATACCTGTTTTAAATATTGATTTAAAGCAGTGATACACAAACGCAGCCCGTGGACCGCATATGAGTCTCAAAAAGGCATAATAACAAAATAACAAGTAATAAGCAGTAAAATGATGTAACTATTAAATTAAAAATAATAAAATGCATAACTTGTCTAGTATATCATTATTTTCCAACACTTTTACCCGTGAAAGATTATAAAATGGATAAACTGGCCCTTCTTTCAAATAGGATGTGCATCACTGATTTAAAGTTACCTAATAAAACAAATGTAAATAAAACATTTCTTTTACAAGTTTTTAGATCCTGCAGTCTTGCAATGATTTTTTATTACGATTGGAATACGCGGGAAAGAGATCCTTGAATATTAAAATGATTATATACCTTACTCTATATCTTATAAGAAGTATAAATATTTTTGATAAATTATATAAATTAGTGACAATCATTTAATATGCTGTAAAAATATTTTTTGTGCTCTCAAATAATTTAAGCCTATAACACGAGTACCTTATTATGAACATTTATAATGCTCGACTACATAGGTATAAAAATACATCGTATTATTTTGTTTTTTTAACAGTTTGTCGGCGTCCGTGGCGCATTTGGTAACTTTGTTGGTTACGGTTACGGATGTCTTGGTTTCAAGTCCCAGTGCGGACAGTTTCTTAATTGATCTATCAATCGATTTATGGATTTCATGAATTTTTCGTGATGTCTAAAACTCCCTCCCACCAATCCGATCCTCAAAAAACGGGGCTTAGCGAAAGCGATTGGCTTACCACTAGTACTGTCCTCTTCTATCCCTACTATCTTAGAAAAAATAGTGGTTGAGCAACTGAGTAACATGCAGTTCTCATAGAAAAATTCTTTTGAGATACCTCGATTAGGAGGCCATATACTCCACGCTGGCAGCGGACATGGTAGAAAAAATTAAAACAACAAACTGTCGCCTGTGAGAGAGCGTAAATGCCTGAGTGTTCGTTGAATATTTTAAAAATAATTTTAGTTGTTCACATGTTTAATTTGAGATAAAAATTGATCCCATTAGTTGAGGTTTTCTTGCCAAAATATTAATTCATTGTTACAAAATTGAAAGATAATTGTTTTCCTAATAATTCAACCCCCGCCTTATTCAAGTGACATTGAAAACGAGCCCCAATGCATCCCTGTAAATTCTAGTGTTATTCTTTTGGTATGGCATGTTGCCAAATGGCCAATTGCCAAAAAGTGTGGCTTCTTCTTCTTCTCGCAGAATCGACTTATTTTTGTATGCCTAACTGATTGCCTTCAATTGTAATTATCACCACCGTGATGCACTTTTATGCACGCTGAATGCATTTTAAATTATATAAGAATGCATTCGAACGGAATGAATAACTTATCTTATGTATAGTAAAGAAGCGCTTTTATTGTATGTTTTATATACGCAATGTAATGAAATGAACGTTGATGAATCGATATAATAGAGGAATGGCATCCCTTTTAATTTAATAAAAATACACATTCTCTCAAGACAAGATAATACAATATACATTATATAATACATATTTCAATTATAAAATAATTCGTCACTTTTCATTTTATTAATTGTTAATCAAAATAACTATGAAAAAATAATCTGCCATTACTGTTTCAATTGCCCAATATTTATGATATGTTGTCAATAAATTTATTATGCATACATATTTATCTTTTTATCACAGATAGAATAGCATCCTGCAATAATAAATAACCACGATTCTAGTATCTGCAAAAAAAATTTCCACAAGTGAAAACTGAATAAATTTACTTTTGAATATTATATAATATATATAGATAAGTGGTTTCCAAAGTGCTTATTACGAACCCCCAGAGGTCCTTGGTACCACTGAGGGGGTCTGTGGCAAATTAAAAGTAATTTGGGGGAGCGTAGACAGCGTGCAAGGGTCCGCGAAAGGTTTGATATAAAAAAGTATTTATGACACATTTTCATAATTCTGCAAGTTAAAATAAACCGCAATAAATAAATTGGAAGCGATTTGTTGGGTGTTGGACCCTTTTGCAAGCAGACGCACGAACTCAGATGAATCTATACTAATACAGGAGCAATATATTGAAATATCCACAAATGAGGAGCTAAAATCAATGTTTGAACATGGCTACCACAAATTCTGGTTACAAAAACACTACCAATATTAATGGTTAGGTTTTTGCTTAAAGAAGGTTGGGAACAACTGATATAGATGATGTCAGCTATTGGTCCGATGTAATAATACTCTGTCGGCTTATACAAGACCAAATGAAAATGTTAAAATTTGTACCTGCCTGCCTACTAATGATACCAATGGGAATAAATATAATTTATTTTGTGTGACCGTGTTGAGATCAGAAAAATAGTGTTTGAAAATGCTTAGAAATAGATTTTGCTGTCATTTTATATTTTAAGTTATTTAGCAAAGTCAATGAAATAATAATAATATTTAAGATGATCTTCTACTGTCTTCTTCCATGTTTCCACAAATATTGCATGTTTTCATTACATAGATATATTTTGAAGAGAGAAATATAAATTTCCAAAGGATTTGTGAAGATGACAAATAACTTTCCCAGACGTACGTTATTTGGTTAGTGTAACATTTTTTGCGAGAATCACTTTAAAATGGCTCAGTGGCTTTGAAATACAACCAACGTTCGTTTTTATGATTGAATCAAGTGGTGTTACTACAGTTACAAATGTCTGGCATGCATTTCACCCCATACAGCATTCGTTTTACGTATTGTATTAATGCCGCATGAATTTATATAACTTGTTATATACTATGATTTTTATAGGGTGCTTTATAATTGGCTGTATCGTATTTTTTATCATAGCATAAAAATAAATGTATTTGGCATTACAGGTAATAATAATTGCCAATGCACCAAATATTTTAAATTTTAAATTACACGAAATAAACTCGATTAGAATTATTCTTCAGTCTCTTGAGATCAGCTCAAAGAGAAATGACATCAGTAACATCTATTTCTAAGGAAAAAAAATCTAAATTTGATATTGAAGTTGCCAGGACTTGAACAGATATCAATCAAGTCAAGCTTTTATCCCTAGACCAGTGTTTCCCAAACTTTTCATTCCACTGTCCACAAATTTTGTAAAAAATAAAACACGGATTCTTCCCCGGAAAATAAATTAATTAATTTATGAAAAATTTTATTTGGCAATATATAAATATATAAATATATCGTCTGCTCAACTAGCAAACTGCTTGTCTACGTTTCAGCAAAATGTTAATCAATGTTGTTTTTGAATTTCACTTAATATGTTATGTGAATAATGTTAAATCATTAACCGAATTTATTCAGTTTTTAAAATCTCGTGAACACGACGCTTAAATGTAGGTAAGCAGTTTGATAGTTTTTTTTTCCATTTCCGCTCTCAATGTGGAGCATAATGTCTGATAATGGTGGTACCTTAACAGAATTTTTCTATGAGAACTGTTAGTTACTCAGTTGCTCAACCTCTCATTTTTCGAAGAGAGTGGGGGTTGAAGGATAGAGCTAGGACAGGACTAATGGTTAGCTAATCGCTCACGCTGTCCCGTGAGGATCGGATGGGAGGGAGGGGGTTTTAGACATCACAAACAATCAGACTACGAACAGAAATCCATAAATCGATTGAAAGATCAATTTATGAAATCCATCCGCACCGGGAATTGAACCCGAGACATCCGTAACCGTAGCCAGCGACGCTACCATTTGCACCACGGACGCCAGTTTGATAGTTTAGTCGACGATATAATATACTGATACAATCACCAAAGACAAAATATTAATAAAATTACGTATGATGTGTTTTCGTATAAAGTTAAAATGCATAATTATATATTTGTAGTTTTACTAGAACGTTTTGCTGCTCATAGTTTGGGAAGCACTGCACTAGACAACAGAGGCCAACGATTTTGATATAGTAATAATAAAAACATACAAAAAGTGGCAAAAAAGATTGTTTGGCATTACAGCAACTTAACTGACAAAATGACCTTCAAATAATCAATTTACGAAAGTCTCCATTCAGGGCTAATACCGTTGAATAGAAACTCTTAATTGAAAGTGATTATATTTTTCATGGTCAGTTGATAATACTCATGATGAGCGAAACCGTTCTTGATCGTTGTAAAAATTTGGAAGTAGTACAAAACAAATTGTGTATTATTTTTTAAATATAATGCCTTTCCAACAAGAATTGACAATTTACACCTTAAAAGTTATTAGTGATTATCAGTTTACAATTTCATCAAAGAGAGATTTCAAGTACACTTGTGTTACAACGCAAAATTTGTGAAAGGTTTGTAATAAAATACACCCTCTTTTGTTGTCATATACGCTGTCAATTAGCGCCTTCCGTGATGGCCACTGGCAGAGATCGAATTCAATAAAAAACCGGGAGCAATTCTAATTAAAAAATGTTTTCGAATGAATGGTTTTGTTATTTTTTTATTGTCTGGAAAACAAATTTAAAAAAAAAATATATCGGCACGACTGTGAATCATGCATTTGTGTTTCCACAACACGATATCTAAATATTTTTTATTGTACTTTAAATAGTTTTACGAATAAAATCTCAACGTTTCTCATTTATAAGAGGAGATGTCCATACAATATTTTACAGAATGGATCGGGAAGGACATATCTTATAAACGTCAACTAGATTTAGAAGGACATACATAAAATGTATGAAAATTATTCAATGATAAACCTAAACACCAGTTTAGTTAGCAATAATACAGGCCTGGGAAAACCAAGGCCCGCGGACCATTGCGGCCAATTTGTCTCATTAAATTATTGAATACTAGAGAATCATACATTTTTTATTTTGAAATTCCTCTTTTTATGATATAGTAAGATAATAGTATCACAAAAATATCTGCCAAGGTGGCAGATATTTTTGTAATATTTAATTCATATAAAATAGAAGCGATGACAACTTTTAGTTACACGAGAAGTCGTGATCAACTCAATGAGAAAAGACATCACAAACATCCATGCCCAACATCTCAAATATTAGACTGAAACAATCTAAATTTGATAGTGTTCTTGCCGGGATTCGAATCCAGATTTCTTACCACATTTCTTACCACTAGATCATAGAGGCCGCCGAATATATTTGTATCATTATATACGATAAATATTTAAAAAAAATAGTATTTTACTTACGGCCCGTCGCTCATTTTGAATTCTTCGTAGTAATAAGCCCTTCAGTCAAAAGTTTACCTAGGAATGCACTTATCCAATAATCTTTACATAATACGATGATACTTAACCTTCCCGTTTTCATGCTAAAGAGTCACATTTTGTTACCGTGTTGGTTTTATCATATAAACGCATTTATGAAGTGAAATGACAATTTCGGAAAGTGAAATATGGTTTTATGTAGTATTAAAAAAATATTTTACGTCATGTGTTGTGTGCATAACCTTAAATATATATCAAAGGATGTGAAATTATCGAAAGACGCAAGAATTATCAGAACAAGCCAGGGACATATTGTCTTGGTGTCGTTTGAAACAAAACGGTTGCATACGATACGTCATGCATCTCGAATTGTTACTATAATATACTGATTGTTACTTTATTTTACTAATTGTAACTATACTATAATTTTGTATTTTTCAATGGGTAAAATTGATGTGGTTTTCAAATTATGATTTATTATACAAAGGAGACGTAAACTATAATGTGTGTTTAATTTTCAATTATATGTAGAACTATTTCATTTACAAATAACAATTTTTTGTTTTTTGTATAACCTATTTCACAGATAATTTAAAGGTTTAAATGCTAAAGTAACTCATTGTTACACCATGGGTGCGGAGTAAATATTACAAAAGAACTGATATAGAAACTAGCATTCAATAAATTAAAATTAAAAATTATTTAATTGCTGTGTAATAAATTGAATTTTCAATAATAAAAACCGCCTTAGTGGTTTTATTGATGTAATTAATTACATACTCTGTGAAGTCGTTGCAAATTGGCATTGACAAAGTAGTTTAATTTTAAGAATAATTACTTTCGTGATGATAAACTACTCATCAAAAAAAGTTGATTCATCTCGTGTTACCATTAGTAAGTGTTTTTGGATGCTAGACTACTGGGTAATAAAAAATGCAATTAATGCATAATACTAAGATCAGATAACCTTGACGCAAAGTAAAGATGATTAAAAAAATGCTATTAACATTCTGCTGAAAGATGAGTATAAAAAGTAACATTTAACGCTATAAAATTTCAAAGATGAACCGGTCGACTTTTTTGTGAAGAACCACTGCTAACACGTGTTTTTTATTTTGTGTTATATTATTGTTATTTTGAAAATAAAGCTCAAATTTTAATTTTAATTTTGCGTTCACCGTTGCTGAGAGGGAGATAATAACTATTCAAGGTCTCATATCCCCGAAATGAAATTATAAATTTGCGTTTTTTCCACCAATTCTATATTGTCTATTCCAGTGGTCGTGAACCATTTTACATGTGCATGCAATCAATCCCCAAATAATGTAAATATATCGATTGTCTGACATGCCGAGCAGTTTTTCATTAATTAGCAATTATGCTATAATTAGTTTGCACTATTTAAAAACATAATGCGAGGACAGTATCATCATTTAACAGCATAATACATTAAGATAAAATGAGTTCATTCATCCTTTTTACCCAAAAGAGAGTTTTTTAAAATTTCATTAAAAATGTTAAAAAGGTATACAAGTTATTAGTGTTAATGAGATTTCTGTTGCTCTACATTCGATGCCAAAAACTTTATATCCGGTTCATATATCATCATTTTTAGTAGAATCCATTGCCAAATGGATTCATCGGTCAAACTACTTCTTATACTACATTTTCTAACATTCATTTCGGAAAATAATGACAATTCGGAAGAGAAAATTGTTAATATTATCGTAGCTAGTCCAAGACATTATGTATAGATATCTTATCGAATTTTTATTAACAATTCTTATCAATTTTTATCAATTATTATTGTCTCTATTTTTAAAAATCTCTGGCACGCGTGCCCCAGGTCCGCCACCCCATGTCTATTATATCATGAAAACAGAGAGAGCGATGAGTTTTCTAATATCATCTTTCTACACTTACACCTTTTAAAAGAGAGGCATTGCTACTGATTTGTAACTAGTTTTAGTTTTCACTTTTAAGGTGTTGTAAATCAAATGAAAGAGTCTACAATTAAAATGTTATGGACCTCTTACAGAGACTCTTTCATTTGATTTATGTATAATTTGTTTGTTAATCAGTATTTTCTTGTCTCAGCTCATGAACCATCAGTTTTATATACCTTCATTTTTACTCTCAATTTTATATAAATAAGCCTGTTATGTTTGTATTTTTATCAGTTGATAATGCTCGTGATGAGCGAAACCGGTCCTGATCATTATAAATATGTTGAAGTAGTACAAATGAATTGTGTTTTATTTTTTAAAATATAGTTTTAGTTTCTCCAATTAAACATCATTGAAATCAGACGGCCGCATTCTATAAATGAACATCGATCAATAAAAATCACAAGAATTTACTCTTTTACACTATCGACCTATTGAAGGGCTTCAAGGTACTTTTTTAACGATTCATAATTTTTAGGTTTAAGGTAATACTTAACAAACAGTTCTTATTAACCTATTTTAATATATTAACCTCTAAAAAAATATGGGTCTGCGATGACCGATCTTTTTAACACTACAGTGCATAGTGAAACAAATTTGCGGCACACAGAATTCCCACCTAGAATCAGCAAAGTATACATGTACCAATTTAACTTGGCTGCTAGTGAGGGTGCCACTGTCGCGTTGTTGCGAATGTTGCCATACTCAATCAGAACAGAAATTTAAATAAATTCCAAGACTGATGTTTTAACGACAGTTATAAAAAGTAGAGAAGATATTTATTTTGCATTAAATTGCAATTGAGAAATTTATTCTATACTGACAATTCTAGTTCCAAATTCGGCTGCGACCAAGTAATGTTGGTGATACTATAGCATTATTTTACTGACTTTTTACAGTCCTACGAGTCTCATTGAAACCTTTGATAAGTAAACTCAATAAATATTGTTGTTGGAATTTACTTCATTCGTAATATATTCATTATTAGCATAAAGTTAAAAAAATAAGCGATACATGCTTTAAAACGTTTTGTGTGCTATCTGTAAGAAATATATTTCCCGGTGATGATTCATAGTAGAAACGATGTGCTGAACTTCAAATGTGAATTTAAAAAAAAGCGACCATTACTTTTTTTAAATGGATCATAATTACCTTCCAAAAATAAAGAACAGCCAAAAATTGAGATGAATGGTGAATGCTGTTCGGCCTTTGTTCTATTCGATTGAAGGATCAAGACTACAAATACCTGAATGATAATTTTATTTTCCAATTTGTATTCGAAGGTATTGATGTTTGTAATGTTTTAATACCTCCCCAACCACCCTCTAACCGATCTTGAAAACAATTATTAACCAACTACTAGTCCAACAAAAGTATATATGTATAATATAACATACGTTTTTAATATTATGACAACCATGAACTATTTGGATTCAGTAATAAGTCCGAACTATCATACCCCATTTTTCGGTACACTTTCCGAGCATAGAGGTTGAGGGTCCAATTCTCGTTAAACAAATACTCTTGAGAAGCTTTTTTGGAAGTCCATATGCTATTTATTGGGAGCGGACAGGGTTGAATTGGTTAAAAATATTTATGAAACTTGCACCTTGTAGTATAAAATTCGATTATTTATAATCAGGTTACGTCCAACACCTCACGGTTCGTCACTCCGCCGCGGCGCTGCATACACGTTTAGGCCACGCAATCAATCACAAGTGAGTCGGCCGCCCACAGCCCGCGACCCCTAGAAGCCTACCACCTTTCTCACCCCGGGCTCTAGCTCCCTTAAGGTTCATCGGCCGGCCCAGCGGTGCCACCCAGCCAAGAGCGAACGACCCTAACTTTTTGCGTGTACTCGCAAACTTTTCGCTCACCTTTATATTTTTGGGCTCTTGCACGCCATCTGTTCAAGAAATGATAAACAAAGAATTTATGAGTATATTTTAACTTCAAACATAGACACACACGTAACGTCTTTACATATTTTGTGAATAAAAGCATCTTTACTTTGCCTAAAGTATATTTACAACGTTATGATTTAGATCACTATAAAAATAGTACCTATAATAAAAATCAAATAGATTTATCAGTTTTAAAAATATTTTCAAGAAGTTATAAATTGGGCATTACAGCACATTATTGCCAATACGCCAAATATTTTTTAAATTGAAATATCATGCGAGATGAACTCAAAGAGAAATGATATCAAATACACCCATGTCCAAGATCTCAAATTTCGAATCGAAAAAGTCTAAACTTGATATGAATCTTACTGGGATTGAACGCAGACCCACCTGATTGTAATGCAAAGCAGTTACCAATAAACCACAGACCGAAAGCTCTCAAGAAAACCTGTTCGTTTGAAGTCTGTTGAAGTTATGAGAAAACGGGGCCAATGATAAAAATTACTTAAAATTAGTATTTAGTTGTCTTTAAGGTGATATAAAATTTACGTTTTAGTTAAGATTAAATAATTTATTTTCAAAACAAATATAATATATGTTTCTGTACAATGACGCCACTGGCGGCTAGTAGAAGAGTATTATAAGGAATATCTTAAACAGCTGAGACGTTTATCTTTCAAATTGATCTAGCACAACTAAATTTTATCCAATACAGATTTGTTTTGTATAAATGTAATATACTGTCACTATTAAAGAATCTGAAGTTTTCTCTCACCCTTAGTGATCGATTATAATAATGTTACATAATATTTACCTTAGCTGAGAATGATTTCACTAGTTTGATACTATTGACAAGCTATGAATTTACTCAGGTCGTATTGGTCTGAAAATAAATGTAAGTAAGACCAATGTGATATGTAAGGCTGACTAGCGCAGGACAGATGATCGGGAGGGTCGACAGCTTCAGGTACCTCGGTGAACACGTTCTGGAAGACGGTAACACAAAGTAAGAGCTCGCTATCCGCCTAGGAATAGCTGGAACGAAATTTAACTCAATGCAGACTGTCTAGGACACGCAGCTGTACACGATTAAGACCAAATGCCATTTGTTCAACGTTTGCATTCTACCTGTGCTGCTGAGTTTTGACACTGGGGATGAGGTGGTTTGACTTCGTGAGGAACTCTGAGATGGGCATCGGTCATGGAAAGAGGTTGGAACTGGCAGGATCACGTGCTGCAGATGCCTCCGGAGAGCGTCAATCCTGCTTGTCTCTTCTTCCAACAGGTGGGATTCCAGTGTCCTAGAAGACTATCGGATACTTTCCACAGGATATACTCGGCAGAGCTGAGGGACTCTGGTATGTCTTGGAAAGGAGCAAAGCGATTGGCAGGTGACGGGGAATCATGGAGACGCCACGTGGTGGCCATATACTTCACATAGGTAGCGAATATGATCGAAGAATAAGTTTAATAAAAAAAACATTTATATTATTGTTGACCTGTTCTTTTAATCCTTGCTCCGAATAAACAGGTTGAAAGAATATTCAAAACAGAGTTTCATCCGAAAGTGTACGGTAGTCATTAAATTAAACGTATTAAATTTTAGGATAATATGCTAAACGAAAGAAGATTCTTCCAAAATTAATATACAACTTTGGTCGCAATCCTAAAACTTTAATCGGCTGCAGTCCGCTTTCTGTCTGGCCGCTGCTACTCGGGCCAGCCGTACAGGGTGTCCAGGCTAAACACACCCCCCACACCCCTATCAGTGACCCCTTTTATTCTCACCCCGCGATACACTCCGACTCTTTTTGTGCCACCCACACGTTTTCCCAGACTTTTTCAGACGGTTTTTTTTGCTTCACTTTTTGCGAGTTTTCGGACGTCACAACTGCACAGTCCATTTTTGCACTCCGTGTATTTTGACGTCATACCTTTTGTTTGAAAGATGAGGTTCTTGTCAAATGTTGTGAATTTCGTGGGTACGAACTGGCACACACAACTATACTATAAATAAAATGAAATAAAAAATACATTATTATTTTTTCCTTAATGTATTTTCTTAAAAATATATACAGCCAATACTGTAGTGTAATTGTTAATGCACATGATCTTTTGTGCTAAAAGGTTAGCTCGGTAAAGGATCAAAATTCCAGAAAGTAAACTTTTATGTATAGGTATGTACATTAATTTTTCAATTGATTTATGGACTAATAATTCCAACTCGGATATTCGGATATTCGCGTTGTCAATATTCGGCCCTTTTTTAACTATTCTATATTCGAATATTTGGGCAACTATTCGAATAGTATTCGTAACCATATATATAAAAACGAATGCTTGTTTGTTTAAGAAAATCTAAAAACACCAATCAAATACGTACACACATCGACATCTCGTAAAAACCCTCTGATTTATTCGTGTACGCACTAGACAAAAAAGAATATTGTGTATCCAAAATCCACGGGTCTTTACTGGACCCGTAAGCCGGGTTTGGGTGGGTAAAGACAATTCAGATTCGGGCTCGGGCTGCGTCCGCGTAAGGAATCCAATTTTCAAAAAAATATTTTGCACTACGTTCGGGTCATAAGTCAGCCATAAGGCAATACTATTCGTAACTTTAATGATTTATTTCACATGTGTTATGAATTTTTTATATGTCCGCTCCCAATGTGGAGTATATGGTCTCCTAATGGAGGTATCTTAACAGAATTTTTCTACGAGAACTGCTTGTTACTCAGTTGCTCAACATCTCTTTTTTCGAAGAGAGTAGGGATAGAAGGATAGGGTTATTATGACAGGACTAGTGGTTAGCTACTCGCTCTCGCTACGCCCCGTGAGTATGGTATGGGTGGGAGGGAGGACTCAGACTACGAACAGAAACCCGTAAATCGATTGAAAGATCGCAGTTGGTAGCGTCGCTGGCTACGGTTACGGATGTCTCGGGTTCAATTCTCGGTGCGGACGGTTTTCATAGAGGCAGATTAATCAAGACAAATATAAATAAAAACTATAATATATGTTAATGCAAAAATCATAAAAATTAAGAGGAATAATATATTTAAGCGAACGTATACGAACAAGGAAAAGAAAAACATTTCTTAATATTATAAGGTAATTAATGTGAAAAACAAGTTTACGATTGTTTTTTTTTACTATTTTTGGTCTCTGATAATTAGTTTGAGGATAAATCAATGTGAAATCATTCTAAATAGGATATTATTTCTACATCATGAATGATGTATTTCCCCGGGAGAAATTTTGTCATTAAGAACGAAACATATATTATGTGCTCTGTATAAAAATAAAAACCCAACAGAATTCTTCATTTGACATACCAGTGACATCGCTCTGGAATCTTTCAAATTGTTTCAACTTGACAATGCGGCGCTTTTCAAATTTAGAATCCGAACGTGAAAATATGATGCGCGCGCATCCAACTGTCACACGACGCCGAATGCGCGCGCACCGGATACAGGAAGTCATCTTAAAGCCCGATGAACGTAGCTACTTCTCGTATTATTGCCACGAATAGTATACGTAACGATATTATGTTGGTTTGCTTAAAAACCAACTATCATAACTCTAAAAAAATACATCAATTGTTTTAAAAGTCAATAAGATATTACTTTTTAAAATATATTGCATATGAACAATGGAGCTTGACTCAACAAAAGTTGTTCGATAAGAACTGTTTATTATTCAGTCAGTAAACAACTCGTTTTCGGAAAGACTAAGAATAGAAGGTTAGGACTAAGACCAGACTAGTACGTTGCTAATAGCTCTCACTAAGTCCCATTTTTAGGATCGGAAGGGTGGGAGTGAATCCAGACATCCGTGCCTTCGAACAGAAATCCTTAAATCGATGGAAAAATCAATTTAAGAAAATAGCCCTACTGGGATTTGAACCCATTGACATCGCGACCGAACACAACGTCGTCGAACACTCGGCTAGTAGCCCAGCCAAGTAAGCGATTTGAAATACGGTGATTGTAGTATTTTTTTATTTAATGAGGGTGAATTCAAGTGAAGTTTAAAAAGAAAAGTCAAGCATCAATTTATTTGAATGTTGGTATTCAAATGAAATATATAATGTATTTGAGTGTTCAGTCTTTTACTAATGTTGGTTAAGCTCAATTACTCGACTTCCCTTCTTGCGGTGATTGAAAGAGAAATGAGTGAGCTAACGAGAACTGACTGTAAGTTGTGCTAAGTAAAATAATATCGCAAACCAATATGTACTTTTTAAAAAATTTATGGAAAAGGCCAGCTGAAGAAACGAAAATTTGAGTTGCCAGTTCAAAATCGCAAAAGCTGTTATTGATATAAATAATTTGTTGTTGGGTCAAGAAATTACTTTTAGAAATAAATGGAGTCACGCTAAAAAAAAGCTAGGAACCGCTAGCTATTTGTTTTAATAGCCACTCGAACTCTGCGGTTGGCATCTTGAACCATTAAGACAATGGTCAAACGACTGCTAATTTGACAATCTACAATCGATATAATATTCATATGCAATGCAAGAACTCATCGTTTCTTTGATGGGCCATTTAAAAACGATTTATCGGGGTTCCACTGAACATTTAAATTCAATGAAGAAATCAATAAACTTGATGACGTATTCGTGCTTTGTTCTTTTTTTTAGTCCAACATTTATCACATTTTGACATACAATCATATCACCGCAATTCTTATAACACATGCCAGGAAAAACTTCTTGGCTGTAAATGCAAAATGAACTGCCGGCCATAAGCTAAATAAAGTTATTAAATATATATTATTTCATACCTTGAACAAGAAATTTCGACATATCCAGGCCTGTTATAACGTATTCTAAATCAAATATTATTTATAAACCCAATCTCAACGGAATTCTTTGTTTTGAAACAGTGCGACGTTAATATTTTCGAAGAGTTATTTTTATTTCCTTTGTGGATATTACAGCTGCATTGAAATCAGATAACACTGCTTAAGTTAAATAACGACATGCAACTGTTTTTCTTTAAATTTTATTGTTTTTGTTATTTCCTTCATTTCCGACGAATAAGATAATAATATAGTCGTTGAAAGTTCCTTTGGCCGTTATTTGAAACAAAATACAACGTCGTGATAAGTTGTTTAAACACTTTTCCAAGAAAACAATTAATTATACGCATACAAACCTTTCCGCAGTCACTCTGTCTCTTTTAGCTTTATTGAAATCTCGTAGATTTCTATAATAATTATTCATCTATTTTATAACTCAAATCGCTCCTTTAACTAAAATCTTATAAATATATACGTAAATAAATAAAAAATAGGCTTTGTATGGTCCTATATATGGTTTATTTGACGGTTACCGTGTAGAAGTCATAGCTATTTTAGCTCCTACGATGAATCGATGCCGAAATATTGAAATTATCAACTATATAACATAATTGTTCCGTGGAACCAAACACTATTATATTTTTTTACCTTAGTTTAGTTTTATTGTGGTTTACATTTCAGCAGATCTGCCATTACCATTTTAAAGAAAGAAAGAATTATAAATTTTGATTGGCTGACACTGAGAGATTTCCATTGATTTGTTTTATTTAAATGATGTGAATATGTGTTTACGTGAATTTCGCCGCCAAGCCAGCCCCGTAGCCGAGCGGTCAATGCTATTGAACATTGTCATATCTGTTTTGGGGTCATGGGCTTCAATCCCCAAATAAGAATTTTCGCACATTGATTCTACAATAGATGTATTGGTAAGTATTCAAAGCAGGTCCATGGTGTCGTGTTTTCATTGATGAAAAACAGGACACAGGGAAAGTAAATAGTTAACTACTCTTCTTTTCCGAGCCCATTCTATTTTCTTTACCCTCTAATGTACTTACTTACACTAGTCCTGCCATAGCCCTATCTTTCTCGTAAAAAAATTCTGTTAAAATACCTCCATTAGGAGACTTTATGCTCCACAATGGGAGCGGACATGGAAAAAAAGTTCTCATTTAACATTTTTCTCCATGGGAGTCTATGTACTTCAAATGGGGAGCGGGTATGGAAAATATATTTATTTTTAAGATTAAATTAAATAAAAAATAAGTGGTGCAAAATCATTGTTTCCATGTAAATTTTAAATTGGATAAGTTATTGCTCTGATGTTTTTATAGTTAATTGAAAAAATCTTTCAGTTGCAAAAAAAACGTCAATTTTAAGTTTATATCAAATAAAAGAGAAAAACACGACGTTTTTTAATCTAGGAGGTATTTTTTTATTTTTTTCGATAAAAAGCAATTATCCTTTGCAAACAAACGTGCTGGGCTAACTGAAATGTGCAATGCAGCGAGAAAAATCAAATTAATTTAATTATGAGATATGCCTGTATATAAATATCGATTCGATATATTTTGTATTTGTTGAAGCAATAGCATTTTGATAAGAACCTTTTGAATTTTAGTGACCATAATAATATTTATCATAAGTAATTCTTCATTCATACTAACAAATTAGATTTGTTAGATAGTGGTAGACAAGATATGCTATATTGATTTATTTTTATCCATCACAAACTGTTGTGGCACACGTAAAGGGATGAGAAGATGCCTTAAGGGGGTGATGATCAGTGCCACACTGTGTGCCACTCCGCTCTGATGAAACAAAGGTAATTTCGTCAGCAGTAGGTCAACAAAGAACTGATGTTTCGAGAAAGCAAGCATTTACAGGCTTTATCCCGACAGCGACAAAGAAGTATTCGGTATTTCAATCTACGAATACATTTTTTTTTCTTGTCTGCAGTATTTTTTACTCTATTTTATTATAATGACAATGATTAATTTATTCATACAACATATTATTCAGTTTTTCGTAGTTAGGACGATATGTTAAGTTGGTTTCTTCAAATCACATATTATTTACATCAAATTTTTCAAATAAAGTATGTAATTAAAATTGATATCTTTACACTGGTTGTGTAAATAGGTGTGACGTATTTTTCACCTCTTTGAGAAATATCTTCAGACTAACTCTATTGTAAGATTTTGAGCTGCCGTAATAGCCCAAATAATTAGCGATTTCAAATATGAAACGAATTCTATATTTGCAGCAGATTTGAAATAAAAACACAAATCCAACAAGAAGATAAAGGTTAGTAAAATTTTATCATTAAAAATCTCGTAGAATATTCAGAAAAGAAGGCAACCTGTATCTTTACCCAAAGGCGCCAGACGGGTCTTGCATACACATTTAGTAATTTAAGACATCGACTGAGGGTGCTTGATGGAATTTCAATATCAAATTTAAATTATTGATATTTTGTACATTTCCATGTGTTTTGTCACTAACGACCCGGGTTTCGTCTTTCGGCATCTTCAGGCATTCGAGCACACGAATAGACTCGAATTGACAAAATCGATAAATCGAGGAATCGATATAAATTCGAGTCTATTCGTGTGCTCGAATGCCTGAAGATGCTGAAAGACGAAACCCGGGTCGTTAGTGACAAAATACATGTAAATGTACAAAATCTCAATAATTCAAATTTTATACACATTTAGAATTTGACAATTCCACTCTCATTGACACATGCTATTTATACCCTTTGTGTACTTCAAAACACAAATCATTATTTAAATTTAGAAATATATAGAAAGTAAAAATGTATTTTTGAAAAAAAAGGTGTTAACACTGTTTGACAATTTATTTGTGAAAGTAAACGGCGAAAAATAAAAGTAGTATATATTACCAAAATGTTGATTTGAATTAGTTCAAAAATAAGACAATACAAATAAAACAAATTTGAAGTGTTGAGGTTTTGTACGTTTCTTTGTATTTTGTCACTATCGAACCGGGTTTCGCCTTTCGGCATCTTCAGTCATTCGAGAACACGAATGGACTCGAACTGACTTAAATACATGGAAATTTACAAAATCTCAACAATTCAAATTTGATATTGAAATTCCATCAAGCACCGTAAGTCGATGTCTTAAATTATAAATAAAACATACTTAAGGTAAAGTTGTCGCAGTTGTTTTGATAATTTCTGTGTAACTTTGAGCTCTATTTTTGACGATTTCGAACTCATAATATAAAAATTTGAATGTGAAAAAAATAAAGCAAATTAAATTTAAGCAAACATGTAATACTTAAAAATAATATATTAATACTGAAAAACATTTATTGAATTAATAATTTTACTCAATCCTCTTTATACGTATTGGACACGTACCACTTAAAACAGCCGTACAAAAAAAGATGCAGTGAACATAGATAAATGAAAAATAGTTTTCGTCAAATTATACCCACCGTGCAATTTCAAAATCGTGTAAAAATAACCCGTGCAATAAGAAGATTATTTGTATTTTATTATTCAAATGTGACTTACTTACAACTCAAGTTTGGTCTACTTTAAAAAAAATTAAATTGCTTAACATACAAAGTTAATTATGTTTTTTTTTTATTTTATTCATGAAAGAAAAACAAGTATTAAATTTTAATTTCGTTTTGTATTTTTTTTAAATGTAATTAGCTAAACTATCATTTTAAGAAAGGTACTAGACTAAACATCGCTAGACTCATTTTTGTAACTAGTACATTGGTATGAAATAATATAGAATCGATTGTATAACATCGATATTGTGGAGATAGTACTAAGTTCCACTGGGCAATCTATAATTATTTAACTCTAACATGCAGTTTGTATAACATCTTAAGCCACATGAGTTCTTTCCTCACGTGTATGTCGTTTAAGCAAGCTCCTTGTTTGCGCCCTTGGCGAAAATCAAACCCGTGCTCATTGTACACTATTATGTGTGTAACCACTTCACTACGTGACACACAAGATAACTAGGCACGTAGATACTCGCAAAAAGAGTATTATCTCAACGAGCACAGACTAAAAAAATCAATTTGTTTGACATACTAGTTAAGTTGTTCAGTAGATAGCTTCTGGGCTTTTCACAGAAATAATAATAAAAAAGAATTCGGTGAATCATATCAGAAATTTATCTTTCAATATTGTTTTTCAATATCTTTTATCATAATGCGTGGTCATAAATTATAGTTTTGGTTAACCAATTCGTTTCAATGGATATTCAAAACGAGTAAACATACATGTCTGTAAACGGTTGCTGTTTATTTATACCACTGTGCTTATAGTAAGTATAGGCTTATATTATAATGCTAATTATATATTATATTGTATTTATTTATTCATATTGTTATGTTTATACTTTATCATAATTTTATATTTAAAACTAATTACTAAATAAATATATACAATAATGTTATATTGTATATATATATCGGTATTTTCTTGAATGGTGATATAATGCCTAAATTATAACGACTCTGAATAATCACAACGAAAATATTTATCGTTGCATTTTCATTTTAGAAGATCATGAGCTTTCTCACTGAACATAATTAAAAGCATATTTATGTATTTATAAAGAATAAAACCCAGTCTTCAGTAATTTTTCCATATTTATGGAAATGATCATCTAATGCAGTGCTACGCAACCGGCGTGCCGTGGCACACCGGTGCGTCGCGAGACGATCCCAGGTGTGCCGCGGCGCAGTCCGTTCAAAATGAGAAAAAATTGAGTATTTTTATATGTATCAGAAAAAAATTACTCGGTTGCTCAAATCTCCGTTTAAATTATTCTCATTGAAACAAATATTACGTTTTTTTTTTTGAGATCTGTTCTGTTAATAAAATCTGCTGAATACCTTGTTGTAAATTAATTTACAATTTTTAATTCGTTTTTATTTACAATATGTATCTATTTATACATAAATAATTTCGTGTTTCTATATTAATATGAAACACAAAATTTGTCAAAATTGTAAAAATACAATACATATTTTTCAAGACATCATATTTATTTATAAAAATTTTCTGCCTGTGGCGCAATCTTATGGGCCTTCATGACTAAAAGTAATTATAGAGAAAAAGGGGGTGTGGGGCGGCAAACTCAAGGATGGTCCCGGGTGGCACAACCCCTGTCTACTCCACGAAAGATTATTTTCGATTTGGCCAATCAAAAAAATGGGCAAAACTTTTATACATTCAACTTAGGTTAAATAATTTATGTAGCGAAGCAAAGTTATTTTTTAATTACACTTTTACAGATGATTTTTTCTAATTTGCAAGTGTCGCATCACTTTAAAATGGTTAAATAGTTTAATTGGCTTTTATTAAAAAATATATGAGCCACTACTTGAAATTCATCAAATAATTTAACCTGTAGTGTGCCGTGGAATATTTATGA
Source organism: Himalopsyche phryganea (assembly GCA_022494535.1). Lineage (NCBI taxonomy): Eukaryota > Metazoa > Arthropoda > Insecta > Trichoptera > Rhyacophilidae > Himalopsyche > Himalopsyche phryganea. Next base: position 541,507 of record JAGVSL010000127.1, on the reverse strand, counting down.
GTACTTAGGTGTGCCGTGAGTGAGAAAAGGTTGCGAAACACTAATTAATGACTTGATTAGTATATTTTAATATGGAATGGGGAGGTGGTTGAATAATAAATTTGACTCGAATCATAAAGTAGTAGAAAAAGTATTCGCTACTGATGCATTTAATGCACGAGTGTGTAAAAAATGAAACACTATTGATTGAACTCTATTTCAATGAGACACAAAATAGCTAGAAATATTTTCATTTATTATTTTAACACCCATTAAGTCGAGCACTCGTAATTCTCATAATCGGATTCTAATACTCAAATAAATTTAGGTCATAACCAATTTTATCAATTGGATTGGCGTTTACTTGATAAAACTCCATAAAATTTGAATTACTGAGATTTTGTGCACTTCCATGTATTTTGTTATTAACGACCCGGGTTTCGCCTTTCGGCATCTTCAGGCATTCGAGCACACGAATGGACTTGACTCGAGTCTATTCGTGCGCTCGAATGCCTGAAGATGCCGAAAGGCGAAACCCAGGTCGTTAGTGATAAAGTACATGGAAGTGTACAAAATCTGAATAATTCAAATTTTATATTGAAATTCCACCAAACATCCTCAGTCGATGTCTTAAAAAACTCCATAAGCTAAACAAAGATTTAGATCCACAAGAATCATGGAAGATATTTTATAGCTATTTCGACGTCACGCCACCGTTCTATTTCATCCACTTGCCTAAAGAACATAATGTCGTCGTTAAAGAGAAGGCGTTACGTAAAATCTTTTGTTTTGAGATAATCGACTCTAAAGAAATTTGAACCTCTACATATTTACAAATCTTAGCAATTATTTATTAAACTAACCACTTTACGATATTCGTTAATCAATTACGGATTTGATTTAAGTGTAAGTAATATTTTTTAGAGTGCTGTTATTTCAAGTTTTATGCCACTAAACACTGTGAACCTAATTGACATTGAGTCAATAATGTGATTTCTTCAAATTACGTAAAAAGTATATGGAATATGGCTGACTTTGTTTGTTCAGACGAGTGTCCTAAAATCTATCGTAGTACATTCATAGCTCAAAACAGCCGATTTTCGAATTACAGCTTTGTGCCACTATAAGGACGATATATCATCGAATTAACCTGCAATACGCATCTACGTTAAAGAGACATGATAACGACGCGAATGAAAATCGGTGAAATCGATTGTATGAAATGCATTTGATTTGATATATATACATATTAAAATAATTTTCTTCACTAACCTATACGGAGAAAGACCTAATAAAATTAATGTAAGATGAACTTCATTGAATATTATTACACTTAAGACTTTTACTCAAAGGTATTTTGCAAGTTAAGCCTATGAAAACGTTCTCTTTGTAATTGGTAATTAGCGATGCAGTGATTTATAAAATCTTACTAAATCCTGTAAGATACTGACGTACTTTAATGCCAGTAAGTCCACTAAGGTTTTAGTATAGATTATTATTCGGTTTATAGAGTATATCAAGCGAAACATTCAATCGGCCAGGTCAGTTTGAAAGAAGACGCGGCATATCAGGGTCGAGGGACAAGAAGGCAAAGTAAGGGTAAGAAATTGTAAGAGAAAGAATATAAGAAAGATTGGGTAGTTGTAAAGGGGATGGTGGGTTGAGATTGGGTAAGGTTGGGTATGAGGGCGCCGTTAACGACCCTGGCGTCAAGCGGCGGCGACGTCTTTTGCTGCACCGGCGTCCAGTGGTGTACTGTAGTTGAACGAAAATAATGTTTTGCTATAGAAATTTTAATTAAAACTTCACAATTCATATTTTTCTTGAGAATAAATACACGTTTTTAGTTAAGTGCGTTTGAATGGTTCACGTGAATTATTTGAAAAAAAAATATTACCTTAAAAAACGGAAAATCTTTTATTTTCATCTAATATGAAAATTGTTATACTTGTAAAGATAAAAGATTGTTAAATCAGAGTTACACAGAGAAAACTAATAGTAGAATAAAAGTAAATGATAGTACAATATTATCTAATTTAAGATAATATAATTTAAGACATCGACTGAGGGTGCTTGATGGAATTTCAATATCGAATTTGAGTTATTGAGATTTTGTACACTACTATGTATTTTGTCACTAACAACCCCGGTTTCGCCATTCGGTATCTTCAGGCATTCGAGCGCACGAATGAACTCGAACTGACAAATTCTGACACTCCGACAAATTCCGACGAACTGAGACGAACTGACAAATTCAGAACTGAAACATTCGTGCGCTCGAATTCCTGAAGATGTCGAAAGGTGAAACCCGGGTCGTTTGTGACAAAATACATGGAAGTGTACAAAATCTCAATACCTCAAACAATATTATCTGTATTTAAAACGAAAACAAATTCTCTGAAAAGTTTACAGTATCATATTTTAATGGCGTTAATGTATAATCAATTACCGGGCCAGTAGCCGAGAAATCAACATCGTTGGATTTGAAACCGGTTCTCATTTTTATATAAAATTGTAGATTTCATACAAAAAAATGTGTTATTTTTATTAAAAGTTTGTTGAAGATAATATATATTATAGACTATGACCTTGTCTCCTAAATATGCGCCACGCTGACCCATACTAATAAACAACGTGGTTGTCTTTAATCCATTGATGGATGAAGGCCTCCCCACGACCCTTCCATACTTCCCCAGAGTTGATTATCTCACAAGAAAAAGAGTTTTTTTTGTTAACGCTTCGCCATTCGTCTTATATTACAAATGGAGATGCTTGCTGTACAATGTCAATTGTTAAACGAGGAAATGAATATTATTTGAGTTTTTTAATTAAATTTATTGATTTGATGATATTAATTATTCATTGAATGCTGTAAAATAATAACTTGATCTTTGAAATTCAAGAGAGTGAAACAATTGAATTCGCAACAGAAATTTGGTTGGGTAATAAATAATAAATACTCTTAGAGAAAATATTATATGTATTATGGTACCAAATAATATTTGTTTTTCAACTTTGCAAATTTAGCTTCAGTGTCTGAAAATATAATTTATTCACTTAATAACTATATAAATAAATATATTCCTTTTGTCAGAAGTAAATGAGCTCTAAATAAAAGTGTGACTCCCTTGTCGAAGAATAAGTATAACGTCATAGAAAAACCTCCAGGCTCCAATGGTTCTATAGCTGAAACTAAGCTCGAACATAACATACCTATGTATTGCACTTTTATCCTGAAACAGAGACTCGAAAGCTTTCTTGAGATACCAAATATAAAATAAAACAACTTTTGAAATGAATATTTAAGTGTCATAAGCTGTGTACAATTGAACGGTGTTTTGGCCTTAGTATAATATGTGGTAAGGCCGAGTGGTATCCGTCGAGGCTTGTATATTGTCCATAATCTTATTTTTCACAATTCCTGAATGACCACTGTTTGCGAATGGTGATTTTATATTTATTAAATTATAAAAAATACTATCAAAATAAATATATGTATAAATTATTATACAATATTAATACCAGGTATTTGCCGAGTGGTCAAAGTCGTTGGCTTTTGTTGCGGTGTACACGGGCTCGAAAACCAGTACGAACGCTTCAATCCATTCACACGGATTCCGTAATGTCTAAATCCCTCCCAATCATCACATCATTTTAACGGGACGAGAGTGATTGCTAAACATTACTCTTATCCTAGCCACATCCTTCTATCACTATTATCTCTGATACATAGAACAGAGATATTGAGTGACCGAGTAACAAACTGTTGTCGTAACAAAACTTCATTCAAAATAAACTCCATTAGAATTTCAAATGCTCCACTCTGGGAGCGGACATTGTTACAAACATTTTGGATATTTTGTCATTTATTGAAAAAATCTGTATTCATTAGATTTGTACTATTATTATTTCAAGATATAGTATATAAAAGAATTTAAAAATGATAAAGAATATAATTTTATATTTATTTAAATGCAATTGAATTTCTTGTGTTCAGATATATAACAAAATAATTTTCCAATTTTGAAATCCGGCTTTTGAATGTGTGAAGTTATAAATAACCTCTGAGTAAAATAATACTATCAATTTTAGAGGAGATGAAATAAATTGTGATTATATTATATTGTTTATTACTAAGAAATACGCTTTATTATATTATTATATTACATGTGATTATTTATCTCCATAAATTTCTCGATTTATTTAGAATATCCACGTTTTAATGTAGGTACCCAAAACGAAATAAAAAATTGATAGGAAGTTGACCAAGAGTAGCAAATTTTTGAATTAATAACTGTTGAAAGATTTAAAACTAACTGGAAAAAATTGTGATAAAATTAATTAATACCGTTTATGTTCCATTTTATAGAACAACTCCAAGCGCAATTATTACGTTGAACATTGAGTACTTTATTTTAAAAGAAAAATTATGATGTCAGAGTGAAATGATATTATACTGTCTATGTCTTCTTAACCAGTATATATTGCTAATCTCAATTAAGTTTGAATATAATTATAACGATCGCGTGATGTCTAAATAGCTATCAACAAATTGATATAGTAACATTCTAGTGGATCTGAATTCTTTGTTTTTTTATGATGGAGTTCTAACAAGTAAATGCCGATTCCATCAATAAACCTAATTTATTATTTTATTTTGACCAAAAAAATAAATTATTATACATTTTTAAGTAGCTTATAATGATTGTTAGATGCAAAGCATAACCAGGCCAGTACAATCAAATTTAACAAGCTATTCGAAAAATACGAATTCTTTCATACCCGGCAGCAGCAATAATTGGCAGAACAAATATTTGTGATACGGTTTTTTGCATGTGGCAAATAAATAATTGCTTTTGGCGAATTTAAATAAAATTGAGCACGTTTGCAAAAAGTCTCCCAGGGCAAAAAACGCCTCGAAAGCTGTGTGCTCTTTTTCAAGTGCGAGAAATTGCATGACTCCTATCTCGAGCAACTCTTCATTTAACTATTTTATTATATGATTAAGTGCGTTAAGATTCGCTTAAATATATAAAACTTAATAAATTGTATACCATTTCACCATTGTTATTATATGAAAACGAATATTTCTCGTAAATGAATTCAAAATTATTGTTGAAATTTTTTCGTATATTCTTATTTAAATTGTTGGGGCTTCTAATGTGCAGCACATAGAATATCGGCTTTCCTGTATCAAATGGTACACATCTCCGATCTTGAAGCTTGTAAACTTCTAATGGAGCATTTCTACAGGCGTTTACGAAAACGGATTTTAAGTCAATAAATCAACCTTTTTTTCAGAAATGGAAATATAGAAAAATGTAGTAAGACAAAGTCTGTACATAGTTACATACGTATGGCTATCTGTGTTTACAGGATCGGAAAGGACATTGTAGGGAATAAATGAAAACATGACAATCAACCGTGCTTTTGGATATAATTCATTTGATTGTTTACTACCGAGTTCCCGGCATGCGTTGCAGTACTACGCAAAGAAAGAAAGTGTTTCTGTTTTAATTATGTTTATTGAAGTGCTTTTAGATACAGAATATTTTTTAAACAAATCTCAGTGATATAGTCAACAATCCGGAATATTCTTTAATCCATGACTCGTACCTTCACCCGGGGAAATGTTTTTGTATGTAAATTGATTATCCAATATTCAGGTTGTTTACAATCTTAGCCATAACTGAAAATGAATTATAAGATTTAACACAAATTTTTTGTACTACTTCTACATGTTTATATTGATCAGAACCGGTTTCGCTCATCACGAGAATTATCAACTGCATCCGTTGTGACCAACAAATTGTGTTTTATTTTTAAAACATAATTTCTTTCCACCAAGACTTGACAGATAACATCTTAAAAGAGATTCTAAACTGCATATTATCACTCACGTTGGCCCAGCTTAATTGGCTTAAAATTACTCTTAGTAAAACGTATCATCCTCTGGTTGTAAATAAATTGGTATTTTAATAATCTTCGCAATCCGATGTAGTATAGCAGTGCTCCTCAATCTTTTCTTGTCTCGGGTCACAGAACAGTCCCCTGGGATACCCCCTCGGTGGCTTGGCCGGTGTCTTCTAATTAATCATGTCTTTGACGTCTTGGTTCGGATCAGGGATGGGTTGAAGGGAGGGAGAGGCACGAGCGAGGAGGTCAGACCGCGTGGGCCTTGTGAATTCCTAGAAATAGAATAGTATATAATTATAAATCTATATATAAATGGATGCGCTTTATTATAGAAGCAGTGGGATTGTATTTTAGTCGAATAAAAATTAGTGTGGCTATTAATTGGAATATTTCTTCAGCACATCCTCAACGTAGAGTATGATTTCTGAATGTAGTATTTATGCGCATTTGTTACTTTTACGAGACTAGTTTTTCTCAATATTTTCGATCAGGAAGAGTCAATAAAATGCTTACTGGTTAAGCGAACACAGTCCTATCAAATATTTAAATATAATTGTTGAATATTAAACTTATGCTCCAATAGTTTATGTACTCCTGATATCTTCGTGGAGTTTGTGGTAGAATATACCATTAACTGAATTTTTCAAACTCACTTCAATTAGATAGAATGTTATTCCTTATTTGAAATTTAAGAAAATTAAAATTTGAAAGACATGTTTCTACATGGCGTTGAAGCATAAACTCTAGGACATTTGTTTTTTAAAAATTATATTTAGTTTTGACTCATGAAAACTTCGTTTACCACTATCATAAAAATTTTGCAATTAAATAATAAGACCGAACTTATATTACGTCATTACAAAATAGGCATTTTGAGTTTAGCTGTCTTTTTAATAATGTAAGAAAATTATAGCCATTCATGTAAACATTGTATATGTAAATAATACTCTGTAGAAAACTTTTGGTAAAAATTTCATTCGAATAATATATTATATATGAATTCAAGACGCAATCTGTACGCAGGATTTTTCAACGGCTTCATCATAATTTGAAGACCACCTGAAGGATATTTTTGAGTTAGCCAAGACCCTGACACCGACGTGCTATACGCACATTTTATAGTTTTATTGTGGAATACATATTTATACGAATCATGCCCGCTTCCAGTGTAGAGCATATGGCCTCATAATGAAGTATCACAACAGAAGATTTTTCAACGAGACTGCTTGTTACTCCATTGCTCAACCTCTCTTTTTCTAAGAGAGTATGGATATAAAGATAGGGCTAAGACAGCACTAGTTGTAAGCTAATAGCTTTCGCTACGCCCTGATAGGACGAGTGGAAGGCAATTTTCGGCAAAATCCATTAATGGCTTGAAAACGCAATTTATCAAACTGTCAGTACCTACTGGGATTCGAATCCGTGGGAGCCGTAACTGAAACCAACGACGTTGGCCACTGCACGACGGAACTAGCGATATATACTAGGTGGCAGTGTCACCGTTCAAGATTCATTCAATACCTAAATATGTGCAAACGATGCGTTGACTGAGAGAGTGTGTATTTAAAAAAACAAAACACAATTCATTTGTACTACTTCCACATGTTTATAATGATCAGAACCGGTTTCGCTCACCACGATCATTATCAACTGATAAAAATACAATTTAACATACTTAATATTTGACTGTTTTTAAAGTGTTCACTATTTTTTTCTTATAATTTTCTCAATAGGCTATTTGCTTAATGCATCAGTATCAGTGATGTCGTTAAAATTTTTTGCTCAGTTAATGGACTTGTAATGTAGCTATATTTGTGATTTCAGATTAGAATTTATTGATTTGTAAGAGGTCCATAACATTTTAATTGTAGACTTATTTATTCCATTTATGTATAATTTGTTTGATAATCAGTAATTTCTTGTCTTAGTTCATGAACCATCTGTTTTATATACCTTAATTTTAACACTCAATTTTATATAAATAGGCCTGTTATGGTTGTATTTTTATCAGTTGATAATGCTCGTGATGAGCGAAACCGGTTCTGATCATTATAAACATGTGGAAGTAGTACAAATGAATTGTGTTTTATTTTTTTAAATATAGTGTCTTTCCACCAAGAATTGACAGTTAACACCTTAATAGTGAGAGTGTGCATGTTGCTTCACAGATAAAGCATGACACATAATATGTATTGATATATCGCTGAAATATAGTTACATTTCAATAATGTTCGCTGTTTTAATGCATTTTGAAAAAAAAAATATTTATTGTGATTTCTAGTTATATTTTGCAAAGATGTCGACAAACCTGCGGAAAATCTTTCGCCATCGCTTTTGAATTCTGTTTACGAACATAGTATCATAATTTGTTTGTTGATAGATTCTAAAATATGTATTATGTATTCTCAAGATCTAGGTATATCAACGTATAGTTGTTCGTTAAAATATACAAATTCAATTCGTTTTACGCTGTCCCACAACAATGCACATCATGGAAGTATCTAAATATTCCGTAAATCAAATCTCTCAATCTTGGGCCGGTGGCAACCGCCTATTCTCAGTAGTCTGAGTTTGGATCTTCGTCCGACCTTTATCTGGATGTGGTCCCCGTGCACCAGTTTAATGTACCGAGCATCAGGACGGATGGTAGCTAGTATCATCTAGCATGCGGGATGAAACGAGCTACCATAGCAATACCTATCAGTACATCCGGCCTTACTATTTACTATGCGCCGATTAAAGGAACAGCACTGCAAAGAGGTTAACAAACAGTATTTTATGTTTGCCGGGCCTATAACCAAGTGGTTTACTTTTGATTTGAGAGGTTTTAAATAAATATCTGGCATTAATACCAAGGCGGCAAAGAGATACATATTGTCGCCTTAGGTAAACATGGTTTCATCAACTGTTTTTCACAAAATCACTATTTAAAGAAATTTTATTCGCATTCAAAATACGGTTGTACCTGCATTTAAAAAACTTCACAATTTTCCGTAAATCTATCAGAATTCAAATTAGAAAAATGTTCTATCTGAAAAACATACAAATTTTACACTTCATCAAGATTCCATCTGCATACATTATTATGATGTCTTTCAGTCACGTATATAGATGCATAAGTGTATTTCATTCAGAAAGTTGAATTTTCTGAAATTGTTTCTCCTGAACAGTTTTAGTTTTTGCAGATAAAACCTTGTTTACCCAAGGTGGCGATATGTTAAAGATTTCAAATTTAAATTTGATATTTATTTTGCTGTGACTTGTACCCAGACCCACCTGATCGTCAGGTAGAAGCTCTTAACACAAGACCACAGAGGCCAACTCGTGCTCGTCGGTTACTGAGTCTGTGGATTGATATCCCAGTACTGAAACTCTCATCAATTGATTATTCAATCGTTTTATGGATTTACGACAATAAGCACATATGCCTGTGAGTTTGCATAAAAACGGAGGGTAGCAGAGCGATACGGTAATTTCTAGTCTTGTCCTAGCGCCATCATTATTTCCTTACCCTCTTGTCTAAAGAGAGTGGTTAAGCGACTAAATAAAAAAACAAATTTTCCTTGAAATGCCTCCATTAATAGTCCATATGCTCCACATTGAGAACGGGTATGATTGAAAAAAAGATTTTATCAACTACATGAATGTAAAAAAATTAGATGTCACTGCCATATAAAAAAAGGTTTTTTCTTTAACTAATAATATTGATATAATTTAAGATATCGACTAAAGGTGCATGTCGGCGTCCGTGGCGCAGTTGGTAGCGTCGCTGGCCACGGTTACGGATGTCTCGGGTTCAATTCCCGGTGCGGACGATCTTTCAATCGATTCATGGATTTATGAGAAACCACTAGTCCTGTCATAGCCCTATCCTTCTACCCTACTCTCTTCGAAAAAAAAAGAAAAAAAGAGAGGTTGAGCAACTGAGTAACAAGCAGTTCTCGGAGAAAAATTCTGTTAAGATACCTCCATTAGAGACCATATACTCCACATTGGGAGCGGACATGGAAAAAAAGGGTGCATGACGGAAATTCAATATCAAATTTTAATTTTTTTTTTCTATGGATTTGGCGGTAACTTTGTGGAAGTTCATTTTTAATATAAAATTAAAAATTGATAACTTAGTTATTTCACTTGGTTCCTAGTGGAATAATCAAGTGGAAACCAAGTAGAATAACTAAATTGTCAATTTTTAATTTAATTTTATATCAAATTTTAATTGTTCAAATTTTGTACATTTATATGTATTTCGTCACTAACGACACGGGTTTAGCCTTTCGGCATCTTCATGCATTCGAGTACACGAATGAACTCGGACTGACAGTCAATAAATAGTTATCTTTATATAAAAGACAATTAAAGAAAATTATTAGTTCAAGAACTACATTGATATTTGAATTAATTTTAATACTGATTTGATAATAATCGCGCTTAGTCTTGATTGGGAAAAAAATAGTCCCATCACCAATTACAAACTCACTGGACCGCAAAAATCGCAGGCGTCAAAAATCAATTATCATTAAAATGTAATTCGTGTTCGAATGCCTGAAGGTGTCAAAAGGTGAGACCCAGGCAAAATTTGAACAATTCAAATTTACTTAACTAGTAACTAATTTTGAAACAAATTTACAGCTCTGATGCTTTCCACATTCATTATTAGTACATTATTACAAATATATTTCCAATAATTCCAAGTTATTAAAACATAGCTCGAAACTTTCCACACACACATTTCCAATCAATCTCTGTGAACATTAATCTCACATATTATCGGCGCACGTATCCGAGCGAATTGCGCAGCGTGTACCCGCGAGCCGTCGAGAAAAAGAGATTTATCTTCCAACTGTCGTGCACCCCCTCCCTTCCTCTGCGCCCCGTCTCAGCCCCCGTCTCACACCCTTCTCACACAGAGGGTGGGAAATCCTACCCAAAGAACACCCTCCTACCTCTGACCTTAGGAGATCGTAGGGGGTGGACCTCTACCTAGCCAAAGCCTTAGATAAACCAAAGCGCAGTGTGCCCAAACCGATTGGTCCTTGACCTCAATTAAAAAAAGGTTGCGTTTCACACAAATACAAAAAAAAATCATACAGCTCTGAATGACTCGGATTATATTACACAAAACTGTTGTAATATGATTCGACACCAGTACAATTATTAATGCAAGCGACTTTTTATATTCACCATTTACTTTAGAACACTCGAGATAAACGAAAAAATACATGAACCCTCATACTTAGACGTCAACCAAATGATTTCGAGCATGTCGGGAACAAAACCTGGAACTAAGCGATTTTGGCAAAGTCAATGATCGGCAAGTCAGTAATTTTAAAAAGTATGTATAATTGTATACACACAATACAAATATATTTTGTAATAGTACAATATCGACTGAAAATATTTCATGTAAGAAAATTCCGTATTTGTACATTTTTTTTCCATGTTCGCTCCCTACTTGGAGCATATGGCCTCCTAATGGAGGTATCAACACAGAAGTTTTTCTATGAGAACTGCTTGTTACTCCGTTGCTCAACCTCACTTTTTTCGTAGAGAGTAGAAATTGAAAGATATGGCTAGGACAGGACTAGTGGTTAGCTAACCGCTCTCGCTACGTCCCATTTTTGAGTATCGGATGGGTGGGAGAGAGTTTTAGACATCACAAAAATTCATGACTACGAATAGAAATCCATAAATCGATTAAAGATCAATTTATGAAAGTGTCTGCCAACGACACTACCAACTTCGCCACGGATCCGACAAATGATTGGACTGTACTTCTTCGTTTATACATATTATAGGCTAATTACTTACTTAAATAATACTGAAATTATATTCGTCAATATTACTACTTTGTAGAAATTAATACTTCAAGGATGCTAAGGAGATTGTATTTATTGATTGAATTCTAATTTACTTGCTAAAACTCCATTATAACAGGATAAAATATCAAAGATTTCAATTCTAAGAAATTTTATTAGCTAGTTTAGAGCTATTTTGGCTTCACTCCATCTTCAGGAATATATTAACTACTTAATAAAATTTCGTAGAAAAGAATATAGTCGTTCTTCTGGAAGGAAACACTAACTGAAAAATACTAGTTTTGAGTAATTGGACTTTGAAGTTTTTCAAATAGTTGAAATGCTAAATATATCTCTTTCATTTAATTTGTGGGTACAAAATTTTTTTTGAGTATTATTTATAAAAATAAGTGTGTTCTTCCATATAACTAACTCAATATGTCATTTTTTCAATTTAGTGTTTTCTTCCAGAACAGTGACTATATGTACTTTGATATTTTATCTTTTTATGAGATTTTAATTGTAATGACGAGGGTAGGCGATTCGCTATTCGTGGAAAAAAAATTAATTGATCATTTCCTCCGACCTCCGACAAACTTTCTATTAGCCTTCTATAGAACTTATTTAAAATGAAATTTATTAGTGAATATCTAAAGAGTAGCTATAGTTGAATACAATTTTGTTCATAAAAAATCTATGGGGATAGTCATGAATGAAAATCTATTGTATTGACAATGATTAAAAATTATTAGTCTTCGTAAAAACAGCATTACTTCAAAATAGATTTTCTCTAATCAATCGGTGGTTTTAATTGCACGGCTACAAAGAGTATCCGAGTGAAGCAGTTCGATTGTTAGGCTCTCCACACATCTCACACCATCCCGAGCGGCGGTAGGATTTTTTTAATTAAGGGCTTTAATCTAAAGCACAACGCCGTGCGGCCGCATACTAAAGAGTTGCATTCTCTCCACAGGACGCGACGCCCGCTAGCCCTCCCGCGGTACAAACATCTTTAATTACGGCTGCAAGCAGAGGGACGGGGTCCTCGCGAGGCGCTACCCCAGCGGCTTTCAAGCCTCACAAAACTGAGGCGCCTTTACTATTCAATAGTTGTGCGTGGGGTATACTTTTATGTTTATCAAAATAAGCAATGTGTGTTGATTATCGCTGTTTCAAGAGTCTTTAAAAAAATACGTTTGGATACATATACCTATTAAAAAAATTAAGTATTTCAACCTAAGTAGACAATTATATGCAGGGTGATAAATCTTCTAAAAAAAAACAAATCAAGATGTCATAAGTTACGTTGATGTAGCAGTTGTTATTTTTAATGATATTTTAACATTAAAAAAATATATATCTGGCATTACAGCTGACAGCCAATGCGCCAAACATTTTGAAAATTGAAAAAATCATACGAGATAATCTCGATGAGAATTTTTATATGTCACTCATGTCCAAGAACACAAATTTAAATTGAAAAAATCTAAATTTGATATTGACCTTGCTGGGACTTGAACCAGACCCACCTGATGGCTAGGGCAAAGCTTTTACCACTAGACCACAGAGGCCGACACGGCACGGTTATTGTGACGAAATATTGATGTTCTGTGAAGTACACTCGATTCTCTTTTTACACTTTTTTTGCACGGTCTATCGAAATCGAAAAATATTATTATTAAATACAGTATACAGTATATGTAAATATTTAAAACCACTTAAGTCTTTTGTTAATATTGGAATCATCATTTTTGCTATTTGACGAATTTAAAGATGCAGGTATTCGTGACTTATGCAGGACTTGTATTGACAAATTTATATTGCTCTTCTACTTTTAGATTTTATTCCTTCTCTGGTTTTTATGTGTGTCTAATGAGTAATTTAAGTTACAAACCATATCAGTTTACTTCTAATTATATATTTATCTTATGAACCATTTTTATACATAAATAAAAAAATAAATTATTTTTGAGTTCGAGAATTTAATATTTTGAGGGTATTTTAAGTAATGAAATCTATGTCCCATATGTGCAACTTATCTTTTTTACACGGTCGTCTATGGAACGTATACCCTGTGCATTGGGTGTACATGATAATGTTATGCAAGACCAACAATATCAGCTATATTATATATTTTTTTCAATGAGACATCGTCTGGTAATGATAATCGAGTAAATCTGTTTAAATACGTTGCGAATCACACATTTTAATCCCCTGTGTATACTATTAACTTCGTTACACTTTGCAAGACGCCGGGTGGACTGCTCGGTTACTAAACTTGTCCGATGTTATATTATCAGAGCTTTGATATTATTCACATTTTTGAAATATGGAGCATTTATTCAAATAATTATAATTTAATATACGCGAACATTTATTCACATAGTATAATAACAGTTTAAATTAATTATTGCATGTTGTAAACGACATTTTCGTTTTATTGTCATTGTGAAACGGGATGCCCACAATGTAATGTCACTAATTTTGTGTTTACAAATCTGCAGTATTAAGGTTAGTAAATGATAATTAAGACATTGCATATTATTCATATTGTGTATGAATATAAATATCTACGAGATAGTCGTTGATTTTAATAAGTTATATTCCAAAAAGTAGTGCTACTAGATGGGCAAATCTGAATGTAAAACAATGACTTTAAATGAAATATATAGTAGACAACAATGAAGAGAGAATAATAAACGAAGTCAATCCTATTAATAGTTAGGTTTATTTTAGCGTTTTCGCTATTTAGTTATATCCTAATCGTACTTGGGCATAATTAAATGTAATACTACATTCAACTTACAACATGCAAAAAGCACTAAGTATGTTATTAATGTCGGATCAGTGGTGCAGTAGTCAACGTCGTTCGAATCCTGGTACGGACAATTTAACATTGATTTTTCAATCAATTTCTATTCGTAAGCATGGATGTTTGCCGTGTCTAAAATTCCCTCCCTCCCTTCCTTTCCTAAAAACGGGGCGTAGCGGGAGCGATTAGCTTACTAGTCTTTGCCAAGTCCTATCCTTTAATTCCGACTTTAATATAGGTACTTACATTTGGTATTAATTTTTTAAACCATATCCGCTGCCTACTCGCAGCATATGGCCATCACACGATTCCTCCAAGATTCTCTGTCCCCCGCCAGTCTCTTTGCTTTCTCCCAGGTCATCCTAGCGTCCCGTAGCTGGTATTATTTAGCAATTTAGCATAGATAAAAATAACTATATTAGGCATATCAGATTTAAAAAAATTAAATCCTTATACAATTACTAGCAAATAAGGCTTCATTTTCGTTCATAGGTATAAGGCAAACAGCTCTTTGTGACGTGTCAAAATCTTTAAAATCTTTTTCACTAGGTACTTAAAGGTTTGTCGAGGCAGACATGTTGATTTTGAGCAGTGGTCATTTTTTATGAAAGAAGTCAGTTATGTATATTAAAAAAACAAGTAAAATTGCGCTTGTTAATAATATCAGTATAAATCTTTTGTCTGAAAGCCATACATCACATATTTTATAACCAGCGAATTCTATATACATGCGCAATAAATAAGCATATTATTAAAAAAGTTTAAGAAAACTATGAAATGTTGCTACTACAAAAAATGTTATTTAGTTATTTGAAAACATGTCAATGCATGAGTTGAATTAGTGTTTTCTCTCATATTTCCGGCGAAACGCATTCTAAAAATTTCAACCTAATTGCCAATCTATTACCTGTGCAGTCAACGTTTTGCACTTATTCGAATCCTCGTGCGGACATTTATAATATAAATAAACTAGTTTGAAAAAAATTACTCTTTTTTTGTATTCCTGTTTTCACTATTTTTTCCCCATGTCCGCTCCCAATGTGGAGCATATGGTCTCCTAATAGAAGGTTCTTAACAGAATTTTTTCTCCAATAACTGCTTGTTACTCAGTTGCTCAACCTCTCTTTTTTCGAAGAGAGTAGGGATAGAAGGATAGATCTAGGACTGGACTAGTGGTTAGCTAATCGCTGTCGCTACGCCTCGTTGGGATGGGATGGGTGGGAGGGAGGACTCAGACTGCGAGGGGAAATCCATAAATCGATTGGAAAATTAATCTATGAAAACCGTCCGCACCGGGAATTGAACCCAAGTCGTCCGTAACCGTAGCCTACGACGCTACCAACTGCGCCACGGACGCTGACACTATTTGAGTGGATCAAAAAAATGTACATTTGTACTCTTGAAAGTCAAATAAGGCCAGGGAAAGTCTATACAATTTTGTAAGATTTACAATCATTCACCGATGTTTTTGTATTTTTGATACCGACTATTAGTAATCATAATGGGGTTTTCTTTTGTTTTTCACCCTTACAAAGCCTTCAACTGACAATATCTTTAAAAAATGTATTGCAATTCATGTGGGGAATGGATGTAAATACTTGGTCTGTAACATACTTCTTACACCATGGTCTATAACCGCCTTAGACATTATATAGCCAGGAAACTAAACTCACTTTTCAAGCTTCATATAAATTCAGTTTCCAGGTTATATTTTTAGTAGTACATAGGTACTGTCTATAGAGACAGAAATTTTTTGAAGTATCCAAAGCCGCGGTTATTATATTCATACGATTTTTACTTGTTATAAAAAATACAGTATTCTTAATTGCATGTTAACCCTGTTTCATTGTTCTATATATGCAATGTCAACGCTTCGTGTATGAAAGCCAAGTTCTCATTCAAACATTCACACAATAAAAAGTTCATTTCTAGTTGTACAAACGACGCGTAGGTGCATCAAAAATAAAATCGACCAAAAGCTCACGACAGAGACAGTCTAATAACTTGAACGAAAAACAAAAAGAGACGAATGCAATGCGATAAGGCGTATTTGTTTAAAGAGGGAACTGAGAAGAGGGAGCTTTAAAAGTGCAGGCATCTACGATAAAAATAGACAAAGAGGAAATATGGCACAAAGCGAAGGACGCGATAACTCAGCAAAGGCCGTGGAAATTTCAATAACTACTTGCTTATCTCTCTCGTATCGCTATTGTACCTTACACTAAATGTTGGCATCTTTTTTTTTGACGTAGGATTATCCCTGACATTATCTTACCTTTGTTGTTTGTAGGTATTAGCTTTTATAATTTACTGTATGCTTTACGAATGCTTGCAGTATTACATAATTTTTTTTAATACATAGAGAACCGATCTGCTCAATGGTGTTGACGATAAAAGGACTTTCGGATTCTTTAGCAATATACCTTAGGTACATGTATGTTTTTCTCATACATAACCACTGTGGTTTAGCTATCAAATGGGTCCTGGTTCAAGTCCCAGCAAGGTCAATAACAAAAAAATTAAGATTTTTTCAATTTTTAATTTATGGCTTGAGTGACTTATAAAAAGTCTCATCGAGTTTATCTCTTATGATTGTCCAATTTTCAACATATTTGGGGCATTGGCTGCCTGCTGTCATACCAGATAAACGTATTTTTTAAATGTATACTGAATAAAAAAAAACTTTTTTATTATAAGCATACTATTACTGTGTGAAAAATGAAACTTACTCAAGAAAATGATATACCTATACACTGGGATTTAATTAAAATTTGTTTTACATTCAACGATTTCCTTAAAGTATATATTCTTAGTAGTAGATGTACATATTAGCGCTTTGATTATCATTTGAGTGTTCGTTAATAACTCCTTAACTTTTTTAAAATGACTCTGCCATCAGGCGATTCAGTGACATGCATAGTAATTTATCACACCCTAATTAGAGAATGTGCCAATCAAACGTTGCAACTTGCAACCTCTTATATCTAATTTCTCAGACAACAAGCGCCTGAAGTCTAACTTGACGGCTGCTTTTTTAATTTTTTTATTCTGACCCCTTTTTACTCTTTAATATGCCAATATGATCCCAGCATGTTTTGAATTAAATATTTATTATATACAGACCACTAACTGATACCAGGTTTATCATTACCCTACCACTATTACCTATATAATGACAGTTTTCCGGGAGTTACAATTTTATATCAACCGGATACTTATTACAATAATAATTAGGATTTATTCTGACATGCCCTCTTTTCAAGAGCGTTCGGCAGAAATTTAAGCAAGGTAAATGTACCAGTAGTTAACCGCTTAAGAGAAAAATTCAGCAAAAGTAACGTTTAGCATTAGACAGAATGATGACAAAGCAATTGCATTCATCATGGATCAAAAAAAGACAAAAATTAGGAAAGTATCTCTTACAAAAAAAATGTGTTAAATTTTTAACAACCATGTTAATGTTTCAATAATTGACCCTCTAAAAAATTGAAAGTTCCAGCAGTTGACCATGTCTAATCAGAAGGTTTCATAACAACCTTAAATCAGAGTTTCCCTTAAGACCACTCTTGGTTGAATCAAGTAGCATATGCTTACATTCACTGATATCCATAACAATTCTCTTAAGAAATTCAAACTAAAATACTTACTGCATAAGGTGTTGTTTTCAAATGGCCGCTATGACACCCCAATGACATATATATGGTGATGTGTTAGTTCCAAAATCCGTCAAAAGATGGTTTCACTTGTCTGAATTTTGAGCAATCCCGAGTCAATCACGTTTCTTATTTTGGGCACTTTTATTGAAAACAGGTCAACTACTGGTACATTTACCTCATAGATCCTGACAAAAATTGAAAACTATATAAAAAAAGAAGAAATCTTCTTGTTTAAAGTAATTGACATACATTAATTGATTGAATTGGCATTTACTTGGTAGAACTCCATTATAATAGGATAAAATAACGATGGCGTAAAGCCAAAATAGCTATTAACTACCTGATAAAAAAATTTGTAGAACTAAATACTTTGTTATTTTATCCTATGACATACTTTAACTTTTCTTAGTTCTGTCTTTTATTATCAAGAATAAATGTTAAGAACTCTGTGCCATATTCTTACTAGGTATAATAATTGACAGTTAACACGTTGAAAGTGACATTGATGATTCATACAGAATAAAAATTTTTCAATGAATATACCTAGTACCTAGGTACTTATTTTTTTATAAATAAAAACGATGTTTCTTTCACTTTTAGTTGACTAGTTCTTTAAAAAACAAATATTTTTTTTATTGCTTAACATTTCGCATTGTAATGTTGCAGTGGTTATTATTATATTACGGGGTCTTTAAATATTTTATGACGTCTAGACAAAAAAGAATTTTGTCTTGGTGTTTTACTGAATATGAAGTAAGTGAAGTAACTACGTCCTTTTGAACGAAGCACTTAAATTTCATAAACAAAACTTACAATTCATTGATTATTTTTGTTAGGTGAACTTTAAATAGTAGCTAAAGGACGATTAATGCCTCTAAAACATTTAAAAAGTGATTAACTTAACAAAAATTGCATATTTAAGCCTCTTGATTTGATAATTTATATTAAATTTGGATTATTGAGATTTTGTACACTTCCATGTATTTTGTCACTAACGACCCGGGTTTCGCCTTTCGGCATCTTCAGGCATTCGAGCACACGAATGGACTCGAACTGTTCGAGTCCATCCGTGTGCTTTTTTTTTCGCCATTAACGCTTCCCAATATATGCAGCAATGTGTAATTTCTACGTTAGAATTTTTTGCTTTACAAACTAGACAAACCCCACTATCGGTGCAAACACAATTATTGCATTAAATATTAAAATAATACAATATTTGTTTCAACTAGAATAATTTTAACGGAGATTTTAGCCACCGAATAGGTTTACTTTTTTCTTATATGAATATACTCTTTTTCTTCTCATTCTGGACGCAGTGTCGTGGTACACCTGGGACCGTCTCGCGGCACACTGGTTGCGGAGTACTGTTTTAGGCCAAGATCAACAGAGCATTTAAAGAATGAACGTGCCAAGAACACAGCTTAAACAAGGTTTGCACATTGCACGCTCTTAACATAAGACATTATATTTAATCGGTAATTTCTATCTGTTTGCCGCGAGCTCGAATCTTTAACTTGTTATTGATAATCAAACTATAAGTGACTGTGAAGATTTAATCTCTCATAACGCTACCCATTTTAACGAAAAATACAGCGATTGGTACAGCGAACTATATAGGTATTGAGAGGAGTTTATTTTTACCATGTTCGCTCCTAAAACGGAGCATATGGCCTCCTAATGAAGGTATCTTAACATAAGTTTTCTACGGTAACTGCTTTTTATTCAGTTGCTCAACCTGTCTTTTTCGAAGAGAGTAGGGATAGAAGAATAGGGCTAGTACAATACAAGTGGTTAGTTAACCGCTCTCGCTATGCCCTGTTTTTAGGATTGTTTGGGTGGAAGAAAAAACGTTTAGACATCACAGAAATCCATAAATCGATTGAAAAATCAATTTATGAAACAGTCCGCACCGGGACTTGACCCAGAGACATCCGTAACCGTATCCAACGACGTTAACCACTGCATCATAAGATTACAAAAATTACTCGTTTAAAATTTTCCACATTTAATTGTACGATTGTGATTGGTTGACCATTCGTGCGGTCTCAATCACAAGATAAATGTGAGAGAACTGAAATACGAGGATTGATTGTTATTCATTATCAGTTGCTGGAGTTGACATGAAAAGAAGGAAATTCTAAGAGCTAGAAGAAATCTTACCTACATTATTATAACGAATTTATGAAAATATGATTAGTATGGTGTAAGTCTATCCAGGATTGGATGAAATAACACTAGCACACTCTATCAGTATCGTTCGTTTTTGTTGTCATTATGATAGATCATTTTGTTTTTCTGGATCGTGTATCCTTGAATATGTCGCAACCCTGCATGACTTCGTCACAGCATCCTGGATCCAGTAGCCAATGCCAGGGCTAAGTCGTGTTGCACTCGGCAACGCTGCACCGAATCTATCTGCCTCTGTCGCCGCGCTACATCCATCTCTGTCATCAGTATGCATTTATCGGCAGGAACGGATTAGGGGTGTGAACACGAATCGATGCTCCCAATAATCAAAATTGATTTTTCGTATGAAGAAATTCGGCTTGAAATGCAGATCCTCTAAACCTTTTTATTCTTTCACATGAAAGATGATTTTGAAAGTACAGTTGTTTCACTGGTTGACGAATTTTCGGTTGAATTTAATTTTTAATGAGCAATTGAAAGCGTAAATGTAAAAAGAGTACTGGACTTGAAAAAAGTAATAGAGAAGGAAACATGGTGCAAGGATAGATATGGTATATATGCAATAAAAAAGCTAATGAAAAAGTATTATAAAAAAACGAATAACCAGAAGAAAGTAATTTAATCATTGATTTACGAATTACATCGATGGTGTTTTGGCAAATTCATGTAACCCTTAAAAAAATCTCAAATGAGTTAATGATTGCTTCTCATTTTAAAGACAACAGACCTACTCCGTTGTCTTTAAAATGAGAACGTCGGCCAAATCCTGTAAATTAGAAAAATAAATTGAACACTTTTTAGAATAATCATTTTATATTGGTTTTAGGTTTAAAAATTCTGACCCCACCCCCCATTTGATGTAAGTCATTATTATATCGACACTGCCTACGTATGTATAATCCCGTATACAGGAGTGCATTTCAAAGATTCATAACGCAACTCACCATATAATGTTTTCTATAAAAACAGTTTTTACTCTCTCCTGAACAATTTTAATTTTGAGGGCTCCATCAATTGGCCAAAACACCGTCGATATATAGATCGCTCAATCCTATTTTAAGAACTTACTTGTCTATGTCTAGACTCTAGAGTGTATTGTCTTTATCATCCTATTTGAGGAAAGATCTCATACAAAAATATAATTACTTGTCATTACACATTCTCTCTCTCTGTCTGCGCATCGTTAATTTCAAGCATATTGAGTAAATGTTGACAGGTTACACTGCCATCTGGTGATTTCAAGTAATTTATAAATGTATGTTTCTGAGATTTTTTGTGAGCCCTAAATCCAGCCATAACAAATCCGATTACGTTTGCAACAATTTATTTCAATGGTTTTGAAAAATTTAAGTATTACCACAATGCGTTCAAAAGTGTTTTTTTTTAGTTAAAATAAAATATGGTTTGCTCCTAAAATTAAAACTATCCACATACAATTGAATGCAAACGAAATTTGAATACTTACAATTCAAAACATTGTGTTAGTGCACAATTTCACCAGTTTTTAACGCGAGCCGGCTGATGATTCAATGTAACTCGTCCACACATCATACATGTAATATCATTTCATGAAATAATATAATATTTTTAATCCGGTTATGAAAACATTACTCGCGTTGTATATACATAAATTCTGTCGTATATTTTCTCATTTGTAATATCGAAGTTTTACTGTATTTCCATTGCAGGCCTGGTGGTCGTATCTCTCCCGTCAGTTGCTTCGCTCTGATATACGCGGGCGTCCCTTTCACCCGCGGAAAGAATCGCGCGCCTTTTCTCCCGTTCCATTTTTAAATAATTCACGATAAAAAGGTTTAAGCGACGCCGTTTTTTACCGTGCCGCTGCCTTGTAAAAAGAACGTGTCGCTTAGGACTATTATTCAACGGAGGAGCTACTCCCGGCCCTGGGGGCATGCAGCTCAAATGCAAGCGGGAAGATGGATGCGAAAGAGCGTATGCGACGGAACGCTGTCGGGCCGGATGATGGATGGAGATTTTAGTCTGGGATAAAAGATAGTTTCTTACATAGGTCGACGTCTGGGCATCCAAACTAAGTATATTGGAGTGTGCCCATAAGGTGCATGGACATTCGATAATAGACTCTAAATCAGCCAATGTATTTTCTAACACTTCGATAATCCGCTGCCTCAGGTGGGTATATTATTACATGATCATATTAGTACCTATTACAAAACTTGCATGAAAAATATGATCATAATTATTACAAGGCTCTATATTCATTAAATGACTTCAATCTGTTTGAAATAATACCTTCATTAACTCTAACTATTTTTCGAATTATGAACCTTATTTAGATTTATACGTTTGATATAATTATTTAACTGAGAAGTAAATACATAAAAAAGTATAGATTCGGTTGGTTAGATCTTGGCATCAACAATGTCATTATAAAGTAAGCCAGTGAATACTTATTTAGTGAGAAGAGTAATAAAATAAGACATTTTAATCTATAATATAATCTTACATTTATTTTCGTTTTGTCTTACGTTACTCACACCAAAGAAAATACACACGTAACTCATAAATTCACTTTTCAGCAAGGATTCTAACTCACCATTGCAAAACAGCTCATATAGCAAAACAGCTCATATTGGCTTCAAAACTGATTCTTCTTCTTTACTTCTTGGGCTACATCTGCTCATTATATGGTGTGTATGGCCACCACCCGACGCCTCCAGGATTCCTTGTTACACAACAATCGCTTTGCTTCCTTGATGACATGTGAGCATCTTCTTTTTTGCCGAGTATTTCATGCAGATAATACGAGACTATTAATTATAATATTTAAAAAAAAACTGATTAGAAGGCAACTAAGAACAAATTAGTTTATTTTTTAATAATTCAAAATTAATTGACATATCACATACATAAACGTTGACGTAGGATTAACAATTTTTCTGTGAAACAACCTGTTTTGAAATATCATTCAGCAAGAAAAAAATATCTTCTCTCACGGCCTTTGACACCTGCATAATAAATTCAATACCTAGATTTATTTTTTTTAACAAAAAATGTGCATTCCAGATGAGCGATATACCCTCAAGAGACTTGGATTTCAATACTTTATGAAAGGCCATAAACGAACCAAACAAGTTGCGTAAAAATAACAATATTAAATAATTAGGTCTTGAATTAGAATACTAAATAAACCTCAATGCTTCAAATAAATAAGTCAACATACCTAATTGAAATAATTATTGTTTCATTATGATTGTATATATAATATTTGCCTACAAATTTACCTAAGATATTTGTAGTATAAGTACCATAACTTTATTCTTTTAAAAAATATTTATATAACATAAATGATCAGAATTTTTTTCATTATTTACACCGATTACTTATGGCAATCTAACGTTGGAACTTCTAGACTAGAGGTTTCCGACCAGTGGTTAATTCCCCTCTAGTGGTGAATTTTAGAGTTCAAACTTACGGCTTAGAGTTCCAAAGTATTTTTTTTTGCTTGTAGTCAAGTCTCTTGGGTATTCGTTCTATTTGGTGGCAGTCTCGACAGTTCGAATCCACGCACTGACAATTACATAGATTAATTTTTCGATCGATTGATAACTATCAGTAATTTGGGTAAATTTGCTCATCGTTCTAAGACATGGAAAAAGATGCTGTTATAATACCATGATAATAATATTAATGCGATATGAATATTTTTTATCCAAGCAAAGGTATTGAGTAGCCTCTGGTGGTAAAAATATGAATTAATGTTCAACATAATTTGTTTTATTGTTGAATTTTTAAGCTGTCAGCTTGAAATAATAAAACACAGTTTAAAAACTTTTCTTGAAATTGGATTAGCCATATTTTCAATTTGAATTACTAATATGTAAGCCAAATGCTGTATATTTTTTCCCATTTCAATTATGAACAGAATATATGAAAGCATGAAGAAAAGTTGCCAAGACCCTAAAATCACTGAATTTACAGTAATTAAAGTGATTATTTGTATCGTGGGCCAAAGTTACCCGATTTGGATGAAAATTTTAACCACCTTGTTTTATCTATATTTATATATCAATTATAACAATACATTTATTTATGTTGATTAAATTTCATATTAAGACTTTAGTTCATTTCTATGTAGAACAATACCACACATAAATGCAATGGCGAACCATAAAAATACAAAAAACCCTCAGAGCTGGCTCAAAGTTTCACTGATTGACTGCTTCATGCTTCTAGGAAAAAGACTGAATAAGAAGCAGGTCCACGCATGATGGAAAAACTCACTTTATTCGAAAATAGCCAGAAGATAATAATGTTTTAATTTAATTTAAACTTTCCTTGCAATAGATTCACAAAACTTCGGAGAAATAAAACCTCATCGAAATCCTTTTGTGTGTGTATAAGTTATATAAAGCATACTATTCCACGGGGGTGTGCAGCGTGCAAGGGTCAAACTCCTTCAGGGGTAGACATTAGACACCCGTCATTAATCATATTCCCATACAAGTTCATCGGTTAACGTCGTTTGTTACGTGCTGTAAAAGTTCGGTCATATTTCTGATTATTTTGTGGCCATTTCATCCTAATGGATTTTGGATATTATTTTGTTGTTGCACGTAACTCTATAATGGCAAATGGATAGGCTATCCATTACAAGCATTACGTTTATTTGTAAATATATGATCAAATCTTATTTCAGTCGCATACGAGAAGACAGTAGTTACTTCGTTAAGTACCTACTCTGCGTTCTCTATTACATTAGTGTATTTCGAGTTTATCGAATGTGCGGTACTTATTTTAATGAAAAGAATATTTTTGTTAATACAGTGGACGCCACATAATTTTATCAATCGGTTATTGTTGCCATAATACTACCTACCTTTAGTATGTTGTAGTTAGTGTATAAGGTAGGAGCCGTCCCATTTTTGGATGGGCCCCCATTGACTCTTGGCAACCAATATTTTTAGAGCCAGTCCGCCACCTAGAAAGGCTAAAGGTGAATTTAAAATTGAGTAGATATAAATAATGATGTTGAACTGGTGACTGCAATGAAATAACTATGAAGAATATATGACTTTGAAATACAATATGAATAGCTAGGTATAAGGATTATATTCAGGGGTCAATAAATTCAAACACCACAAACAGCAATAAATTAATGAATAATTTTTTATATTGTTTTCAAAAGAGTAGTTGATAAAATATGGAATTTTGTATAAATATAAGTATGTACTATATACCTAGTTTTTATTACTTTGCAATAAATTGTGTTCAATAAAAAGGTTTTTTTGTAACTTCTGCATTATTTTATCAACCGGTTGTTATTCACAGATCACAATGAGCGACGTCCACTATTTATCAAAATAAATATATATATCATGAACAGTTCAAGGATTAGGTCAAATACAAAGAACATCGTTAAAATATATAATGATTCTTGTTATCTTATATATAATAGCGCAGACCGTTCTGTAGACGTTTTATTATAATCACATGATCACATGCAGGTACGAAATTTTCTCATGACCGCTGTATCTCGTTCGCGGTGTATATATAAAATAAAAGTTTATTTAATGCACACGCAGCTCCGATGTACTAGCTACTTTGGACATTCAGTATTTCAATTTCAATGACGGGTACGGCTATACCAGTAATATATAATAACTCTTATTATGTATTAATATTTGGCTATCCATTCAGGGCGTAGGCGTAGCGGGAACGATAAGCTGACAAATATTCCTTTCTAATGGAGAATTTCCACATAATTCGTCCAAGGATAAGAGAAATGCTGAAGTTTCTTTGTTTGTGACATCCATTAATGAAAAAAATGAAGCTTAAATTCTACAAACATTTGTGTAATTCATTAAATCGAGTTCGCTTTAATTTTGAAAACGCCCCAGTTGATTTAAGTTTTACTTATCTATTAAAGCTAAGTAGACCGGAGTGCCTGTGGCCTCCTTAAACTTGGAATTGTTTCTTTGTCCTGCAAAGTAATTCTTATCAATTAAAAACTGTACACGTAATATCGAAAACTAGACCAAAAATTTGTGAAAGAAACATGCTTAAACCAAATTAAAAATTTCATTATTAAAACATCCTATTAAGAAAACTTTATTTGTACATCACAGTAAAAAATCGTTTTGGAATTATTATTTCGTGATTTATTTTCCAAAAAAACACTTCCAAGCATGTTGTAAATGAGC
Organism: Himalopsyche phryganea; assembly: GCA_022494535.1. NCBI lineage: Eukaryota > Metazoa > Arthropoda > Insecta > Trichoptera > Rhyacophilidae > Himalopsyche > Himalopsyche phryganea. Next base: position 514,977 of record JAGVSL010000127.1, on the reverse strand, counting down.
AACTTACACTGAAAAACAAATCAATCGAAAGTGAATGTGTACAAAATGCAGCTCAAAACCTGTTCTTGATATTCAGGCGACATTAAACCCTTTCCTTATAACTTAAATTTATATTTAATAAAAAAAATTAAAAATGGCGAGTCCTTGGTCAAGTGGTCAACGTCGTTGGCTTCGGTTGCGGTGCTCACGGGTTTGAGTCCCAGTTTCATAAATTGCTTTTTCAATCGATTTGTGAATTTCTGTTCGAAGATATGGTTGTCTGTGATGCCTGAAACTTCCTCATTTTTCGAAGGTTGTAGGGTTAGAAGGGTACGGCCAGGACAGGACAAGTGGTAAACTAATCGCTCTCTCTACACCACGTTCTTAGGATGGGATGGATGGGAAATTCCAGATATCACAAAAATCTACTACAAATCTACGAATATAATTCGATTAAAAATTCAATTTATGAAACTGTTCGTACCCAACGACGTTGGCCACTGCACTATGGACCCGACGAATTTATTCATACAGCATTTTTAAAAAATCACTACATCAAAATATTAACTTAGTACAAGTAATATGACAACATAAATGCTTGCGGAGGCTGTTATCATGCACTTTTTAGTAGTTTCGTCAGTAATCACGTAGTTATACAGCAAACATTTTTATCATAAATTAAAATGATAATTACACAAAATATTATGAATTATGACCACATCATCGCTTGTTAGAAGTAATAGACATTAATGAATCCAGAGAATGTATTTGTTCTCCACAAATTTGGTTCAATCTAGAATACTTTATCCACTTCCTAGTGGACGCTAATGCGTTCTGCATCGAACCAATACTAATCTGACCACTGTCCAGTATGATTCTTTTTCAGTGTTTATGTTGGTAATCTTGATAGAATAACAATCCTTACTGACACTTTCATTGATTATGTGTGGAATTTATACTGAAAACAAACATAAATATTTATTGTTGAATAGAGTATAGAAAGGGAAAGGGTTAAGGGATTGCATTAATCGAAGTTGGCTTATACGAAAAAAATATCTTATTTGTAAGGATCGTGATTCAAAACCGCGGTCGAATGACGGACCCCAGTCTCCCTTCGGCAGGGTCAGTCAACAGAGGTTAAATATTTTACATATACATCTTTTTTGATTAATGTTAAACACATAATATATCCGATTCTTTTATGATACTAGCAAAATACATTCTTAGTTATACCTGACACTATCAATTATTAATTTAAAGTAAACAAAAGATTTTTTCATAATCCACATTTTCGGAAAGCTAAGAATAATCATAAATCAAAAAAAATGAAACTTAATTTTTCACAATTCTTAAAATTATAATATAGTATTCAAATTTATCATTTGGCAGACTTCTATCGCTAAATTTACAACCAGCGTAATATAAATTCTGCGGTACAAGTGAAAATTAACTGCTAGAAGTCATAAAGGTGAAAATAGTTTGCGTGTTTTGTAATTTATTATAACAACCTCGTTTCGATTTATTTTAAAAGAGGCCCAGAGGATGGGCCAGAAAATAATATCTCAATATTTATTAGATATACAAATTCAAGCCCTTATACACTCTCTCCCTTTATGTTTGAGGAATTTCTTGGGCAGTGGAGGTTTTCAGAAAATGCCTTAAGTGGAAGTAACATCGGTCAGCGCGCTCCTCTTTATGTCACTCCCGAAAGTCAGTTACGGAGTGGGCAAGTCAACGTAAATTCTTCATCTTAATACAATAATCACACCGTAATAACTTTGTTTATTGAGCTTTCGAAGACAGTATTCGTAAGGGAGTTTTCTTAAATTTTTGATGAAAACATCTGTGTGAAACCAAGGTGGGGATGAGTTCTAGAAGTACGTAGCTATATTTGTATTTAAATGCTATTATCTCGTCTTCTTTCTTATATACAAGTAATATTATAGAACTGGTGGCAGTAACACGTGTTATCATTTGATATACACACATACATAATCTATCTCTCTGGCTAAGTATCGTGTGAAAGCGTAGTGTTGTGCTGTGCGTTACAGGCAGACAGATAAATCAAGACCACTATATAATTATTGTAATATCATTGGATTCGTTTTAATTTAGAGCAATTGTTATATAATTTATTCTAACGAAAATACCTACTTTCATTTTTCCTAAAGGACAAGTGAGTGAATAATAATGTTCCGCTGTTTATTTCAATACTCAAGACGGGGGCTAAATAAGTATTACATTCGTTAAGCGATTGAACGTTTTCCAATCTTACTTGTTCTTTATTTGATGTTTAAACACCTCTGCCTCCGATCGCGCCGTCCTTTCCCCACCACATCGACCCAAAAAGGACGAAAACACCGAAGAAAAAACAAGCAATACGTGGTCTTACCACACGCGGTAATACGGCACATAGTGTCGCGCATAAAAAAAGGTTTGTTAGGCGTTTTTTCGGCAGGAGAAGAAAAAAAACCTGTTGGACCGGTCCTGCAAGGATTGGATGAATACCTGTGCACTGTCCTTTGCGATGCAACTTATCCTTGGTATTCAGAAAGTTTGTCACCGGACAAAATTCAAGAAATTCCTTATTTTTTATTTCCTATAATCCACTCAACAGCGTATGGATACAAAACTATTTCAATAGTTATGTGATTAAGACAACGATTTTGACAAAATTAATTACAATATTATGGTTTATTATTTTTTCCTCATTATTTGTCAAATTATTACCAAAGTCGTGTTTTAGTTTTATAAACACAATCCCTTTTGAGCAAGAATTAAGAGTAAACACCAGCAGTGAGTAATAAATATGTATGTTGATAAAACTTATAGGAAGAACTTATTTTAATTTGACGTTGTTTTGGCCAATTTACGTAACCCTCAAAAAATACGAAAATGAAGAAAAATAAATTGACTATTGACCACTTTTTGGAAGGGAGGCATCATTTTATATTGGTTTTCGTTTTAAAAATTCTGACCCGGCCACTTGATGAAAGCCACTATTATATCGACAATCCCTAAGTATTATCCCGTATGTGCATTTCAAAGATTCATAACGAAACTCACTCACCACATAATGTTTTCAATAAAAACAGTTTTTACTCTCTCCTGGACAATTTCAATTTTGGGTCTAAACACCGTTGTTATTAACAATGAATATGGAGAAATGCAACAGGAGTTTTTTGGGTACTTTTCCCTCTCTTCCCATTTTAGTTACATTATTTTAGATCCACCCTCCTAAGATACGTCTATCACTATCAAACTATATCGGTCAATAGCGCCAATAGTAAGATTGGGAAAACGGATTCAAAAGAAACATAAATTACTGCATTGACATGTATATTCTTCTTGGTGAAATCTAAAACTCATTAAAGAATACATTTATCCATATGAAAAAGATATTTGTTTTGTCTGGTGGCGAATTGTAAAAGCATCGCTAACTTCTACCCCAGTCTTAGCAGAGATTCGATGGACGATTTGCTTTATTCCTTCATTAAACGAATCAAATATCAAACTCGCTACAATCTACGTCCTACAGAAGAATGCAGAATTATAATATAATTCAAATTAATATCGTTTATTTTGTCATACATGTTTTAGTAAAATTAAGTTCATTTCGGAGAAGAGATGCACAATTTATTTTGCAAAATTATCTGTAGCCTGTTTGATATATTATGATAAATTGATTGTACGTATTTTTTTCCCCCATGTCCGCTCCCAATGTGGAGCATATGGTCTCTTAATGGAGGTATCTTGACAGAATTTTTTCTACGAGAACTGCTTGTCACTCAGTTGCTCAACCTCTCTTTTCTTTTTCGAAGAGAGTAGGGATAGAAGGATAGGGCTATGACAGGACTAGTGGTTAGCTAATCGCTCTCATTACGCCCCGTGAGGATGGGATTGGTGGGAGGGAAGACTCAGACTACGAACAGAAATCCATAAATCGATTGAAAGATCAATCTATGAAAACCGTCCGCACCGGGAATTGAACCCGAGACATCCGTAACCGTAGCCAGCGACGAAACCAACTGCGCCACGGACGCCGACAAATACGCCGATTGTACGTATATATTAGATTAATTAATTTCACTTATTCTTTCTTTAAAAAATAGCTTACTGTCAAAATTGAGTTTAATATTATGATTTACAGTGATTTCTCAATATATAAGAAAAAAGTATTTTTCTAAATAATCATAAATTTATCAAACTATTTTTCAAAGTCAAAATATTTTTCATGTTTTTTTGTACATCAATAATATTGTATTTTTTATATAAATGATAAATATTATTTTAAAGACTAAATTTCTTGACATATTTCAAGAACAAAACTGCGGGACAATTAATATTAAATATAACATTAATATTAAATATAACATTCGCAAATGACTAATTATGAAGAAATTTTTACTACGCATAAAAAATTTAAAATTTTCTGTAGCATAATAGTTTATAATTTAATGTTTATAAATAAATAGTATGTAATTTTAAAGATACCCTTAATCCAATACTATTGTAAATATTAAATTATTTCTGGAGGAAAAATTGAAGGGGTGGGATGGGTGGCAAAACCTTTTTCTTCGCCACTGCATTTAAGTTTATGTTATAGCAAAATCTTGTTATTGTTTTGTTAATTATAGTTCAGTTTTGTTTTTTCATAATAAAATTTTTACTATTTAAAACGTGTCTATATTATAATATCGTATCGATAAGAAAAGGGCGCGGACAAAAATGGTTTTTTAGGGGAGGCGTTGTAGCATGAATATTGGAAACCGCTGGTCTAAAGAGGAATCAAAAATACTCCGTTCCTTATGTGTTGTAAATTTATCAAAAGCTTCAAAGTTGAAATCAGAAAGAAAATTTATATTTAAGATTTATCAAAGATATCCTCACAAAAATTAGATTCAGCGATATTTAACAAAATTTTAATATTATATTAACTAAGTCAATGCACATGAGATGAACATGAATATACCTTCAAAACATTTATAATTTATACGTATTTCATTGTATATGTATTTTTTCTTAAATATATGTGCAGTTTATAATTCTTTCCTTGACTATTAAAGTTTTTTTGCAATACAATTTGTATTTTTATGGAGAAATTGAATTACAAATAAATTTGGGTGTTTTACCAGGCAAAAGAGATTGAAATAATTTTGTTATAAATAGCTCAAAAAACGTCTTTTCAAATGAGCAATTTTTTGCCAGGATGGGGGCAAATTCATCCATCGAATTAGCTTAAAAAGGATGCAACAAACGAGTTAGACAAATCAAATTATACGTTATGACACATTTGAACGGTTTTTACGCAATATGCACTCTGACGATGCACTTTAATAACAGTTGTCATCAAAATTATAAAGCCATCAGTAAGGGCACGAAAAAGACACAATTTCTCGTGAAATGCACTTGCAACGATTCCAAGTAATACCTTGCAAGCGGTAGCGGAATTAAATAAAACATTAGTTTAAGACAGAGAAATACAAGCCTGACAGTAGGTCGGGTGCCACTAGGGTTGCCAGATTTCCAAAACAGCCAATCGTGATTTTAAATCTAATAAAATTTCTATTAAAATTACAATTTATCTCCAATGGAATACTTTGTGAAGAATGAAGATAATGTGGAAAATTACGATTAAACTTCTTACAACTTTATTGGTCGACTGCAGTAGCCTAGAAGCATGGATTCCGGTGGGCGTTCAGAAGGTTTCACCAACTGGCATGGTAACAGTATCCAAGTATCGTTTTTTCGTTCCGTTTCCATGATTAAAATATTTTTTCTCCTCGTGATATCCCCACCACCGGCCCGTTTTTCAGGAATTCTCAGGAATTTTCTAAAAGAAATAGCTATGCACTAAGCCAGGCGTCAGCAACGTTTGACCTATGACCCGCGGGTCACCAAGAGACCCATTTGATAATTTCAAGTGACCCACTTGAGAAACTCAATTAAAGTATAATATATAAAAATAAGCTGCAGCACTGCATTTACAGCTGCATGTATTAATTATCTTGAAAAATCTTTGAAAAAAAATTGGCTTTGCTGTTTTGTCGACGTTCGGTTCTACTTGTCACAAATTCATCATCAGGGGATACATTGATAAAGAAGATAATGTTTATAAATAATCTTGTCAAATTAACAAAATTAAGCTTGACAATTAAATTTCTTTTTTGTGTTTAAAGGTTAAAACAAATTGCAATTGTTTTCTTCATACTATTTACTCTAATAAGACTTAAGACTGCTGTTTTTATAAATTTAAAAAAATGATCTGTTTTCGTTTTTAGAGAAAAATAAAAATAATAATTTGACATCTTTTGTCTCATAAAAATATACACGATACTTATTTCTCCATCTTCTAGTGATTATGATGTCGTTTTTATTCAACCCTTCTGACCATCTGTCATAAAACGGGGTGAGAATTGCCTTTTCTGGAATGACTTTTCTTTCCGGGAATGGGTAATGTGTTGGTCTAATATCTACCTGTCAAACTAATGGGGTATATTTTAATGCTATAATGATCCAATTATGGGAATAAAATTTTTGAAAAAAATGCATGTTTCTTGATTTATTATGAAGGTGTGTAAAAGGGGTTGATATCATATTTGGGCTAGGGATGTAAAATGACACGGATGTTTTGAGCTGAATATACAATAAATTATATTATTGTGATAATATGAAGGTGTCCGTATATTTTGCACTCTATACTCCGTATACTTGCATAAAAATAGATTTATAATAGTTTTCACTTCTCTCTATCGACTATTTTTAATGGTAGAAGTTTATTCTTAAGTCGCACAATCTAATTAATTTTGGATAAAAACATAAAATTACAATTCCAATGTTATGTTTGTAATCTTTTACGTAAACGTTTTTAACGTCTTTTCTCCTCGAGTTGATCTTAAGTAACCTTTTTGAAATCATTATTTTCCTTCATTGTTTTTCTTTGGTACATACTCGTATTATAGCGAAATGGCTGCAATGTGAAAACATACAAGATTAAATTATTTTCTGAAGACGAATATTTGAAAGATTTTTATCAAACTTACACGAAATCAGCTAGAGGGGAAAAGACATACATTTTTACTTTAGCCGAGATCTCAAACATCAATTTTCTTCGCCATTACTAAAACCAGGAACCTTCTGATTGCTAAGCACAACTCTTATAGCTGTATTACGGTGGCAGAGACGCAATAATACATTTATGGCCTTTTAAAGCAACCCGTAGAATCACAGTTAAAAAAATCAAGCAATTCATCATGTTTGCGCGTTAAAATCCAATAGTTTAGTGAATAACAAATTTAACAAATTTTGTAAATATCGCATCGTTACGATGAAATCAGATATGTTTTATATTAATTAATAATAACTTTTGATCTTTCCAGTGGTAAATTAATTATCTTTTAATATCATTTCACCAATGATCAGCGGTAAACAAAATTTAATATTTTAATTAAAAAAAACTATTTATTTAAAATTAATCCACCGATAACACCGATATTTCGTTTCGATTATTTGTATTCCAGAGACAATATCATTATGTCACATCAACACTAATTGAAATTCAATAAAAAAAGAGTCTGAGCAATGAATGTGCAGTGAATGAAAGGAAGAAATAAAATGACGCCTCGAACGAGTTACAAAGAATCCAGTTGCTATTTACAGAAGCACTTGTACAGTACAGTCAGATAAAACCGAATTAATCGAAATGAAATGTTTCATATAAATTAAATTACATGAACTGTCGACCCTTTAAATTGATTTTAGCTGTCCTATTTTTGATCGAACAGAACACATTTATATCACATTATCGATGCACATTTGTTTTTAATATTTAAAAGTTCTATAAATATATTTAATTTATAAAATATTTTTAAGGGGTGTAAGATGGTATGTTTCACTGCGATAACGTATAATGGCTGAAAAATTGACGAAGACTATCCTCTATAATAGTACTTCTCAAACTTTTTCATTCCACGGCCCACAAAATTTTCAAAAATAAACAACGAAATACATCCTACCTCGAAAGTAAAGTTAATTTAGGCATCAAAATCCTTAATTGATATTATGGTTATACATACACCTGCATTCTAAAACCACCTCAAAGACAAAATTTTAATAAAGTCACAAATGATGTGTTTTTATAAAACAAATATACATTTTCAAAAGGAAAAATATGCACAAATTAATACTTGTACAATTAACTCTACTGGAATATTTTTTTGTTCCCCGTAGAAGCCCTACGGCCCTCCAGGGGACCGCAGCCCATAGATTGGGAAGCACTGCAGTATAATCATACCTATAATACTGTGGTGATTTTTTGTGCCCTTGTGAAGATAGACACTTCTTGTACTTGTAAATCCCAACATCTGAATTACTTATATCAACATAAGCATTTTGTGATGTAAAATATGCCGACACATTTTTTTGACGTACACTATAGATTTTCTCCTATTTGATTAATTTTAAATAGGCTGACTTAGGGAGTTCCATCATTAAAAGAATGAACATTTCAAAACACTTTCTGATACTTAAGTCGAAATGGTGAAAATCTGACATGGGCACTTTTAGCATTAAGCCTCAGAAGCCCTCGAAAAGTGAAGTGAGTCAAGTGATAAAATTGTGAAACTTGTTTATTAACTGTTTTAATTAAATTAACTAATTCAGCTTATTACAGAATAAAATACTTTTTCAGTCTGTATTTACTTAGCCCACTTTATGAAATGTAGAGATTAAATCGCACCTAACTCATTTTATTCGAAAATATCAATTGGCACACTTCACTTCTCATTGGCTCATTTAACAAACTTAGCTAAAAACCGTCTTCTGCTTAACCTTCAATATGTGCTTCGTTTTATGAAACATTGATGAAATCAAACGTGATAGATCCAAATTTATGACGTAGGTCATTTGATCGCACTGCACCATTGGCTATGCCAGCCATTTTACTGATGTTACCTTGAATATCATATCATATTTTTATCTATAATCATGCATATTATCATTAAATATGGAAAAAAGAAGCAACTTTACAAATCAAGCAATGAAAATTGAATTTGATACGTCTATGTAAAATAAAATATATTTTTTAATACGTTTATATACTATAGAATTTTGTTTAACCAGAAAAGGTTATTATTGTGATATTTCTCATAAAATTGGCCTTTTCCTTTGTACTACATGAATTTCAGAGTCAGTTCGAGTCCATACGTGAGTTCGAATGCCTGAAGATGCCGAAAGGCGAAACCCGGGTCGTTAGTGACAAAATACATGGAAGTGTACAAAATCTCAATAATCCAAATTTGATATTGAAATTTCATCAAGCACCCTCAGCCGATGTCTTAAATTAAATAACTCTTTTTATTTACTCTGGTGTACTGTCCATGCAAAAGCACATTAGCATTTCAAGTGTACTTAAAGTCCCTTGCTAACTTTTTGTTACGTTATAGGTAGTGTCATTAAAAGTATATTAGCTGTCTTTTTAATACACATTTCCACGCTTGACCATCAGAAGCAGTTGAGGCGTGCAATTATTATCATTATTGCACTACCAAGAATGAATTAAATATAAACTCACTTTTGCAGGATTGCAACACTGTCAAGATGACATTTGGATGCATTTAAATCTAAGCGGACAACTCTCCACACTACCGGCTTAAAACAGAACCAAAATTTGTCTAATGAACTACTTAAACTAACTAATAAATCTTTATTATTGAACTTGAAAGATAAAGATACCAAAAATGCTGAAAAACGAAGGCTTATTTTCAGAATTTTTTACAAATCAACCGTAGAGGTTACTATAAAAAACAGAGGTTCTGGACACCTTACTATCCTAACTAATTACAAAATTTTATTATTCAACATAAATACATGAACAGCCATCACAAAACTAATTGATGAAATATATCAGCAATAAGAAAATGTAAGTTTTCTATTAATTTCTATTACTATTAATAATTCAAGAAGATTAATAGCTTTTAAGTATCTATTAGGTTTAAATATTGAAAAAGCGTGTGTAAGTTAATGTGAATTATTCATTAAAATGAGTTATGTTGAATGTATATTTAATAGATAATTATCTTATTGTTTATTTAGATCTACTGTTCCGACTGAATATGCGTAATCTCAATTATTATAGCCGTTAGTCACAACTTTGCCTAGCTTGTGTAAGGTCAGGATTTTACATTCATTTGAATCAATACAAATTATTCTCTTTGTTTGCTAATTTAAATAAATTGCAGGATATAATCTTTGCAAGTATATAAATACATAACAATTTTAAGGACAATCAGAACATAAAAGTTGTGAATATACCTAAAAACCTGAATAAAATCGACTGTCTTTTGGTCAACTAATGTAACCCTCAAAAAATACGAAAATGAGTTAATGATTGAATCTCATTTTAAAGACGACAGAGCAGGTCTCAGCCAGATGATGTAAATTTGAAAAATAATTAGAAAACTTTTTGGAAGTGAAACATCATTTATATTGGTTTTAGTTTTAAAAATTCTGACCCGAACACTTGATATAAGCCACTATTATATAGAAAATCCCTTCGTATAATTCCGTATATGAAAACATGAGAATTTACAGGAGTACATTTTAAAGATTCATAACGCAACTCATCATATTATAATATTTTCGATAAAAACAGTTTATACCCTCTCCTGAAAAATTTCAATAGTGAGGTTTACATCAATTGGTCAAAACACCATCAATATTTCGAAATGGACGCAGCTGATCTAATTAACATTTTCACTAACCATTTAAAAGTTATAGAGTTTGTGTGATAATTCATTGAAAACATATCAACACTGCTATCTATGCTGACACAAATAAGATGATATTAGCCAAGCTGAAACATTAATCAATAATAACGAAATATAATATTACTATTCACCGGAAGTTGCACGTTTTTCAACGTTTACAATGAATGGTACAATCCAGCAATTACTTTATACTCAAAATGAGTTAATCAATCAAACATTATCAGTATGTATTATATTCATTACGTCATTTGGCATCCAACACGGAGCACATCGATAGCATACATATTTTTTTTACGAAGACTAGTTTTAAGTGTCTTGATAAACTTCTCTTGTAGATTTCCATTACTTACATTAAATAAGTTTTCTTTTTTTACTCTACTCTCTCTTGCTGACTTATGCAGATATAAAATAAAATATTTTATTTTTCCGTCGGAAATCATGTCTCCCAACAGAGGTTTACGTTGAAAATTATTAAATTTGTGAACTGCTTCATTCACCATAGCAGCGGCGTTCTGGTGAATTGGCGATTGTTTTTGTTCGCAATTAGATGTGAAAAAAATTGCGAGCGCCCGAAATCCACGTAGACCTTGAAAATGCTTCATGTATTTTTATGCATGACTTCACATAAACCAGGGCAGGTAGAACGCAAAACTCGATACAAAAATTAGTGTATTGATATAAAGCTGTATTTATATTCAACTATTTTATCTGAAGATTTGTGTGATATAACATAGAACATGAGTGCGTCGATTTCTAATGTACAAATATTTTTTCACGACCTAAAACACTAGTGCAATGTGTTTCAATTTGATATCACGTGCCATGAATAAATTAAAGTGGTAGGTTACAAGGCATAATTAAGTTTTCAATTACTTAACTATCAAGTCATTATTAAAATGTGTATACACAAAAGAAGCAACAAATATATTTTCGAAATATATGAAATTTTAAAAAATTTAAAAATTACTATTTCTAGGTATAAAATATAATAATATATTACATATTTCTGTTGCGACATGTATTTCCGACAGACGTAAATAAAAAAAACGAAGATCTTAAAGTTTTAATCTAGCTGAATTAATCAAAATCACATTTCATTAATTCATCTTGATTCAAACAATAAATAAGCAGTGCAACTCCGATCAATATACAAACCCAAAACAATAATACTAGTGGAGAAATAAACTTGCATTAATTATCTAAAAATAAGCATTAATAATTTACCAGCCTACATGTTATTAGAAAGTTTAGTATAATATTTAAAACGCAACCCTTTCTTGTTTTACAAATAATTGACTTGATACTGTATGATTATGAGACTTTTCCGGCAACTTACTGAAACGTTTATAACGATAATAGTAGATTAGTCGGTTTTCATATCTGTATGAGTCCCTCCCACCAATCCCATCCCCTATCCTTCAACTTACCGTTTATAACGATAATAGTACATGAAAAAATAGTAGATTAGAACAGAATTTATTGATAGTAGATTGATACAGAATTGAGAACAATTTGAATTGCAGTGCTGAATCATTGATTTACTTTTACTTTACGTTGTAAAGTTTTTAAAGTTCCGACTGTAATCTCATCATTTGGATATGTATTTTATCAATGCGCTCGGTAGCGTTTCATTTATTTGTTTATGTTTTAAATAGTTTTTATGAGCTACCGATATTTTAAAATCTCAATAATTCAAATTTGATATTGAAATTCCATCAATCACCCTCAGTCGATGTCTTAAATTATATAATAATTATTTATTTATACTAAAATGTTAATTGTAGATTTGACTGACATTAACTTACATAATATTGCTTAAAATATTTAACATACATTACGGTACCGTGTTACTCACTTCATGCATGATCAAACATAAAATGACCTCATAACGCTGGAATCAGCCATGGGCATCTCGTCCATTTGGACATCCATTTAGCAATAATTAGATGGAATGATAATTTACCTCTGTTGTGTTAGGAAAATGCGACTGAAAAGACTTTGCCACCCCTGCAGTCATAAACTGTCTCTTCCGCAACAATGGCCCGACATCATACTCTGCCACTAACCTAACCTGTAACCGTAATCGTCGATAGATAGAATAAACGAAGTGTTCCGATTTCGTACAAAATAGGGTTGTGGTTGATTTAATTCAAAATATCGAAGTTTATAACGCGAACCGTTACTCAAAGAAACTTAAATCGCATATTACCTGTATAAGAATTTGATTGTAAGGAATCGTTAGCCTTATGTGTCCAAATAATCTGAATTATAGGCGAATCCATCTTTAGGTGAATCGTTGCTAATATTTTTACTTGTAGTATTATAATATCGTCGTTGTTATAGTAAAAAAAAATTAAGTCGAAAATTCTAGTTATGAGTAGACGCTGTTGTTCAAAAATCTTGAGAATAAATTCTGAGCAATGAATGCATCTGAATTAAGTTATTAGATAGATTAAATTGACATTTGTTTGGTAGAACAGCATTATACCATGGTTTAGTTCAACAATAATTCTCAGATTTTCTTGATATTTATTTCGGTATCTCGTCATTGTCATTGTTTATTTTCCTGTAAATGTATCATGGGTAAAATTTTATTGCATTGACAAACAAATTCCTTTGTTTAATTTTAACTGTTTCACAAATATAACAGATATCGAAGGCAAACTGTAAAACAAAACTCATTTTAAAAACCCACCATCGATTTTGAGCATTTGGCCACCATAATATATTATGATGCCGCCAAAGTAACTTGTAACTCACAAATCTCATTGCTTCCACCAACGTCATGCCAGAGTCTGAAGGTTCTCCTTCAGATGACCTTCGAATGGATACCTGTGGGATTTAAGACTATGGAATCCACTCGATTGGAAGAAGAGACGTGCGAGATCCGGAATCCACTGAGACATATCCATTGTCGTTGCTTAGTTTTCTCAATTATTAAAATCGTCGAAGCCCTATTTCTCCTTTAGAATTCCTTGTAAAATCAAACCAAAATTTTAAACCTTAAGCTTTTGTAAGTGTCTTAATTTGCAAAAAAACTTTTAATGCTACAACCGTCTTCCAGAAATGTCTTAAACCTAAATGTATTTCAAACATTTGAATTAAGAAATCACCAAAACCCGCTCCATTAATAAATATTAATCGCTAATAATACAATTTTTTATATGATGTAACTACAGGCATTTTGCATCGGAGAATGTTGTTTTACAACATAAAAAGTTATCATAACTAAGAGATTGTTATTTTATTTTTTAGGCATAATATATTTTTTACAAATAAGTGATTTAAGGCATTTAGCATTTCAATTCTTTCAAAGCAAGTTTTGTATAATAGCTGACATGCTGTTGGTCTGAATAAGAAAACCATATTTTTTAAATCCGGACAGATGAATCAACAATTCAAGGAATCACGCGAAGAACTATTATATGACAAAAGTACAGTTCATTTAATTTGTCACATTTTGAAGAAATCTCTCGAATCGATTTGCTTTGCCAGTGCTGTGCACGCGTCTCCACAGTTCGAGAATCGATTCTTCACCCAGTCCTATAACGTGATCATTGAGGTGATTTTTTTGAGACTACCATAGAGAATATTATCGACGCGTACCGGGATTTTATGCACGGACTGTTCTAATAATTTTTGTGGTTATCTATGCATAAAAGAGCGAGGAGTGCGGTAAATTGCAATAAAGTAGTCTAGCGAGGAATAATAATAATCACCGTTGTATTAAATTCGCCATTTTATTTTATTGAAACTATTGTTTTATTCTGAGAAATATTTGATTCACAGGATCGAATACAATACATTATTTGTCATTTACTTCAATTGAAACAGCTATTTTAATCTATTTAATATCAAATGAACTGTGTCACATTTTACAGATTTAGTATTTGATTTGTTGTTGGTGTACAATGATATTGATATTGAGATCAGAAAGTTAACATTTTCTATGATATTGGACAAAATTTTGAATTTAAATAACAGCGCAATCTTTGTTTCACTTTTGAGTTTAAATTAACGGATAAATTAAATATGACTGTTTAATAATTATTGATTGAAATATTTTTGCACTGAAATGACTAACTGATTTATAATTTAAGACATCGACTGAGGGTGCTTGATGGAATTTCAATATCAAATTTGGATTATTGAGATTTTGTACACTTCCATGTATTTTGTCACTAACGTCCCGGGTTTCACCTTTCGGCATCTTCAGGCATTCGAGCACACGGACTCGAACTGACAGACAGTAAACAGTGTCTAACGTTTATATAGAAGATATAGAGTGTTGGGCAGCACACAAATAAGCGTCTGACCGTAATTTGCCCAAGCCTGCGTTAAGCCTAAGAGAATTCATTGACCGATCAGCTACAGGAGTTGAAAATTTCTAATGACATATTTATGAAATAACGCTCTAATAATATCTGTAGCTATTTTAATTTACAATTTAATCAATGCCAGATCTATTCCTTAAATATATTTAATTTAGACAGAAAATAAAAAAAAATCAAGAGATTGTTTTTGATATTTGGAAATTCGAATATTTGATATATTGTCCGTTCATATCGTTAATTTATTATGTGATATTCAACTATTGAATTAATAAAAAATACTACTTAGCCTCGTATTGATATAACCTATTTTGTTTATTTAAACTCCATAATAATATAAATATGTACTTACTCAAGACACGTGCTGGCAACTAATATGTATGTGCAAGTCTGTCCAACATATGAAAAAACAATCAACATGCGTTGTATTGTTTGAATATTTTTTTATTTTCGGTATTCGAATATTTGCTTTCAAAGAATATTTGGAATATCTATTTATGTTTTGTTTATGATACAGCTTAAGCACAATAATTATTGTTGCGCGCACGCGCAGTTGTTTCCTGTGGATTTTGGTTGCCAAGGAGTCTCAGCATTCTAGATAATATTGCAAATCTTAAAAATAACCTACATAATATATTATTAATCACAAACTTGGCGCCATATTTTTTAATACCCTGGACGATTGCTATTAGTTACACACTTATTATTTAAGTTAATTATTCTCTGACATTGTTTTGTAAAAAAATGCGCCTTAATCCGTACCTACGCATTAGCACGAACTATAATAAATTAATATATTTATATATATAGTTTTTTTTATGTACGTAAATAAATCGGTTATTTCTTTTCGTGTTTTAATAACGATATGACAAAAACTAATTCTAAAATATTTTATAATTATTATAATAAAATATAAAACAAAACAAACCAATTCTAATGACTGTAATTAGTCGCATTTGTAGCTACTTGAAAATCACTGACATTTTACTTTCTATAGTATGATTTTGTTTTTTGATTTTGTTAAAATGATTTACAATCTTTACAGATATTATTTTTGATGCAGAAAAAGGTGAATCGGAATGTTCTTTTTGACCCACAAATAGTGAAATTTTAATTGAATTTCTAAGGTATGTAAGTAACTAATTTATTAATATGTATCTCAATGGAAATAGAGTACTTAATATTTATCCCAAAACTCAAACATAATATATTCGGCTATTTCGAATTAAATAAACATTGCATGTTCCACTTAATTCTGACAGAACCAATTTTAGAATAGTCTATTTTTTCCATCCTAAGAACATTCATTATTTTTTTACTACTATAAAATCCCCTAGAACTTGTTTTAACAATATTGACTTATGTTTGTCGTTGTATGTGTATTTTTTTTATATTTCCTCCCAACTATCCGTTCCTGAAAACGGGGAGTAGCTAGAGCAATTAGTTAACTATTTTACAAGTTCTTTACTAGCCTCATCTTACTATCGTTATCTCCGAAAAAAGAGATTCCTAAATAACAATAAACTATGGTCAAACAATACCGTAAAGATGCTCTATTAGGAGTCCATATGTACATAAGTAGTCGATAGACAATACACAACTGGCTTACTGTTATACAGTATAGAAAACAACATTATTGATATAGTCAGCAATGATAGATTATGATATCGCCTTTTTGTGAATCATGCATTATGCAAATTGTAAATCATCCATTACGAATTAATATTAAAGTAAATTCTTATTACGGCGAATAAAAAATATGTTAATAACAGTATTTTACAACTTTTGGCAACGTTTTACTTATGTTACAGAGATGCCCGCCGTCGCGGTGCATGCTTTTCAGATTTATTTCCGTGCAATAGTCAAATAATTAATATTAACTTAATTTGCGTTTTAATAATTTCTTATCTCACAATCAGAATGGGTTTTTCTTGTAACGGAGTGATTTTGATAAATATACTTTAAGCAGCTGCCTCCTTGAAATTTGAATAAACCATATTGTTTGGGCGTGCTTTGGAGGTTATTAATTTTAACGTTATTCTAGCTGTCACAAAAACCTCTTGAGTCAGATAGACTAAAATAATCAGACAAAGATCTAGAGAAAAGTTTTGTTTATTATTTTAATGCTGAATTTATTCATTATGTTTTAGATTATTATGAGTTTTAATCAGAGATACTGATTTAAAAAAGATGGTGAGTTTAACCATTTTCATTTTTAAATAAAACACAATTTGTTTGTACTACTTCCACAGTTTTATTAATGATAAATATTAATAATAAATGCGCGAAACCGGACAGATCATTATAAAAATGTGAAAGTAGTACAAAACAAATTGTGTTTTATTTTTAAAATACAATATCTTTCCATTAACAATTGATAGTTAACAGATATTGTCAAAAGTAAATTATTTATTTATATTCTTATGAGATGCAGCTCTGTCGATTTGATATTGAAGAACCATCTTGTACACCCGAAGACAAAAAATAGTAACAACAAAAATATAAAATTTTTAATTTCCTGAACATGTAAACAATTTTAATGAATATGTAAAAATGACGAAAACTAGTGAACAAACAATCATATAGGTATATAATTATAATATATTGTATAAATAAGTGTTGATTATTTTTGTGCTTTCTATCAAAGAGAACAACGATGCCATAAATTGATTAATTTTATTCCATTATTAAATGTGATTCTCGTATTCACCACGCAATATCATTATGAAAATATCTAATTTTCAAATAGGGTGAAAACATTATTGTTGGTCAAAGAAATTTATGTAAGTTGTATATTCCTTGGGTATATTTTAATGATTTAAATATTTATGTAAGACGATATAAAAAGAGCCACTTTCAAAATATCGTCGCTGTTCTGGAAGAAAATACTAAATCGATAAAATGACATATTGAGTTAGTAATACCGAAATATTCTTTATTTTGAACTCTACCGTATGGAAGAACGCACTTATTTTTTATACAATATAAGTCTACTTAAAAACACTTTTGTACAAACAAACTAAATGAAAAATTTATAGGTTTTCAAACATTGGAAAAACTTAACCAATTACTGAAAACTAGCATTTTTCAATCAATCAGTGTCTTTTTCCAGAATATCGACGATTTATTGTACATAATTTATTTCATATATGACCATAGGACTTACAGTAATACTAGAACTAATTGGCACGGCTGATAATAAAAATTGGTGGCCGAAAATAGTATACATTACCCTAACATAAAAATATCAAGCTCACAACTACTCGCTACGCGATTTTTTCTTTTTATTTATTTTTAAATAAAGAACACATATCAAAACTTCCTATTAGAATTCTCGTAATGTATTCAAATACAACTGATAATTATTTTGTTCCGTTTTTATGTCCATATTAACCAATTTATATGCAATCTTTGATTACTCGGTAAATGCTTGGTTATTTATTACTCCAGTAAAGAAATATTTACTACCGAACCTGTTAATTATACAAAATTACAAAACAAAAACTATCGTCTATCTTAGAGTGGTGTTGATTAAATTAAGAAACCAAGTATGTATGAAGAATTTAAAATTTGCGCAGTGCAAAATAGGCAGAACAAATTTATAACAAAAATTTGAAAAGATATTGTTAATAATAAGTAATAAAATTCAAAAAAAAAATTAAAATATTGAAAAGAAGTCTTTAAGATACTATTGTGTAGTATTCATTGTAGTTCAATTATAGATGTATATTTTTTAACACAGTAGTAAATTTTTCAAACAACCCCCCCCATTGTCAGATTTCGTCACAAAATCGTGTACGCCTTCTAACGGCTCTACAAATTTAAATTTTATCATGGTCAATAATTAATTCCTGGTGCATATAAGATTTAGGTACCTTAAAATACAATTCCTTCTCTAAAAAATCTGAAAATAAATTGAATATAGAAAAATCAGATACTTAGTTATGTCTCAATATTTTAAGAAACTTGAAATTTATTAAAATAAAATATATTTATTTTTATACATAACATTCCAATTTACATTGACTCACTCCTTACAATATTTATTATTGCAATTCCTGCGATGATTCGTTTATGGTAGCCCTTCGCTCAAAGGACACCTTTCATTATTTATTGGGTTATCAATAATTGCACTTTGTGTTAAATAGTATTCACTTGGTACACTTGAGCTTTTATTTCGATAGTTTGCACTTTGTGTTAGATAGTATTAAATTAGTACACTCAAACTTTTATTTTAATAGTTCCTACTTAGTCACAGATTCTTTTAACAAAGTGAGTTTAGTTGTAGTAGGTTATGTTAGGGTTGGTCTGGTTTGGTTTTTGCAATGTATTCTAATGCGTGGAGCAAAGACAATATAGGCGGCCAAAATATAGGGTAGAAGAATAAGTGATGTTTCATTACACCTTCGTGCAACTATCGATTTCAAAGTGTTATTGAGTGAAAAATATTTTATCTTTGTGAAAATATTTTTTCGTAAGTGTAATATATTTCTTCGATGTTAAAATATATTTTATTATGTGGGATCACTTTATTTTTAGTGGAAGAATATAAATGAAAATTATTTCTATTCTTTTTTCAAAAATCATATCACCATGGGTAAAATTCCTTAAATTTGTCAGCCAAGCTACAAATATTCAGTGTTAACAAAGTTTAGATAGAATTATTCTATAGATACAAAGTGTTAAATTACGTATTAAAATATTCATTTATTCAGCGTCATTATCTGTCAATATAATATATTTATATATATATATATATATGTAATTATCGTTATTGTTATGTAATATGTAAAACAAAAGTCAACAATCGATTATCCTAGTTTTTTAAATCCGAGTAAAAAGAGAATCATCGAAAAATAATTTATAGTGAAGGATTTCTTTGACATTAAATCCGCCAATGTGTGAGCGTCTAAAAATTGAGGTGGGTTATAACAAAACGAACAAAGCTGGATACAATTATTAATGATACAAAAAGTGGTTTTAGACACGTTCGTGGTCATGACCTTAACATTCACTTTTAAAGAGCCTTGGTGCAGCAGCGTGTACAACACAAAAAATTCGAGCGGTCTGATGCATTTTGGATACAGTAAAAATAATTTATAGCGACTCTTATGTGTAGGTAAGTGTAAGTATGTATATCTAATCCATTGACCAAACCCGTAATATTTAACCGTTACAGATATTATTTTGTCTTTAGTTTCATTAGCTCTAAATAAATCGTATAATATATCGTAGCTGTTATGGAAGAAAACACTTAATCGAAAAAATGACATATTGAGTTAGTTATACCAAAATGCTCCTTATTTCAAACTCTACCGTATGGAAGAACAATCATATCTTTATAAATTATACCTTTAGTTAAAAACAGTTGTCCACAAACAAACAAAATGAAAAAGCCATAGCAAACATTTGACAAACTTCAAAATACAATTACCTAAAACTTGTATTTTTCATTTAGTGTCTTCTTCCAGAACAACGACGATAGTATAATACAATTTCAAGACAGTGGAGCCATGTTTCATGAATACGAAAACGTTACATCGGGGTTCCACTGAATAGACATTCTGTAATACATAATATTTTAATGTTTAACATGCCACATCCTTAATTTGATTTTTCTCATTCAATTTGAACTACTTTTTATTTATTTTTTAAATCCTGATTATAGATAACAGTCGTCATTTTAATTCGGTGTAATGTCACAGAAAAAATCCGTGTAAAATAGCTGTGTGAAATAGTATTTTTTTAAACAGAACTGTCAAAGTATTCAAAACAAATGAACTTCGATACTGTGATTCAAACGGCGTGTTCTATTCGGTCGAATTGTACATATTACAGATTGACAGCTATATAAAAAATAAAAAAAATCCAAAACGTTTCCAAGTTAACGTCATATCTGATCCCGTATGGATACCGGGTTGCCAGTATTGAATTAATAATAACCGTGTTTTAAATAATACGTCGATGAATGCTATTTCTATTAACCATGCCGTTTCTTTTAATATATCATGTACGATGCAATTAATTTGGCTTAACTCAAATTACTTCCTTGTATCTGTGATTTATTTTAATAATTTACCTCATCAATCTGGCATCAAACAAACTTGATTACAATTACATTGTGTAGTAAAATTGTATAAATTCTATTATACACCAGTGATATCCAAACTTATCATGCCCATGGACCCCTTCTGAAAAGAAAAACCTGACAAAGAACCCTCAAGTGTATTATAGATATCTTGAATGGTAAATAGTGATGTAAAAATATAATATAAATAAAATATTTTGATATTTAAAGTACGATGCGGTTCATAACTGCACTAAATCTAAATAGAAAAACGGGAAAGCAATTAACAGCCTCTGTATAGTGACCCATAATGCACGGTATAAAATTGGTATCAGTTTTTGTAACAAGAATTTGTGGTATCCTTGTTCAAACATTGGTTTCAGCTCCTAATTTGTGGGTAATACAATAAATTGCTCCTGTATGAGTATAACTTCATCCGAGTTTATGGGTGTGCTTGCATAAGGGTCCAACACCCAACAAATCGCTATCAATTTATTTATTACTATTTATTTCAACTTCCAAAATAATGAAACTGTTTCGCTAGCCCCCAGACGTGCACGTACCTCCAAACTATTTTTAGTTTGTCACATACCCCCTTAGCGGCTACAAGGACCCCTGGGAGTCCGCAGGAACCACTTTGGGAACCACTGCAATACACATATCATATCGGCATAATAAATTCATAATAATTAATCAATATAAATGATTAATTCAATATAACTTATGAGTATAATAATTCGTTTCCAAAATACAATAAACAGCTTTTCACAAATTAAACCAGTACACAGATAAATATAATGTACAGTGTTAGTATATTGAAAATTATCAGTTGATAATGTCTGCGATGAGCGAAAGCGGTCGTGACCATTATAAAAATATTGAAGTAGTATAGAACAAAAATTGTTTTATTTTTAAAAGATATTTTTCAGATGGCTAATTTGTATGGCAATGTCATGTGTTATGAAAATTATGAATCTCTCTGTTTGTCGAATATGACTTGTAACATCAATTTTGAATAATTAAATCATTGTTAAATAAATCAAATCCATTTAAATATCCACGGAAGCAATGATGACACATGATACTTTCAACTTTTAATTAGTATCCATATTTCTGAAATTAATAATAAAATCTGTTCCTGATTTCTGTGTTCGATGTTTTTCTCGATGGTCTTATAAGCGCCAGCCGTAAAGGTTTTATTTTCTCAACAATGCCCTAGTTCTAGGGATAGCTAAAATATGTATTTGTAATGTGCACAATTTTACTGAAAAAAAAATCGATTTTATTTTCACGCTAAGATAATATGTGTTAATATCTTTATATTGATTTTTTACTGCTATAAGTTGTATTTTTTTATTGCGAAATCTGTCTTTTCATACATATCTACATAGACGTACAAAAAATCAGTAATGACTGTTAAATAAATGAATTAAATTAGATTATTATAATAAGAATTTTACTCTTTACTATCAACAACTAACATCAAACTAACTAAATTTTAGTTTCAGTAACAAGACCATTATGTTACATCAAAATATAGTTTAGAAAAAACCATCTTTGAAGACGATGAGTAGGTATTATCCTACGAGAGCAAAATTGTCTTTCGGATAAAAGAATGCTGTATGATGAAATTGAAAAGGTGGGTTTTATGTATGCGCAAGATCAACTTTGTATGTATTATAAGGGTTCAAATTTGAAGAAATTTATGAGAATGTATTGGGATAAACAAAATACAGCATGAAATCTCATATTTTATAATAATTATTATCCACACACTTAAAATAAAAGCAATTATATTATCAGTATCGCAAACACTATGCTACAAATAAATTTAATGAATGAATACAAATGGACCATTGTTTGATGGATTCAGCGGTTATTATGTGCAAAATATTAAATACAAAATAATAATTCCTTACTCTTTGGGAACAACTTTTTTACATGTTAACATTATTTTTTTAAATTCTTTAGTGCTTCTCATATATTATATATTCAAATTTAAATAGTTTGGAATTTTAATATCATCGATTGGGCGCATGATTGTACCGACGTGCGTCTTATAATCGATGGTGTCGTACAATCTCTGTCAAAAATGAGGTAGTTGTTACTCTGACTATCTCCGAAAACAGGTGTCAGGAAATGTATCAGTTTCTTGTGACAAAGTCCCTTATAAAAAGTGAAATACTGAAGTGATGTTTATATATAAAGACATAGACAACAACGTCACTAATATATGACTCAAAATAATCAGATGGCAAAAGATTATTACTTGACCACGACGAAATGTGTAAGGATGAGTAATTGATGAGCATATATTCGTACAGCAAGAATAAATATTTACTAGAGGAATCGGAGTCGGTGGATTTCTATCGACGCCATTTCAGTTACTTAATCTTAAAAATCATTCAATTAATTTATTGTGTCTGTATTTCACAAAGATGATTTAAAATAATATATTATAACGGTTGTTAAATTAAGCTAGTTACGCATAATAAATAATTATT
The DNA here is from genome assembly GCA_022494535.1 of Himalopsyche phryganea. Lineage (NCBI taxonomy): Eukaryota > Metazoa > Arthropoda > Insecta > Trichoptera > Rhyacophilidae > Himalopsyche > Himalopsyche phryganea. The sequence continues at coordinate 491,330 of JAGVSL010000127.1, read as the reverse complement.
TCCAAACAACAATTTATAACGGACAACTAAATCAATATTAGTAAATCGATATATCATATTAAATACTGAAGTTTAAAAAAATAATTTGGATCACAAACATATAATTTAATTTATTGTTTCTTTTTTTTCACATAAGAATTTAAAAAGTATGTGGCAACCCAGACGAGATGTCATTACTGGAACAGAAGCATAGACACGGGCAGAACGTTCCATACCGTCAGCAGAAATGGACAAAAATACTTTCTCATTACCGTCGGCATCAGTATTTTGTATTTTAAAAACCGGTACATCGGTATTGAGAAATTAATACTGGAATCCTGGTTTAGGTAATACCGGTTTTTTGTAGTCCCTACACCGGTGCAGCAAGGGGGGGGTGGAGGGGGTGGCATTTTCGAAGATGAATAGAAATTTCGATTATAAAAAAAACATTTTTTTTATATTGACATAATCAATGCAAGTTGTATCCCATTCATCATGTTTTCTTCTGTATAATTTGTGACTCGCTGGCAAAATATTCTTTTCTAGGGGCGGCATTTTTGAAAATGAGTGGAAAATTATGTAGTTAACAAACAAATAATAATTGTTATGCCTTGTGATTCGCTGACAAAATTTATTTATTTTCTGAAAGATCTAAGAATAATCTTGAAACCTCAATGTCGCAAATATTGAAATGCTTTTAATTTATTTTCTAACAGTTGTCCTACTAGTTGTGAAAGAAGTTTTTCACAACTAGTAGCACAGAATAAAAAAACAATTTAATATCAACAGTGAGCAAGTTGCGATTAAAAAAGTACTTTCAATAGCACACCAACTGGCAGATAAAATATATATTGATAATGTTGCTGGCGATTTTGCTAAGAGCAAACCGAGGAAAAACAAATTTGTTATATATTTTTTAATTTTTTTTAGTAAAATCTACTGAATATCTTGATCCAAATCAATTCACAATTTTCAATTCGTTTTTATGTAAAAAAAATAGTCTTTACCCAACACTATTGTCAATATAAAATTGACATTTTTAATATTAAACATCAAATTGGCCAGGATTGTAAATATGTAGTATGTTTTTCAAGAAATTTTATTTATTCTTCAAAAAAAATTTATGGAGGATATTAAGAGTCAAAAACTGGATAGTTTTTAATAAATCAATAAAAACGGCTAATATTACTCAATAGTCAATAAACAATACCAAACGTGTTTCATTATCGCTTCAGAATCTATTTCAAGTTGAAGGGTATTCAATGACAAAAATGATTAACAAAAAATGCACCAGTTCTAGCTAGACAATTAAATTTTATTTTTTAATTTGTATTATTTGACGCAGATAATAATAATTAAAATCAATTAAATTTGTACCATAATCGAGTTACTTTTTTAATACATATTACACATTTTTATTTAAGTACTTGTTTGCAGTTATATAATTAAATAAATATTTCGGTTTAATGATACCTTTCAGCTTACGTTCATATACACGAGTCAAATATTGTAGGTATGTAAAAGAATTGTCACTAAGTGTTTTTATCATCTGTTGAAAAAATGTATTTTGAAAAGCTTTCTAATTAATTCAAAGTACATTGAATTAGAAATGTAATAATGGAGGTATGCCACTTCTATGAAAACCGTTGACACTACAACTTTAATTGATATAATATTTACAATACTATGATATAAAGTAAGAAGAATTCAACGCGAAGTGCACATCGATATAAAACTCACACATTACAGCAGCTTAGCATCGGTTGAGTATCAATCAATCCACATAGCTAACTTAATCTATCACATTCTATATCATAAAATTCCAATTATTCATTTTTAAAAATCCTGGTTTGAGCCACCGTACATAGTAATGCGATGCAGTTATGGCAGATAGAATGAACCCCTAAAATAACAATATTAAAAAAACTGTCAAATTATATTGTTAACAGGGTAGTATTACAATAAATATTTGTATGGATATATCCGTATGTATTTCTGTAACGCAGCACATAGACACACTCTCTCTCTTTTTCTGTCAGCGCATGACTAGATAGAGTGTTTGTTGGCGTAATTGTTGAATCATATATTACAGGTATGCGTTCCACACACACACATATACTTTATATGTACTTTATATGTTACACTGTACACACCCGTCGTTCGCATCAAACACATTGCTTGAGAGGTGGCATTACCACCTGGTAACAGTTTCTAGTTTTTTTTTTTAAATATATTAGTTCATCGGTTACGTTTGTTTATTTGAGCTATAATAACAAGTATAACAATCAGGAGTAACGTAATAAATTATAATATCTACTTTTGATTTCAAGGTGACCTTTGGCGAATATCTAATATAAATTTAAATCTGTGAACTTGCTCTTGAAAAAATATGAGATAATCGTTTCAATAAAAACTATTGTAGAACAAGCCATTAATATTGTTGTTCAGTGCTTAAAACGTTTGAAATGATTTACTCGCCGATCCATAATACACTACTTCTATGTCATGTTAAGCGGATGATTAATTAGTAAATAAACGGTTAAAAATGCTAGATAATATATAATTCTTAGACGAACATATATTACATAATTATATAATACATGTTTTACAGTGAGATTTTTCTAGTATACTAGCGATTAGAGGGCTTCACGGGCTGAAATTTGTTGAAATTACCCGGCCCGAGCCCGTTTACCTCAGGCTCAACCCAGCCCGAGCCCGAGTCTTCATACCACACTTGTTACCCGGGCCCGAACCGAAGCCTAAATTTATATATCTCGGCCCGAAAAAAACCCGATTTAAAAAAAAATACAGTAGCATAAAATTGATTAACGTACCTACCCAACTTTTTCACATGTAGAAAAATCTATTATTCACGGAATGATTTTCACACATCACCACAGTCACCGTTTTTCAACATTTTCTTTATATCGTTGAAATCCATTTTTAACGAATCTTTTGTATTTTTTAAATTGAATTTTTCGGCACACGTAACAGTCGACTATCTAAAACGAATAGAAAGCAGATACTGAATAATATCACACTTTATTCGCTTACGAACTATTAACTACTATCGGTGGTGATTAAACTAACAAAGCAAAGAAGATGCCGAAAGGCGAAACCCGGGTCGTTAGTGACAAAATACATGGTACAAAATGTGTACAGTGTACAATATCTCAATAATCCAAATTTGATATTGAAATTCCATCAAGCACCCTCAGTCGATGTCTTAAATTATAACAAAGCATTGTTTCAACTATCAATAGCATTTCATGAGCTCGGTTTCAGGTTACCAAGATATAAAATAATGTCTCCATACTTATGAAATAAAAGACCCTATTGTGTCCAACGCTATTCGAAACGTAATAAATTATTTTATTGATTGCCTTTTTTTTTTATCAACAGTGAAAACAGTATTTAGTTATCCAGAGTACTCATGATCCGAACGTAGTCCGAAATATTTTTCTGAAGAACAAATCCCTTACCCGGGCCCGGCCCGAGCTCGAATATCAATTGTCTCTACCCGCCCGAACCCGGCCCACGGGCCGAGCCCGGGCCCGTGCAGACCTCTACTAGCGATGTACATATTTGGTGACACAAAGTTTATGTAATATTGTTGATAGTTATTAGTATTATTTACGTGAGAATAGATCGACACTCCCTACGTATAATCCTGTATCTGTAAACATGATATTTTACTCTAGAGCATTTCAAGGGTTCATAACGCATTTGCAAAATAACGACTGCATGTATCTTCTTCAAAATTGGGACAGTGCTACTTTTTTAAATCTAGTTTTGCCTGTTGTTTAATGCGTACACATAGAACTGAGTGCGTAGACCACGACCATGCAAAAGACATATAATCACATATTTGGCACATACGTGATTGTACGTAGGGAGTGTTGAAATATCAATAGGCATCGTAAAATAATCATAAAATCTTTAAAAAATCTTACAAAAATAAAGTCCGATATTTAAAAAACCAATTAATCCACCACTAAAAATTAGTATATCTACGTTAGGATCACTTTCCCAGTTAGTTAAATAAACAGATTTGAACTGGACTAATTCAGAAGTCATAGAAATTATATAAACTTACCCACTATAACATTAAACGTTAAAAGAAACTACATTAACAACTAGTTATTATGTCGTCATGCCTATTTAATCAATGCATTTTCCTGCATTAAAACTAAAACAACCACTATTCTGACCTAGTGTTTATACCCGTTTAAAATTAACAATGGAATATTTTCTATAAATTAACGCATCGGATTTTCTCTATTGACTATAATATTAAACCACAGTAACTTATCGAAAAACCTTTTTTTTGATAAGTTAAGATAATATTTTCAATGAATATTCATTTCCTGTTTTTTTTTATTATAACATAAATTTTTAGCATAACTTTTTAAAACATACGACATACGTATTAAAATGTTTTCCATAACGCAACAGTATGTTTCTTTCAAAACTTAAAAAAATATATATTTCATGAAAATGAATGTTCTTTTGATATCGATTGGAATGGGAAGAATGCATTTAAGATTGATTAGATTCATAAATTAGTCGGACATGCTACTGTATAATGAAAAATATGCAGCCACTAATATATATAAATTACCATACTTAATTTCATTATTTAAATTATTATTTTTATTGCTAATGGCAAAATTCGTTCAATTTTGACAGATGTGTGAATTTTCGTAGAATAGATTGTCTTCAGTTATATTTGTTTGTCTTTTTTACTAAACGTTGTATACCAAATCAAATCATGGAAACTTTTTTATTTTGAGCAAGACATTTTGGAATTAATAGCGAATGGAAGGATATTGAAGAAAATCTTCGCTGAGAAATACCATCAACTATTTATAGTAAATTTGTTGACTCAGTTTTTCCTCCGATTCAACATACAATTGATAAAGTTTTTGACGTTGCAGTTATAATGGACGATCTGCATACCATTGGCTTCCAATCGATGAGCCGTCTTGGCCTTATTTATCTGATATGGCACTACCAGACTACCACAAAATATTGTCATTATTCAAAAACAATATCGACAGTTAAAAAAATGTTGAAGACGGTGCACTGTTATGGATTATTTTGAGACGTTTAATAAATCCTTAAAGAAATCTAGGATATCGTTTTTGAAACATCGTCGGAAAAAATACATTAGAATATATTAAAATGAACGTTTAGAGCGATATTACGATGGGTACCTACAGTGTTTTGTTTGTCATTTAATGCTTTAACTTCAAGCTACAACAGTATCGTTCATAGAGGGTTATTAAATAAATAAAGTTTTGAGAAAATCGCATTTGAAGTTTTTCATCCATTTAATATACTCTTTTCAGATCAAATATCTCGCGTATGAAGATATGTTTTTTTGTTTCTACAGTAAAATAGTGTATTTCAAACTAGTTTCAACAAAACTATCTGTAAATATCGCGACATGTGTTGTTTTTTAATTGTAAATATTTCAAATTTGTTGAATATTATACACCAAACATCAAAATGAATACGAGTGAATAGTGACTATGCAATTATGTGAATCCTACTGAAATGTTTACATTTAAAACAGAAAATCACAATTCCACCACTTATGTTTGTTTTATACTGGATGCACGATGTGCTAAAGGAAGCACTTAGCCTTATTAAGCTAAAAATTGCAAGATACGATTTTTTTAATATTCATATACAGTAAAACTTCGATATAACAGGCGTTGAAATGAAAATAGTTGAAACATCCTGGACATCGAAGAATCACCGCCTATAAACAATGTTCTGATAATAATTGTCTTGTGACCGTACGGATACACCAGTTTTAACGGGTGCTGGCTGATGATTATACGTGCCTTAAACCACATCCTATTCACATATTGCCATTTTTTTAATATTATTTATCCATTCACTGGTATTGTATAAAAACGTTTTGGGTCGTTTATTTTCTTTATAACCATAGAAACGTCTTTGGAAAATCTACTTTATTATTACGTAACCGATTATCGGTTTAAGCCAACATTCTCACCCGTATTAGAGCTATATGGAAGTTTTAATATTATTGAAACATTTTACGATTATAAATTTTAATACAGAATAGTCCTCATCCGTACAATTCTGTACAGTTTATAAGCAAAAACAATTAGTGATAAAAAGATTATAGATACAAAAAACAGGCTAATGACAGTGAGTTGATAATAAAAGACTTTGCCATTTTGGTTTCGCTTGGAGGCATCTGCGAGATTGAATATTTAGATTCATATATTTGCACATTTAAACATTGTTGCTAATGTTTTATTACGTGTGCTAAAAACAGACAAGCAATTGCAATAATTGTGCACAGTACATGTATAATAGATATTATGAATGAAGAATAACAGTCCTCCATCGACGTGTAATATAAAAACTGTAGAATAGTATTACATTTATCTGTATAAAATGCATTTTGTTGTACTTAGTCCACAATTTTATAACATTATCAGGTCGCCATTTTACCACCACAGTGAGCATCGTCAACTGATTAAAAAATATTATCGAAAGGAAGCAACGTCACTTTTTATTCAACTCATCAGAAGGTATATATGGAAATAGGTTTATTATTACGAAATTGATTCATTATTTCAAAAAAATATGTACAATTTTATCGCTGTTGTTTAATAGTAAAAAAATAGTAGTTTCTTGTTGTGAAACACGTGGAATAATATAGTTAGATGTATAAGTTCTTGCAATTTTCAAGCTACTTGTTTGTAGATGGTGTAAACTGTAAACGGTTGTCTTTTGTTTTATTATTTTTTCTCCTTAAATGGTACACCCTCTACCAGTTTCTTTTCAACAGTCGAACGTGGAACAACCCCAAAAAAATTAGCAATGACCCAGAAAAAGATTAATTTACGAATCTTTTGTCACTGTAGAATTCGAATGGAAGGTTGACTATCTGTGGATCACTCCTCGTCAGACAAAAGTATCTAATCTTAGATCGAATTATAACGGGTGATAAAATTTGAATCCTTTACATCTACAACAATATTATGCGAAAACGATAATGTTCAACCCCTGGAGCAGTACCCATCTATGCATACACCGTAGCCGAAAGCGACAAAAAAAGTAATGTTGTGTGTATGCTAGGATATTCAGTGAATTGTGTATGACCTTTTAAAATCGAATGCAACAGTAAATGCTATTAACTTGTCTACAACTGTATAATTTGAATAAGATAGTGTAGAGTTATTTTTTTATCATTTACATTATTCACCCAAAGAAAATTCATTATCCTGAAATGGGAAATTTTACAGCAGCCCTCATATATTAGCCTCGGATTTGGCACCTAGTGATTATCATTTATTCCGATCTCTGCAAAAAAATCTTAATGGTAAAAAATTTAGTTCAACAGAGCACGTCAAAACATTACTTGACGAAGATTTTTATATGGAAGGAATAAATAGATTGATTAATTGGTGAGAGACAATCATATTTAATGATGGGCCTTATGTATTGGATTGAATAAACTGTGTTTAAATAAAAATAAAAATACAACAAGTACTTATGAATCAACCTAATATTATAGTTTACTAAAAACGGCTTTCCATAGTTACCTCCGAATCCGCCAAAAATATATCTCTTGGTAAATAATTTTAGTTTGCGATTTTCACTTAATTCCAAGATTTCATTTCACATCATGCAAGTAATAATTTATTTAAAAAAGTGCAAAAAAGTTTTTTTAATACCCAAAAGAAAAATGAGATAGAAAATTGTAGATTGCAAAAATTTGTTCTTGCATAAAATTGCAAATTTTTCGACACGACCACCGATAAAAGTATCCATACGTATGTTGCACTCATTTTGCGACAGAGAAAACTTTTAAAAGTTTTGGCAGCTTTTCGAATATTTTTAGCAGCTTCGTTTGCCTTAGCTTTCGAAAAATGTTCAAGAGTAAAATTTTAAAGGGTAAAGCTAAATTAGTATACATTTTTTGATTACTGATTGTGTTATATAAAAATGATTAAAGATAAAAATAATCTTTAACTATCTGTAGCAGCAATCGCCTACTCTGAGATCAAAGGAAGCCAAATACTCACCAATTATATTTAAAACATCTTCCATTGATAGCTCTTTATAATTGTTGTTGCTGTGTATTTGTCTTTATTCAATGTTATAACGTATCGTGTTGAATATTCACTATTTTCACTCAAACATGACATCTCTCATATAAAAAATTATAATATTTGATTTAATTGCTTTAAATAAAATTTACTGTTTTGAAGATGTATGCAATCTTTCCTGGATGTAATTTAAGACATCGACTGAGGATGCTTGATGGAATTTCAATATCAAATTTGAATTATTGAGAATTTGAATTATTGAGAGTCAGTTCAGTTCATGCGTGCGCACGAATGCCTGAAGATGCCGAAAGGCGAAACCCGGGTCGTTAGTGACAAAATACATAGAAGTGTAAAAATCTCAATAATTCAAACTTTCCTGGATGTATTTATCTTTGACCTAGAACAGAAGAAGATTTCGTATAGCTTTAGTTCTATGGTTGCATTTGGTGTAATTTACACTGGCGGAAGTTTTTGCGTCGCTCCCAACCAGAGTTCCGAGATTTTCACAGGTCACAGATCTCGACAGTCGCTATTTCAAACGATCAAAAAAATATAAGGCAGGAATAGCTCACTTCAATAAAATCAAAATCTACGTCACTAAACATGTACTCAAAAGAGGACATGAAATATAAAAGAGTCATAGAATAGCCATTTACAAGAATCACATTTATTAAAAGATGGATGATGGGTAATGGATAAGTATAAAGAAACGTACTGCAGTTTGGTCGCCCGCCTTCGATGACAGCACCACGAAAAGAAAAGATTATGAAGCATTACCTTCAGATGAAAATGTTTTCGATGAGAAAAACCGATCCCAAACTTTACTTTAAATTATGAATTTAGTACAAAAACATTATATTTATTATTTATAAATATACAATTCCACCAAGAGTTGACAGTTAACACCTCAAAAGTAAGTTCATTTAATTACTTGCTAATCAACCGTCGGTGCTAACTGTCGATTCTAAGCTTATTTTTAAATTGTCATAATAAAAATGAGGAGAAGATTTTTAACGTACTTCCCATCAACTTTTCATTATTTTCAGGATCGCTTTTGCTCAGCAAAGATTATTTTCAACGTAGTTCAATTTAAACACTGCAATACATGTTATATTTACTGTTGTCACCATTTTACTAGCAAGAGATCAAAAATACGCTCTGGAATTGCAGTCATTGACGAGAGTGTGCCTAACATATTAATTAGTTATATTATTTATGACAATAGTTACATTCTTTATTCAAACTAATTTTGTCTGGGTACTATTGAGTGTAGAGCACGCAGATAATTTTTAAGTGTATGTTCACCACCCTGAGACACGCGCGCAGTTCAACTTTTTTATTAAGTTAGCCTTCTATCCAACGGTACCTCAACTTTGTAACTGCCTTCGGAAGTTTAGTGGGGAGTAAAAAAATTTAGCGGAAAATCTCCAGAACTTTTCACTCACAATGAACTTCATCACGAATGAAAATGGCGTACTCGCCATATTTATTTAAATGAATTGCTTTTTATTTGTGTCAATTGTTGCAATAATATCGTTTATTGATTCAGAAACAATCATTTGGAGATATTAGGGAATATTAGGAACTTTTAAGACAATTATTTATCATTGAAAAATAAAACTATTTATTTATGTAAATATTCAGTCAGGGTGTTAATTTTATAAAAGTTACGCTTTTGAATACAAAATAGTTGGTACGTTTAGTGCCAGGCAGGAAAACACGAAAGGCTCGCAGCTGCAAGTCAACCATAGTGTGACATAGCGCACTAAAATGATGGTTGCAGATTTTGACTTTCTATAAACTGTCGAGTTTCGGCAATGTCTACTAAAATGACTCTCAGAATATTTTTTTGGTAGGTATGAATGATTTCTTTTTTTTTTTAATCGGTTGAGTAACCCATATGGATGGTATGGTTCAGTGATGACCGTTTCCCCTTTTACTGCCTGGTGCAAAACAACGAAGTACCAACTAATTTTAAGTATTTATCCATGCTTTCGCAACATGTGTATTTTAATGTTATTAAATGAAAATAAATATTACCTTTATAATAAATACTAAATCATTAGTCATTAGCGTTGAGGCAAAAACGCTAGGTTAAAAATTTCATGTTTTGTGTAAATTTTCAAAACTACGTCGTCGTGCAAAATCAAATAAGTCGTGGATGGAGAATTTTATTTAACTATAAACAAACGTCAAAATAAATATTTTTAAAACTACTTAGTACCACAAGAATAATTGAATATAGCTATCCCTGCATCACGCTATTGCTAAAAATACATTACACAATTTAAGATCAAAATTAAAAATACTTGTTTTTATTTGTCTGTCAGCAGTGGATTATGCTCGTGATGAGCTAAACCTGTCCTGACCATTTCAAAAAGTTGTTATTAATACAAAACAATTTTATTTTAATATATCGCTCTTCCAGCTTGAATTGGCAGTTAACACCTTAAAAATGCTCGATACATGTTTATTTGGTTGGTACTAAATATAGCCAATATTCATAATACAAGAAAGAAGTCAGTGGTTACCTAACTTTTCACCATAAAAGCTAAATGAGTAAGTAAGTTTTTTAAAATTTAATTTAATTACAAATTTGGATTATTGAGATTTTGTACACTTCCATGTATTTTGTCACTAACGACCCGGGTTTCGCCTTTTAGCATCTTCAGGCATTCGTGTGCTCGAATGCCTGAAGATGCCGAAAGGCGAAACCCGGGTCGTTAGTGACAAAATACATGGAAGTGTACAAAATCTCAATAATCCAAATTTGATATTGAAATTCCACCAAGCACCCTCAGTCGATGTCTTAAATTATAATTTAATCACTTTACCATTGTTAACTTTACTACATTAGAGTTTTATCAAGTTACTACCAATTCAACCGGTATGAATTTAAATCTTTACGATTTACATGCGTAATTTGCTCATTGTACGAATGTGTGTGATCGATTGTTTTTGTATTATTTGACATCAATTACGACGATTCGATATATAAAAAAAATATTTTTGTGTCGTGGTCTTTTTTTACTGATTCATATAAATTGTTTTATATCATTCTTTCCTACGCTGCTCTGTGTGTCAGGTGTAAATTTTATAACCTGTTTCTGATAACGCTGTACGTAATCATTATAATACACGTACTACGTGCGCCATTGTAAGTTACCGTGCGACTTTTACGTTACATACGACGTAGCGGCGTAGAGCTAGTACATGCCTAATGAGAACATGGACAAAAATTCTACATCCTGCGAAGAATCTAGCATGTTTTTTTACCTACATATTTTAAACGTTAAAAAACTTGTCCATAATTTATCTTAAATATAATTTTTGACACGATAGCTTAATTATTAATGACATGACATGCTGATACGTTGTCCACATGTTGACAAACACTTTATCATTTATAAAACTGTCTAATTATTATTTATAGCATAATATTTTTTTCATTTTTAAAATAAATAATTTATGTTTTATCATTATCTCTGCTATATTGTTGTTAAATATCATTTGGATGATTTGGAATATTTTAAGACTTTTCACAAACCTTATCTCCCCTTCGTTTACAGGAAATTCTTCTATGACTAAGGCGAACGAGGAAGAGGCCGACAGCCGTGCCGGTCTTCATTTAATCGCCATAAGAGATAAATCTTAAAGTTTGCTAGAGCGTGTGAGCTCTTGGAAGGTGTCACACGAGCTAGGCTCAGTAATGTGCTGCTATGGGTTCGTTCTACATTTGCCGAGCTGTTCACTAAAATAATTTAGGTTCAGAGAGCTGATTCTTAAAATACGGACTTTTTTTAATTATCGTAATTCCGAGATCAAATTTTTGCACAATCGTAATACTTGATCCGATATGGACAAAGTAAAAATGCCGTTAATATTAGGGTTCTAAGTGAAATTATGAAGTTCAAAATGAATGATTTCTAAGATTATATCGATAATATTTTAAGAGCTAATCGCGATGGACTTCCTGAAACGGTCAGAAAAGCTAAAAATATTATTAATACAATTGCAATAAACTCGGCAGAGGCGGAACGAGAATTTTCGCTAATGAATACTATTTGTTGAGAAAAAGGGAAAATTTAAGTATTCGACATATTATATTAGACTTAATGACCATTAATTTTATAGGATTCCACACCATTCGTTAAACCATGGCTCAAAAGACACCGTTACACAGCAGATGATAGAAGAATAAGACCCTTCACGGTTAAAGTTTTGAATGAAAATAAAAACACTATTTGAAGGAATTTATAATTTATGTAATGTAACGTAAATAAATAATTTTTTTAATGTATGATATCTTTCATTTTTAATTGAAAATTTTCCTTTTTAATTTGAAAGAGAAATTCCATAAAAATTGGGGGTTGATATATACCAAGGTGCGAGCCGCTTCATAAAATTTTAGCATCACATCACTCACTAGGCCCGTATATTCGGTGAGGGACTGGGCATGTCTAATATATGAATAGTAAACATTTCAAGTTTACACCAACATTACGAGCAACTCATAGTGAGAAATGAACTCTTTGAAATGTACAAAATTTCAACAATTCTAATATGATATTAAAATTCAATCAAGCACCCTCAGTTGATATCTTTAATTATGCATTTTGAGTTGTTATACTTTGGAACTGAGATATTTCAGAATGTATTCATGGAATTTTGAACAATCAATGTCAACTTATTAATATTTTCTTTTAACTTTTTCACACAATATAATAATTTTGCTTTTTGTAAAAAAGAATCACTATCATGACTATTATTTAAAAATACATTTTTAATGACAGAATAATCTACTAAAACGTAATAAAATTATCTGAATTTCCTTGTTCGATCAGTATCATAGTACTGGTAAGTGTTATTTTTAAATCTGTGTTTGTTATAAACATGTTTACAATAAAATAGATGCATGCAGAATAAAAACATAAACAAATAAGAAGGAACAACTAGAGAATACAAAACAGTGTTATTCAATATTGTACACTCGCGGGCCAATGAACACGGGAGAGCGAACCACTAATACCATATAAATATAAGCATTATTTATATGGTATTCTGTGCATTTATTTTTAAGTCATACATAAATAATGTGAATCGTTTAGTTAATTAAAATGACCACAAATGAAGCAGTAAAGAAACATGCACTTTTAGGTTAACAATATTTCATATTTAGAAGCGGTGCGAAAACTCTCCTTTCTTCTTTGCTAGAATAGAATATTTATTTGATAATCATAGCTGCAATATTATTTCGCATATTCCTATATACATTAATTTGCTTACTCTGTTTGGTTTAAGCCGAAAAAGTGTCTTTAAATTAGGTAGTCAAAAATATAACCAAAATTATATAAGCTAAATAAATGAGGGAAGGCTTTGTTTCCAATGACATCTAAAATTGAGAGGAGAGAGAGAGAATTCAAATTTGAGAGAGTTGCATTTTATTTTTTGACACAAGAGTGACGAGTGACATCAGAAGAGAACCCGATCAAATATTCTATATCACGAGGATTATGAATCCTTGAGTTAAAATCTTACGTCGGGATATTATTAATCGCAATGCTACATTTACGTAGATCCCCATTTTTAGTTTAAAAATGATGATAGCTATGTACTCATGCCTTTAAATCAGTGGTTCTCAAACTTATTATGCTCATGGACCTCTTCTTATAGAAAAAAAACCTGACCATGAACCCCCTAAGTAAAATAAATACGTAACTGTATGATAAAAAAATATATAAATTAAAATTGAATGTCTTGAATGGTAAATGGTGATGTAAAAATAAAATACAAATAAAACATTTTGATATTTAAAGTATGATGAGTTTCATAACTGCACTAAATCCACGTTATACTAAATGAAAAGACGGGAAAGCAATCAACAGCCTTTGTACAGTGACCCATAATGCATGATATAAAATTGTATCTGTTTTTGTAACCAAAATTTGTCGTATCTTGTTCAGACATTGGTTTCCGCTCCTCATTTGTGGATTATTCACCAAATTGCTACTGTATTGGTCTGGATACATCGAAGTTTGTGGTTCTGCAATCTAAAGGGTCCAACACCCAACAAATCGCTACCAATTTATTTATTGATATTTATTTGAACTTTCATAACAATGAAAATGTGTCACAGATATTTTTTTTATTAAACCTCTCGTGGACCCCCAATATTGTCTACGCACCCTCAAATTATTTTTACTTGGGGGTTCGTAGGACCACTTTAGGAATCGCTGCTTTAATATATCAAATCTGGAAACATTTCTTTATCTTCCTCGCATACATGACTATCCCAAAAATATGTCTTTCTTTTGAAAATGTCCATATTATTTCGCGGTGTAAAAATATGTCACCGTAATTCTTGAAGGAACACTTCAAAACACAGACGAAAACAATAAACATAAATTATTGGTGTGTCATTTTATGTAAACACTTCGCCGCTTAGAAGTAAGAACTTTTCCCGAGGACCTGTGGTTGAAGCCCGCTGATCTTAAACACAATTGAATGGTTTCCGTGTGTGTTGTGTAATAATTTATTATAATGCCAAGAAGTGAAATACCAAGAAAAGTGACGTATTTTTATTTTTGTGTGGTATATGTAGGGAATCCAATACCGCATGTTTCTCTTGTCACGAATATCCCGGGAGGTAAAACATATCGGAATGTGTTTCGGGCATTTGATATAACCCTCATAAAGTACGAAAATGATTGGATCTTATTTTAAAGACGGTAGAGCAGGTTTCAAATAAAACATCATTTTACATTGGTTTTAGGGTTCCAAATTCAGACTCCCGCCCCCATTTGATGTAGGCCTCTTATTGTATCGACAATCCCTACGTATAATCCCATATCTGCAAACATGAGAATTTACAGGAGTGCATTTCAAAGATTCATAACGTAACTCACCATAATATACATTATATATTTCTATAAAAACAGTTTTTACTCTCTTCTGAACGATTTCAATTTTGAGGGTTACACCAATTGGCCAAAACACCCTCGAATGACTCCGAGATTTCCAGTAAAGTAGAACCCCAACTCTTAGTTTTTCAAGGGACCCTGAAAAAAACGATAAATGCGTGAAAGCCTTTTCAAACTTTTACTCAGAAGTTAGAATAATTCATGATGGAATATATGAGGCAAACATGAACACTGACTGATTCGGCGAGACGACTGAAAAGTCGATATATAGATGCTCAGTAGGTGAATCAGCAGCTGAAACATTATGACCTGTCATCGCAACAACAAGACGACGCTTGCAGACTTGCAGTCACAATCTTTTTTCGATAGTGATTGAATGGGATGCCACGTGCTTATAAGCGGAATAACTTATGGTGAAAGAGAACAATAGATCGGCATAAAATTTATTGATGAAACAGCAATAACAGCTAAGCTTCTGAGCGAAATGACAATAATTTTTTGACAAAAACGATGAAACAGGATAATCTTAAATCGATAAATCGAGGAAAACGATAGATCGGGGACCAATGAATGCGTCATTATTTAACATTGTTATATTGTCGGGACTAGGGCTTCCAACCCGGTTTAAACCGAAACCTGTTAACCGGTTTATCGCGTGTTTTGAAAAAACCGAAAACCGGTTTATTTCACGCGGTTAACCGGGTTTTTAAAAATTCTTTTATTTATATTATTTTTAAAATTTAACGCCTTTAAGAGGAAAACACATATTGTTGAATAATCGCCTCTATCACAAAGGTAGTCAAATAAAGAAATTATCAATTGTGTGTATTACTAAATTATAAATCTATATAATCTGATTTACGACCATTAGAACTTGTAAAAAAAAAATTGTGAAATTGATCTAGGTAAATATTTCAACTACGAAAGAAATTTTGATTTTTTTATACTATCAATTCGAAAGAATTGAAAGTTTTCTCAGTAATGAGATACAACCACGGTGATTATTGGAACGAAGAGATTTATTAAGCCACTAATTTCTTAGTTGAAATATTTGTACAACAGAACCGTACCAAAAACTATCATAAAACTTACTAAATTATATTTAAATTAAGCTTTCATAGATTCGTCTGCAAAAATTATTACGAAAAAACTTTACCCAAAAGATATTATATAATTATAATTGATGGAATACGGGAGTCATTAATATTGAGACCAATACAATAAATGAAATGTGTAAGAGCATATCAATTGTTCTGATTGTTAATCCAAAATCACAACGACACACGGGAATTGATTAAAGGTTTCAAAATTCTAGATTAAACTGTAAACACTTTAAATATTAAATAAATTTTCATGTATTATTTTAATAAATATACAAATTTTTAAACTTTTTTTTACTATACAAACTATACTTGAGTTTTCTGGTTTATTCTAGACGTAATTGATAATTCTATCATTAAACATACGGAAATAATATTTTTGTTCATATGTACATATTTATAATAGTTATTACTCATTCTATTTTGATTTTATTTCTGCTCCGTGTGTAAAACCACATTTTTTTTTGTTGTATAAGATATAGTATGTATTTCTATTGTTTATAATTTCTCCAGTTGCTGTCCTAATATTTTTTAAACACATTCAAATAGTAATCTTTTTTACGAACTTTATTAGTAACCACTTTTAGCCTTTCGGCATCTTCAGGCATTCGATCGAGCACACGAATGGACTCGAACTGAAATTATTATTAAATATTATTAAAGTTTTTTATTATTTTATTATTTAAGTTTAAGTTTTATTATTGAAATTGAAATTTTGTTATAACTCTTTGTTTCAATTTGGTGTAGTTAAAAAAAATACTTTTATATGATTTTTTTGAAAATAATTAACTGAGGTATTTCGGTTTAAACCGGTTAACCGGTTTCTTTTGTCAAAAAACACCGCAAACCGGTTAGTTAAAATCTCCGGTTAATTGAAAGTTAATTGAACTATTAAAAATGTACATTTTATGAAAATGTAACGATGACTGTCAGGATGATAGATCGGGACTAAACTGTATTTACATCGTATATACAACATTATTATTGAATTTATGAAATACCGGGAAAGAAAAAACGGGGCATGCAATCCCTGTTACATGATATTCCATAATACATAATCGACGGTGTTTTGGGTAATTGATGTAACGCTTAAAATTAAAATTGTTCAGGAGAGAGTAAAAACTGTTTTTATTGAAAACGTTATATCGTTACGTCAATGTAAGAGACATACTGCAAAAAACGTGATTTGAGTTAATAAAAATATGACGTATCCAATGCAACAGTTGGATATTTTGTATCTTTAAAATTCGAATTGTATGAACACATAACTTACTATATCACTCGACAAAATAACAACTATTTCTGTAGAATTTGAAAAATATAATTACGTCATCATTAAGCTACTTTTTTTCTCATATAGTTCAAACAAAATATATAATAAAATGATTAAACTGTGTGTAAGAAAACATTTTTAAGATTTAGCAAAACACAAAGCAGCCATTATCTCAGAACTAGGTTTTGTAAAATGTCTTGCTGTTGCATTGAGGTAGCGATATGGTGATGGTAATAGTAGCTTACATCAAATGGCCGCTTCAGAATTTATGTAAAATGATGTTTACCTTCCAAAAATTGGTCAATTTTATTTTCTAATTTACATCAGTGGCCGAGACCTGCTCTATCGTCTTTAAAATGAGATCCAATCATTCGCTCATTTTCGTATTTTTTGGGGGTTACATCAATTGGCCAAAACGCCGTCAATATAGTATTAATTAATACTTACATAGATATGTATACAAATTTTATCGTGATGGTGGTGATAGGTAATGTTGAAGTTAATCGATTCACGGCCAAGCTTCAAAATAAACACAAACAAAAAAACATAAATAATACAAGAATCGTAGTGTTAGTTAGTTAGTGACTTAAAGGCCAAGGTTCTGACCTTGAACTTCGCATTACATTCTGATTTCTGTTTGGCAATATTAATTTACAGCTCGATGTCATTTCGTTTATATTTAACATAAAGCTATACGATTCAACTGCATGTGCACCTATATTCGATATGTTTTGTCATTGTTTGAACGACGAGATTCGAGCTTGCTCTTTAGCAACTCGAGTATTTTGGACTATTTTGAGGCTATGTTTTGGTTGGCAATTTATAGCCAATCACTCGACCCCCTTGTCAGAGAGTTTGGGATAAGAAATGATATTTTTGAAGAGTATTTATTTTTATTTAAAACCAAATTTAAGAAAAGAGGAATGAAATATTGGAAACATGAAATCATCGCATCAAAACTTCATAATTATTTGAAACCTTTTACTCAGTCAGGCTAACAAAATGAATCGGTAGGAATTATAATAACGATGCCATAGTATTCATCACAATCATCTTTGCTAATTTATTAGGCCCATAATAATAATGGCCGGTAAATTAAAGGCATAAACGATAGAACATAATATTATAAATATAAGTATATCATTAAAAACACTCAATTTTGTGTAATACACGTGTCAATAATAATACTATAGATGTACCAATTTAACTTGGCCGCTAGTGAGAGTGTCACCGTCGCGTTAGGAATGTTGCCATACTCAACCAGAATTTAAATTTAAATAAATTCTAAAACTGATATTTTAGCGACGGTTATTAAAAGTAGGCAAGATATTTATTTTGCATAAAATGGCAATTGGAAAAATTTATTCTAGACTGATAAATTCTAGTTAAATTCTCCAAATTCTTCTACTATACAATAATTAATACTATAAAACATGTCTTAAATCATTTTAAGTTCAAATATTTCTAGGATGATCGCAAACTAAACCTTCGTTTACTATAGTTTTTAAAAGTTTCTTTCTAAGCTCTTAATTAGGTTATTGAACAATATTAAGGTTTAAGAGAACATCGGAAGCGTCATCAAATTGCCAGATTGAAAATCCCATATTTAGTATCTTCAATAAAAACGTCTCCATACGGAAAAAAATTGCATTTATCATACAGGTGATGTACATAAAATGTGAACATAATTGTTAATATTTAAGTTTGTTATATAAATCCAACTTCAGATATCACACTATGTTTCACCCTTGAGAATGGAGTAATGGGCTGGTGGTAAAAGGTTTTATTTTAGTAGAAAGATTATACGTTCATTGAAATAAGGTACTTTCGACGCATGTGCAATGTGGTGCTGGAGATGGACGCTCCGTATACCATGGACGGCCAATCTCACAAACGCATCCATCCTGAAAGAGCTCTAAATCCAGGATAGGCCGACCGTTTCTACAAGACGCCTACTCGGCTTTTTTGGCCACATCGCCCACAAGCCTATCGAAAATCTTGAGAGGCTCGTCGCCATATAAAAGGTCGAAGACAGAAAGACCCCAACTCGCTGGAGCGACCAAGTAAAGGACGCCACAGGCTTCTCCTTACCGATGGCGCTCAGAGCAGTGGAATACAGGAGCGAGTGACGATCGTCAAAGGAAGTTGTTTCGGTAGGTGGAGGTCACAACCCTCACACGTGAGGAATACAACTAAGAAGAAGATTTAGAAAATTTACTCTATAACGACATCTAGGATTGGTATTATAACATATTCTCAATATTGTTTGATATATTCTTCGATAATACTTTAAGATTCCTTTTTTTAATCTGAGATTTGGCGCTTTCGACCAATCAATTTTAAAGTAACGTTATACCACCTTTTTTGCCAGTTTAAAATTAAGCCACTTTACGGATATCTATTTTTAATCTAATATAAGCCTATGCTATTCGTAACCGATAAATGATTAATTGGTAAACTTCGTCATTTTACTTTCAATACGTTCAGAATTTACCGTTTTTTAGCAATTGTGTCGTATTTTGTACAGTAGCACGATTGGGTTTTTATGAAAGAATATTTTTGTAGTTACTCTCGAAAAGAATATAATTTTTTTTAGAAAACACTCTAAAAACGTTTACGATAACTTATTTTGTGTGGACCGAGTGCAGGAGATTTTTCATTCCATTTTTAGCAGTCGCTATTTGAAAGTATCTAGCGAAGCAGCACTCTAGGATAATTTATCGTATTTTTTTATCACAGCATCGATTGTGTGTATTTTATTTTTATTTTTAATATTGATTGGCAGCAATTGTAAAGTAGTATTTCGATCGAATAACAGTTGCTTGTATTTTTTATTTACTTATTTTTATCAATTAACATTGTACCTATCCAGTAGTTGTGATATTAATAAATTATTTGGGATAATTTCACCACATTTTTTAAAAAAAAATACGACAGAGTTAGCATTTATATATTGTGAAACATAATTTTAAAAATGTAGATATAATATATACTTGTTTCATACAATACGTAGATTAAAAAAACATACCGAGAAATAAATTTACTTTCAATTATCTTAAAGAAATATAACAGACTTGAAATCTTTCAATCGTTAATAGAAAGGAATAGTTTTGTGCTTCAAAAACGGCTTCACAAACAGTGTGTCTTTTTTTTCAATCGCTAAGCAAAAGCAATCCTGCAGTATAATACAAATGCATTTTACGTAATGTCATCTTTGTATATGATAACAACAGTTAGATGTTGATTAATGATGATTCACTTAAGTATGAAATTTTGTAAAAACACAGCGTGGAAATCGTTTTTTTTTCAGATAACTGCGAAAGACAAAGTTTTTCGTAGGTGGATATTCTAAGCCTAAGGTTTTAAACCTGTTGAGTCACAACTCTTAAGGAACGCCGATATCTTTATGTGTTAATAACATACGTAATTTTTTAAATCCAGTGAATAAGGATAAGTTTAGGTTATAAATCTTAAAGTAGACGTCAAGGCTTTTGTGGGTTACAATAGTTTATTTGGAACAGACAAATAATTTCAAACAAAGCAATCAGTATACTAAATTAAAAATCATGAAAATGTAAGCCTTTTTTCCAAAAAACTTAATGAAATTTAGCACAAATAAAATATTTATCGAACACAAGCAGGGTAATAAAAGAGTACCTAGTTAATAAGCTGATTGGAATTATACTCTTCACTCTAAAAATTCACACACAAATGATATAAACAGAAAAAAAGAGCTTCGAAACATACTTTTATAACTATGTATGTACACCAAATTTTCTTTTTTCTCGGGGAATACGTTCCAAAGACTACCATGCAAAAAAAGATAAGGTGTTCATATAAAAATGGTAGATAGGTTCCGACTAATAATACGCAATAGAAAAACGTTAATTTTCATATTTTAAATAAATAATAATTTGGTTATCAGATGCTGTGATTTCATTTTTTTAAGTTCTTTATATGATTCTTCAAAACGTGTCATAATAATTTTTAAATCACACTGGAATTGCACAGGGTGCACATTATGCAGTAATGTTCTTGGCCTTAAAACTGTGTTAAAGTGAGAATTTGGTGTATATACAAATTATTGTTTTAGTACCTTGTCCAGATATGAATTGGCTGGTATAAAAATTTTGGTTTTCTCCGCTATTATGTTCATCGAGATCCATACGTCAGAAATCTCGAGCGCTTGGAACTTGCATGTGCGTTACGAATTAGAAGCTCACTGTCGTAAAATAAATATCCCAAACTATTGATGTAAATCTTTTCCTGTATTTTTTAGTACTTAGGTACATTATATCGACCCACCAAAAAGCATAGTTTACCCGAGAAACCAATTTGCATATTATTCTGCATCTCCGCTCATAATAAATTGAGGAAGTTAACAGGGGTAGGGTTTAAGGTGTCAGTCTTGGGGGATGGGGTGGAGGACATTGGAAAATAAAGAAGATGGGGCGGGTAGGTATCTTTATAATGAAGTCAGAACGGCGGGATATTTAAATTATTTGCATATTTTTTGCGCATGCAGTCTCTGTCTTTCTAGCACAGTTCTTTATGCAATGCGAAAGATAACTGCACAATGGAAAATAGGATGCCCTTACAGATATGAAAGAGATGCACAGATCCTATAAAGGATTTTCATTGGAGATGCGAATATTAAAAAAATTCATTTGATAATTACTGGCAACATTTTAATGTTAAAACGATATTTGAACCTCACATTAAAATAATACTGCAATCTAACTCAGCATCGCAATAAAATTGAAGTAAAAATAATCTTGAATAAAATATTTTGAAAGAGGGGTGCATACCTTAAAAAAGATGTGGTGAATATATAAAAATGACAGAAAGATTCATTAACTTAAAATAACTTAATTATTAAGTTATCATATACATAAATACCGTAACACGGTTTTCAATTGAAATTTAATGAATGTCATTCATTTAGTATTCAGATTTCTGACAATAACAATATAAAATGATAATTATTAACCAAAAAATCAATATAGAAAAATAGCTTGTCAATTAATGGGTTGTCCAAAGAGGAAATCGGGTCCATTTTATTGTTTAACTTTCTGCTATTTAACAATTTGAAATCATTTTTTTATGAGGAATCATCTTCAATATACATATTATTTTGTATATTTGGTTTTAAATACTTCTTGTACAGATATTTTTTGCTTATTTGAATATCACATACAAAATCTTACGGTATTCAGATTCAGAAACTAACCTTCATTATATATTTAGTATGAATTTGGTCTAAACTCTTATTTAGATCGCTTCTATATAAAATTATATTTTTTTCATTCTTTCTTATTCGTCGCGAATATCGTCTAAAAGGAAGATTCCTAATCGCATAAAAATGTTTTTATTGTTTCCTTTAAATGTGGGTGCAAATTTTCCAAACTGTTTAAGAATCCTGGTGACCCAATTCGGTTGACTGTGCCCGCGGTGAACTCCCCTAAACAAAACGCTGGAAAAGCTGCGATCTGTATGCGCGTACAGTCAAGACATAGGAAAAGATTTGGAAGAGATCGCGCAGCCATTGTCCGTAATCAGTGAGTGAAAGATTAAACGCTGCAACTCGCACGCCTCCGCATTTCGTTTACCCGCTGCACTTTTAATTAATTAAATGCTGAACCTAAATGTAAGAAGAATTAAATTATAAAGGACTATTTGATCCTAGCTTTTGTTTGTAAGCACAATACCGACATTAATATTAATTATCTATAACAATTGTTGGTTCTCTAGCAGAGTTGTCAAAATCGTTCTCTTCGCTGGCAGTTTCCACGGGTTCGAATCCCATTTTTTGAGGGTTTGTGTTCAAATGCATGGGCATCTGTGACGTCTAAATTCCCTCCCGCTGAGTAGAGAGAGCGATTAGCTAACTACTAATCCAGTCCTAGCCCTTTTTTCGTATCGTTACACTCTTCGATAAAGAGAGGTTGTTCAACTGAATAACAAGCAGTTCTCATAGAACAACGTCTGTTGAGATAAGCACCGCTTCGAGCACATATGCTTCACATTTTGAACGGAGAAAAAAATTATCAAGAGATTATTGTGGGATTAATATATTTTTTTTAAGTAATATAATTTTTATTCGGTTTATTAGTTCTTTGTTAATATCTGTTTGATCAGTACACTTTATATTATAGAGTCTTTGTGTATTTTTAAACCACATCTGATCAGAATATAAAACATAGTATGGAAATTTAATTATTGAGTACTTATCTCAAAAAAAAACTGGCTTAGAAAGTCTATTAGTCAGCTAATCGCTTTCTCTTGTGACCGTTTATAAAGCTGAATAAGGGATGGGTGAGAAGTAATAAAACTATCATATATATTCATACTTTTAGATACATATGCATACACCGATTGAAAAATCCCTAGACGTAGATATCCATTCTGGGATTCGAATCCTTTATCGCGTATGACGAAAGTATAAGATCGTTTATCACTCGAATGTATAGTTTTATTCCATTACTGTATTTTAATTGCACTATATTTCATATTACATATTTATTTGCGAAGGAATATTTAAGCACATTAGAGAAGGTAAATTACGCTTTTTTTTGTTGTCGATTAGAATTACTTTTACGCCTGGCTTATTATAAAAAAAACTATGTAATTGATATCTAACGGCGTGAATGTGATGTGGGAAACGAAATTCACGATTCTCCGATGATAAATACCTGTACCTAATCCGCATGGTGCCCGCAATATTAATTTAAGTGATCCGCTATTTATTTACAATATTTAGAAAGGTTATTGATTGATTTCTAGCATCAATTACTTTATTGATGCAAACATTCACTAAACATCGCTACTACTGCTTTACGTTGTGCTATTAGACGATGTTTAATCCAACAATATTCTACAAATTGGGAGCCTGAATAAATTTTAATAGATTAGAGCAAGGTTTCCCAAACTATGTTCCGCCGAACCTGAATAGGTGTTCCGCGAAAATTTAGAAACGTTTTATACACTATAATTAGTGACTGATTCGAAACAAAAATACAATCAGTTTTTAAATGATTCCTGGGCGAGTTTGTCAGAACACTACCCCAATTTTTCAAAACAAGCCATTATTGCTTTACTTCCGTTTTCTACAACCTATTTATGCGAAGGGGGATTTTCTTATTATGCTGAAACGAAGTCAAAGTGCAGGAACAGGTTCGACGCACCAGCAGATATTTGAATGCAACTTACATAAAATAGTTAATAAATAAATATTGTATTTTAATAACATTTTTTTTTATTTTTTACTAGCAGGAATTACCCAAACTAAAAAATAATCTAAGTGTTCCGTTAAAATTTCCGGGTTTGCAAAGTGTTCCATTGCAGAAAAAGTTTGGGAAACTCTGGACTAGACTCTCAAAAAGATGAAACACGTGTCACATATCATATCGTGTATAAAATTTACCGTTTCGTGGACTTTCGTTCTAAACGATTGTGTGATTATGCAAACCATACCCGAATGTAAACTTTCTGCATGAATACTTAAAATATTTTTATTTCTCCCCACCCCTAACCGGTTCAGGAAGTGTGGTGTAGAGCAGTGCTACTCAAATGATGATCCGTGGACTGGTCCGCGCTCAATAAAGTAAATAATATAAATATACATAGTTAAAAGTGAGAGAAATAATTAATACCGATGCGTGTTTCGTGAATATTCCTGAATTTCAATTCTTTGAATTCAATAAAAATATATTACTACCTTATTTTTATTTTATTTATATAATAAAGCCGGTCCTCAGGTAACATTGAAAATATTGACTGGTATGCACACCGAAAACTTTGAGTAGCACTGGCGTAAAGAGCGAGTGCTTAGTTAAATATCAGTCCTATTTTCCTTTCTTAACCCTACACGACGAGAGTTATTAAGTTAGATACTTATAACTCATAACCGATTCCCGTTAAAGACGATTTTGCATGTGCAAGAACACATTTGATCCGAATTCGAAGCGTACTTGTTCATAAACATTTTAATTTATATTTTGTTGAGAGACTATGAAGGCTTAGGTAATTCATCATATCTAAATTGTCTTACAATGCCAATTATCACTATCCGATGACCTCTGTTGTGAATTTGATAATTAATTATATATTTAAAGACACTACCAATTTATTTAATTATCATAAATTATCTATAAACGACAAACTGCCTGGCTGCAATTATAATTATCTAAGCCCAATCTTAATTTATTTGATTAATTAATCATTTATGAATCGATTATAATATGTCCTAATTATAAAGGTTTTTTTTAAATTAAGTCTGCTATATTTGAAACATGAGACTAAGTACTGTCTAATCTGGGTATATATTCTGCAATTCTACAAGGGGTTGGCAAAAATAATTATTCAATTTAGATACTTAGTTAGTGAGATTAATTCAATAACTTAACATTCAATTTCGTCTGTAAGTATTGTCACTTAGGCACATTACAATATGAATGAAAATAAATATCATAACTGTTAAACATAATTTAAAATTTTAGTTGTAAACAAAATATGTGTTTGCAAGAAAAAAACGTCTTTACTTATTCTCTTTCGATGGATTTAGCATCTCTAATGGAAAGACATTAATTAAATATATTTTTAAAATATAATGCTTTTCCACCAAGAATTGACAATTACACCTTAAAAGTGATTAAAATAATAGTTAATAAACTTAATTTTCGTTATAAAAAATAATAAATCGAACATTGACTTTAAAATCGTTTAAGCATTAAACTGCTTGTATGTGTTTAGTATTTGAGTATTACAAATAAAAGTGACTTAAGGAACACATTTGGTTGAAATTAACAGTATTCGTTATCCTCTTGCAATAGATCGATATCTCTTAATCACATTGAAGCCGTCGCCTCCTTTACCAAAATAAAATTATGAAACGTCACCCCCCCCCCCCTCCTACGAAAAAAAAAATTACTAATGTTTTTAAGCATTTTTGTAAAACTGATTTCAATATAGAAGCAATTGGATACACCAACGCAAATAAAATAACGCATTCGTTACACAAGAACTGACAGAGATAGCTGTTTTCATCATTCCAATATGCAATGATGTACTCGCTCACTCGGATTTCAGTTGCCAAAAATATTAAATCCCCTCCAGAATTTTGAATCACCTACAAGGGGACGTTTACGCCAATCTACTTAATGAAGGTGTGACATCATTGGTTATTTATTTTGAAGTTATCACTTAATCATACGGTAATTTTTTTCCGTTGTAAAATCGAGAAGTATTTCTATATTTGTCATATTAAAAGCATGCGAAACCTGAATATCACAGCCAAAATATTCCGTTTACAAAAATATTTTGCCATATATTCAAAAATCTGGACAGCCACGACAGCAAACTCAGCGCATGTAAGTTTTATTTAAATAAACGATGGCAAATATTCCAAATGCTTTACTTTCTGCAATAAAATTGCAATAATTTTACGATATTTCATTCCAAAATGTTCATTTTATTTGTGTAGCATTGTAAATCATTTGATTAATTCATGCAAATATAATATAAAATAAATACTTTAAATACCAAAAAAGCATTATTAAATATTAGGGTTATATTTTTATAGTAAATCTGTAATCATTATTCAAACGTTCTCTCCGCCTTGTTCAATCGAGTCGTAGAAGTTTGTAATGAGAAATAATCTCGCGGTTCAACTCTAATTGGATTCTCAGAGAGTTATTTGTTATCTTAATCTACATTTAGTGATTTTTTAATTAAACTGCGCGTCATAATATCAATCGATTGAAGGTAGCCGAAATTTGAAGTTAATATGATAAATATAAAGATACATCTTATGTCACAAACTATTCTACATATCGATATTGCATACGATAACATACGTTTGACAAACAGCAATATTAAAATTATGAATTAAGATTTAAAAATATTTCAAATGACAGGTAATAAAAGCAGAAGTGGCAGATATTTTGAAATTCTCACGAGGTCTACTTGAGGAGAAAAAACCTCAGAGACATTCATGCCCAAGATTTAAGATATTAGATTTAAAAACCTTAATTTGATATTGACCTTGCCGGGTTTGAATCCAGCCTGATCCAATCGCTAGGATATAGCTCGTATTACTAAACTTGACAGACCTAGTAATAAAAGTTTATGGATTGCGACATATTGCTGTTTATTGTGCGATAGGTATATTGTTTTATGAATCAACAACTACAGTCTAACTACATGACTGTTCTACACAATTTATTGATAACAAAAATAATTGTAAGGAAAAAAAATACAGTTCGAATTCAACGGGGATTTCTCTTTTGTCCCAATTACCCTTTGCATCCCCTTAAAAGAAATAGCCATGTGGCATCTTTTAACGTCGAAGACGATAATATAACGGACTACTTTCTTATGGCTGGCGAAACAGTACACAATTTTCTGTGTATGTGCTTAAAGAGTTCATATGTATATTATTAATATTAATTTATCACGTAGCTCTGTTTCCATTTCCATTATTTTTGTTATGTTAAACCGCTTTTCATAGCCTTTTGAATATTAAACTAGGTAGTTTTAAAAATAGTGTTTTTCTTCAGAGAACGGCGCTCGCCTTTCCCATGATAAATCACCGCGGATTTCTGTCTTAACCCAACTTTGCCTTATATCAATTATTAAAAAAAAGGTTTTTTTGTTAATTAGAACCTTTTATATTAAACGACTCAGATTACAATTTTTTCCGCAAAAAGTAGAGGCAAAAATTGATTTGATTTTATCAGAAATTTGACAACGAAATAAGAAAGCTAACAAATGTATGTTTAGCTTCTTTAAGAACAATCTTGGGACAGACTATAAATACAAGTGTAAGTGATAATCTGTGTTAGTTCCCTGGCTTTACATAGATTCCGCTAAATTTGTTCGTCATCATTTTAATAATTTACTGATGGTATCTTTTCTTTGACATTTCAATAAGTTTCAAGGAAAATTGTATTAAACATAAACATAGTTTAAAAGTTAAAAACATTATTCTGTCGTATATGTTGGTCGTGCTATTGTATATAGCCTAAGCGAAGAAAAGACGACGGGAGAAATAAAGGCTAAATAAATATGGCAATAAAAATTTCCTAAATAATATTATTTAATCAGTGAAGCGATTCCCATTTGATGCGGCCATTTTTGACAATAATATAAATGTGGTATGTATTGCGTTATACTCCACAAAGAGCATCGATACCAGTATGCTTAGTGTCAGCGTTACGCATAGGTGCAGCAGGCGACTACTTGTAACAGTAGATTTATAAGGGCGCCATCGAGGTTCAAATGTGGAGAATACAATCCCGCCTTGAGTGGAATGTCTGACGGCGACCGTATTCCATTGTTCGTAAGAAAGGTATATTTAAATCTATCAACATAACATTGTGTAAGCTCAATGAATTAATTAAGCATTTTTTAATCGAATTATTAAATGACAATGCTGAAATCTTTAAAGGGTTAACCAAACCTAGTTGCAGGTGTAACGCCAGCAATGGGAAGTTTGTTGATGGGGATTTATGGTCTGAACGTTGCAGCGGAGTCTCCACACCACCACCCACACGCGGCCCACGCCACTGACAGTTTGCGATGCACTTAGATGCATTGCTTCAGAGAAAACTGAAAGTTTGAGGATGCGTGATTTATTTGAGAATGCAAATTCCACGTGGCAGTTTCGAACGTGTGCATCTTTTATATTGTTTGAAAAACTCTATGTGACTTTTTGGCGTCGAGTACTCGTATTGCAAGATTTTAATTTGGTTTAAAAATAGTGCCCTGATGTTTTGATTTCTTTAAAGCACAGCTCACTCTTATTTACAGACGAGGACGCATGTGCTAAAAAATGTGTCAAATTTCTGCGAAAATTCTCTAGTGTGAAGTAATGCAGAAAAAAATCTAGTGGTCTTCTGATCTAAATAAAAACTTCGAAAGAATAAGCTTTTGATTGGTTAGTTTAATTATCCGATGTACACTATATTGTAAGATGGCTAACATGATTGGCGATCCTGTAAGCGAGTTCCCAACACTCGTGGAGTTCGATATTTCGATTGCGGTGTCCACAGGTTTGAATTCCCGAACGGACACTGATATAATATGTGTGATGTCTACACCCCCTCCCATTCATTCCTAGGAACGGCGCGTAGGGAGGCCGAATAACTAAAAGCTAGTCATTTCTTAGCCCCATTTTTAAATTGTCACTCTCTCAGAAAAATAGTGGTGGGCCGGGGCAAATGACGACACTCTCGTGAAAAGCGATTGATTTTGAGATATTCCAACAACAGTCTATATGATCTACATTGGGAACGAACGTAGTTAAAGTAAACATGATAGCCAAAAGTGCTTCGAAACTCTTCACAATACTTTAACAACGTTATTTTATTTCAAATATAAAAAAAGGAAAAGAAATATACCTGCATTGGCTAAATACGACATGGTTTAATAAATTGCAATCAAATATTTATATAATAAATTAAATCTTAGAATTACCAAACATTAAAAAGATTATTTTAAAACGTATAACTTGTTCCTTTTCGATTAATTTAGTAAGGTTATTTCACCAAAGCAAAATGCATTTAAAACTGAATTTTCAACAGACGTCATTTTGTACGGTTATAAAATTTGTCTGTTTTTATTTTTCAGCTAAAGGAGTTGGTAAGGGTGCATTTTTCATCGGAAAGCAAACCCCCATCGCGGGACTACTGGCAGTTTATTCGGCCACTAACCGAAATTTTACAACAATAAACCAACGACTGCACGAGCTTTTGAGAGCTTTTTCTATGCATATGCGCAAAAACGAAAATCAAGACTGTTTTACGTTTCACCAATGGCTAGAACACAAAACAACATGCGAACAATATTTGTACAGGCATCAATCAATGCTTTGGAAAATGAAGAATTTTTCCGCTGGCTATATTTATGTGCTTTTAGCGAGTTCTGTGATGAAGATACTAAAGTTTTAACTATGCAAAGAGAATTTCACATTTTATGTGCTTACCTAACACAAAAATTCAATTTTTTATTATTCTGTACTGCTTCCAAAATTTATATCAATTTACATTTGAGTATCCAACTGATGAAGTTGCTCAACTGCCGCTTTCAATACTACCTGGTAGCTAGCAATAGCTCACAGTAAACTTATCACTATCTCATATGAAAAGAGATTCAAAAAGGATTCGAAATAACATTATTTCCCTGTATAAGTATGAAACTATTTACATTGACGCGTGAACCAAATTTAAAAACGTTTTCCAAATTCATATATATCATTAAAATGATAATCAAAGTCACCTTTGAGGTGTTAACTGTCAATTCTTGGTGGTAAGGCATTATATTAAAAAAAAATAGAACACAATTGGTTTGTACTAATTCCACATGTTTATAATGATCAAGACCGGTTTCGCTCATCACGAGAATTATCAACTGATGAATACTCGTGATTATTCTAAACATGTGGAAGTAGTATAAACAAATTGTGTTTTATTTTTAAAAATATAGTAAGTATCGTAAACAATATAATGCCTAAATTAAAGTCGTAAATTTCTCATGCATTTTTTCTTGTCATAACTGCATTGCATTACTATGTACCGCAGCTAGAAATATTACAACGTTTATTCTATAGAAGCAAGATATAAAAAAAATAGAAAAGAGTTCAACCTTAATTCGAAAAGTAAAAAAGAATCACGATAATACTGGCTATGATTTTAATTACATAATGGACTACTATCAAATCGATTATCGCATTTTGAATAGAGCTAATAACGATTGAGAATATTGCTATTAAATTTAAATTACAGCAGTCTTATTGCATGAGTTTACCCCCGTTTGACACGCTGCTTCTCACCCCCAGCAACTCCCATGTGCCAGTGAGGTGGATGAGGGTGGGCCCACAGTATGGGAAGAAGCTTCGGGTAGTTTTTTCTCGCGTGCATACTTTTACCATTTATCTCCTTCATAGTGAAGTCTAGCCTCTGAACAGAACTGCTCGCCATACCTACTAACTCCAACTGAACCACCAAAAAGTGTATAGATAGTTATAAGTTATAAGCATTTGCTTGCCAAAACCGCAAGACTTTGCAATGGGTGCCTGTCTTTCTAGTTTATTTATTATTCACGGAAAACTCTTATGATTTAATATCACTCATTCATCATTAATGGTTAAGTTTACTAGACTAGTCCTATATTAAATATATCATATAAACAAAATCTTAAAGCACCCTATGAATTTATGTGAATATTTTTACAATGATAATTAGTTTTAGCACCCCAATATCATCACCTGAAAGTTATATCGTTGTAACCACTTTTAACTGTACACCTAAACCTCAATTTACTGTGATGATAATATGTTCAACGGTATATCGTATAAATCAAGCATATTATAGGTTCTAAAGATAAAAATCTACACTAAACTCCATTTAAAACACGGAAACGGGTTCCATAAACTTGCGCACAAAATTTAAAAAAAACAATTGTGGTAAAAATATCAAATATTAATACAAGGTACTCTTTCTGTTTTAACCTTCTTAAATATTTTTTATGATTGATGAAATCGAATAATAACAACCTTTTAGCTTAAAAAAGTTTTCACTGTATTTATAATGTCACGTGTCAGAATTTCGATACTTTATTTAAGGAGAATGGTGATGTAATTTTATATATTTTAATGAATATTTTTTCCTGTTTCTAATCTTTGTTTTTTGATCATCATATTAAATACAGCTTGTATGCTTTATACGCCTTTGGAGTCCGGATGTCTCATACGTCTGCCAAAAAGAATACATTTATTAAAAATTCAGAAGCATAAAGACATCAAGTATCAAACAACAAATTTAGAAAACACAGAAGTAAAGAAAAGTTATGAAATTATTTTGATAATATTATAATCATATTATTGTCTAGTTGATTTAAGAGATTATCGGAAGTTTTCGTACATAATTCAATTTATTTAAATATATTTTTTTAACCATATCCGATCGCTACTCTGAGCATATAGCCAACGCACAGTGCCTTCCTCCCAGATCATCCCTGCCCTGCGTCCCGTTGCTCCACCGAATACATCATATCAGCGGTCATGAGAGGCCTTTAAGAATGACGTAATCTATATGGGTGGTAGAAAAGACAGACAGGATTCAGAGGGCATCCTCAGCACATTTCCATTGTCGCTTTTTTATTTTGGAAGTAATAAGGAGACATTACCAATGTCTTGAAAACACAAAAAATAGTACTCGACTGAGCTCGCTCACGTCCATGTGAAATATATTGACACCCGAAGCAATACCATTGAAAGTTGTTAAGACTCTTCCAAGTGGTATCACCATTGGCAGGCCGTTTCTTCACTTAACTCAAAACATAATTACCAACATTAAGTTTGACATTCTCAAAAGGGGGATAATTCTCATTTTGGCCCTGTATAAGCCGAAAGAAATATGTGGCCATTTTATTGAAATGTATGTTGCTCTATTTTTATTTACTGAAGCAGCAATTCAATAAAAATATTCAAATGCTTTCTAAAAATATAGTTACATAATAATATATTTTATCTCTGCGCACAAGATATTTTCTCAATGATGCTGTATACAATATTAATAAGTATTGCGTTCAGCTGACATAACCAGAATGTATGAATTACGTAGAAAATTCATTTGATGTCACACGGGAATATTGTTCGTTAAAGAGAAACCATTAAAATACCAATAAAAAATTAGTACGTACCGTTTTTTAAGACGCCTGCCTATAAAACATATCCTCGCCCTAAAGGCAAAATGGCATTGTGCTAAAACTTGGTTTGAAGAAAAACGCATTTTTAGTGTTTTTAGAGTGAAAAAAAATCGCGTGAATTGGCAAAATCAAATATCATTTATAACGTAAAGATGAATTTTTTTATAATCTTTCAATTACAAATGCACAGGTCAACTTTTTTCTTTTACCGATAATTGTGATTTCATACGTTTTGTTACACAAATGTCCGTTTTCCCTTCATGCAGTAAAAAAATACGAAAAAAACTGTATTGATAACTCCAATCCGCCAAAATGTCGAATGTGCCCTTTTGTTTTTGGAAGGTGAAATAAGGTTTTATAATCAAGGCATGAAGTCGTGTAAATATGTATTTATTTTTGTAGCCATGTTCCCTACCATTGCTGAGCATGTGGATATATCCTTATGTAGCTTATCTCAACAGACTTTTTATTATTATCTCAGAGAACTGCTTGTTACTCATTCACTCAACCTTTTTTTTTCAGAGACAGTAGGGTAGAAGGAAATGGCTAGGACAAGACCAGTTGTTAAGTTATCGCTCTCATTACGACCTGTTTTTATGATACAATGAGTGGTAGAATAAAGACATCACATGCATGCCTTCAAACTCAAACTGTCCGTAGTGGCAATAGAACCCGTGAACACCAAAATCGAAACAAACGGCTTAACCACTCGGCTGCAGGCCCACAAAAAGATTTAGTGAGTTTGTCGATACAATTAATTGATAGTCACTGATATTTAGAAGTACATATATGCTTTGATCATAACTGTACACAGGTAAGTACATTAAGCAAGCAAACAACTACATACCGCTTATTAAAATAGGTGTATAGCATTATATCTAACTGATTAATTTTGGATATAGGTAATAAACTTATCAGATAATGATTACGATTGAAATTCCCACTCGATTTTCAGTAAAACATCGCCGTATTTTCTCAGCTACGAAAGGTTAAAAAAATCATTAAAAAAAAGCCAGCGTGCAATTCTTCCGGCGAATACCGACGACGGAAATCGTTTGCCTTTGCAATTCTTTTCTCTATCATTTTGGTAAACTGTTATAATAAAATTAATACATCACTTATTATGATGATACTTGAAATACTATCTATATTATTAAGTTACTAATTAATTAATTAATTTTTGTGCGGCTCATTCGTACAATTAAATTGTTGGTTATAAGAAAACAACTTATTTTTTATATTGAAATTCCCTTTCTCTAATAATAAAATATTGTAAAAATAATGTTTTACTTGTGGCCTGCTGTTCATTTTGATTTCCTAATATGGCCCTTCGGGCGAAAAGTTTTCTTGGACTTGGACTAGATAAGTTTACATTAAAATGAGGTTAACAAAAACAGCGATGGTAAAGACTCGGTACAAGTACCGCCAAGTTTCTATGCGTAATGCTGAAACATCTGTCGACACTATAAAAAACTTAAATATTGTATTTTTAATACAGTATAAGCTTATACATTGCGATGTTTTGCTATAGCAATAGTGCATTATATTATACACAAAGGTTGAAAAGGATTTTATGGAATAATTTGCATTATTTCAATAGATTTTCTGGTCGCTAGAAAATAGCTAATGAAAAAGGTGTTCTGTTTTGTTATGTTATTGTGGTGCCTAACAATTAAATATCTATTGGCCTGTGGAATAACTAAGTTTTCAATTTTTAATTTAATTTTATATTAAAAGTGAACTTCCACAAAGTTACCGCCAAATCCATAGAAAACCTATCGGCCTATCTTTCAAATGAAGATAATTTCATTGTTACTTTTCATTCTCTGCCATCCACTAACTAACCGATAAATTACTACATAATATTTTATAATAATGGATAATACATGTTTTTATCTACTTTAAAACAAACTGATTTGAAACAAAAACTTTTGAAGTATAACATACTAATTACTTAATGATTCATAATCAAGGACCTATCTAGCAAGATTACTATAGTATAAAGATCGTTGGTGTAGCAGCGTTGGATGATGAGCCATTCACGACGTTGGCATTCAGGGGTTTGCTACAAAAGGAGACAAACTGTTGCACTCTCATGCGGCATCCTTAGCACGTGCCCAAGCCACTTTAAGCGTCTCTTCGCTATTGCTGTGATACATATTGAAATATTTTCATATTATATTCTTTCATATTCACCTCCAAATACTAGTAATTAATTTTGTAATTAGCAGTATTCGGAGGGAATTAGTACAATTATCGTTTGTGTTCCATCCCCTCCCCACGTCCAGTAAGCGGAACAAACAAACTTATCAACATAAATCATATAAATATATTATATTGTATTTGCTTTAAACCGAAATCAAACACCTAATATTTTTTTTGAAATCTCTCTTTATTTTGTATACATAATTTTCATACAAATATTTTATTAATACATGAATTTATATTATATTTAATCAGTTCTTCGTAAACAAATACAGTTGTTGTGTTAAATTCAATATCATATACTAATCAGTTATAATAATAATCAGATATTTTACTAGTCCTCTAAGGTGCACATTTTCCTCCGATCCGATATGCGAATTTTAAAATATCCGGTCTAGTGGGCCATACTTTGGCCTAATGCACCAAGAAATTAATCGTCGCGTCGAGCAAAAAGACGACAGAACGGAACGGGGCAGGCCGTTGTTTTGCTCCGCGCTTTGTATGGACGTATCGGAAGTCGGCGAACGGGGATCGTTTCCTATCTGTCGACGAATTGGCAAGAAATTTTTTGCTTGGACTATTTTAATATTGCGGTAATGAGGAGAGGCACACGTCGTTTTATTTGGCTTGTAAACATCATAAAGAGGTTTTTAACTAAACATGCCGTATACAAAATTCATGAATTATTCCAAAACTCTAATTTAATATTCATAACTTTATGACAGATCTTATTATTTTATATTCATTAGTCCTAAGCCAGAAGCAAGTTAGATATTATGTTGAAATAACATGTACCTTTTTCATTTTTAAAATGGACAACAGCTTTTGCATACTTGATAATAAAATACTAAAGAATTTGTATCAAACTTCTGAATAATTGTTTTAGAGTTGATCAGATCACATACTTTATTTGGATGTATTTCTGCAAATAAGATCGAACCAACAAAATGACCAAAACTAAGTTACATATTATACCACCGCGTAGAGAAAATTGGGTTCTTCCGTAAATATCCCCGTGCATCATAACAGTCATGACACGTCACATTACTCACAAAAACTTTAGCTGCAAACGTACATGCATGTGTATAGTTATGTTTGATGCCACCCCCCGTTTCTATGCCCCGCTCCCATGCCACCAACGTTCTTCAATCATCACGATTTTGGCTCTCCATAAACGTCCAAAATTCGGCAATATCTTCTAATATTACAGTAAATGCGTCCCGACTGCCCAACCTCGTCCTCCACATAAAGGTTCATTAAGTGTCCATTATTATATTGTGCTATTGTAACAATCATACTGCAGTTTCCGCACCGCGCACCTTTTTTTAAAAATTTTCATGCTTACGACTCTATAAATATCACTCATCTGAAGGTTTAAACTGAGTATTCGAGTAAGCATGAATATTGATAAGTAATACTTTTAAACAAGTGTACATTTATGAGAAAATGATGGTCCAAGCACTTATCCAAGCCGTTATTTCTCTTTCTCGCTCAATCACTTGTAAAGTGAAGGGTCCGAGTGGCTACAACCTACTTGCGTATACGCAAGTTAGGTTGTGTGACAGAGATAGAGATAAATTCACCGCACGCCGATGGTAATTATAAATCTTTTGTTTATATTTTTTAATCGGTCGAGTAACGCCCCACGTCTATGGTGTGATGCAGCGATGACCGTTCGGTCATTTCGTGTCTTCCGCACGGGAATATGCACGGAAGAACCGAAAATTGTACCTAATCCATATTCTGCAAAAAAGCGATCCAAAGTGTACGACATTTCTGTATAACGATATTTTGAGAAAATCTGGTGTGCAAAAAATAAATATTACTCAGGCTAGATCCAAAGCAGTATCTATAAATTCCTCTTTTTATCATATCGTTGAGTAATATGTTTAAACAAACCAACAAATGTTTGCATCAGATGGGATACTTTTGAAAAATTAAATATTCACGCATACTTTGAAAAGGAATATTTTCACAAATATTGAATTATCTCAGAATGGTACTATTAGTGAGGGTTGGATCTTGTTTGCAGAAATACGTCCATTTTACAACGATCGTGTATGATCATGTATACGTATTTAAATTAAAATACATATATATTGCATATTTTTTCTTGCTGCAACTAGGATAACTGAAAATCCAGATAAAAGCA
This sequence comes from Himalopsyche phryganea, assembly GCA_022494535.1. NCBI lineage: Eukaryota > Metazoa > Arthropoda > Insecta > Trichoptera > Rhyacophilidae > Himalopsyche > Himalopsyche phryganea. Next base: position 453,900 of record JAGVSL010000127.1, on the reverse strand, counting down.
ATCAATCTTCGGTTTACAATCAGATGTCTTTTCGCTCCAAGTCCATGCTAAGTCAGTAAGTGCATACAACTTACTGACGTTGATATTGGTGATACGTATGCACATACTTGAATGTGTTCAAAAACAAATTCTTAATGGATGAGCTATGCCAGAACAATAAAATTTTAATTAATTAATGTAAATATAATATTGTAAATCGTCACGTGTGAAGATTAATATGTAAATTTATTTAAACATAATTGATTTATAAAGCAAAGTTCAAAAACTTTAAAAAAAGATTTACATAAGCAACCAATAACATATAATGTATAATATTTATTGAAATGAGATGATTTGATGCTCTTTTTCCATTATCAAAAATCCTCACTATGAGAAACTTTTGGGCCGAGCACATATGAACACAAATAATATGTAGTTATGGTAGATAAAAATGCTGTCTAACAAAGAAAATATTTAAATCTGAAAATCGATTATCTGATTCAAATATGTTTTATTTTATAAAACTAAATCTCAATTTGTAGTATTTTTTTTCATAATTTAATAATTTCGCTCAAAACAGAGCATTGTTAACTGATAAAAAGTACATATATAACAGTGCCATCATAAAAATCTTTATTACGTACGACAGATGAAGACGAATTACAAAGTATGACACACCCTGGTTTTTTTGTTAAGTTTAAGTTTTATTAGGGTCCATAACTGAAAACGAACAGCGTTAATGACAATGATTCCTAGAGATCGGCCCACCTCTTGTCGTAAAGAGCACTCGGCCAATCGTCGGTGGACACGTTCACTGGACGAGTCCATTTTTGACGGAAAGGGGTGGCTTCGACGGTGCGGGAGTCCTTTTTGATGTTATGTGTTAGGAGTCGTTTGCCAGCCTTCGAGCCAGGCGAGCCGCAGGCCGTGGCCGGCACCGGTGAGGTTGTGGATTGTTTGTGTTGTTTTGAAATTTGAAATGAGTTTTGAAATGTTTGTCGTGTCACTTGCATTATAACTTAAAGTAAATTCATGTGTTAAGTAAATGTAAATTTAGACTCAATTTTATGTGTTAGTATTATTTTTGTATATTTTAAACCACTGCATCTTCGATTAAAAATAAATAAGGGTTGAACCGGATTTGAAATGTGTTTGTTTGAGATCCCAGACCTTCCAGGACGTCGATAACCGACCATTTACCTCTCTTCGATTCTGGCCTTCTCAAGTAATGAAAGTAGTGGTTTCGATGTATTCTGATGTGGAAATTTATTTTTAATATTCAAATATTTATTGATAACTTCGTTTTTCCACTGGTCACACATAGTTACAAAATCAATTGTATCATCCAAATGAAAGTAACTTATAAATCACAAAAGTGCACACAAGTACAACCTGCAATATAAGTATAGCCGTTCATAAAATCATGTGTGTGTCTTTATCTGATTAGGTTATTATTTTAATAATTAATATTCGAGATATTTTACATGGGTTTTTGTAATGTCTTCTCTCCTCGAGTAATTGATGAATATCTGGCATATTATGAAAGAGCTGCATAGTAAAACGCCAAGGGAGTGTATCAATCTCAATCTGGTCGCTTTCAATGATAGATATTTCTGTGAGTAAAGTTGGAATAACATTTTTAAACTTACTATTTTTTTTAAACATTGAATGAACCACCTTTTAAAAATTAACCTTTATTATGCGATCGTCGCACAAACACATGCACATCAGAATGCACATTTTTTAACGCGAATACAGTTGGGCAAAAAAATGCGCCAGTGTTGGAATAAAAACCTACGTAGTTTCAGGGATATGCCTGTTATAATGGCCGTTCATCATTAGGGAACACATTACAAAATTAATGAATTATTTACACAGGGATAATTAACGCCGTGGCCCCCGAGTCAGAATCTCGGCCATAACGGATTCGTACGGCTTGGGAAGCGTGATTTTCCAGAGGTTTAACGATAAAATTTGTCTTGATTTGAATTAAAAATATATTGAAAAAAACTTTTCATACAGATTTAAATGATTTTTTCCAATAACTTCAGTAATTAAATTTATCAGCTTGCTTAGATTAAATTAAATGCACAAAACTAAATTTGCATTTTGTCTTGTGGCATCTCCCTATGATCACATCATCATTGTATTTAGAGTTACTTCACACATTTTCTTACCGAACTTCACGAGTATCATACGACTTGAGCCAGTTGTACTTTCTAGTTTCAATTCTTTGTTTGAAGAAGCAAGTATTGAACTATGTTATCACATTAAAGAGATTCGTTAATCATAGTTAATTGCAAGCGCCTCCTGAGATACTCCCAGACACCATCAAGGTTAAGATTATGTCGTATAATACAAATTATATATCAAGGCACAGGAGTTCTGAAATGCATGTTTATTGAAAAAAGATAGTATTTTTTACCACAGATTGATGTTGCAAAACTTTAAGCTGCTGACACCGAATAAAATGGCTGACAAAATCATCTTTTATGAAAGAATCAATAAAGTACATGTCGAGAGTGAATATTTTCTACACACTTACACCAAATCAAGAAAAGTCTTGCCGAAAAGGATTAAAATTTGCCACAGTAGCAAATTAAATACTGCATCCCTATCAAGTTGTTGGGTATTGATTTGCCAAAGCTAGCTGGACCTCGTTTGCCCTGAACCGGGCAAGTCTTTAAAACAGCCAGTTTTTTTCAAACGACATTTTTGTAGATTTAGATAGCTTTTATGGAGATTTTCCCCAACACAAATAAATCTTTGAGCGAAAATTTCTGAAAACCACACACAAATCTTTACGATTACTAAATTGCTGCGCTGCATCGTATTTGAAACATAATGTGGAAAATTTCAATGTTGTCTAAGAGCACTCGCTGTCAACCAATCGCCGACATGTAATAAGAGGGCGTGAGTTCTTAACAGAGATGATGGGTTGGTAACAATATTTTTATACAGAGAGTCTAAATATGCATGTTATTTAAAACAGGTCTTTTTTTCAAATTTCAATCTGTGATTAGCGGGAGGTTAAGTTGGTCTACTCCGTTTATGGATATGGTTGAAAATACAGCATTTGGACTATTAACGGAACACTTCAACACAGATTGTTTAACTGCTTTTAACGGGTCTTTCAGCCACTCTTTTTTAGAAGGATATTACTAGCAAATACATAGTAAATAGTTAGTCGCTCTTCTGTTTTTAGGATAGGATGGATGGGAATCCAGAGTGGTAGAATCCATACGACTAGAAGAAGATACATTTAGGATTGAGGGTTTCTTGGGCAGTGTTGCAAAAAACCCAGAAAATTTTGAAGTTACCGGAAAACCCCGTAAAAATACAAAAATTTGGAATTAACTGTTAAATATGATATTTTTCATTGCTTTTTCAACATATTAGGTTGAACATAAAATTGAACGATTGAACGTATAAATATGTGTGTCTCACCAAGATTAACTTCATACATAAAAACAGGAATGTTTCCGTAAATATTTTGTGTTTTCGTCACGTATACATAGATTTTGACATCTGAACCGATATTGAATAAAATTCCATCTATATCAGTGATTCTTACAGACCCCCAGGGGGCCCTGTGACCGCTGAGGGGGTCTGTGGCATATTTAAAAATAATTTGGGGATGCGTGGACAGTGTCGGGGTGTCCGCGAAAGGCTTAATATAAAAAAAATTGTGACACATTTTCATTATTATGAAAGTCGAAATAAATAGCAACACATAAATTGGAAGGGGTTTGTTGGGTGTTGGACCCTTTTGCAAGCAGACCTACAAACTCAGATTAATCCATACTAATACAACAGTAATTTATTGTATTATCTGCAAATGAGGAGAGGGTAGCAATCTTAAACAAGGATACCACAAACTAATCACTTATTTTAATTTGTATAATGCACAATCTCTGACAAAAGAATTTTTCAGTCGTTATGGAGAAACCAGTTTCTTTAATCCCGTCCAGAGGGCACGAGCGGTCAATTGATGAGAATAAAATTGTCATTTTAAATGGTATATTAATATTCACCAAATCTGCATTAAATTCTGCAAGGTGATTCGATGATAATAATACATAAAATATATAAAGTCCGCGGCGCATGGTATATTTATAACCTGATGCATTTAAATACAAGACCAGACAAATATTGGATTACGACAACCGTTATGCATAATATAATTGCTCTGATATTTTCGAAGAATTCGGTAAATTCGTTTTTATTGTAAAATTTAATTTGATAAATTAGTTATTCCACTGGCTGTGTTACTAAATGTGACACGTATTTCGCTTCTTTAAGAAGCATCTTCAGACTAACGATATCGTAAGGTTATTTATTTCTAAAGTAAACAATGCATGCATTCTGACGGTGCTGCTTTACGGTTGCGAATCATGGCACCTCACCAAAGCTCAGGGTAACCGTACACTGTGTTTTGAAAACAGATTCCTGCGGCGGATACTAGGGGTGGATACTACGATGGTTTGGTTTTGTCAGGAACTCGTAGGTAAGAGAGCGGACAAACCAGCCTCTTATTACGTCCAAATAAAAAAAAAGACGATGGACCTGGCTTGGACACGTGCTGCAGATGCCCCAGGGCAGCCTGAATCCTGCCTGTCTCTTCTACCAGCCAGATAGATTAAGTCGCCCTGGAAGGCTTCTGATGACCATCCATAGGATGTATTCGGCGGAGCTACGGGACGCTGGAATGACCTGGGAGGAAGCGAGGAGACTGACGGGGGACAGAGAAGATTGGAGGAACCGCGTGTTGACCATATGCTCCGAATAGGAAGTTATAATTTAATATATTTAATATACAATTTATTTACCTTGCAATTTTCACATCCAAACACAAGTAATTAATTTTGTAATAAGTAGTGTTATGCTAATTACGTTTACTTCCAGTAGAAGAAAATAAACCCACCTAACCCTTTTTTTAAACATAAGAATTAGAATAGTTTTTTTTTATTCCGTGCCCGCTCCAAATGTGGAGCACATGACCTCCTACAAGAGTTACCTAAACAGATGTGTTCTACGAGAACTGCTTGTTACTCAGTTACTCAATCTCTCTTTTTCGAAGAGAGTGGGCTAGATAAGGCTAGGACGGTATCAGTGGTTAGCTGATCGCTAAGATATTTTAAACATCACAAACATCCATGCCTACGAGCAGAAATCCACAAATCAGTAAACGCAGCCAACGACGTTGACTCGATACAAAAGGGAACGGACTGTTGCACTCTCATGCGGCATCCTTAGCACGTGCCCAAACCACTTTAAGCGCCTCTTCGCTATTGCTGTGATTACTAGCGCAGTGATACGAATTATAAGATTTTCATATTATATTGTTTCATATTCACCTCCAAACACTAGTAATTAACTTTGCAATTAGCAGTGTTTCGAGGTAATTAGTACAATTATCGTTTGTGTTCCATCCCCTCCCCACGTCCAGTAAAAGGAAATAGTCCCACCCTTCATTTTTAATACAATAATCAGAAACATTGTTTACCTTATAAATAAATTACATTTCGATATAGTTATTGTGAAGTTGCTTCTTAAAGAAGTGAAACAAGTGTCACATTTAGTAACACAGCCAGTGGAGTAACAAAGTTATCAACTTAAATCATATAAATATATTATATTGTATTTGCTATGAAAAAAAATTAAAAGCATAAATGTGGTTATTCGTCATTATGGCGATGTAATAAAAACCTGGTAACCGGTTTCGCTTGTTGACTACTGATATTATTTACATATAACAATAATAGAATTCTACATTTCTTCGCAGCTGTTCCAAATTACCTGTATAATAGTTTGGAGTAGACATCTTCAAAAATTGTATTTTTTTTTGCTAGAGCGAATGTACATTATTGATCTCATGCCAATTCCTATTCAATTATGAAATATTTATAAAAAAAAATCTATTTAAATAAGTAAAACACTTAAATGGTATTGTCTCATGTTTTATACAAATCGAATCGCACGAGAGAGAACAGGCCAAAAACATTTTTTAAATTTTTGTTTGTAAACATTCAAACTCATAAGAATCATTCCTTTCATTGAGAAATTATTGCCTAAGTTAACTTTGCACATAATATGTGGTTTAGTGTAACATAATGACGATGTGAAGACAGGCGCAGTCACAAGGCAGCACTCGCGATAGGGTCAGGCGTCGACCGCAATCGGGACCCGCGACGGGCGGCTCCCGTCCCAGACGAAGGGTCGCGGCCCAGACTTCAAGGTCGGACCTCAGCGAGCTCGACAATACAACACTGCCTCAAATCTTGAATCCATGCAACTGGCAAACTCCTGGCCCAACGCACACTGTGTTAGCCATGCAGCGTCTGCGCCCAGAAGTGAACTAAGTCATAATATAACCCAATATTTAAATTAAATTAAATGAATTAGTCAATAGGCAATGTCAATTCCTTTTAAAGCAATTCGTGGGAATGGACAGGAGATTAGGCTAAGAGTATTCCAGTTATGTGAAGACGAAAAGTCTTGAAATTAAATTATTCCAATGAATAACGCTGTGGATCGCGTGGAAGCCATGACAGGTTACATTGTACGACAAAATTCCACTAGATACGAGTAATTAGACATTGAAGTTTGTCAAATGTTTGAAATGCTATACCTTTTTCATTGTGTACGTTTGTACAAAACTGTTTTTAACCAAAAGCGTAATTTATAAAAATAAGTGTGTTTTTTCATACGGTAGAGTTTGAAATAAGGAACATTTTGGTATAACTAACTCAATATGTCATTTTTTCGATTTAGTGTTTTCTTCCAGAACAGCGACGATATATTGCCTATTGTATGTATCACCCGACCGATCCTCAGACCGGGGCACAGCGAGAGCGCTTAACTAACCCTTTCCTTCTTCCGTATCCTTCTGTCCCTACTCTTTTTCGAAAATGAGAGGTTAAGAAACTGAGTGGCAAGCAGTTTTCATAGAAAGCAATACATATATTACTACTCATTAGATAAAGAATGACAGCTAAATACTTGCCCTTAATTATCTGTAATACTCAAAATCATAATTCAACCAATGGCCAAAATGTAACAGTTGATCAGTAGTTATTACATTTTATACATCTCAAAAACTGTACGCGTAATATGGTACAAAAGGACTATGACGTATAAATATTTCCACGTAATATCAATATAATCCCACTTTATAAAAGTGTAACTGTTATGGCTCCATAGACAGATGATACGACCCTGTCCACAGGTCCACAAGTGTTCAATACTGAGCCCGAAAACCATGCATTCATCTGATCAATGCTGTCTGTTGAGGGTGTGTGTGTGTGTGGATAATATTTTATTGTGTATGTTTTAATACCAAACCCGAATATCGCAGACTCGCAATACTACGACAAGCATGCATAGGCCAGTCAGTGTACACTAATAAAAATGTCCATAAATTGTATGCTAATGTGTAAATGTGTGGATGAATGTTTGGCATTTTTTTAATTTTTTTAATGCGCAAGTGTTGCATACGGTGGTGCTACGCGCGCAGACAAATTTTACAGTTCGCGTATAAAGAATTAAACGCTTCTCGGAATAATCCACACATGTATATTTTTTTTAGAAAATCTAATAATTTAATAATATATTAAGTACGTACAAAGAATAAACCAAATCATTTTTTGCTCATCTGACGAACCTTATCGACCATTCAATATTTTAATCGTTCATATTGGCGTATTACAGGAGAAAGTGACTAAGTGTAAAATAACTAAATGTTCAAGAGTACCGTTTGATGAATGGTTATCAATCTTTTACATTTCAACACATTTCTTAATTACATTCGTAAGTATTATAGGTATTATAATCGCTGTACGTAAGGACGTCTAAAATGCATTTGGTCACTTTCACTTGTATAATGACGTTATTATGTCCGTGGCCATCAAGAGTAGTTGTAGAAGGTATTAGTTTAAAAAATCCAAAAACTAATAAGTACAAATAATATGTTTACGATTTCGATATTTCCATTCAGGAGAATGTTCATTTAGTTCAGTGATGCAAACCACGGTCCGTGAGCCACATGCGGCCCAAATAATAAGTTGTAAGTAGTAAAATTATGTAACTATTAAATTAAAAATAATAAAATGCACATGTCGTCTAGTATAATTTATTGTTATTTTCTAACACTTTTACCCTCTGAAAAATTATAAAATGGATTAACTGGCACATCTTTCAAATATGTTGTGCACCACTGCCTTAGCCCCTGTTCAAAATGTTAATTCTCTTTTTCACTGTTACATTTTGGTACATATCTACATGTAAAAGATACGCTATTATTATATTTGAAGTTTGAAGATTTAAGTAATTTTATTTTATCATTTCAGAAGCATTTTAATAAACGTGACAAAAAACCGATAGTTAATCCGTTAGATTTTTCTAGCACTTGAATTAATAACAGGCGATGTCCGGAATTAAGACTGTAATTTTATTTATTCTTCATTGTTTCATATATCGTGACGGGAAGGATGTAGCAGAAAATAGACACATACATCGATATTTATCAAGAAAAATAAACATATTTTTTATCGTGAGACAGCTTTTGTGTGACGTACAGATGCAAGTAATTTGTAAATTAATATAATTTAGTTACGATAAGATCGGTGACGTTGTAGTAAAATTTGTACTATCATAAATTGAAATGTTTAAACACTCAAAAGAATGTCAATAGTTCCGAATAATTCGTTAGCTTTACAGTTACCACAAAGCTTATATTTACTCAGCGTATTTACTTACAAAGAAAAAAATGAGTGTACATTAAGAAGGCGTGAACTGCACGCTATAGTACAAAAATCCCAATATAAAAAAGCACAACATCAAATGCACTTGTACTAGTTAACACACACGCACGCAAAATATCTCACACGTACGCAGGTGCATATTCCTACACAGGTACACACTACACTACACTTTCATACGAACGTACTAAACAAAAAAATATTTTGTTAGAAGATTCTCAACAATGAGTGAACGCTACACAGAAAGTAAAAGTTATTTCATAATATACTATAATAAACATTTAAAATTAAAGAAAACATAAAATATAAATATAAACGACGAGTATTATTTGAGAGAAAAAACAAATAATAATAATTAATAGTGAATGTGCACGAAATGTCAGCACTCTGTTTATAAAATTATTTCGTGTGAATAATACTGCCATACTAAGACTCGGATCGCACATAAAGGATTCTTTATTGAAGAAGGCATTTTGTTATAAAATTGAATTTCAATATGAACATTGGCTCTCTCAACGGCAATGTCAAACACAATGAATTTACTTTTTATACATTTCGTCTAGTGAGATGGAATAATTACAAAACATTTCGAAATAATATGTATGTACTTTAAATTATTTTTTATTTATTCTAGCACAGTGAAGGCGTACTATTTATTAATTCAACATAATATAATGTTAGTCATTTGAATATAAAAAAAACACTTAATAAAATATCAATCCGCATGTAAGTACATTCGTAACTATATTTTTTATTGAATTTATTTAAAAATAACGATACACATTAAATGAAAGAAAGTTACACACTAATTTTTGTTTCATTTTATGTTATTTGCGAGATATTTCATTAGACTGATATTTTATTGATTTTAAATAATTAATGCTTTTTTTTTCAGTTTAATCGTAATTTTTTGTTGTAATCTGAGTCGGAGTCGGGTTTTAGCCAATGTCGGAGTTGGAGTCGAAATCGCTCTTTTTTTGGGCGTCTCCACACCCCGCTAAATACTTTGATATTTTTACCATAATATTGCAAAAACGTTTTTCATTTGTTTTTAGTTTTAAACATTTTCCTCTGCCATAATTCATTCTAATAACTGTACGCCGATACACGAAAGTTAGGTTTTCAATGAACGTGGGACAAGTACCCGAAAATTTGTTTTATTTTTTATAATTCACTAGCGAGTACCCGGCATGTGCTGCAATGCCACTCAAAGAAATAAAGTGTCTTTATGTGAATAAAGTGTGTTTTAATTCTGTTTATTGAAGTGCTTTTGGATATACAATATTTTTTGTTTTTCCGCCAGGTGCGTAGACGAATAAATCAAAAGGTTTTCCGAGATATCGCTGTTAATAGGTATTTGATTTTTTTCAAAAACCTTCACGGGTGTACGAACAACAACCCACCAAAATTTCATCGATATCGGATGAATGATTTAGGAACGCATACGAGACAAACATTCTTTATATATATATATATATATAGATAAGACCTACTATAAATTAATTGTACTATGCCTATAACTTTGGCGCAAATGCAAACAATAACTTGACTTTTATCGGAATCGGATGAACGGTATGGCAGTGCATAAGACGCGAATAAACAAAAATTTTTTTTTTTATATATAAGATTACCTTTACACAAATAATAAATACTTCACGCCATTTTAGTGAAGAGGTGCATAATAAAATTATACACCTAAGTAACTAAATAGATAATTTAATTTGTTTAATGGTACAATAATACCTATAACTATTAAAATGTGACACTAAACTCTAATGAAATTTAAAGCTGAGACTATTTCTATTATGTTAATTGCTAAAACGTTCTGCAAAAAAGAAACTCGGTCCTACTTATTTCTTTTGATCATTTTCACTGTATTTCATTGATTACGGGAAAACAAAAATCGTAAATAATGAATTACTTTATTTTTCAGGATTTAACTTAGGTAATGTATGTAATACAACATACAGGTAGTCCTCGTATAAGGACGGTTCGCACTTACGATCAAAGTTCAGGAACGTATCTCGGTCGTTATTCGAGGACAAACTATAACATGTTGTGTCTAGGCTTTAAAGATTTAGTACCAAATATTTTTAAAGAACAATAATTGCTTCTTTGTTCTCAATAGTTGTTTTAAGTTTTTGTCGAAACATATTATGCACAATGCTTTTTACCTGTAGCTTTTATTTGACAACTTTTCAATAAATCTAATACTTTATTACTTACGTCCTCAATTAGTAAAAACAGTGTTAAAAATTTAGCAATACATTATTTTGCATGTTTAAAGTAGTATGATTTATTGCTCGGTTAGCAAAAATTTAAATACTGCATCAAGGTATATATTATATTGGGTTTAGTATGCGTCACTTGTGTTTTGTGACATAATTATATTCTAGATCAGCCCTTCTCAACAGCGGTGCTGTGATTAGATGTTTCGCTTTAAATTCGGTAATACCTGATACATAATAACGGAGGTAAATTATAAACGCATTATATTTAAGTATTTTTATTATTTAATTTAAATTGTTGATATTTTGTACATTTCCGTATATACCGTCACCAACGAACCGGGATTCGTCTTTCGGCATCTTCAGGCATTCGAGTACAAGAATGAACTCGAACTGACTGTTCATTCGTGTACTCGAATGCCTGAAGATGCCAAAAGGCGACACCCGGGTCGTTATTGACGAATACATGAAAATGTACAAAATCTCAACAATTTAAATTTGATATTGAAATTCCATCAAGCACCCTCAATCGATGTCTTAAATTAAATCTTTTTATTCTTAGTAACATTTGAAATAAAGATCAGAACCAATACATTAATTAAGGTATGAGCAAGATGGATACAAGTGCATGCGCCGCATGCTCTTGCATCTCGCTTGCATCTTGACTTTTCATGTGATTGAGAAAGAAAGAGATAAAGCCACCGCACGCGCCTGGTATTGGCCTTGAATGCGGCCTTCTAACATGAGAAGATACCCCACCGTGTCTTGAAAGTATTATTTAAAAACAGCGTAAAAATGTTTCAGCTAACAGTTAAACACCTGTTAGTTTATCGCATCAGCTAAGTTAGCACACACACACATAATAATATATTTTTTTATTTTATTTTGTCTATAACAAGTAAAGCGCATTTCAGTCAAGCGTATCACCGCAAAACAAGTAGGTAAAAAAACACGAAAATAATCAAAGGAAGGAGTGATTCATTCAAGAACTGAACTGAGCGAAGGAAAATGTTCCTTCTCGGCTATCTCACTTTTTGCCACTGCGATGGATTTAAAAAAAAAGATTAGAATGACGCAACTGTGATTCTAAATAGATGAACACGCCGATTTAAAACATTAACACTACACAATGAGGCATATTTTTTTTCATTATTAACACAAAAACACAAAATCCTCACTTCTCAAAAAATTTACAAAGTTTATTGTGTCAGTCAAATTCGAACAAATGTGGCTATTTCAGCTCACTGCGTCTTTCCTTTCCTGGGTTGTAAGTCGAGCAAAATAATATCGTAATCTTATTTATTCATTGTAAAAAGATAAATGCATTACTTGGCATCACAGCTGACGCCAATGCACCATGCATTTGACTAATATAATATTCACGGTACATGAAACAAAATAAATTCACAGAATTGAGACCTGCCTGAAACTTAATATAGTCTACTAAATGTTATTTACGAAAATTCGTTGCCATAATTCCTACCTACTCGAAAGTTGCTCTATGTTTGTTCTAAGAAGTTCCACTTGACATTATAGTGACTTAATACTGATTTTATATTCCTATTTCGAGTAAATTATCGGCTTCTCTGATTGCATGATACTTTGGCATTTTCCTATTCGTAATTAAATTTCCTATATAACTGCATTGTTATTGGCCGCATTTAGTATTTTTTGGAGTAGAAAAAGAGTAGCATGTTGTAAAGCATATTTACAAAAAATAATATTTCTTACATAAGCATTCAAATAAGAAAAAAACAATAAATTAAATTAATTACTTGACATGCTCACCCCTCAAAGCAATGCTCTCTTGATCAGCCGAACGGTCCTTGCAACCGGCACCTTATATGACTGACGTGAAGAACAACTGTCTGGAATTAGCTGGGTAATGTGCTGCCGATATATCCGGAGAGCCTCGACGCTTGCTTCTTCTTCTTCCGATCGGTGGGACTCTGGCACCGTGGGCAACCTCGGTTAAGACGTACTCAGTCGGGAAATCATGAGGCGACGCGTAGCAAGAAAAAAATTGGGTGTGAAATGCGATTTTATCTGTGACCATACAAGTAAGGGGAAGCGCCCATCGCCTGCACCAATAAAAGTATTTGGGAATGGGGAGGATCTTTAATGGATATAGGTACATATAAGAACTATTAAATCTCTTCTAGATATTAACAGACAAAATTTGAATTGTTAAGATTTTGTACATTTCCATGTATTTCGTCACTAACGACCCGGGTTTCGCCTTTCGACATCTTCAGGCATTCGATCACACCAATGAACTAGAACTGACGTACAAAACAATTCAAGTTTGATATTGAAATTCCATCAAGCACCCTCAGTCGATATCTTAAATTAACTTAAATTCATATTCTTCTTGATTATTCATACGTTTTTGACAAACATATAAGTAAAATTTATATATTATTTTAGGATCATTTAACTCTACGACTTCTGTCCTTAAAGACGACAATTTATTTTGGCATTTTCATATGCACACATATATTCTAATTTATATGAGATAGGATAAAATTTCCACCAATACATAATAACACAATAAAAAAATTTAACATTCATAGACAAGAAATTATTATGCGATAGAGAAAAACTGGCTGTTCCGCTATTACTACGACTGACTCTTCAAATGACTAGGTATTAATTTTATTGACAGCTGCTGATGTTGGGAATTCCCCAACATATTTTCACTAGTGTTTTTTTTTTCATTTAAATTGTATATTATTATATATACAAAAAGGTATTCTAGTAAGCCGGGTACTTGATGTAGTGGTCAACGTCATTGGCTTCGGTTACGGATCTCACAGGTTCGAGTACCAGTACGGACAGTTTCATAAATTTTTCAATTGATTTAGGACTAAAAATTCCTTACCATCCATCCTCCGATCCTAAAAACGAGGCGTAATCGAGAGCGACTAGCCAACCACTAACCCTGTCCTAAACCTATTTTTCTACCCCTACTATCTTCCAAAAGAAGAGGTTGAGCAGCTGAGTTACAAGTAGTTTTCGTAGAAAAACCTCTGTTGAGATACTTTCATTAGGAGGTCATATGCTCCACATTATTGGCGGACAATGTATATAGAAAATTCTCTTCTATAGATTAGTGAGTAGTAATGAATTATTGATCATACACATGTCATACAAAATTAGTATGTATTTAAAATATTTTTTTTTAAATAACACTAAATGGTAATATTATTATACATATTTTTATCGTAAGTATTGAATAATTTTAGAGCAATAATAAATACATGTAGCTCATATAAATAATTTATCCTTATTTTGTTTACCAAATTATTATTATGTACATGGTTAAAAAACCTAATGGCAACAAGTTGTCTACAAACAACCGGTTTTTTAAAACAACTTTTATTAAATTTGTATGACGTTATTGCCAAGATAAAGGATGTCAATTATTGTTAAGTGTATTTAAAAAAATCTCGTTTTTGGATTAATACTATTATTATTAGGAAAAAGTGTTTTTCTCTAAGTAAGGAAAAAAATTCTAGATTGATCTTACATTTTTCTCTGTTTATGTGTTCGCTCGAGGTATTTTTTTTCTGTCAATTATATCACCATTCCAAAAACATTCCAGAGTTGTGAGGCAATTAAGAATCTTGGTGTCAAGAATGGGTTATTCAGAATAAACGAGCTTAGGGCATCAATAGAAGGGGGGGCACTAATTTCATGAACGTATACCTACTACGCAGTGCAAAACTGCTACTAAAACATTCTCCATAAAAGGTTACTCCCACAATAAATTAATAAAATACACACATACAATAATAATAATACGAATAATACAGAGAATTGAAATTTAGACAACTTGACATATTATCAAAATTATAAATTTAAACAGGTAAAATGCGTATTATTAGTTTTGAGGATCTGTCTAAAGTAGTGATACACAACCTGCGACCTACAGACTACACAAACTGAGTTTTTAATTTTACTGATTTTCAATATTGGCTAGTGAGAAGTTTTTTCCATCTCCGCTCAATGTGGAGAATATGGTCTCCTAGCGGAGGTATCTTAACAGAATTTTTCTATGAGAACTGCTTGTTAATCAGTTGCTCAACATCTCTTTTTTCGAAGAGAGTAGGGATAGAAGGATAAGGCTAGGACAGGACTAGTGGTTAGCTATTCGCTCTCGCTACGTCCCGTGAGGATGGGATGGGTGGTAGGGAGGACTACGAACAGAAATCCATAAAACCGTTCGCACCGGGAATGGAACCTGAGACATCCTTAACCGTAGCCAGCTACCAACTGCGCCGCGGACGCCGACAAAGTGGCGTGAGAAGTTTATTATTATAATTTATTTCAAAGTTAAATTCAGTAAATATATAATTAAAAAATAGCACCACGAGCTCGTATTGCAAGGACCCACTCGTTTATCAAGTTTAAATTTTGTAGACATTTTGGTATATTCCTGTTTGGTGATATCTAGAATGCGACGGCCCAGTAATGAGTAAATCGCATTACAAAAAAACGCATATAAAAACATTCTTTTTTTTTCAAATTTGAATTATTGAGATTTTGTTCACTCCCATGTATTTTGTCACTAACGACCCGTGTTTCGTTTTCGAGCGCACGAATGGACTCGAACTGACAGACAGTAAACGTGTCTAACGTTTATAAAGAAGATACAAATACGACAAATATTATTTACGAGATTAAAAATTATACGTCTAGGATCCACACTGATACCTGATTTAAAATTTCGAGAATCGCCTTAATCCTTATTTTGTAAACAACGCATTAAGAGAGTGGCGAATTGCAGCTTTCCAACTAATATTGGAATTAGCAGTGATTTTACAATTATAATAGCATTGTGGGTTTCGACGGGATGCAATTCGACGAAAGGATAAATATATACAATCATTCCACATTTAGTGGCATCTGTTAGGTGATTCAACGTATAGGATACAGCAACGGGGAGTTTGGAAGGTTCAGCTGTTCGTTCAGGATTGGCAAGGAATTTAACTGGGCTATATTTCAGAAATTGGAAATCAATAGAGAAAATTTGTTTAAATGATATATTTGAAAAACAAACCTGCTGGATTTTACAAATTTAATATTAATTATAACACGTGAAAATGAAAGGATTGTAAAAATTTTGTATGTTTCTCAAGAAATTATATTTATTCTTCATGAAGAATTTCTGCCTGCGGTGCAATGTTTTACGTCGTATAGGTTACAAAAAATTTGGAGAAATGATGGGGGGGCGGCAAATTCAAGGACCGCACCGGGTGGCACAAACCCTAACTACGCCACTGGGTATACCTATTATGTAAACTAGTTTTCAGAACCCATTTGAAAAAATCAAACGGCCAAATCACAAAAATATTCCGTATGAAAACGTTTCAAAAAGAATGTTTCGTCTGGGTTGCCAGAAACCAGTAGACGCTCCACAGACAAAGAATTCGGTCTCAAGGATACAACACTGGAACACATTTTTGGCGACAAGATGACTCACTTTGCTCTTACTGGTGGGTGAAACAATGCTGAATTCTCAACAGAAGATACCTCGCCTACGAAAAAAAATATGTACAATATGATATGTTCGTTTTATTTCATTTCGTTATGATTGATGTAATCTAAATATTATAATTATATTAGACATTCATGAACGCTTTATTAAATGGTGCAATTATATTATAAATTTAATATTATGTTATCCAAAATAAAATGATTTCATATTTGTCAAATTTTCACCAAAATCATGGCTCTAATTATATGGCCGTATGATTCTGTAAGTAATTTTAAAAAGTCATACGATGATGTCAGCCAAAATTGCCAAACTTCCTAAATATCGCAATTGAGATATCAACATTACTTCTTTACATATTTGTGAATATTATACGCCAACATTTTTTTGCTTCAGAAATATTCGAACACTCTTGTTATAGTTATAATTTATAATATGTATGACATACTGTCATAATATATAATAATACTAATATTTCCATATTTAACTAGTTTTTTTCCTATCTCTACTCTCCTACTGAAACTATATGTGGAGTTGGCTAAGCGGGCTCCTAGTTTCCTGGCTAAGGTTCTTGCTGGTGTGAGTACAAACTAAGTCTTTATTTCCTTTCCCCACATGTAAGCTAGCTAAGTAATATATATCTAAAAGACTGTGTGTGGGAAAAATAATTTAGAAAAACCCCTTACGAGAATGAGTATCTTTGAATCATTAACATTAGAGTTCAATTCTTACCGAGAATTGGTCCCAATGTTGGTGTAAACTTGAAGAGTTTACTATTCTTATATTAGACATCCCCAACCCTTAATTGAATAGACGACCCTGGCTCGTATTGTCAAGCGCATGTTCCCCTTTCCTAGACCTCACGTACCCGAGCAATCTTTAAGATTTATTTCTTAGGGTGATTAAATGAATGGCTTGGCTGTTGGCTTTTTCCTCGTCCACCTCTGCTATAAATGAATTTGCTGTAACAGAAGAGGAGGGAGGCCATAAGGATTGAAACATCGTCTTCACGGGATTCTAGGAAAACCCAAGCTATTTCTTGAATTTAGCAATTTTCGCACCTCAGTGAGACCCCTGCTTTAAACTCTACAGAAAGCTGGCGGTGGAAATATAGTTGATTTTTTTTCTATGTCCGCTCCCAGCGTGGAGCATATGATCTCCTAATGGAGGTATCTCAACAGAATTTTTCTATGATTTTCGATTGAAATATCAATTTATGAAAACTGTCCCCGCCAGGAATTGAAACCGAGACATTCGTAGCCATAGTCCACGACACTACCATCTGCGCCACGGACGCCGACATAATTGATCAATTTCTTTTGTTTATTTATTGTGTGGAACATATGGACTCCTACTGCTTGTTACTCAGTCACTCAACCCTACTTTTAAATAAAGATAAAGTAAGGATAGAAGGATAAGACAACAGCAGGACTTTGGACATCACAGACATCCATATCTTTGAACAGAACTCCATGAAACTGTCAGTATTTGGATTCAAACTCTAGAACACTTTACCTAAGACAACGACGTTTACCACTAGGCTAAACTTCTGGCATATCACAGTGCTTCTCAACCCTTTTACACCTACGGACCACAAACGCGGTTGACTTTGCCATGCGAAACCTTTGATCTATTATAAGAACAAAAATACAATTTGAACACTTGCAGCTAGGCGAGCTTTACATGATGATAATTGCTTGGAATTTTTGTATAGATGTTTTAAAATGGGCGCTAACTATTATATTTGCAAACCACCAGAAAGTTTCGGCGGACCATCGGTTGAGAAACACTGGCGTATGTCACCATTAAATATTTAAAAGTGTTTTAAAGAAGTCACCTATTTTTAAACAAACGAGCAAAATTAAAAAAATTATGTGTGGTGTAATGTTTTCCTATTTAAAAAATACATTCTTGTACATTAACAGTGTCGAATGCTACGGCACTGAGCAACAACACCCACGCAGGTTAATGAAATAAAAACGAAAACAATAACAGAAGTTGGGTCTGCTGTTACGTCTCACCGGCTGGGTCTGAACAAAAACAAAGAAGTTGGACTACTCCAGCATCACGATAGTTTTTTTAAGGGAAATCCTCGCTGCACTTATTTCGATTTAATAACTCGCCACACGAGGCTTCCGGAGTCGTTCTAATGAACGGATTCTATCCATGGGCCCGGCCCGGCCCGGCCCACGTAATAATTTTTACTCTCGATTACAAAAGTTTTTTCATGCATCTATTAACATTCATAATAATATATAGATATGTAAATATTTTACAACTCGAAGCATACATTTTTTTCAAAAAGTATTGTGACTTAAATATTTCAAGGTCACATACAAAAAAATGTTACAAAAACACCTATATTTATATTTTACTAGTTTAAATAGTATCGAGCCTGGATTCGGTCGCGGTATAAATCGATTTTACAATTCATTTATGAATTTCTGTTTGTAATGTCTAGAATTCCCTCCCACCCATCCGATTTTAAAAAGGGGGTGTAGCACGAGTGACTAGCTAACCACGAGTCCCTCACAAGCCTTATCTTTTTATTCTTTCTATCTCCGAAAAATAGATTTTGAGCGACGTAGTAACAACCAGTTCTCATAGAATAATTTATGTTTAGATAACCTCCATAGGGGGTCCACATCGGAAGCAGAAATTATTATAGAAAAAATCAATTAAATATACAAGGTTAGGGTTTCCAGATGATATAAAAAAGGAAAACATGTCCTTCATATATTAAAGAAACGTCAATCCTTTGTCTTCCATTTCAAATTGATGAGTAAACGTACCGTTGAAATTAATAGGTATTTTTGTGTGCTGCAGAGTTCATACAATATGGAAAAATTTTGCACCGACTGGTCTTGCCTGCACAAAATACAATTTTCCATGTTGGTATCACTGAGTTCCATATCTAAAAATCCATTTTATCTGCCTTGTCTCCTTTTCCTATGATTGCAAACGAAACCTTATTTAATATTGTTTTTATCAGGGCTCCGGAGTCGGAGTTGTAAAAAACGAGCGACTCCGACTACGTTTTCTATAAAGTGCATCTTTGCATTTCTGCGTGTATTAATTTACTTGTGTCATTTTTATTTATGCCTATAACATATTCTTACTACGCAATATACACGTGTATATTATATGTGTAATATGAAAAATTCGACTATTTGCCGGATTGGTTGGCTGGTATTTAATTTGAAGACCAATTACACACAAATATTAGAGGTAGGAAGAAAACCTGACAATATTAGACTTTTTTAAATCGTAATCTGAGTCGGAGTTGGTATCAGGATGTTGGTCAATGTCGGAGTTGGGGTCGGAGTCGCGTTTTTTTTTTGACGAATCCACACCCCTGGTATTTCTATATCTGTAATGATTCACTTCAAATAAAAATAAATCCGGGAAAAAATATTGAAGATATACATTATAATAAAGTTAATCGTGTAGGTACCTTTTCGGCAGTGTAATTAAACATTAAAAAAAATATATTATTAATGCCACTTATATATATTAAAAATTTGAACGTATTTCATTGAGATTGAGAAAATAACAGTACATTAAATTTGTAGTTCACATTTATTAATCTATTTATGCACCTTTAGACCAGTATACCATTTTACATCGCGCTTTACCTTCTGACGATTTGTTCAACGGAATATTTCCAGCCAGACAGCGTGCAATGCAATGATGTGACTGCATGCTTACGTCAAGTTATATGCACTTAATACATTATGCGTCATTTCTTCCAAAATAAACCCACAAATGCTTGAGAGTAAGTAACAACTATAATAATATTCATATACGAAATCGCACAGATAAAAGAAGAACTAGATACAACCTATCTCAGAAACATAATAATAAAATGTTTTATTTTTCTTTACCACATCCGACTCTACGCATCATATATTTGAGCAATGAATTTTGTATTTTCAATCTATTTAAAACTCGGCCTTTCATTTTAGTCCAGAATATTACCAGATAAGGGAGACTGACTAAAACAATCGCACGTGTGACTTTAATAGAAGTGTAGATAAGAAAAAGTTAAAAACATCATAAGCAGCCATTTCCTTTGAAAAAGAAAATTCATATTTTTAGCTTTAGTATTACATAACCCCTAAATAGTATTATGATGACACCTAGATAATTTAAATAAATATTTTTTCTAATGATTATAGATCACTCACTTTAGTAAAATGAGCGTTTTCGAATATGTATATAAAATAGCATTTCCACGAAGAATCCAAATATGTACATGTGAAACATAGACATTGCTCTACACTGCAGGGCTTCCCAAACTATGTTCCGTCGTAGCACCAGTGTTCCGGAGAATGTGAATACGTGTTCCGCGAAAGCTTGAAATGGTTCTAAAACCAAGTACTTCTACTGATCCATCTACGGTTGAAGAAGAAAAGTATGTTAAGACTGTGGTTTTTCTGTGGCTAATTTATCAGAATAGTATATCAGTGCGTCAAAACAAGCTAGATATTATTGTTTTACTTCTGTTTACTACGAAATACCTAATATGTTTTTATACAAAGCAGGGAAACGCTCGACTCCATAACAGATGTGCCTGATATCAAGAAGATTTTCAATTCAAGAACCCAAAAAGATTTTAAGAACTTTATTCACATAAATATTTTTATCATGATTTATTATTATGATATTATTCATGAACCAACTGTTTTGTGTACACCTTCATTTTCAACACTCAATTTTATATAAGTAGCCCTGTTATTTTTATCAGTTGATAATGATTGTGATGACCGAAACCGGTTCTGATCATTACACTCATGTGGAAGTAGTACAAATGAATTATGTTTTATTTTTTTTTAAATTACTGATTATGTATTACTACCTACCCCCGTACAAAATATAAATGTACATAGGAAAAAATTGCTAGGAACTCCTCAACGAGTATTGAGGAAAAAATAAAATATGTAACGTGATACTATTGTCAAGAATAGTTTTTTGAAACTTGAAAAATCTGAAATTTGAGTTATGATTCTATTTTATCGGTGGTGCGAAATATGAAATTGCTTATCCAGTCGTGTATTTGAACCGTACATCGGAGAGCGGAAACCTAGAACGTTGCCATTCGTTAATCCAATCAAATATTAAGAATAAACGCACTAGGAATGACCTTGGTTTTAAATGAAAAGTAATAAAATATGCTTCAATGATTCGCTTCACATTCTATGTCACATTCATACAATACATACATAAGTAATATATACTAGCAATAATACTAACAAAATACCATACAGAGATAATATAATTCGATGGTGTTTTGGCCAATTGATGTAACTCTCAAAAGATACGAAAATGTGTTAATAATTGTATTTCATTTTAAAAACGACAGAGCAGGTATCGGCCAAATGGTGTAAATTAGAAAAATTAATTAACCACTTTTTGGAAGAGAAACATGATTTTAATTGGTTTTAGCTTTAAAAATTCTGATCTGACCACTTGATGTTATTTCGATAGTTTGCTTTTTGGATTAAATTGTATTAACTTAGTACATTGAAACTTTGATTTTAATAATTTCCACGCAGTCACGGATTCTTTTAATAAATTGAGTTAAGTTGTAGTAGGTTATGTTATGTTAGGGTTGGTCTGGTTTGGTTTGTGTAATGTATTCTAATGCGTGGAACATAGACAATATTGGCGGCCAAAATATAGGGTAGAAGAATAAGCGACATTCCATTACAGCTTCGTGCAACTATCGATTTCTAAGTGTGAGTATTTATATTGAGTGAAAACTATTTTATTTATGTGAAAATATTGAGTGTAATACATTTCTTCAATGTTAAAATATATTACATTATGTCGAATCACTTTATTTTTAGTGAATGAATTTGTTTTTTGTGGAAATATTTGATATAAGTGAAAATTATTTTTATGAAAGTGAATATATTATAATCAAAACAAAAGTGCATTTAATTAAATTTTACACATTTGGAAGCGTAAATAAATTAACACAGTATTAATACCAAAAACTTATGTAAATAATTACCCCTTGTATGGAGTGCTCATATAGAAACATTTTACTCTGTGTATAATAGCACCGTTGACGCATAAATTTAGATAGAATCAAATGAAACTAGCTTGAAAGACGGGCGACTAAATGTATGCTAACCCTGATGGCATATTCCCAGAGGCTCTACCGAACCGACCTACCCACCTGTAGCTGGTCTTCGGACCTTACCTACTCTACCCGCCAAACCACTTTTGCTTTCGAGCCGAAATAATAATATGGAGACGATCTATCACCCCCGTCTCCCTCAGCTCCTCTGGCCTCCGCAACTTCTCCGCTGGCTGAGATTCAATTCGTCCACTTCTCTAATGGCAACTTTCGGTTTCGAAGGATGCAGCCGAATAAACGGACAACGGGTCTCCCGTTTTCAAAACGGGAGACGTTAAACTGTTTCTTTATATATAAATAAACAAATAGTTCACTTCCGAATGTTAATTATAGCTTAAATGATTCGCAAAACCGGTCAGAAAAACGACCACTACCCAATCCATGGCATCAAATTTAACCTTGAACCGTACTATTTTTGAAAACCACAAATCTAAAACTATAATAATGTTCTGACGAAATAGCTTTCAACTATATTTTATAAATATTTCATTTATTTGTTGGCGCAGTTGGCAACGTCGTTCGCTACGGTTACGGACGTTCCGGGCTCGATTTCCGGTGCGAACAGTTTCGTAAATTGATCTTACAATCGATTTATGGATTTCTGTTCGTTGTCTGAGTGTTTGTGATGTCTAAAACTCCCTCCTGCCCATCCGATCCTCAAAAGCGGGGCCTAGGGAGAGCGATTATCTAACCACTAGTCCTGTCCTAGCCTAGCCCTATCCTTCTATCCCTACCAGGGTTGTCAGGTTTCCAAAATCACAGATCAGAACATTCATTATTTCGAACGACCAACAAAAAAGGTCGACAGGTTCAAATATTATGAAAGGTGTACGCCTGTCTACAAAAAACAAACGAGCCTATTTTTCTATATACGTACATTTTTTTACACATGCAATTTTTGTCAATGCCATGCAAGTCGCGATTTTCATAGGCAGTTGGTCTGTTGAACTCGGGAAAATCTCGCTCAGATAGGGAAGCCTAGCAATCGTGATCCCTGCTCTCTTCGAAAAAAGAGAGGTTGAGCAACTGAGAAACAAACAGTTCTCATAGAAAAATTATTTTGAGATACTTCCATTAGGAGGACATATGCTCCGCGTTGGGAGCGGACATGGAAAAAAAATATTTTAAAAATCACGTGGAATAAAATACTTTGCTGTTTTTTAGGTTATAGTGGTGTAAGTAATAAAGATTTCTGTTATGTTAATTCCAATCCAACCGATCTATTAAAACTAATATTGTCCAAAATGTCAATAGAAAATTCAAACCAGAATAACAAATAAATTTTGTGATAGGTACGTTGTCGTAAAAAAATTCAATTGTCGTAAATAATGGTGAAATTTGATCAACTTAATAATGATATTCTGAAATATATGCACGTATCATTTATACAAAATATAAATAAATTAAATCATTTTTCTGAGACGACATCACATCCCAAAAATATCCTGTTTTCTATAACACGTCATAGCATACCGTTTATTCGTGGTACTCACACATGCTTCAAATGTCTTCTTCAGCTCGGTGCCATTTTCCATATTCTCCACAAATTATTGACGTGCGTACTGCCAGGTACCCGTAATAACGAAAGAGTTCATCCAAATTTCTCGTTTATTATCGAACGTTACTGATCCGCGAGGCTAGTTATGCATATTGAAATATTTATTTAATAATAGTCATGACGCACAAGCAATCGATTAATTTTTGAATATGTCGTCTGCATAACATGGATGACGCTTTTAAAGATTACTCTGCCTTGTTTCCTACGCATATACCCAAGCCTATTCAAATCCAGATATTTATCCAATATCACTAAATATCGTACAGTGGTCGGCAACCCAAGCATGCTTACAATAAACATTTTTTTTTGTATTCTGCAACTGCGTGATATCTATAAAATAATAGGTTATAAATAATTGTACTATTGATTAGATAGTATTAACTTAGTACACTCAAACTTTGATTTCAATAGAAAATATTTTTTCGTAAGTCTATCATATGTCATCAATGTTAAAATATATTTTATTATGTGGGATCACTTTATTTTTAGTGAAATAATTTGCTTTTTTCTGGAATGTATTTTTTATAAGTGAAAACTATTTTTCTGAAAGTGAATATGATCTAAACAAAAATGCATTCAATTGTAAGCCTAAAATAATATAAAAATACTACAACATTGCGACAGACATCTAGTTAATAGCTAAATATAGATGTAGTTGAACAGCGATATTGCTAATCTATTTCTTAACCATGAGTTTGTTGGTCACTCATGATTAAAGGCATTGTATGGGTGATATCCCACTCGGTTTGAATGTATTTCGATTAAATAAGTTTTTTGATTCAACATTAAGCATTTCTTTTAATATAATTTAAGAATTTAAGACATCAACTGAGGGTGTTTGATGGAATTTCAATATCAAATTTGAATTGTTGAGATTTTGTACATTTCCATGTTTTTCCATGTATGTCAGTTCGAGTTCATTCGTGAGCTCGAATGCCTGCAAATTCCGAAAGGCGAAACCCGGGTCGTTATTGACGAAATACATGGAAATGTAGAAAATCTCAGCAATTCAAATCAAACATACTTTTAATATATTCCATTCTGAAAAGCCAAAGCCATTCAGTGTGCCCAACCATTTCGCCTTTCATCATCTTCGGGTTTTCAAGAGCATAGATAAAATATAACATTATCCAATAAATCAAGTGTGAAATTGAAGTTCTTCAAGCAACTTCGTTCTAAAGTATTTTAATTGATTTTTAATTAATAGCAGGACGACATAATAAACTAATACCGCAAGGGTATCTAATTATTTGGTCAGTAACTAACTCAGTTAACAAAAGACCAAAATCTTTTTATAAAGCGGTCATTAAAATATCTTCGAATGCAAAAAATAATTATTTTTTGTCAGTATCTTGCATCAGTTAGGTGAGGGGCAGTGAACCTTGTTTCGGTAAGACGCCTTTGCTTACTTTTAATCTAACAAATAATAAGGCAGTATCCAAGAAACTTCAAAATGTAAATACACAATATTTTGTGAATTGATGAAAACAATAAAAAGAAAATTTTTGATTGAACCAAACGTTTGAATAAATTACTGACTTTAGTATCTGACCACATAAATACTGACCACTTATTTAATTTACTGATGAAACATTTAATTAGATACTGACTGAAAAAATACATTGTTAATATCAAATTGGAAAAAAAAGTGTCGTCTGCACCCCACTCCCCTGTAATGACATGATTTTGCTGCCACAAAATATAACCAGGATTTTAACGAAGCGTAAGTCTTACATTGATTAGTTAGTTAGTGTCGGCTCCGTAGTGCAGTGGTTAACGTCGTTGCCTACGGCTACGGATGTCTCGAGTTCAAGTCAGGGTGTGAACTGTTTCATAAATGGATTTATCAATCGATTTATGGATTTCTGTTCGTAGGCATGAACGTTTGTGATGTCTAAAATTACCTCCCACCCATCCGATCCTATAAATGGGGCATAGCGAGATCAATTAGCTAACCACTAGTCCTATCCAAGCAATATTCTTCTATCCCTACTGTCTTCAAAAAAGAGAGGTTGGACAACTGAGTAACAAACAGTTCTATTAGAAAATTTCTCTTGAGATACCTCAATTAGGAGGCCATTTGCTCCACACTGGGAGCGGACATGGTAAAAAAAACGTTAGTCACTAGTAAGTATACCGTTTGTTTTACGAATCCATTAATAGCTTTCTGACACTGTTTTTCCATCCACTTGTGTTTTAATAAATACCTATAATGTAATATAAAATTTGTCCAATTAAGGTTCATCTATAAAATTATGTTTTATTTTTAATGTCTCGCGTTACGCTTACGTTCTATAAATAAAGTGTAATTAATTATTCTTAAGATTAAGAAAATTCGGAGAAATATTAATATACTTGCGCTGTAATGTTGGAAATCAATTTATCACGTGATTTTTATCATAAATTGTGTGTGTGTATTTTTATCATAAATTTATTAGGCATACAATTAAATGCACTTTTGTTTAGATCATATTCATTTTCATAAAAATGGTTTTCACTTATAACAAATACATTCCACAGAAAACAAATTCTTTCACTAAAAATAAAGTGATCCCACATAATAAAATTTATTTTAACACTGAAGAAATATATTAATTACACTTACGAAAAAATATTTTCACGAAGATAAAATAATTTTCACTTAATATAAATACTCGTTCTTTGAAATCGATAGTTACAAGAAGCTGCATTAGAATACATTACACAAACCAAGTCAGACCAACTCTGGAAACACGTGTAAAATTTGATATATTTATAAATAAGGTATCCATATAGTTTAGTTTTAGATATTTTGTTGACCAGAAAAATATATGTAATTACGTCCAATATTAATAACAAAATACCTTATTTATATTATAATATGAAAGTATTTATTTGGTCAGTATCTAATCCCAATTTTTATCAGTAAATTAAATGTATTGTTAGTTACATATCAATGACCTTTAAGGTGTTGACTGTCAATTCTTGGTGGAGAGGCATTGTGTTTTAAAAATAAAACATAATGTGTTTGTACTACTTCCACATGTTTTTAATGATCAGGATCGGTTTTGCTCATCACGAGCATTATCAACTGATATATCTGATATCTATGAATGACCATTAAGTATGAAAAATGGCCAATACCTATGGTGAGTCACTAAATTAAACGGTCAGTATTTTATTAAAAACGATTTTAACCTAACCAAGATACTGAAATAATTAATTATTTACTGATCGGTTTTATAGTTACTGACCAATTATTCTTAGTAACTGACTGAATAGTTAGTTACTTTTATAAATGTTAAAGCGAGAACTGGTTGTTAGTCAGTTGCTCCACCTCTCTTCTTCGGAGTGGGTAAGGATACAAAAATGGGACTAAAAAAGTAGTTAAGTCAATCAAACTCCCTATACCCAACTTCACAGACACCCATAGGTTTGAATACAAATTCATAAATCGATTGGAAAATCGTCGTATGGAATATATAAAGTTTGTTCTAGGATCCCATGCCGTAGATTACGCAACCGTACAGTATTTCCACAAAAGCGTCGACCATTTTGCTACAGAGATGCCAAAAGATTGAAAGTTATTTCGGCATCTGGCCATCTTCTTTTCTGACGACGAACTATCTATCATTTATATTACTTAATTCAGGAGGAAATAAGTACTTCGCTATTTTTTAACATACTATTATTTGAATTTATTATCACTTTTTAAGGTTGTTAACTGCCAATTTTTGATGGAGAGGCATTATATTTTTAAAAATAAAACGCAATTTGTTTATATCAACTCCACATGTTTATAATGATCAAGAGCGGTTTTGCTCATCGCGCTCATTATCAACTGACAAAAATACGATCAAAATAGGGCTATTTATATAAAATTTGTAAAAAAATAATTTCTTATTGTCAATCTCCAATATTAGATTTGATTACTTCAATCCTTGTCCATAAATAAAGCGTACATGCCACATCAGTCTAAAATTTGGACAACCCTGCTTCTTCCTTAGGATATCTTATATTATTATGTTTGAAAACTGCGATATAAATCATTTTATTAGGCGGGAACGACCAGTCTAGCGAGAGGCGACCTTGATGCAACGTTTGTTGCATTAAAAAATCAGAGTGATGCAGCTGCATTATAGCCACTATAATATAAATTGAATGCACCTACGGCTGAGAAACGTCTAGAATCTTAATAATATATTCGATATCCTTTAGCGCCGTCATTTAAATAAACTTGCTGTTTTAAAATATCGTGATATTTCTACACCATAGGATAAAACAAAAAATGTACACATCGCACATATTCCACCATTGATTAACAATAAGCAGTCTTTCAATAAATAGTTATATATATAGAGAATGTTGATATTTTAAAAGAAATTCAAAATATGAAAAAGCTTCGTGTTTACTGAAGTCAAGAAATATGCAAGGTAATATTTCACCACAGTTTAAATCGGCGGTCACCAAACTACGACCGGCCAAATATTTTCATCCGCTTGTAGGGGCAAAAATTTCTAATTTTTGCATATAAATTATTCATATAGGAAATATCAATTTTATAAGAATTCATGATTTGGTTGTGAACTATTTATTTCAATTAATCAATTGG
The DNA here is from genome assembly GCA_022494535.1 of Himalopsyche phryganea. Lineage (NCBI taxonomy): Eukaryota > Metazoa > Arthropoda > Insecta > Trichoptera > Rhyacophilidae > Himalopsyche > Himalopsyche phryganea. The sequence goes on along the minus strand of JAGVSL010000127.1, from coordinate 425,143 downwards.
GATAAGGTAGTCAGGTAGTGGGCCCAAAGGAGAAGTGTTTAGGAATAAAATGTATTGTTGGAAGCGACCAGATGTACGTTTACTCGAAAATTTATTGAAATTCTAAGAATGTAGTGCAGGCAAATATAACAATATAAATGTCTAAATAATGTCCCCAATAAAGTTTTCGGAGTACTCATCGATTGATTTTTTTGATTACTTGAAGTAAATTAGTAGCTATTTCTCTATTTGAGCTTTGTTATGGTAGTTACTTCAATAATTTTTATAAATTAGAATAAATAAATTGATATTCCAAATGGATTCCAATGTGATTTCATTTTGTCGTCCGGCCCCCCAAATTTTTAACAAATTCAATCCGACGCTTTTTTCAAAAAGTTTGGTGACCACTGGTTTAAATTATAACATTGTTGTCAATTACTGGGATACTTTTCAATCATGAATCGTATAAGAAACATATTATGATTTTTGCTACGGTGTGTGGTATATGGATTCGTATGTATCGTACCAGAGAGGCACTAAGCGGCCTCAGGGGCGCCCTAAATCCCGCTGGATTGACGAACATGTCAGGTTCGGTGGCAGTACGTGACCGGGTAAAGCTACGAACCAATAAGAATGGAGGGTGCTGAGGGAGGCCTTCATCTAGCAGTGGATCGACCCCGGCTGAAAATGATGATAATATGTCGTATATTATTCAACAATTTAATAAATGTATTTTTATAAAGTCATTAAAAAATTCAAATTGCAACATCGTTCGTTGAATTCATTTCCTGCAACATATGCATCTATAGGTAATCATGACACGTAAAATACCAGGGATCGAAATGGATTTTTTTATTAACAAGTGGACAATTTTTCCACAAATTCCTTCATAAATATACGTATTAATGATAAAAATTTAATTAACAATTTAACGATAATAATTGAACTATCATTGTATAGTGTATCCAGGGCCGGCCAACTAAGCGATCGAGATCGCGAAGCCATTTATAGTAGGTAAATCGCGGCCGTATTCACAATCATTTTAAAATTATGGTTAGTTGTCATTTTCTTTTTTTTATCATCAGTTGATAATGCTCGTGATGAGCGAAACCGGTCCTGGTCATTATAAATATGTGGAAGTAGTACAAATGAATTGTGTTTTATTTTTTAAAATATAATGTCTTTCCACCAAGAATTGTCAGTTAACACCTTGAAAGTGCTTAGTTGTCATATTTAAAAAATGCTTTTGAAGACATAAATAACATGATTTTTTCATGCGGCACATGTTTGGTTTTTACAATTTTATACAGTTCTATTATAATATGTCATATTTGGACAAACCTGTATGCCCCAAAATGAATAACCATGCTGAATGTAGGTCTTAGTTACAGACAGATGAAGAACGAACGGTCACAACAACATAATAGATTTAATTATATTCCATTATCATACAATTTATAAGAGAACTTATGACATTTCATGTTCAGATGAAAATACAGCCGCAAGATAAAGTATTCTCTAATACAGGGTTTCCCAAACTTTCTTCTGCAGAACGTTGTTGTTCAACGGAACGTGACTAAATGTTCCGCGAAAACTTGGAAAGACTTTATACGCTGCTAAGGATGCAAAAAATTCAAACATGTTGATATTAACTAACCAACAAAATAAACAAGATGTTCCATTGAAATTTCAGTATTTTCTAAGTGTTCAATCGCTGAAAATGTTTGGCAATCCCTGGTTCAATAAAAACTTTTGAATTTTTGATATTGCATATTTTAATCGTATTAATTAAAAGTAATCATTTTATAAAACAATACAGTTGCCCATCTTTACATTCCGACCCCTGTCCAAAATTCAAATAAGAACCATACCGAATATCATTTACAGTTTTGATTATATAATAATGAATTATGATATTCTAGCAAAAAATATTATATTAAGTACATTTATCACGTTTCATATCTCATAATAATTTTCAGTTCAGTGAATCAGCACACACTGTTTTTTTGCCAATTTTAATGTATTTAGACTTTTTGTGAGTAAATTATTGTAATAATAGTTATTCGCTTTATAAGTAAGTATATCAGTGCTAATAAACGTTTACTACTTTACATGTAAATCATTACTTATGAGGAACAATATTGTTCACAAGAGCAAAATGATGTGCTGATTATGGAAAGGCGATGTAAACTCAAAAACACCCAAGCAAACAACAACATAAAAGCTAACCTATATCTTCATATTAATTTACAATCCTGAGTCGAATCTAGCAACAAAAAACCGAACGCACGAGTAAATGAGGCACACTGTTTCAGCAAAATCATATCATTCGTAGGTCGCAGGCTTCTTATCACTTATAATATACACAATAAAATTAAAGTCAATCAATAAATTGTGTTGATTATGTGTGTTTCTAGTTTTTGACGCGGCTAATGCACAATCGCTCATTATCATTTCGCGTTTAAATGTAATGATCTTTTCAGAACAGTCAACAAAACGATACTTACTGAGCGAAACCTGTCATATTTTCAAATAAAAATTTTTTAATACATACGACACACAGTTTTTTTGTTTAATTTATATCTTATAATGTTTTGCCAATTATGATTTGTAATCAGTAAGGAATATAACATTTCATACCCATGTTAATTCTAGCCCGATACGTACTAAGATGAATATAGCCGTGATCTGATCCTCACAGGTAAGATTTAACCTTGGCACCCTCTAGTGGCTTTCTGTTGTGCTCGAGTCACGTGACCTTGAATTAGAATCTGATTTATTAAGTCGTCCACATTAAGCTAACTATATTATTTTCAACAATAATCATCATTGGATAGTAAGTAGCTAACTGAAAAAGATTTTTTTTTAAATTAAATTTCAATAGGTCTATATTGAAATAAACCCTTGACTAGATAATGACTCAAAAAAATGAACAGCAATCTTGTCTTGTAATTAGAGACACCTATTTTGAGTATTTATTTTTATCAATTTTAGCGTTTAATATGTTTAGGTTTAGCATCTATTTTTTTAAGACATAAATTTCAAAAAATTATCAATTTCAATACATTTTAACACATCTATTGTTATAAATATACAAAGAGAAGCACATGATTTTCTCAAATTAAGAAATTAAAATAATGTTTTCAAATAAAGAATCTTTCAGATTAGTGTGACAATCGTTACAATTAAATTATATTTGCTGAATTTTTTGACATTAACACTATTTATTGGACACCAAATTGTTTGATAGCAACATAAACAAACTCGCATCCGGTTTTAATCCACTTTTTCAATTTGGTTAAAACTTTAATAAAGTAGCCCTTCTATGCATTGAACTTTTGAATGACATAAATTATGGCATATTCTTTAATAACCAAACAGTTTCTTTCAGACAAATGTTACATTTTGAACCAGCTACCGTAGGATTGAAAAGATCGCTAAATTTCTCATAATATACATTTGTTTCATTCAACATTAATTAAAATATAGTCATGTTATATATATGTTAAAATTTCTGATTTTACATTCATTTACGATTATAACATCTATTCGCATATTTTACTATTTTCGCATAAATTAGCATCTATTGTGAATTTTAGCATCTATCGCAAAATACTTCGTTCGTCTCTAATTAAATGTAATATTATGCTGATATATTGAATAATAAAGATTTTTTATAATGTTTTGTAATCGCTGCATAGCTATATGTCCTTTACAACCAAACGTTGGGTGGGGAAACTTTTAATGTCGGAAGGCCGCATTCATTTATCTGTAACCTCATATAACGCATCTGAGGAAAATCAAGGAGACATACTTAAAAATGTGCTTACATAAATTATTTTAGAAATTAAGGAAAACTCTGTTTAGTGATAAAAAGATTCGTAGTTCAATTACTAGCAAGGTCAAAAACAAATGTTTAATTGTTCAACATTTGTTTTAACATTCAACATCTTGGGCGGGTGTTTGTGATGTTTTTTTTCCTCGAGTTGATCTCGGTTTTTGTCTTAAGTAATTCAAAAATATATGGCGCGTTGGAAATTTGTTATAACTCCAAATTTATTTTTGAATCTTAAAATAATATATTTTTAAGTAAAAGGTTTCCCATATGATGTCTGTTTGCATCATAGTATTTTTTTTATCGACGTAGCATCATATTTGTTGACATCAACAATAATATGTTCTAGATTACATTTAAAAAAAAAAATCTTTTCGACAACAAAATCTGAACTTTTTTTCCAAATTTAATTCGCATGTCCTTGGAAAACTCTTTCTGCTGCTTAAAATGTTTGTATAATGAAAAACTATTGAAGAAACTAACGTAGATGGAAGAAAAGAAAAGTTTTCCATTAGCTCCGCAACAGTTTTCAATTACAATTTTGCCCTAAAATAACATTTCTCATTGGATTCTCATAAGAAAGTAATGAGATTATATTAATAGGGTGAGATTAATGACAAAAGAAGACATTCCATTACTATGGAGACCAAAGTTAAAATTATAAAACAATACGAAGAGGTGAAAAGATGACAGACATCCCACGCGCTCATAAAAGGTGACATTCTACGTTTCGAGTAATAATTATTCTCGACAAAGTTCGAATTATGGATTATGTAAAAAAATCAGTATCAATGCATACTATCACTTAAGAAGAAAAGAAAAGCGCTACAAGGCAAACAACAGTGCACCAGTTCTTTAATAAGTAGTTTTTACTTTAATGTAACTAGTTCGGTATATACGCAGAAATGATTATGTACATATCCGAATAAATAGTAATTTCTTAAAATAACAATGTTTTATTAAATATATGAGTGTATTTTAACCTATCCTTTTAAACTAATACATACCTATTGTCTATTGAAATGCTCCGCAACCGTATGCCGCGGCACACTGGTGCGCCACGAGATGATCCCAGGTGTGCTGTGGCACAGTACGTCCAAAACGAGTATTTTTACATTAGACAAAAATTTAAGCAATTCGGTGGCAAAGATCTCCGCATAAATTATTCTCGTTGAAACAAATATTGTGTTATTTTGATATTTCATTGTAATGCAAACAGCAAGGATAGTGCAATAAAAACAAATAAATTGTAAATTTTGTTAAATTTTACCATGTGGTGTGCCGTGAATTATATTAACGAGTGCTTATGTGCTTTGTGCCGTGTGTGCGGTTGCGGAGCACTGGTCTATTGTATCAAAAATTTCTCGAATTTAGTGTTTGTTCGATTTACACGAAACCTTCGGATAAAATTAATCACGTAATTCGGGCACTTACTGTATTATTATCTGCTCAAGGAGGGAATACGTTACAAACATCAACATTTCGATACTTCAGTTCCAAATTGTAACAACTTAAAAAGGATATCTCTGAGAAAATTAGGAAACAAGATTTTGGGCAGGTTTAATCTTCTAGGATTATCTAATAAAATATTTATATTTATAATAATATTAATGAAACATAATTTTATTTGTTTCTAATTTCAATAATATGAATTTTCGGAATTTTTCACATGGTTACCGTAATTGTTACAGTTTGGATCTTAAGTAATATTAATTTAATTTAACTTGGCCGCTAGTAAGGATACCACCATCGCTTTAGTAATGTTGCCATACTGAACCAGAAATGAAATTTAAATAAAATCCAAAACTAATATTTTAGCGGCGGTTATTAAAAGTAGACAAGATATTTATTTTGCATAAAATGGCAATTGGAGAAAATTTATTCTAGACTGACAATTCTAGTTCCAAATTCGGCGACGGCCAAGTAATGTTGGTAATACTATAATAACCACTGTCATTCTAAAATAACCACTCCTTACATTTTGGGACAGGTAGATATTGATATTGTACGCATTTCCTTAAACTCAACTCTAAACTGCAAATTTTTGACTTGTTACACTTTGGAACTGAGGTATCGATTTGATATTGTATTGACCTTGCCAAGAGACACAGAATCTTCTGATCGCCAAATATTGCTCTTACCATAAGGCTTAAGAAAAATACAATGTTTTAATTATTCCAAATGACTATCCATGTTTTTGTGAAAGTTCTTTATATTGAAGTTCTGTCAGCTTAAAAAGTTGTTTCACTAATCACTTTTAAGGTATTAACTGTCAATTCTTGGTGGAAAGACATTATATCATCAGTTGATAATGCTCGCGATGAGAGAAACCGGTCCTGATCATTATAAATATGTGGAAGTAGTATACATGAATTGTGTTTTATTTTTTAAAATAAAAAGTTGTTCTTTAAAAAAATACTGGCATAATTTCAATTGTTATATTTAACGGTGGTGGTAATATGCGTTATTTCGATAATTAAACATATAAAATCATATCATCAGAGCTGTAAAGTTTATAAAAAATATTTAATTGTATTTCAATACGTTATCGGTCTTCTTTCTTGAGTAGGAGCGCAACGACTTGGACTGTTAACACATTCGACGTCAAGAAGAAGCAAAAAACTCTTCAGGTTAGTTGGTCAAGACGAGAATGCGGGTCTTGATTTTTTTGCTTATTGAATAAGGACGTATGGAATCCTTTCAAATAATTTCGTATTTTATCTTCATACGTAAACATGCACAATTATTATTATATAAGAATGTACATCTAATACTAATAATAAGAATTGTTTTGGTACACCGAACTTTTTATATTGTTATTTGCACAAAGAAATCTCCGGAACCACAAAAAATAAATACATCTTAATATCTTTAGTATTCAGTTCATTTGTGTATGAACAATACATAATAATAAGTTTAGTAACGTGAAGCTTTTATAATATTATCATTGCGCATTCTAGTTAGAATCCAGCAAGCTTTAAACATAACTAAATAAATATCCTATATAAATAATTACATTTAATATATTTTTAATCTCATTTTCATCGGCTCATCGAATTTCTTTGAATCAGGTCCCGGTTTTAGAAGGCTCCTTGACTCCCGAAAAGTAAATTTTGACGCGACAGTAATGTTTAATGAGTTATCTAATGATGCCTATATTGTCTGTTTCTGTTCTTGATAGAATATAATATGTATCTTTACCTAGTTAGAAATAATATTTCCACAGCATATTTTTCCAAATGTGTTATACATATTGATAAATGCAGTTTGTGCACATATATTCAGTTTATAAAGCAGTATAAATTAAAATATACATACTAATTTATAAACGTGTATCTTTCGTCCCGCAAAAGTTCGACGCCGGCCCTGTATCCTTTGTGTACCTGGTAAATAAGTACAAATTAACTACACAATTAATAAAGATCAAGAATATTAAAAATGTATCGAACCGAAATTGATAGTTTGATATGGCACATTGTAAGGATGGAAATATCATTATTGACTTGAGAATGAGTTGTTTCTAAATTGCAACATTAAAATAATATTGTAGATGTTTAAATAATTATCCTAATAATGATCCTTGACCGACGCGAGATCCTTCCTCGTGCATTTGTCCTGAGCCGAATATGTTTATCCTTTATCCGAAACTCGCGGACCGATATTCAAAAAATAACAGAGGCAATGAGGGGGAGGAGGGCTGCACCGGCGGCAACACCGCGCATCGCGTCGCATCTCGCGAGATGCACCGCGCGAGTCGCGACAGCCGCTGCCGCGAGACCGGCAGAGCGGTGCGAGCCCCCACGCTGCACGCTGCATCCGAACCGCCCGCGCTCCTCGCCCTCCCGCGCATGCGCCGCCTGCCGACCGTCCCATCCGTCCTCTCGGCCGTCCTTCTTCAACCGCACTCCGATTCCAAGCTGCGACTCCGCGCCGCGCGGACACAATTCCCGCTCAAAATGATGACAGCGCGCCGAAACAAACGAACAGCGGCTTCCGAAGTTCGCGGCGGGAAGCGAGCGCAGCCGAACTGAGCGCGCCCTCCTGAAAATATTCAAAACTATTCCAAATTCAAAAAAAAATGTCAACGAATCTTCGGTTGGCGTTTGTCCGTGCGGACGTGATGATATTAATATTATTTGCAAACATGATCGGAAAGATCTACAGTGCGGTGTGATTATTATTTAGTTTTCGACTTTATTGTTTAAATTGTATGGTTCTTTAGTTGCGCGAGTGTATTGAGGCACCGTTTTCGGCCCTCCGGAACCCGCGAGTGATATTTTTGGGTGTATCTATTTATTGTAAAAAATATTATTGTTTGAAAATACGCGAGAATGGCGCTCGCATCATCAGTGAGTCTCTACTATTCGATAGTTCAGAGGGCTGCTAGACACTACCTGGAGGACTATTGTCACACTGGTAAGTTTATATACTTTATTTTGAACTTTGTTATGTATTATGAATATAAAACATTTCTGTTCAATTGAAATCCAACGATTCCAATCGGATTCTTGTTCGAAATTCGACTTATAACAAACTTTGTTTAGTTAAATATACGACTCTAATTAGAAACAATGGGTCAGTCAAAAGTGTTAAAATTTAGTAAGTACGCAAATTATAAAACGTAATTAATAAATTTATGATTTAATGACACAAAATGAAACTCTTTTTTTTGCCTTCACATAAGAATTGCCGAGCTCTGTCCAAAAGTTTCAGAAAACTCTTAATGTATCGAGAAGCATAATTCTGTTTTTTTTATTATCTACCGATCAATATAATATGGTCTTATTTATATTGCCAATTGTGTTATCAGTTACTTGGTAATTTCATTATTGAGATCGATTTAATAATATTTAAACTATTAGTAATTATTTTTACGAAAGCTCTTGCTGCGGTCATTTATTCATTATTACCCTTTAAATAAATAAATTTATGTTTCACAATTGACAGTCAAGTATTTACATATCGTTGGAGTTTCTTGTATTACGGTTTCAGCGCCCATTATTTTAAAAGAATATAACATCTATTATATAATTAGGATAATTCTATAAATATATTTTGATACCAATGGAACCAGTAATCAATAATTGAACTGTCAATTTAAACATGAGAAATAACTATACCGTTGTATGTTTCACTTTTTAATGATTTGGCAGAATCCTGTGCATATTACGATAGTCTCTGAATTTCCCTCCAGAGTTACGAGCTTGACTAGGTACCATTTGAAATATAAAATAAAATCATATCATTAATGTCATACTGTATTTAAGTTTAAATAATGACGGAAAGATATTCATTGTGGTGGGAAATTACTAATTATTATGTAAATAATAAGAAAACACGCCTAACCGGTTTCAAGATTCTTAAAAACACTATCAAAATGCATTTAATTTAATTTTTTATTGTTGGTCTCGGTTCATTATGAATATGTTTATCTAATGATTTCAAAAAGTTGATTTATTTCATTGTATAAGACATTAATGCGATTCCACCAAGAAAGTTTGGTAGTCAATGTGCAACACCATTCAATACTGTCAATGAATCAATTTGAATCACTGCTCAAAATTATCAACTGTTTCTACCGCCTTGTATACATACATTGTCATAATATGACACAGATTAAAATTACATTAATCTTTTAAATATCAAAATATTCCCTAATCTCCTCATCCACAAATTAATTCGTGATGTTTATCGCTCAATTCAAAATGGAGCTTTTCCTCTAATATACATAATATAAACACCGCTAAATTATATATCCTTAAATGTGCAACGACTAGATGCTAAATTATTCAAAATGTGCAGTGTGCATCACGAAACATGATGCCTGAAAAGTGCATTCAAGGCTATCTTTAATATTCGATTTGGCCTTGACTGCTCTCTGCCAGATAAAAAATAATAATTTGAAAGTTAAAATTTGGCTTGTGTTTAAATTGATTTTTTTCCCACGTCACTGCAAAATTTATGCAAGTTCTTTTTACAAATTAATTCAGATTTTATTATATATTTCAAAAAATATTATATTAAAAGGTAAATACAGGGATAAAATATTTTACCTAGTAGGTATGTGAGTCATCTCATCTTGATACGATTATCACAAAGAAAAATACTTATAAAAGGACCTTCTGAGAATTGCCAATAGACAACCTCTTAAAACACTAAGCTTCGGTATTTATTGTACATGAATATTTTTCCGATGACGCTAAAGATTAAATTTATAATATATTATTATATTGACGCTTTCGTCCATGCGCACTTAAATCAAATACCTAGTAATTTTTCATCTGATTCTTAATAAAAGGTTTTGATTTGTCAAATCAATTTGAAGCTTCTTAATGCTTACTTATTAATCACTTTTAATGTGTTAACTGTCACTTTTAAAAATAAAACACAATCTGCTTTCTACTTCTTCCAAAATTTTTATAATGATCACGACCAGTTTCGCGCATCGCGAATATCAGTTGATAATGCTCGCGATGAGCTTACGAATTAAATCTGACATTATTGACTGCAGTCTTTCAACATGAAAGGTTTCCCACCTCTAACTTTTAAACACTAAACCCTTCATGTCAAGTTACGCGGTCGGAGGCTCGAATCCTTAAATGGAAACTTTCTAACAACTTTAATTTTTCAATCGATTTATGGTCTGTGGTCATGTTTTTATTCCTCGTCAGTATCACCACCCACCAGTCCTATTGTGAAATCGCGGACTAGTGACAGTGATTAGCAGACTAGTAGTTCATTTACAAACTAATCGACTATTTGCGACAAATTCTCGTTTAAAATCTTCTGTTGAAATGAGCTGTTCATATCCCCCGCATTGAGTGTGGAGATCTTATTAAATACAGGAGTCCCGGAGCCGTGTTTTCACATGATACAATAACCATCGCTTGAGTTCCGGAACCGTGTTTTCACGTGATAGACCAGCCTATCAAAAACAGTCGTATTTGAGTCAGCAAGCGATACGTATTACAACGGAACCCTGGTTTTAATCATAGTCAAGACTCAAAACTTTCTAAAACAGTCATCTAATTTGTGTTATTGCCAAAATAGGTTTGATTTAATCGACTTAAAACCTCAATAGAATTTTAGTTTGGATTATTGAGATTTTGTACACTTCCATGTATTTTGTCACTAACGACCCGGGTTTCGCCTTTCGGCATCTTCAGGCATTCGAGCACACGAATGGACTCGAACTGATAGTTCGAGTCAATTCGTGTGCTCGAATGCCTGAAGATGAAATTTGATATTGAAATTCCATCAAGCACCCTCAGTCGATGTCTTAAAGAATTTTAGTTCTTTAATATTCCCCCTTCTGGAGACAATATTACAGTGACACCGAGTATGCTCTGAGCTAGAGTTTTGCAAAATCTGCAAAACAGGTTGTCGGGAGATATGTCTAAGCACATATTGATACCGATACCGTTAACAGGATAAAAAATAAGCTCTGTAGAACATGCAAGGTGTGTACAAAGCACAAGAAAAGAGTGAGACTCGGTACATGTGTAAAAATTGTCGTGTGGCTCTTCACAAAGGGGAATGTTGGCAATCTTACCATACAAAAACTAAGTATTAAAATGTTTTAAACAATTCCAAAAAGGTTCATTTGATTTCACCCACTATTTCCATAGTTATAACACTTTTAGTAAACGCTTAATAAAAACGATAATTCTTCGAAAATGGGCAGGGCACACAGGGGTTGGTTTTACCTGATTTTGGCCGGAGCTGATAGTTGGTCAACTCTCTAGTTATGAATAAAAAACTATCTTTTAAGAGTTTCTCGTTTCGCCAAAATTATTATAATCATAATAAAACTGTGGGATAATATTTTATGTACGAATTAGAATCCTTTAAATTAATGCTTTTTACTTTTTATTGATGCACAGTAATATTTTCTTATCTTCCACTATTTTCGAGTTCAATTGAATGAAGGGTAGGAATATAAATATTTTATTTAACCTTTCATGTATAACTAACTATAAAAACTTTACAAATTGTCGATTATCATGGACTGTGTGATTGTAAACGCCTGCAATCAGGTGTAATCAATTTATTACTCACGTTATAGACGTATTTTTATTGTTATATCAAGGCAGTTACGATTATTGTAAACGCGCATAGGTCATCAATAAAATAATGGCTTGGCTTTGAATTCGAAACGAACATAAAAAAAATATTAATTAATTAATTGAAATTCAAGCATAATATTATTGTTACTTACTTAAATTTTCATTAAAAGCTTATCACGACTGCTCATAAAATTTTTCATTTGTTCTGGTCTTCTATGAACTCTGTTCCCGTCCTTAGAATTCAAATAAATCAAGCGAAGATTAAATTATCCACTATTTATGTAACGGTTTACAGTTTAAAACCACAAGTAAAACAATTTTTAGAAATCATCAGATAATAGTTTCATTTGAATAATATAAATATTATTTAATTATTAAATATAAATAATATTATATATACGATAATATTCGCTTTCTTACAGAAGTTGTAAGCTATAGGCAAGATCAATTTTTCACAAGTTCACATGCAATGAAAATGTGTGCAAAGCTTTGAATCATTCTAATACTGTGTCTAATTTTAAAACCGAGAACTCATAATTAAACATTTAACACTTTTTTATGACCAATAAGACAAAATCTCTCTCCATTGAGCCCGATTTTCAGAATTCGTTATTTGCACGCATTCCGTAAATTCCATATATCACTCGGCCACGGCGATCATCACAATGATGTGTTTTGTAAACACTGCAAATTTATTGTTCACATTCAGTTTGCGGATTATGCAGAGCATTTTTTTCAATTTATAAGGAAAGTTTATCAAACTTTACTAATAAATGATTTATTTTCCACAATAATTCTTAAAAATGGATAGAATGAGACATTAAGTATAACATTCACACACATGGCACAAAATACCCTTAACTATTTAAATATATTATATTGATATGATTGCTCATGAAAATCCGCAATGTAAAAGCCGAATCTATTGAAAATAGTATAAAAAAATGCACTTCTGTTGACATTTTACTAAAAATCTTCTTATTATAGAAAAGATGATTTTTGCAAATGCTATAAATAATACTTCGGGCAAAAATCACGATTCTGAGAGCGCTTTTTTTTCATTCAAACCAGAATCCAACTGGGAAATCCATTCTTGATGTGTGTCCATTAAAACAAGGTACGCCAAGCCATTATACTTTCAATTTAAAATGTCACGATTTTATATTTAATAAATATATGTTTTTATTCCACGATTGCTACTTGCCTGCATTATAATAAACGAGTAACAATTATTGATACCTTACAAATCGTTTATCAAAATTCTTCTCTTATAAATAACATCGCAGTAGTTGTAAGGAGATGAAATGGCATTGTCTTGTTTAATACATACACTATATTCAAATTCAAAGTATAGCATCTGGAGTATTTAAACGGTAATTATGTTACTGTACCTCGTTGCAAGTGATTTGAGAGATAATCTGGTTACGGACATAGATTGTCATCTATTTATGACGGAGTTTCCCAACCAGTATACTGCAAAAATAAAATAAACAAAAATGCATTTGCGCTATTATTTAGAGTAAAACTTTTAAATTTTTAGGTTTAAAGTTTGGTGTGGTGTTGCGAAAACCACAATAGTTTTTAAATTGGTTGTTTACTCAAAATTGGGAGCCTCTAATTTAAAACAAACCTCTTTCAAAATAATCATCTGCCTATCCATATCAGCATCATTGCATCAGCTGGAATTCGTACCAAGTACCGACAACTAAAATAAATAGTGTACCTACGCTACCACTAATCCGTAGCGATTGAAGATTTATAATACCTGAATAAACTATATTTGTTACCAGTTGTCCTTGATCGTATCAAAGATCGTATAGTATAAAGTGTGAACAATTATTATCTTGACCATAAAATATGTTTAGTTTAACTTATTGTTTAGGGCTTAAGTATTATTATATCATTTCAATTCATAATGCTTTGAAAATACTATCACATTCAAACACATTTTTCAATGTTCCGACGTAATCAATCGTACGACCGCCAATTTCGTTGATAAAAAACTACAATATCCCTAAGAGATCCCTTTTCATCGCAAAGCCTTTATCATTTCCAACTTTTTCAGTCAATAATTAGCTATATCACACGCTCAAAATATGATGTCTACCTGTCCTAGATAGGATTATCTTGGAAACTTGGTGCATCAGGAAACGTATTTCGATAGTAACAACATAATTGTCATTGCATTGTCTTATTTGTGTCAATTTAGAAATTATCCTCGCCTCCTTTTTTAATCATTAAACACCATCTCGGGGGAATTATTTATTTTTCGGTTGCTGAAGAATTTGAAAAATCTATTGTTAAGATTTTATAAGTGGTTTAAAGTTAAATTGAAATGGTTTTGTTAAAGTATGTAAAACAGTAACGTCTTACATAAAAATGTGTAGGCATACAAATGTTTCCAAAATCACATTTATTAAAATTATTTTGACAATTTGGAAGTCTTGTCACCAATGTACAAAGATCAAACGAATGTTTTCTGTTTCATAGAAACTAGGAGACGAATCGGTTGGAAAATCGTATGCCTCGCCGAATAATGAAATTATATTCTGTTTTAACTATTACACAAATTTTTCTTATGGAATAGTGACATGGGGATCTGTGACCCACTGTTAGAATGCGGGTTAATAAAATCTTGCTCCTCTAACCTCATCTTTCTATGATCCTATCTTAAGCGTATTGCAAAGCCCTAAAGACTATTATAAATATGTTTAAAATACGAAGAGAATTAACTTGAACAATGTATTTATAATGTTAAGTTCATTGACTGGCATTCGATATAAGTTTTAACCACAACTGTTAAATTTACTGTTGAACAATATTCTGAAATGGTAATTTGAGATAATAATATCAAAAAATGCGTTATTAATACACATTCTACCAAAATTGGTATTGATTTTAGAATTATTAGTGTCATACCCATTGACTTCATATATTTAGTTGAAATTGTATAAAGATCTTATGATGTTAACATATTTTTAATTGTGCATGCGAGTAATTTCAAAATCAGATAAAATATTAATAATTCTATTTACAAGTAAATAGTAATATTGACATGCAAAATAACTGTTGTATAATGATGAATCAATTTCCTTATTATTATATGTTGGTAATTAACTAATAAATCTCGTAATTGACACTTCAAAAAAGATAAAACACCACACTTTTTAGAACTTATACTTATTAACTAATATTTATTAGTACTTATACCTATATCTGACGCTGCAAAATGAAGGAATGCACAGTAATCAATGGTCAATGGCAAGTATTACGTTTTAATTTAATAACGGACATAGATCAAGGATCAGCCAGCAGTAAGCAATACCTTATTTATATTAATTTAATATAATTGATTTCATCGGCGAATATTATATTAAGCAATGATTTGACTATCACCTTTCTCACAAAAATAAGAATCAAATGACTTACCCCTGTAATTATTTTTACTTCAACTTCTTCATATATGTAATAAGTTTTTACAAAATATCTATCCAACAATTAATATGTAGAGTAGGTGTTCCTAAAGTCAGCCGTCGACAGTGGTCGGCCTTTTGAGCTTAAAACTTAAATAATAGTGGATACACATAAAAAAACAGATTTTTTAAATTCGTGTAGGTAGTCTTGCCACTTGCCAATGTATATCTATCTGCACTAAACTGACCTATATGATGCAATACGCAATTTAAAAAAACACATTTTTACTTCGCAAGTTTTGACAAATTCATGTTGTCTGGGGATCGTTAACAAAATATACTTTATATTGTCATGCTTTGCATCATTATGTTTTTTATTGTTCTGTCTACTCTCAGTAAATTCGTTCGCGATATTTATGAAGTTTCATAGTGATAGCCGATCACTGGGAGAATCGGCATGTTTTGTAAACATCTATTATTTTATGCTTGGTACAATATTAACTATTCTACTTTTAGTTGGTGACATTACTTAATCCCTGTTTAATGAAATAACAGCGAAAAAATATGTATAACTGGCCGACCACTGTTGAAATGACCCTATATCGAGGAATAAAATAACATTCAAAAATTCTTAGCCTAAAGTAAACTTTAATTTTACAGGTTATTTGTCTATAATTTTAGTCCACCCCAAAACCATATCAAGCTTAACTTCTAAATTTATCAATGATATGCAGAGTTCTTTTTCGAAAACACGACTAGATGTATTATAAATATGGTATTAAAGTTTAAATACAAACATGTTTTATATAAATACATATACCAAGATGCAAGTAATTCAACAGCACTTCACGTTTTATATGATACGAATCACAAACGTTATAGAATAAATGTACAAAGATCTACCAGATTAGATTGGTTTAATATTTAGTATGTTTATATGAGACGGTACATTAAGCCGATTTTTTTAAAATTTATAAGTCTATCGCATTCTTCGATATAGTTCATGGCCACAACGGAGAGAAGGTAGAACGATCATTTAACGCCCACATTTTTTATAAGTATGTTAATTTTATAATAATCGTATTTTGGGAATAGATTTCTTATGCCGTCCAAAAAATCGCTTATACAGGTTTTTACCCTCGACATCACACCAATAACAACAACAGTATTGCGTATATTTTTTTTAGAATTAGTTAGCTTATGGTATGACGCATTTGTTTGTAAGGCGGTTCAGTTTATAAATGTAAGTGGTCTCAATAAACTTTACGTAATAAATTGAAGTATGTTCAAAAATATACTGAAACGTTTTCATACTCTACAGCTGTTGAAATTTTTCTGCAGCTTTTCATCAAACAGTCGGTGCGGCAGCGCAGCGGAGTTTTCTTGAATCATTCAAAAAACGCAGATTGCAAACGTCACACGGAGAGCTTTTCAAATTAAACCCATTAAAATTCTTTTGTCCGTCGCTGCAGCGAAAATTTGTTTTTCATTTTTTTGCGGGCCCCGAACAAATGAGAGTAGGTTTTTCGTAAGCTCTCAGCCACCAGGCGAGCGCCTGGCCCTCCGCCGCCGCCTCCATCATTCGGTCGGTTGAGCGACGGCAGAATCCTCTCCCGAGCGCCCCACTCCACTCTTCCACCCCGCCCTCCTCCGCCCGGCTGCAGTGGTGCCTCGCCGATGCAACCTACCTCTACATATTTACACCCCCGTCTGTATAAAAATCCCTCCATTTTTTCGACGGCGTCCTCCTCTCCCTCTATCTGTCCCTGTTGCACTCCGGTGAACCTCGCAGCGGCAGCCCGCCGGCGAAATATATCACCGTCTCTCTTTTTCTTTCTTTACAGACCGAGCGATATATCTATCTATCCATTCGTGCTGTGTTTTACGCGAGCTGACTGAAAAAAAGCGCTGCGTTATTGATTTTTCGTACACCCTGTGGTGGGATGTGTACCCAGGCCAGGCTCTTTGTAATGTATGAAACGCTCAGTGCTTTTTTTCGTGTTTTTTTTTTGTTTTACTAGATTTTTTTATTTCGGTGGGTGGGTGGCGTCTGCCCATCGGCCGTCTGGTCGCAGGGCGGCGCCCAAATTATTCATCATCGATGACTACGAATCCTGTCAATTGTTTTCAAACATACGATCGATGGTGCAACGTCAAAATTCGACAAATAAAAAAAAATTGTCGCTCAATTATTCTATTGTATTCATCGAAACTTACAATATTCGGAACGTCTATCGAAATTATGTCTTTCTTGACCGTGTCCTTCGAGTAGGATATTTACGTTTCCAAAAACAAAATGGCATGTTTCAAGCACTTACTCTTTCCTTTGAAACATTCTGTAATAACGTTCACATATTCCACAGTAAACACTGATTGATCTTATATGATTCTCAGAAATTCCGCTAGATTGAAAGTTAATTTCATGTTGTCGTTTTTAATAACAAGACTAACTAACTATCTAGCATGTTGTTAAACTTAATACAACCTTCAAAGTAAGTTTTGGGGTACGAAAAATCTCGGATCACGTTAAAAATTTTAAGAAGTGGTTCTTCATAATAAGCTACATTCTTACTTATAGTGCTTTATTATAAAAAAATCCGCGTTTACTTTAATAATGATTATCAAAATTTAAAGATAGAAATACTCTCGAAGTATATAAAACATCTATAGTTATTGTACATATTAAAATACAAAAACAAACAAGGAAGTCTACTCCATTCAAAACAAATCCGAAGTCGCGTCATCATAATTTGAAACTTTCGTTGCGTGTCTACGAAGTTTTCATCGATTCGTAGACGATGCGTCGCGTCGTAGCATGTGTCTGCTACGCTACGCACTGGCCAGCCGGTTGCGGAAGGCTTTCCCGCGTAGCTACGCACGCTCGGCGCTGAATAATGGTTTGTTTACAGTGCGAACACCCCCCGCACGCTCGCGTCCGCCGCCCCCGGCGGTGTGCACTACACCGCTTACGCGTATATGCGTGAGGCATTTTTCATTGTGTGAGTTGAATTGGATATGACTACGTCGTTACTACGTGCTGCGTTCGCGGGTAATCTACTGTTCAACTCGATTTTACGAAAGTGGATTCATGGATCAAATAATCTTTTGGAAAGTTGTCATTAATTTTTGATCGGTCTCGAGTACATAAATAGTATCATTAGGCGAATATAGATTATAATTTATTAAGATATTATTAAGAATATAATAAACAATTCGTCAAAGTAACAGCTTATAAATATTTTAGAATAAATAAAACACAATTAACTTTATCAATTTTAAGATTATTTTATAGTGTCACTATTTCATATAGATGATGTAATCCTATAAATAAAGAGGAAAAACCGCCAATCTTAAAATTTATTCTTAATAATGTTTAAATGTAGCCATCATTTCAAAAATGATCAATCTGTAAGTACTGAGCAGAGTGATAATCAGCTTATTTTTCCTTATGGTATCATGTGATGAGAAAGCTTATACGAAGTTTAAAACATTGATTACTTACTCCGATAGCTTTGTATTAAATTAATCAGTAAATTCTAGAATCGTAATAAGCGTTACAGTTCATTTTAAATGTAACAATACATTATCTATGACAGACTAAATGATATGTCCTTGAAGTGTGCATATAAAAAGTTTGTTCTACCTTTTAAGGCCTAGCTCAATATTTGTTATCAATCATAATAATGTTTCTTCATTTATGAGAAAGGGATATATAGAGTAGTCTTTTAGGAGATAATAGACAATCTAAATTGCACGTTGTGCGTATAACAAATACGGACTGTATTCAAAACAAATGTAGGGTTTCTTTCTCTGCAAACGTTTGCAATATTTTTCGCATAGTCAATGTGATGTGTAGTTATTTTTAGTCTGCTGCCTGTCTGTATCAGTTTGAGTGTATAGGTGTGTGTAATCGGTGTGTTATTGTTGTATTGTAGCAGTTAAATATCATATCCGGTTTATTCACATTAATAATTTTTTTTACTGACAATTATTTAGTACAACAAAATGCACATTATTCTATACATGAATATGGCACTGCCAAATAACATAAATATGATTGAAATAATCAATATAGTAACCATTTTTGTTTGCACTTTAATTGAGCTTACCCGTGTATTTTTTCCGTTACTAAAATAGTTCTTTTGAAGTAAATTTGATGGTGAATATATCATTCGTTAAGTATGATTTCATGTATCGCTTCATTTTTTTATATAATTCTAGTATGCTATTTGTTTATTTTCGGTGCATGCAATTATAATTTTATATTTTTTTGGCAAATGAGACTTTAATTAACATTAACATTACTTTTACCAATCCATTATTTTTTTCTAAAAGACTAATGTTCATATTTTTTAAATTATTGATACTAACCAGAAATACTGATTTACGACTTCATGTCGGCTGGGCAAACAAAATTATATATTTTAAATTAGTTTATCAAAATCATACACTATAATATATATTTTTTATATCAAAACGTAGTACCTATTGAACTTTTTTACAATATTTGCATTTTTTTCGTCAGTAGCAAGATTTATGAAACCAATTAACATGTCTGCGTCGCCTGCGATGTATGTTTTATTAATAACTTTAGCAAAAATATGCATGTATGCAAAAATATACACATTTAATCTCCGCCGGAAAAGAGCTATGGAATCGATGTTTAAAAAATCATTTAAGACAATGTAAGAAACTAATGTTTTATAGATAGTTTTTGAAAAATTCGTTTGTTATTTAAATCTTAATTAATTGAATTTTCCACAAGGGTGGTAATCAATAACTTGATTCCAATGACAAATACGTAACATCTCGTATAATTTAATCTTGAAATGACAACAAAAACTAAGTTTGACATTAAGAATATCTGACCGTTGACATTATTATTTTATGATTTTTATTTAAATATGTTTAATAATTCTCTATCCGTATCATCAATTCATCTATCATTGACAACCATGTCTATCGAGTGCACGCTGAAGGAGTTGCATTTATAAAATGATTCAGCAGCAATACGAACCGAGTTTGTTAGAGATTACGCTTCTGTTCATAACCAAGCCATCAGGTAAGGCATTATGTGTTAATTTAAATTTAATTAATATACCGTAATAGCCTAAATAAAACTATACATCAAATACAACGTGACCGTTTATGCTGAAAACATAACTACACGTAATCTCCATGGTTTTTTATCCATGCATTGAATTAACAGTCAATATTGGCAAATGTCGGTTAGGGTAATCTAAACCTGGGTGGCATCTTACTGCTTTACCACACTTATACGGTGATGTGTGAAATTAATGAGTATTTTCTAGTAGAATAATAGTGTTAAAAATCGTGACGAATCTCAACACTATGGGCTTGATCCTAGTAGCGGTTTTAAATTTACATGATTTTCTACATTTTCTACTAAATCTTATAGTTCTAAAAGCCGATTATAGTATATGGCTGCAGTATAAGACATGTCCAATATCCTGTAAAAGCAAAAACAGTGAAAGCGTACTGAGCCGTCGAAGGCTGTGTATTATACAAGCTCGTCACACACAAAACATTAGTACGTATTACAATCGTAGAGGGCGGGTAAACTAGAGACCTGTTGAAGCTCTATGCACAACAGCAGCTTTCAAAGTTAACATCACTTCAAAGTTTGGTAAGGGGAGAGATATTCAGCTTAGAGCCACGTGGTTAACTTTGTTTGCTTAATAGTGCGTACGTTTCTCAACAGCAACGTGTTAGTTTTAATTAACTTTGCTAACACAATATCGCGCGCATTAAAAATAATCCCTATATCAGAACAGATAGTCATATTAGCACTGTCAATTTATTATTATAGATCAATCGCTCACCGCTCGCATTTGTATTCAATCTTCCAAACGATACCAAAAATGAAGCTTGTAATAGGCAATGTTGACTATTTGTTACACATTTAAAAAGCAATAACTTATAATTTGTAATTTCTGCAATGTATAACTTTAAATAAACAAATAAAAATGCTCCATTAGGAGTTTTGATGTCCAACATTGTGAGCGGACATATTTGAAAAATAAAATTATTAAATCATAGCAATGGAACAAGTCTATAAACATTAATGTCACTTGCAAGCTACAGATTCGACACTCTTTAGAGCTATAAGAAATAATTCGTATTTCTTCTTAAACATCGCTGTATCGATTGGAATTATTTAATTTAAATAAATTCCAGCTTCAAATTGTAAATCGTAAAACAAATAATTATTACAAGAATAATTTTTCAAGCTTTTGTTCTGCTTTAACGACCAGTGTAGAGTTTGTTTTCATTTATCTTAATCTTTCTGAAATAAACCAGATTAATGTTATAAGTATTGTAAGTGACTTTTTACAAATTTTGCAGGAGGCTAAAAGAAACTGAATATTTACGTTAATATGTATATTAGACATTTTTTTTCTTCTAAGTATTAAATGGATAGTATGCTAGGGTGCGCGTAAATCTTTAAAAAGTTTGAATACTTTATATTATTTTAAATAAAAGAGATACTGTTTACAAGGTCATTTTCGTCAAAATATCAGATACGGCTTTATAACATTATACCATCGATGTATTGATTCTAGCTAATCAACTTTGTATTTATACCTGACTGTAAATGGCTCCAATATTAAACTGCATAATAATATTATGTAACTTGCCTTCAATTCATGCTTATTTTACGATGTGTAAACGATTACTCGCTCGTTTAATTTAACGCCTATCCTAAATTACCAATTTCCATACACTACCCACCTATTATTTAAATTTATACACGCTAGTTAACTTCGTAGTAAAAGTCTAGGTTTCATTCGCCAGTTATTCTGTTATGCTATTTTCAAATCACTTTATTCATCTGCGTTACTATTAAAATACCCATAATAACAATATACTGTTTTTAGTATATAGTAAGCAATAATATTTATTTTGGATTATTAATGCGTATTTTCAAGTAGAGTTAGTCTTCGCATTTTATTAAATAAGTGACGAGGTGGTTTTCTTCTAAAATTTAAGCACGAAACGCTTTTCACAACTTTAAATATTCCCCAGTACATACACATCTTATTTTTTCCAAACTCAACCCCTATTATGTCTTAATTGATTCCTCATTGATTTCTCATTGATTCCTGATTAGTACACGATTTGCTAAAGGAGAGGATTTGAACTTTCGTCACCCATAAAAATCTTGTAGCAAAACGAACGAACGCTATTTCATATATTCGATTAAAAATACTAATTATAACTGTATAAATAACTGCCTATACATTGAAAATACACTTATAAAATTATTGTACTTAATTAACTGCAATTAAATTAAGCATAATATTTTTATCTTACTATATCTATAACACACCCTTGATTGCCATCGTAGTAATGAGAACCTCTACAAAACTTAGTATTGGAAAGCTCCGCCGTAGATATAATATCATGAGCGGTGGATAGGTTGAATCTGGCACGAGAAAGTTTCCGAGTTGAGTTGTTTCTTGTTAGTATTAAGGGTAGGAGGGGAAAGTGAAACAGTTCACACTTGCCCTTGAATAGGGGTGAGATTAATTGAAATGTCAGAACAGCGGGGCAATGTACTTACACCGCACAATACACACTGGTTAATTACGCGCTACAAGGCTTTTAGAGGATTTTATTTACAGTAAATACTTGCGTTTATATTTTTAGAACTTTCAATTTTGTCGTACTGTTTTATATTTATTGTTATTATTTTAAATACAATATAAATGCTTTTATTGCTTATTTTAGACCGGTATTTAACCAATCTGAAAATAAAATAAGCATATTTTATATTGGTATTTTAAGATTTCAAAGATTTATAATAATTATTCCAATCTTACATGATTATTGAAATCTATCATTCAAAGTTCTAAGTAACAGAAGATGTCTAAAATTTCTTAGTATTTGTTGTTTTAGTCTTATTTAATGATTAATATAGGTAGCTAATTTCATTCTTGTTCTTGAAAAATAAACAACTAAACTGTACCATAGAACTGTAACGAGAGAGAAAAATATTTTTTTACTTTTTATAATATTTATTATTGTAGATCCTGGCTAAATATCGATTCAAGTTTTTTTTTAATAAAATATACCTACACTCAACACTTGATTATCTTTTTGCAATGCTATCTAAAAATTATTGATGGATATTACACGGTCTAAGACTAAACTTACCTAAACTGACCAATTATTTCTTTGCACACTGATTGCTTTGCTTTAACACGGCTTTAAAAATTATGCTACAAACGCGTCTTATCAAATGTTTATGTTTTGGGTTAACTAGTATAACCATACCCGTCATAGATAACGGCATCGAAATTGAAATATTTAATGTCTAAAGTAGCTAGTACTTCGGAACTTAGTCTGCATTGCATAACATTTTCTTTTATATATACATCGCAAACGCTTAGGTCATGAGAAAATTTCATACCAACATGTGATATGTGATAATAATAATAACGTCTACAGAACGGTATGGGCTATTATATATAAGATATATATACTATTTAAATTGAAATCTTACAGGTGTCTTTTAGAATTTGAAAGTCAGTTATTTGAAGTAAAAGATCTTATGTCGTATTGTTTTCTTGTATTGCAACCTTTTTTACCTTTTTCTTCGTACAAAGAGATATAGGATATAGCTTGATATTTGCATTCTATTAAATAAACCGATCACTCACTCACTTTTAATTCTTGATGGAACGCCATTATATTTATAAAAATAAACTATATTTTTTTAAAACATACTTCTACAATTTGACTGGATCAATTAAAAAAATTAGATACATTTATAAACACTTTCAAAAGTTATATTCCGACTCCAAGATTTTTTAATTTGAAATATTTCCACCCGATCTTATTTTCACAAATAATTCTTATTCCCACGCCTTTTAAAGCCATTCATCCCAAACAATATTTACCAAATGTTCTTTGAAGAAAAAAATCCAGCGTAACTTCGCAGATCGTTTTTGCGATAACCTCCCTTGGTGTGCTCCGCGATAAGGCTGAGAATAGACGCAGACACATTTACCCTTGCGTGGAATTCTCCCTCGTCTACTATGGGAGTATAGAAAAAAAGCCCAGACGAGATGTATTTTTTCGCTGAGACAGTTCGATGAACTCGCAGAGAGAGCGCGTCGAAAAAATACGTCGTCGATTTGAGAGGAATGATGTATTTTTAGACATCGCATGTAAAACGGCTGGCGGGAAAGATGCACGAAATTTGATATATGAATCGGGTGCTGTGTGTCTGCGTCACTTGTCGCCGCTCTAACCCGGCCCGCATTCAATGCTCCGCGACACTTCAGCGGTCGACAACAACTTATCCCAAAAAAGTTGCCGCATACCCATGCCTCGTATTTCCTAAACGGTGATCGTGTATCTATCTATCCACCATATTACATGGTCAAATATATGTCATAGAAAGTTTACAAAGCTAATGAACAATGGGTCTAGCGACGTTGCATTGTCTTAATAGTTGTTGCGTATGAAATCTGATATAGCTACGTCTGACATATCCAAGATTTTTTTCCATGTCCGCTCCCAATGTGGAGCATATGGTCTCCTAATGGAGGTATCTTAACAGAATTTTTCTATGAGAACTGCTTGTTACTCAGTTGCTCAACATTTCTTTTTTTCTTTTTTTTTTCGAAGAGAGTAGGGATAGAAGGATAGTGCTAGGACAGGACTAGTGGTTAGCTAATCGCTCTCGCTACGTCCCGTGAGGATTGGATGGGTGGGAGGGAGGACTCAGACTACGAACAGAAATCCATAAATCAATTGAAAGATCAATTTTTGAAACCCGTCCACACCAGGAATTGAACCCGAGACATCCGTAACCGTAGCTAGCGACGCTACCAACTGCGCCACGGACGCCGACTAAAACAGCCGAAAATTTGTTCAGTCTCTCGCGAAAAATGGTAATATTTAAGTATAAAGCAAGCAATACGATATGATATGCAGTCTACTTGTGTAAAACGAATGATGGAGAAAGATGGAATTGTAAGGAAAAGACTTATACTTTTTTCAACCCATCACACGATATCTCGATTTTACGGTCTGATTGGGCGGGTAGGAGGTGAGTCAGATGAGGGTTGGAAACATCACAGACATTCATGATTATTGGCTATAGATCCATACAAACGAATTATATTTACAAAAGTGTTCCCACCCTGGGTATGTACTAGTGTAAATGTTTATAGGTATAAAAAAACAATCGTGATAAATTTTGCAACGATCAGGTGATATCGATGCGAAATATAAAAAGTTAAAAACAATTATACATAATATGTAACAGTAAAAACTAGATGAAAATAATTAATAACCCCAAAATGACCTCTAAGTGGATGAAAATCAAGGTTGGCCTCAATTATTAGGTCAAATGCATCCACCACGTTTTGATATAAATATGTCAAAAACATTGCGTCCCAGAAATCAGTGTTGATTGAATTGCTAGTATTCCAAATTACTAAAAAACACTACTTAAACGAAAATTTTTAAATAGTGTTTTAACTGTTTCGGCATCATTTAATTATCTTGATTATTAAGTTTTGATTGTATTTAATCCTGTATGATAAAATTTCGTCGTAGTTCTGAAAGATGACACTAACTGAAAAATACTAGCTTAAGTCATTGTATTTTGAAGATTTTCAAATATTTAAAATGCTTTACACTTTTTTTTGTTTGTTTATACAAAACTGTTTTTAAGAAAAAGCATAATTTATAAAAATAAATGTGTTGTTCCATACTGTAGAGCAGTGCTCCGAAACCTTTTCTCACCCACGGCGCACCTAAGCACTCATAAACATTGCGCGGCACACCACAATCCAAAAGATGTAAATTTAAACAAAATTAGTTTGTTTTTATTTGAGGAATTTGAATTACTTATTACCTAACATATTTTTTTAATAAAAGTCAACAAAAACTCTTGCATCTTTACAAAATGATAAAACATTTAACACACTTTTTTTGAAAATTACGTATTATAAAAAAGCATGTAAAAAAGTTGTAGCTAAAAAAATGAACTCAGGTTAACTACTAAAGATTAGCTAAGCTAAGTTGAGTGTATAAAAGTATTGTCCATTTTTTGCCTAACCAGATTGAAAGTAATCTTTCTGTTTTCAATAATAGTCTCGTTGGCAGTGGTGTAGCAAGGGTTTGTTTCGCCCGGGGCGGTCCTTCAATTTGCCACCGCCCCTGCCTTTTCTCCTATATTTTTGTAAATATAACGATGGAAAAGATTGCGCGGCAGGCAGAAATTTTTATGCAGATAAATATAATTTCTTGAAAAATATGTACTTCATTTTTACAATCCAGTCATTTACAAATGTTATATTTAATATTAAATTTGTTTGAGTCCCGCAGTTTGTTTTTCAAATATGTCAAAAAGTTATTTAAATAAATTTTACATTTATTATTGGCAATGTGTAATTTCTACTGTAGGATTTTTTGTTTTACGCGCGAGATAAACCTCATTTTATTCCCCGTCACTGCAGTTGCACTATCCGTGCAAACACTAATGCAATTATTCCATCAAATATAAAATATTCGATTTTCTCTCATTTTGAGCGCACTGCGCCGCGGCACACCTGGGGTCGTCTCGCGGCACACCGGTTGCAGAGTACTGCGGTAGAGTTCGAAATACGGAACATTTTGGTATAAGTAACTCAATACGTCATTTTTTCGATTTAGTGTTTTCTTCCAGAACAGCGGCGATATTATCTGTACATATTTTTAATATCTTATTTGACAAAGGCTACGTAAATTAATTTATGTTATTGATCGATAATGTTTTTAAGTGCAGTCCAGTAATACGTACAACAATAGATTGTATTATTGCGTACATTAAATGTATTGAAAATGTTTTTCATGAAGTCAGTCCAGGATTTCATACTTGCATCAATATTCAATAGTGCAGTGACCCGGTTTGCGCCAATTTACTACGTTACAAATTCTTTTTAATTATATGTATACAGCAAATGAAAATATCTAATTAACATGTGAATTTATATTATTACTTTTTCATTTCTGAGAATTATGAATCAACGTCAATATTGGCCAGCGCAAAATTTTTTGACCGTTAAGGTCATTGGTTACTTGAGGACGTAATCGAGCAAATAATCTCAACTCAACTTTATGTTTTTGTGGGCATTACTTTCGACTTAATTTACTTTATCAAAGTTTCAATTGAATTCTTTAAACGTATAATAATATCACGCGATTACTTTTATAATTCCTAATAAAAATCATCGATCCGCGCAATTAAAACAAAAGAAATATAATATTTTTAATTAAATTACAAAACTATAACTGAAAAAGAAGTTATTTCGATTTTAAACTTCGTATTTTAAAGAAGTTTCCAACCCAGATGGACTTGGGAGATATATTCTATGCTTGCTGGGTAATTAACCTTTTATACATAATTATTATTAAGCTCGTTTATCACAAATTCTAGAGTGATACGTATACCTGTACGTAAATGTTAATAAATAATTAATATGCGCCGCATGCCAACTTTTTTGTCCTTGTAATAATACATATATTTTTTCAAATTATTTTTGACAGCTTTAACAAAATTGCATGATGTTACTTGTATACGAGTACAGCAGTTGCTTTCGGATCGTTAGTATAATATTGACTTGCCAACAATATTATTATATTGGTACAATATTGACTTAATAACGGAATAAATTTTTTCTTCTTCTATGGTTAAGATTTTATTACTTGTATAAAGTATTAAGTATTTGTAGAGTTCATTCTTGGAATAACGACAACCTCTCTTGAATCCGAAGATTTGTTTTTTGTGGGATCGTGGAATACAGATTGCGATTTTATCATATTTCCAGCTTATATAGTTTTCTAATCGCCTCATGAAATTGCACACTGGAAAAGTTTATAAGTTGCTAGATTAAAACAAAATTAAATACCTTTGTCGTTATACAATGTTATTATCCAACAAATTATAATAAATCGATCTTTTTTGTCCTATTGTAATTGAGTTCTAAAATTCCGACTCAATCTATGTCTACTTGCTCTTATATGTTACACGATAAATGTATGCTTTGCTATTCGATGATATTCGTGTACGGCAGTAATCTATGACGTATGTATACCCGAATTATCAGCAAGGTAAAGGTACACCTGTATAATTAACAACATATGTGCGCAGTTAATTAAAGGACAGTTCTATGATTTTTTTATGTGGGGCATTAGATATTCTTGTCCTGCTGTTCTGGGAATTCTTCTACGCTATTTTCTTCCCGAACTGCCTAGCCATTTTCCTCGTCGCGATCATTGTAAAAACTGAAGTAGCAGTCACGTGTTCGTATTATCATCTTTTTGCCCAGCGTATGTGGAAATATCTCTTAGTCATCAATCGGGCCATTGAGTCCGTAAGAGTATTTTTAACCCGTACACTGTCCGGCCGTGTTTACTTTGGAAGACATGTTTTTGTGTGCATTTTCGCGCACGCAAAAAGTGCAATGCTCCGGCGACGAACGATGTGTGCATTAAACAACTATCTGTACTTACGATCCTCCACGAATCTTTGCGAATAACTACGAATCTTCCGACATTACATTATACTTAGTAAAATCAATTCGTATATTTTTTTCGTTGCACCGACACTTGAAGTATGAATGAACCAATCTTCAAGAGTCACTTCTTTATCTAACCTTGTGAAACATGTGGACTCTCAGGATTTTAGTAAGAGGCATTTTAACAAAAGCGTAAGTTAGTTACTCCCTCTACAGATAGGGTAAGGATAGATGAATGGCATTAAGAAAGGAATATTAATGAGACAGCTGCTCTAACGCATTATTTACATAATCGAATATGGCGAGTATTATTCGTGTTTATTGGATTTTTTGATTAATAAATCCAGTGATTCCAAAACTTTGGGGGGCCGTAGGGCTTTTGTGGAGGACTGCAAAATGTTCCAGTAGAGCTACAAATGTTTAATTATGCATTTTTTCCGTTTACATATGTACATATTATTTTTTATATCAGAACATATTTTTTGATTTTATCTAAAAATCTTTCTAATGAGTGTAGAATGTAGGCGTAAGTATAAGTATATTATATATAACGTAAAATAAAGCTTTTGATAAGTCATTTTTTTGCAAGTTTTGAGAGCTGTGGAATGAAAAAGTTTGGGAAGCACTGAATTAATCCATCTTAACTTACCCACTACTGAAAACGTGACGTAAAGCTACAGGCTAACAATCCATCATTTCAATTCCATCCAAATATACCTATTCAACCTATTCATATTTATAAATACGTATTTTTAAAATAACTTCTATTGAAATAATATATAAAGAGTTCCATTTTGGAATATGGCAACGGATTAGGCAACTTAAATCGAGAATATTGCACATAAATGCTATAATTGCTCTGAATTACAT
Source organism: Himalopsyche phryganea (assembly GCA_022494535.1). NCBI lineage: Eukaryota > Metazoa > Arthropoda > Insecta > Trichoptera > Rhyacophilidae > Himalopsyche > Himalopsyche phryganea. The sequence continues at coordinate 395,442 of JAGVSL010000127.1, read as the reverse complement.
ATTGTTGACACACTCCATTACGCGCTATATACACCATAGTGGTCGTGCCGTGTAAAAAAAACATTCACCGTAGCGTTGCAGAGCACACATGTCTACATATTATTTGCATTTTTTTAAAAAGCGGCATCCCGGCTTCCGTAATTCATTCAAATTGCATTTTAAAATTGAAATTACTATCGCAGATAATTGCCGGTCTCCATTTGGGAACATTAACATTTTTGCAGCAGCGGGCAGACAACACAATCGCTACAGATCCGCCATTGCTAATCTCCCCGTAATGGCATTATAATTCCCTGCAAATTCACTTACTGTTTCCTACTCGCCTGCTATAATTTTACTTAATCTTTTCTACTAGATATGTATTTAGATATATTTTCGCGATTAAAGATCAAATGAACACTTTATTTTTATTTTTTAATCAATTGAAATATTATGGTAGGCATATTAAGAGCAATACAGAAATTTCTTTGACCGTGACATCTGTAAATGAGAATTAGTCTTATAAATTTTTGAATAATTGATGAAATAAAGCTCGCTTTTTGAGAAATTGATTTAGATATAACTAAAACTATTTCAATAGCAGTTTTCCCAACCGATGGTCTGCAGACCGGTGGCAGTTCTCTTAATTTTTTTCACCCATTTAATGCATATGCTGAAAATTTTAAGTAAATCATCATTCTTGTTTTTATACGCCCATGCTATTTTCCCTGTGATGCTAATAAAGTTATTCAATAATATCATAACCACATTTAGAAAATCTAACACCTGAAAATATAATCTTTAATATCCCTACTATTTTGACTGCTTCGAATTCTTGTATAGGGAAATGAAGTCATCACAATTTACATATGCGTTTCAATTTCTATCGCGAAATTTTGAAGAGATTTACGAATAAACATACTCTTGACAATTATAATATAATCTAATCTAAGTAATTCAATCAATTCTCTTTCTGTTAACAGCGTTTTTTCTCTTAAATCATACAATTTGTATAATTAACACAATTTACAATAAGACTTGGTATCATTAAAGGTCACACAATTATTTTCATCCTGTGTTTTCGTAGGCTTACTAATGTCGAAAAGCGAAGCCTGGATTGCGCTTGTTAATACTTCAAAAATAACACTAAACATCTTTTAGAAGGTACCTGTTAATTCTTGATGGAAACGCATTATATTTAGAAAAATTAAACACCTTTTTTTGTTCTAATTCTTCAGTTTTATATTAGAATGACCGGTTTCGTTCATCGCAAGCATTATGGCACTAAAGCTCGATCAAGATTTCTCAATCGTGAATATACATACACATTAACCGTATCGTTTACCAAATAATATAAAAAAATAAACTATCACCTGCCAGTCTGGGCTTAAAACCTCAGCGAACCTTTGTCCCTTTTCGCTAAAATTGCAAGAACCTGATTCGTGCAGTTGCTTTTAGAACCGGTTTCTTATTTTTGCATCACTGGTTCAACCTCCAGCTTTGTAATGAAGCGATTATCATGATTCTTTCATATTCATACAACGTATAATAATCGATACACACTAACACATGTTTCATAGGTCGTAGCATAATCAAAATAAAAAGTTTTTTTATAAATATTGCATTAAAGAATTGTAATACCTGCTGATTACCATTTCAGATTTGTAACACCAAATGTTTCTATTTCAATTCCTTTTCGCTATCAAGAATTCGAGTCCCCGAACGCACATTGGAATAAATTGATTTCTGATAACCAATGGTATGAATTTCCTTTATGTTTTAATCCATTTCTATTATTCCCTTTCATAGAAACCGGGCCTAGAGATAAGGGCGAATAAGTTGAAAACTAGTCTCTTCTAATCCGATTCCTCAGTCCCTTTACCCTCACCTAAAAGAATAGACGTTTAGTTATTAACTTATGTCATCAGCAAATGTCTATACTCCCCTATTATTTGAGGCGATATTATTTTAATAAAATGTGGATGCATATTTTCATGAGTACACAAATACCAAGTCTTCGCCTTGTTCTTAAAAAGGTATATCTCTACAATAAATCTCGTCCATTACAAGTTTATTTCTAAAATATACACTCACACATAAATATAATATATTCAAGTAATTGTTTAAAAATAATAATGCACGGAATCAACTTTATTCGGCATCATTGATTGAAAGAAACAAAAGCAATATTAAATCATTTTTGTTTTTGAAAAAATCACACCAGTCTGTGCAGTCTTTAAGTGTATGCTGAAATACTTTATCTTCGCGAGCAGATACAAGTCTTAAAATGCGTGTAGTGTACCGGCTTACATCTCGTTAAAATAATTCGATTTGATGCAAACAAAATCAAGATCAATCGACCATTAATTTGCTAGTTACTTCAAATAAATTTAAGATAAATAAAGTCGCTGGGTGGTGCATGTAAGTCAAATCATTACTTTGTTATGTTTACTACGATCATCTTTATTTGAATGCAAGATTTTGTATACAGAACATTAAAAAAAAGGATTGAAATTTATAATGAATAAACAGTATCAAGAATAAATTTCAGTGTAATGTTACAATAATATAACTGTGTACATAATTACAATATTACAATAAAATTTTACTGTTTTTATTTGTTATAGGTTATAACCCATTCATACGAGGCTATTACTAAAAGATAGCAAACATCAAACGATGTAGCCATGAAACATAAACTGCAATCTGTTATTTTGGTTTAATATACTGACATCTGAAAATAGTCATTTTAAATCATTTCTATTAAAAATTACTGTGGTTGTAATCAGTTGGCCGTCTCTAAGTTGAAATTCACCACCAGGGGGAATTCTCCAGTTGCTAGGAACCCCTGTAGTAGGCCATAACTCTCATCCACTAAAAATAATATTGTATAATGTACACATATTGTCGTCGGCAAAGCTTGTAATATACTTATCTATGAAACTAAGTTTGTAAAAAAATAGGTAACTAGGGAAAAAAGTCGACAGCATTGATTCAACGTAATGCATGTGAGTGAGAATTTTATAAAGAACGAAGTTTTGCTGTATAACGTTCCTTAAAATGCATTAATTAACCTTATATTATCAACTATAATAAAGCACTCAAGCTTTCTTCAAGCGTATATACGTATTTTGTTCGTTAAACAGTCGTTATATCATGGTCTTTTCTTTGCAAATAAAACACGTCTCATTGATTTACTTTTGGGGCCTTTCGTTTACTGAATATTACAGAACACTGCAAACTTTAGTGAGGCCAATGATAAATATATTTTACACTGTATATACTTACTAAACTAATTGCGCTATAATTGAACACATGTTCTTAGAAATTATATGATTAAATCAAAACATCACTACTAAAATTATACATAATTCATTAAATCTAACGTAATGAACACTGTGTAATTCAATTTAAATACAATAACGAATACCCTGTCTGTTTTTTTTTTTCGTATAATCCTTGAATTAATGATGAACCTTTACATATCTGTACATCAGGGGCTAATAGTTCCTATGTCAAAAAATAGCGAAATTGAGATATAATGTCTTATTATTTGGAATTTGGAATATATAGATAGGTAATTAGCGTATGTGGGCTGGTTACCGAAAAACCCTATCCAAAATCAGTCCTATGTCACAATGCATTTACTGGATAAACAATCCTATGTCCATTAAATATTAAAATAAAATTATGATTTCACCAATTTCTGTCCAACTGCAAAAGAACGAAAACAATAATAGAATAACAACTATGCTAATTGATATAAAATAAAAACCGTTTTAGAAACACGTTTTTGCTCCTCCTGTAAATTTGATAAAATGGTCACAGGTAGTACTATTAGTCTCTTAGGTACAGATATATAAAGAGATTGATTTAATTCTATATTTTCTGCCAAGAAAAATGCTTCGTTTTTGTTGAAAACCATTTTTATCTAGTCACAGTAAATATATGAAGAACGATTCCTTAATAAATAAAATGTGGACGTCACAATTTTTTTGCGTCTGTAAATTTTGTTTTCTTTTTGTGAAAATGCTTTCATAATTTTCGTCTGTTTTATCTGCGTATGTCCAAAATTTAGCAAAGAAAAATGTCCCTAATTAATATGAGTAAATTTCTTGAATTTTTCATTATTATACCCGCGACCTCTGCAATATCTTTCGCAGGAAGGGTCTCTTTTGCGTAATTGAAAAATAAATATACGAATAGGAGATATAAATTATACACTTATCTACATTGTTTTAGTATACTCTGGAGTTAATTAAGATTAGACAAAGCTATACAAACCATTTAATAACTAGTCATAATAAATAGAAATTCTTTTGGGAATTGTGTTTTTTAAATTTTCGTGTTCGCGAAAACACATTCGCTGAACGTGAATTACTCTGCGACATTTGCATTGCGCCGTTTAACGGCGGAAGCTTTGATTTAAGACGGTGATGCAACACCTCTGGTTTTAGTGCAAAATATTTTTTTTCGCTTGTCGGAAGCGATCTATCTCGCTACATTTTACGAAAGAACTGCTGATTTATTATGTAAGATGAAACAATCATTTAACATTTTTAAAACAATTTGTTTATTTTTGGTAGATACATAAATATTTTTAAAAACTGTTTATTTAATATGCGGATAAAACGAAAAAATAAACATATTAGAGAACAAATCATACCACGACTAAATGGTGTTAATTATAATTGGAGCATCGCAATGGATCGATTAAAACTGGACTGAAATAAAAAAACAACGTGCATTTATATTAAATATGTATACATAAACTTCTAACTGATGGTACACAATTAATTACAGCTTAATATTTAACACCGGTTGATCTCTTTCTCTCTCTCTCTCTCAATGAAAACGTATTTGTTGTTGTTTCGTTGGTAATCTTTATTAGTAAATTTACTGTATTAATAATTTTAAGCATCATCAGATTTTTCAAGGAAACAAAGCACATATTATTAAGCATCATGAAAGGTAGTACAGTCGATTCCGCTTAATTGGCACACCAGTTAATTGGGAAAAATCCCTAGGAACAGAAACCAAATGAAGAAACTAACAATAATTTGTTTCTGTTATCCGGGATATCATTCCGTTTAATAGGGACAAAATAAGAAATAATTGTGACAGTAGATAAGAATTTAGTATTCTATGAAGAAAATGAAGACTGTAGAAACACTTTTTGAAGTCATAAAATCAAAGCATTAAGCGAAGGCAACAACAGTGATGATGAATATACCCGTATTCGTGTGTCAGACCAGAAGGCAAAAATAAAATATTACAGCGTTATTTTATGCAAGAAGGCAATGACGGGAACTTCAAATCCGCACTGAATAACTGTGCTGATTTTGTGCAATTTTAATCCTACAAAAATAAGTGAATCACCATATATTGTTGAAACTTACTAATTACTAGTTGTTTATATAAGTATAAAAAAATAATTTATTTGTTTCCTTTATCTTTGCTTAGTTACTTTGCCAACTTCTTATGTGGGACAAAATGCTTGTGCCCGAGGTATCCCAACTAAGCGAAATCGATTGTATTTATATTTTAATTAATTTTAGATATTGTTTCATTACCGCTAAAGATATCACGATTGTTCTAAATAAATTAAAAATCAAGCAAATTTAAATTTATACTATCAATTTCGAAATTTTAATTTAGAAGATACTTAATTTACTTATGTAAAGATGGTTTGCGGTGGCTTCCCTGTGCCATGGCGCCAACAATAACCGCTACCTACCATCCAAACTAGATACTCACATAAAACTACGTAGCTATGTCCACAAATGCATCGCGGAATGCCTCTTAATGTGCACATCGCTTAACATTTACATTTAAAACGATAAAAGATTTGTGCATATATTTTGCATTCTTTATTCAAAAATCGGTCTTTAGAATATATTTCGTCAGTGTGTTCATTGGCGGTACAGGGGTGGAGTACATTATACCTAATTAATAAAATGGTTTAATTTATTTAATATCATCTACATTAGTATTAAGTAATGATGGTTTATTGAAGCAAAATACTTTTTTATTCGATACTTTTAATATGAAAAGTGAATGATTTTCATACATGAGCTGAATCATTATTATGTCAGTAACTACTTTGTGCGTTGAGGGCATAATCGATATACTCGTAAAAACTCTAATTGTAGAGCTCTGAAAATAATGTTTAGTTATTTCTGTTATAATATTTACTTCTCAATGCACTGTTCTCGATGATTAAAAAACGGCTTACTTTGTAACCCATCTCGTCTTTATCTTCATTTTGTAATCCTTTGTATTACTTATTTAAACCTTAAATTCTATACGATCAAGGATTTGCAACCAATTAAATTCTATAAATAAAGATTAACGTATAAATGTAGGTTTTACAAAACGGCATGTCCTGAATTGCATAATGCTGTCTGCAAAAAAGAACATTAATCTAAATAAGTATTTGCAAAAAACAAAATGTTTCAACACTTGCCCTCTAAACGTGTCTCAGAATGACATTACATTTCACCGTTAAAGAACCAATCAGCAGAAAAATTGACATTTGGTATTAAATCACGTATTTTATTTATTATACTCTTATTGTTTTATTTTATTTATTAAAAAAAAACTGCTCTGTGAAGTTGGTCACACTCTTTGTTCTGAAAATTACCAAACAAGTTCTCACTAATTTCACGTTGGTTTATATTATATATACATTTTTTTAAACTGAAACTGCAAGCACATGTCTTCGAATTATAAAAAGGAGTGCCATAGACAATAATAATTATTGAACGTCTAAAGCCATTCAATTTTTGACGCATGCAGCATTTAGCAAATGCCTCTGACTGGTTTTTTTGTGTTGTTGCATTTGGAAACAGCTTTTTTGTATTCAAATCAATGTCAATGTCAAATGGTGAACGAGGTGCTGTGCATATTTTTTCAACTTTTATTTTATTTGCAATCTTAAATGAACACTAAAAAAATAATACTCAGGTTGGCAGGGTTGGAATAAGTTAGTACGATTAATTCCGCAATTAATTTCAAAACTGCATTCCGAATTTGGGCAACTTTTTATTTTCAAATTTAGATAATTTTAAAAATAAGAAAGTCTGCTCCTGAACATATAAAAAGGCAATCAAAAATTTATAATACTCACTAATATCACATAACTTTGATGATTTTAAAATATAATGGTGCATTTTTAATAAAAATAATTTGACATACTGGCAATAGCTTAATTCCAAATCGTCTTCTAAAATTATATACGTTTTTTTTTTCACCTTAAAATAATGGAACTACTAAAAGATTCAATAAAGGTTAAGAAAACTGTTTAATTGTTACAATAAGCCAGTGTCTACCATTTCCTACTAGGTACTATTTTAAACATTCATAATATACATGTAAATTATTTTGATTTAATCTTCGGTCTACGTGGAAATAAATTTCCAAGATAATAAAAATATTTAGAAGTTGGTTGCCCCACCTCCACCCGTTATGTGTGCGCAGCCGCTGTTTCATGGCCACCTTCCATAACGCAATAATGATCAAGAAAATAAACGAATTTACTCCTCATATTCTTGGCCCGATGCAGAACTGCACGGGACCGATCTTTTCACCACGCACTATTGCAAATAAAAATAGTTATGTCACACGAAGAATTTTGCTCCACCACTCCCCGTGTGAAAACAGCGATTTATTTCCAAGCCGTTTTCTATAACGCACTTACCGGCCAAGTATAGGTAATTACATAAACTAGCCGAATACTATATCGATACTGTCATCGCGCACCAGCGCGTTTAGGGTCTCTCAGAAGTCAAACTGTACCTAAGGGAGATTTTAAAACATGAAAATCTTTTGATAAACATTCATAAATCGGTTGAAAAGTCAATCCATACTTACATAAAATTCTCCATTCTGAGTAGGGATTGCAATACCGGACGATTCCGGTATTACAAAAGTAGATTAAAGATTGTTAAAAAATACGCCCAGTTACAATACCTGATATTAAGAATAAATTTATACCGATAATGGATAATAAAAAATAAATCTATATCGAAGGTGTTTTGGTCAATTGATCTAACCCTCAAAATTGAAATTGTTCAGGAGAGGGAAAAACCTGTTTTTATCGTAAACATTATATGGTGAGTTGCGTTATGAATCTTCGAAGTGCACTTCTGTATATAGTGGTTCACATCAAGTGGCCGGGTCAGAATTTGTCAACCTAAAACCAATGTAAAATGATGTTTCTCTTAGAAAAGTGGTAAATTTATTTTTCTAAATTACTTCATTTGGTCGAGACCTGCTCTGTCGTCTTTAAAATGAAATCCAATCATTAACTCATTTTCATTTTTTATGTGGGTTACATCAATCGGCCAAAACACAGTCGATATTATAACCATAAAAATGTAATTTTCGTAATTAATTAAAATTTATTATTTGTTTGGATTAAAATATTACTTTAAAAAGGCTAATTCATCAATGCTAGAATCTGCAAACCATGATATTCGTGCGTATTGTAAGTCCAACTGCAGAAAAGGCCCTTCCAGAGTCATCGCCTATTGGACGAACAGTCGTTAAATAATTGCACCGTAATATGTATATTGTGTTACCTAAATACCGGTATTTTTCATTTTGAAAATCAGTATTTAAAAACCAGCCGAAATACCGAGTTCCCGGTTTCGATAATTCCGAATGCATAACACTATTCATCACTCAGATAGGAAGTAGCCGGTTTATATTTATTGAACTTACTTGTTAATGACTATTTTACAGCGGGCAAATAATATCCTCATTTCACTGCTGTACATGGGTGGGTTTGGTTGTCTTAAGCTAGCAAGGTTAACATTTAAATAAGACGAATGCATTTCGGTTATCTGCACATCAGAAGTGCAATCTTGATCGCCATTGCCTCTGCAGGTTTCGTTAATATTCAATCCTCTCCGCAGCAATTAAAATCACATTCGCAAATCACGAGAGCCGTGTTGTTTCTTCTGTCTTTTTTTATATTAGTACTCATATGAGAAAAATTTGATCGCGACTGTCAGATAGGTGCGATGAGAACTTTATTAAAGTATGTTTTTATATTCAGACTTACTGTCGTTGCTTATATCAGACAAAAGGGGGAAATAGAGCTGTTATTTTTGGAAAATTTGCTATGACATGACACTCGTATCTTTGTGTCATAGTTTCATTGCAACTCTTAATAACGATCCTGGAAAGGTTGAGAAACGTCAGATGATAACCGCTAATCTTTAAAAATTACTCTTACACAGCGCTCTCCAAGTGGGATTCCGCAAATAAATTTAAATAAAATACTAATTTTATGTTTGAAATATTGTATGTGTGATTATAATCTAGAAGCGAGTAAGATGTGGCTGTGTCATAGGTATTGAAAAAGATTTGCTTCTATACCACGGTATCAGTAGTTTTACTGCTCTTTCCACTAGACCAGCGGTCTCCAAACTACGACCCGCGAACACCACCAATTTAGGCCCGTCTGGCCGGTCATGTCCGGTATCCGGCCCACCATACTTTTTCACACAGATAAGTAGTGCTGAAAGCGGAAAAAACCAATAGTACATTTTTACAAATGGTCAACCAATTTTTTAGTCGGAAGGACTTAATGAATCTATAAATCACTCAGAAGACGGTTTTCTTCTTGTCAGCTATTAGCTATCTCCACCGCAATGAAATGTCCTTGACACTTGCCCGTAAGTACCAACCGAAAAATTCAAAACTACAGTATGTTGATATGATGAGCTAGCTGGGTCTTGGTCCTTAGGACTTACAGGAAGAGTCGGTGTGGCCCTTAGGCTATGAAATTTGTAGACGACTGCACTAGAGTACAAGAACCGACGTCGATATATCCTAATCAGTTATGTTATATGATTCAAACGTCTTAGCGCTTTTCTATTATAGACTTCCAACTCTCTGCAGACATTGCGTTATAACTTATGTCGCTGTAGTCGCGACTTAAAGTTATACATATTAGTAATTATAATTGTCATTCTGAAGAGTGTTAAAGTACATTCCAATTCTTAGACTCTCGTTATACTCTAGTTTACCTTTGAACAGATACAAGACAAGCTTAAAGACTTTATAAATGACGCATACTTCAGTGAACAATGTGATGTTTGCAGACATCGCCCAGTGCAGGGGTCGGCAACCTGTGGTACGCGAGCCACATGTGGCTCTTTGAGCAATTCGTGGATCTCTTTCTTTACCAAATTCACAATTCACCATCCATACAAACAAATGCATAATTCGAACTTTTTATTTTTTTCAATTGCTATGTGCATATTAATTTGTTGGTTGGTGGGATTAGGTTCGCCATATATATAGACTTAGAGAAAGGTCCCTTGATTCAAATTATCGCCAAAAAGCACGTTCACCGTTAGCATTGACTATTTTAGAACAGCAATAATAAACATGAGAAAATCTTTTAAGCGAAGATTTTAAAAATAGCAAAGAAACTAGCATTTATTCTAAATACGCTCATTACAAAAGTTAACAAAATAAATTTTGCTCCATTTAATAATGAAACGAGGAATTTTGAAATACAATTGGTGGATTTAAAGAGTAAAGCGTTATGGAACTCTAAATTTGTAGGTCTTGCAACTGAACTTGAAGGTTTGAAGAGAGAAAAATGCGATTTAATTTCACAACACCAGTAGAATGCTCTAAAGAATTAACAGAAATTGTACAATACATTTATTGTTTCAGCAATAATAAAAGAAAGCTATGAAATATTTATATTAGTTTCATTCAGTAAGTCTTCTTCACTTAATAAATTAAAATTGTAAAAATATTTTTTTCGGCTCCCCAAAGAATTCTAAGCCGTTTTGTTACATATATTTGGCTCTTTTGGTCCAAACGGTTGCCGACCCCTGGTCTAGTGTGAGTGAGGTGGAGTGAATTGTTCTGGAGTGAGTAGCTACACAGAATCTTTCCTTGCGTCTGCAATTTAGTCGAGGTCAGTTCGGCGTGTAGTGCTGGGAAGTCGTTGGCGAGAGAACGATTTACCACGTACGTCAGCGGTGAGCAGCGCAGCCTGCTTCACAGCCATGTCCGGTCGTTATTAAAGCGTCTACGCTGCCTGAACGAAGCCTTCGCCTCGACCGCCATGTCATCGCGGGTTAATTTCCGTTCTTACCTGTTCAATACAGCGGTTCGCCATCTAAACGTCTTCACTACGACTATATTCTTTTAATAATAAATTCAGCTCTATTATTTATACGAGATTCCAATTTCAAACTAATATCACTTTTTTCAGATCAAACCATTTAAGTACTGTGTAGTTAACTTTTCATGTAACTTTTATGTAGGTATACGCTGAGTTTTCAACTTGAGACTATGATCACTTCATTCGGACCATCGAAGGACTGTTGCTATACAGGCTAAAGGTTGTTGACGTTTTTTTTATTAACTTTACTTTATTGTACTGATTATCGACTATAACTGTTTTTTTTAACGTTATAAAGAATAATCTTTTTGGTATACAAAAGATTCTATATCGATGCGTTATAGTTATATAATGCTTTTCGCCAGAATTAAAAAAAATAACAAAATGATTTAATACTGTTTTTTTTTTCAAAGCCATTATATTCTATGACTACATGCGCTCTACCAGTAAGTGGAGCATTAAATTGCATACATATTGACATTTAAAACAGAAAATCACCAAAAACGGACTTAATCCGTTCTGTCAGTATAATCAAGATAGTTTTTGGAAGTTTTTTTTTTTAATATCCATCATACAAAAATTCGCAATGTTTTCGATTTGTGCTAAAACTCCATTTACCAGTCCAAATAAAAATCTACGCTCCTTCTTCAAGATGCCTTTACATATGTGGTAAAAAACGAATGCAAAATGGTGTAATAAACCACCACCACATAATGTTTCCAATCCCAGATGAGACAAAGTATTTTTCTGTTTATTAGTAAGACTGATTAATAATAATTTACAACTTTGTAAACATACTATAGAGATCATTTTAAGCACTTTCATATATATATTCGCAGAATTAGAAGTGTCAAATATGTTTTATAGTAGTTTCATAAAATGTCCAGCGTAGACATGCGTGAAGGTCTAGAAATGCGGTTGATCGAATGGCGGTCTTATACGTTCTCACTACACACCTTTTTGTTTACCTTGTAAATCATGTTGTCGGGTTGAATTTTTTTCAATGAAGCCTATACCCCCCGTAAGTGGAAAGCGCTAGATCCATTGATAAGATGGAACTGGTTTATCATATTAAAGTGCCTAGTAACAACATAATAAAAGCACTATAAAAATTATTAAAAAATGGAATTCTTATTACACCCGTTTGACAAATAAATGTCAGTGCTGCTATATATATATAGTATATGTAGGCTTGAATGAAAATCCTCAGACTTGACTGTTACAATAAATTTTAAATACATTATTCCTGTCTTTCTTGAAGAGAGCAAAGTTAGTATAATAATTATCAAGCGATTACTTAATATGCTATATTTAATCGACTTACATATTTTTTCCATAATTTCAAGCTTCTCAAAAAGTGCATAATAGAAAATAATTACGTAAATCCGTTCGGCGAATAATTGACAGTTTAATTATGGTGATGTATATCTTGTATATTAAAAAAACAAGAACTTGCTGTCAACTATATTTTTTATATGTATTTATGAATACTTTACCACCCACCCATCTGATACTAAAAACGGGGCGTAGCGAAAGCAATTAGTTCTAACCCTATCCTTCTATCCCTACACTCGTCGAAAAAGAGAATTTGAACAACTGAGTAACAAGCAGTGCTCTTAGAAAACTTTTGTTGATTCTAAATTCTGGTGATTGAGGTCATTGAGGTCATTGAGAGCGGAGATGATAAATTAAAAAATTAAAATTATGTATTGTAAATAATAAGGTAATGTACTAAGTAAAAGATTAATGGAATCCACCACAAATTACTACCTAACTGTTTTTTTTTATTCAATCACGCAAGTAAAATTGTCAGGGTTTTAATAATTGTTGTATTACTAACTATTTGTTTGTTCCAAAATTTTTAAACAACGCATTGGCCTATCAATTTGTTAATTACGCTGAAGCTTCTGTGGAAATTCTTAATTCATTAGTATTTTTTCAGTAACTAGTCACTTCTGTGTTTCCTTGTCATTCGGAAAACAATTCATCAAAACTCTACGCCTTTTTTTAACAGTTTAATGTATGTCAGTTGCCGATGACATTTTATTTTTAATTAAATTTATGTTTAATTTTCCAGTAAAATCATATTTTTTTCTTGTGAGTTTATTTAGGTAAGTGACACTTCATAAAAGAAAGTATTCCGAAACTGGAAAACTATTTGGTTGCACCCCTAAGAGCATCACATATTAAACTCCAAAGTAACCGCTAAAATATGCTAAGACCACCAGACCATATCTATATGCATCTGAGTACCACTCGACACGTTTTAAGATATAAATCTTTTTACAAGAGTCATAAATTATTTTATTTGGTTCGTTCTATAATGACACATAAAAGAATCAAAAAAGTATATCTGCAAGACAAAGCTTTTTTTAAGAAATTCATTTATATGAAATTCTAACGGTGTAAGTTATTTTATTGCTATTAAATGCGGTTTGCAATTTCGGCTAGATACAAACTAATTTTAATACGTTACTGTTATTCTTTGTACCTAATTCTTTGACAATTTATTTTTTTCATGCGGCAATCTGTTACTTACGTGCTCTTTCATTCTGCGTCTCGTTCTGGCGGGAAAACCAATCGGTTTCGTATTTTTGGACGTAATTTAAATATTTTATACTTCGTGTCTATTATTGCATAATGGAGGTTTTTTTATTTTTATTTTTTATTCATCGTATCATTAGTAAAAAACTTGCTGCTCGGTTTTTTCTGTCTGTAGGAGCAGATAGATATAGCTTGTAACGGTAAAATGTTTATTTAGTATTTAAAATTAAAATGCACTTATCGATCTGTTAATTTTAAATAAATCCGTAATTGACGGTGCATCGATCGTGTTATACAAATTTGAATCATATTATCGGTGTTAATTTTGTTTTTAGTTTTCTAAGTATTAAGTTAAAAGTTTTTTTTCAATATTTCTGAAATGTCTGTTTATGATAATAAATTGATATAATATCTAAGTGAAAAAAATGTAATTAACTAATTTAATTAGATTTTTTTCAATAACAGTAAATAATTATCCATTAGGTCTGGTTTGAATATATTCATAAATTATTTATCGTTCTAGTAATTAACGACTTAACAATCATTGTTTATCTATGTGAAATTCTTTATAATGACTATGATATATGATTATCTTTACATACATTATATGCACTTTTGAATCTGAATTAATTTTCAAAAAAATATTTCTATATTTTTTCATTTTTCACGACCCAGTGCTTCGTATTTGTGACCTAATTATCATATAATTATTATTTCGCGATAACGAATCTTAATAAAATATATCAATAAATATAAAAATAAAATTATGTGCTGTAAATACTTATTACCACGTAAATCACAATTAAAATATCTGAGATCTATAATTATTAAAATTTTGTAAAGAAATAAAATTTTATTTCTTCAAGATTTAGATATCTCAGAAGTTACTTTTTTATCTTCAAAAGAAAATGCACATCAAATTATGAAACTTATCCAACTAAATTATCTCATTTAATTGGAGATGGATAATATCAATCTCCAAGTATTTTGTAGTGGAGCATGTCACGAAGACCGCGTCGAAACATCTTTTCATGCATTTCTCGATCGCTTGCCTTACTTGTTTCGTAGGTATTGAAACTCAGCGCGAGACGACAACATATATTAAAACGTTGTTAACTATGACTAATTTAGCTCATAATTATCGATTTATTCTACTTACGATCATAAATACAAATAATAAATCAAATTTCGTAAAATTAAATCATAACGTTAAAAATCTCTGCACACTTTTCATTGCTCAGAATAATCCGTTTACCGTTAGCTGTCCTTCAATTTAAGGAGGTAGTATTCAGTCGCTTTCTTAGGTGATTCAGTATTGCACTTTGTATTTAGGAAAGTATAATAATTTAATTGGTAAGAAAACCCAGACCGCAGTCAACTGCTAATAATTACCTCGCGATGTGAAAATCGCCCACCTGAGGAACTAACTAAGTTTGTTAAAAATTAAATTTCTAATGAAGTGTATCATTTAACAAGATCGACAGCGAAACATCGTTTTATTTGATTACTCTTGATAATCACGGCATAAGTACTCCCCAGAGTACCTACACAACTCCTTCCTATAGTTTATAGTACTAACGGAGAAAGCTAGGCTCTGTCATATTGTTTAATATAAACTAGCTGCCCGGATTCAGATCGAATAGAACATGCTTGAATCGCATAATCGATGTTCGTTTGTTTTCATGGGTAAGTTTTTTAAACACATTTATCTACTATTTTTAATATATGCCGGTGGGAATTTTGTATGCTATAATAATGCATAGTAATGATGACCAAAACATAAAGACGACTAATTTCTGTAATTTGGTTTTTAAAAAAGTAACGCTAACAACCCATTTATATTATTATTATTATGTAAATGATTGTTCTGGACTACATTTTCATTAAAGGACCGAAAGATGGGTACAAGGGGGTCTCCATATATCTTTTAAAACCAAAAACCCTTTGCCTAAGATCTCAAATATTAAACTGAAAAACCTAAATTTGATAATTGCGTTGACAGGATTTTCGCCTTTCGAATATGTAAGCCTTTGTGATCTAGTGTTAAGAGCTGTATTAAAGCGTTCAGATGGGTCTGTGTTCAAGTCCCGTTAAGGTCAATATCAAATTTAGAATTTGAGATATTGGGCATGAGGCATGATTGTTTGTTATATCGACTGACTAAAAATTCTCATCGGATTGAACTCATTTGACTTCAAATTTTGGAAATATTTGGCTCCTCGGCTATTATTAGCTGCAATGTTTTTATTTAAATACTTTCTTTATATTTAATACTCGTTCGCTGGGCACTGTTATTTATGCAGATAGGGCTAAATATCATTTGCAAAGATTCATTATAATAGTAAATACACTTTTTCCAAAAATAAATAAATGGCATAAATGGTGTGATGTTTTATTCGGATTTCCATTTTTTTTCACAAAATTGTCAAAAGATTTTAGTTCTATAAAAATTATGTGAATCGGTTGATAGTTATTTTGGCTTTACGCCATCGTCAGAACTATGAATTAAAATTGAATTTTAAATATAAAACACAATCAGTTTTGTACTAATTCCACATTTTGATAATGATCATCGCCGGTTTTAGTCATCGCGAGCATTAACAACTGATGATATAGTTCAAGAATTGGCAGTTAACACATTAAAATATGTTAAATTGATTTTAGTTTACTTGTGTATGTATACTCGTTTAGAAAAGAAAGATATTTGTAGCTTATTCTAATTTAGTTCTACGAAATAAATGCCAATTCAGTCATGATTTAATTATTTATTCTTTATCGATTAGTTCTCGTAAATCGAGCTATCACTAAAAAAATAGGTACTCCCTGTTTCTTGTACTAAGCACGCACGCTTTTATTGACGAACAAATTACAACTTCTTCGACGCGAATACGCCAATTACAAAAAGCTTTACTTACTTACACACGTACCGGCCGCGTTTATTATTTATCATTCAACAAATAAAAGCGAGACGCCTACAATGGATACACAGCTCCACTTAATTGACGTTTCCACTGTTTTCTCATTCATCATAATGTTAATATGATGTCCTTTTGTGATGATATATCCATGGCTATTAAAAATAGTATACAAATTCCAGATCTGCGGTCGAGTGGTCAACGTCATTGACATCGGTTGGGGTACTCACGGTTTCGAGTCCCAGCAAGGACAGCTTATTTTTAAGTTGATTTCTCTATCATTTTTAAGGTGTTGACTGTCAATTCTTGGTGGAAAGGCATTATATTTTTAAAAATACAAACTTCTTGTTCACTTCCACATGTGCACAATGATCAGGACCAGTTTCGCTCGTCACGAGCCTCATCAACTGATAAAAATACAATCATAACAGGGCTATTTATATAAAATTGAATGTTAAGAGAAGGATTTACAAAATCAATTTATGGATTTATGTCCAAAGGTAAGGATGTTTTTGATGTCGTCATCCCACCCATCCCATACTAGAAGCGTGGTGTAGTGATAGCGATTATCTAACCAATGATTGACGAACCTGCGGCCTTTTAGGGTCTCAGGTGCTGTCTTTTTACTAAATGTTAATTTTCTAAATTTGAAAATTTGTTTTTCTTCATTTACAAAAAAATGTAATACATTTGTATTCTTAAATTCGGTCTTATTTGATTTAAGATAAATAAATATGGCCATCAACATCGCTACCCCTGATCTAACCACTGTTGCTGACCTTTCCCTATTTTTATATCTAGTCTCTTCGAAAAAAAAGGCTTAACAACTAAGTAAATAGCAGTTCTCATAGAAAAAAATATGTCGAGATAAACTCCATTAGGAGTCCATGTGCTCCCTTTGGGAGCGGACGTGATTAAATAAATTCAATTAGTAAAATGAAACTAAAGCAACTAATTACATGTACAAATAAAAAATAACAATTTTACTTAATCAGCAAGTATGTAGTTGATTTTTATAAGTCATATCCGTAACTAATACAAAGCATATGAACTCATAATGTTGCATGACAACAGATTTTTTTAACGAGGACTTTTGGTCAGGAGTCTGAAAGTTGGGTTAAGGCAAGACTAATAGTAAATTTTTACTACCCGTTGCAGGTTCCGATATAGGGCAGTGAGTGGTTAGTACTTTTTAATACCATAAATGAATTGATAAACCTATGTAGGAATGTTTCCATTCGGAGATTCGTACCATTTACTGGCCAAGCGAGTTAGATGGAAGCCCAAGAGCAATGACCAGTGTATAGTTGTTGAACGTATTTACCAAAAAAATAGTTTTTAGGCACTTTAATAATAAAAACTTTGTCCATTATCGTGGACTTATTTAAGTATAAATTTATGTCGGATTTAGACATAAAATCGATAAGTTTAACCCTTACAATTGATCTGTTGAAACGCTCACTATGGCTAAAAAAAGATCAATTTCAACAGTAAAAACATAGAATTATGTGAAATATATATTAGTTATCACAAATACATCAAGAAGTCAACTAAACTCATCGCATTCTTGCAAAAATAAATCGAAGACTATGAAGAAGCTGAAAAATATTAAATCTATGACTTTGCAAGCAAAATGGCTGCGGCGAGTCTTCATATACACAACCAACACGCACACAAGCAAGCGCGTACCTTCAAAAGTATATGTAATACATATGGCTGACGATTAATGCTGCTTATTGGAAGTTCAAAGCTAAAATTCGAAAGACAGACGAGAGCTCTTTTCAAAAATATATTTCCTTGTGTTCTACTTGACATTTTCATGATATGTTACCTAGTTTCTCTACCTAAAGGTTTGTGCTATTTTTAAAGCATATATCCACGAGTGTTTCCTTCTAATTTGGCTGGAAATACGAGGTAGTTTTGGACATGTAAACATGTCCAGTGCGCTAAAATTGGAAACAGAAAAAATAGATAATCAATTATTTATAACTAATGTCTCTCATTAAATGTCATCGCTTGAATTAAAAAAAATGTCTCTTGTTCAATATCACTTGAAGTTGTCACAATCATTTCCAAATATAACTGACTTTCTATCAAGTTAAGGAATAAAATTCCGTAACGGTAAACTCTGATCGAATAAATGCGTTTTGTGTGTGTTTATAAGTACTTAAATTGATTGTAATATTAATGAATAAACATATAAAATTTTATTTATCTCTTGAAATAACAAGCATCGTATTTCACAGTAATATTTTCTAGATTTTTACTTCAAAGTTGGTCAAAAACATAGCATAGTCTTCTTAAATTAAATTAATAAAAAGATAAAAATTAGAACAATAAATTATAATATATTAAAAAGGCAATGTGATTATTTAATTATTCTTAATTTTGTTTTTTTTTTACTATGCACGATTACTTGATTCAAGCAATTGGAGTAGAAGTAACCAGCCTCACACACCTCTCGTGCGGTCTCTTTCGCATGATTAAATTTTGAATTGAATACCTTGTCGTCTCAAACTTCATCTTTTTTATCTAACATTCTTTACGGATATCTTTCAGATCATCTGAAGCATTCCTGTTGGAATAATAACAATGTAAACCCACGACTCTTAAATTCTGTTAAATATAACTAACTGTTAATTCAGAATTGATTAGTCACGGGTATTTTCTAAAATAATGCGGTCTGTTTTCTGTAAAATCATAGAAGACGTGCAACTATTAATTATATACCACGAAAAAATTAAATCAACTTTAACCAATTGATTGCCACATAATTTAAAAAATATATAATGAAACTTTGAAATAATCGTAATATAATATTGGCGATTTACTTACATATATTATCAATATTATTAAATTTTCATCGGTAGGTGACAATCCGTCTCGACTGTGTTTTGGCCAATTGATGTAACCATCAAAAAATACGAAAATGAATTTATGATTGGATCTCACTTTAAAGGCGACAGAGCACGGCTCGGCCAAATGATATAAATTAGAAAAATACCACTTAGGAAGGGAAACCTCATTTTACATGGGTTTTAGATTTAACAATTCTGACCCGGCCACTTGGATGTAAGGCATTATTAGAGGTCTGCACGGGCCCGGGCTTGTTTCAACGATATAAAGAAAATATTAAAAAGTTGTGACTGTGGTGATGTGTGGAAATCATTTTGTAAAAGAATAGATTTTTCTACATGTGATAAAGTTGGGTAGATACGTTAAGTGTGTTAAATTTCAATTAATTTTATGCTATTGTATTTTTTTAAATCGGGTTTCTTTCGGGTCGGACTCGGGTAACAAGTGCGGTATTAAGATTCGGGCCGGGTCGGGCCTGAAGTGAACGGGCTCGGGCCGGGTAATTTCATGAAATTTTGGCCCGTGCAGACCTTTACTCTCTACGTATAAACCCGTATCTGCAAACATGAAAATTTATACCAGTGCATTTCAAAGATTCATAACGCAACTCACCATATAATGTTCTCCTGAACAATTTCAGTTTTGAGGGTTACATCAATTGGCCAAAACACGTTCGATATATTTATTTTATACGTCAATTTTTTAAACACATTTCATGGGAATTACTATTTGGGGTCATCGAATCATAATATCAGTTTTTGTAATAATAAAGTTCGTTCAATAAATTATGAAAAACGTTCATAAAGTACTTAAATTTCTTTCAATTTATAGCTAAAAAAATAAGTGTCATGGATAATTATTCAGCTACTAAAAAAAATATATTGCATAACTGACGTGATTCCGAATTACCACGCAATGTGACCGTCCTAGTGACACCTATCGTATTTCTTTGAGTTATGTTGATTTATCATTTTTTTTGTGGTATATGATTCATGCGATTTTTAAAATGAGTGTCTACTGACGTGTAATTGGCGATTGAGTGGTTAAAAAACTGTACAACCGGTACGTAAATGAGATGATAATTATGGCTACCGACCATGCGAATATTAAGTTTTATTTTAATGCATTTTCGATTATTCAAATGCATATTGGACCTTGGTCCAACGACCAACACGTTTAATGTGATCATCCATCGATTAAGTAATTAATTCATTTTTTATGTACATTTGAAACAAATTATTTTTAAAAATTTCCTTTCGGTAGCGCCTGTACAAATAATTATATTCACATTTATCATATTGTATTCTTAGACCTGTTTTCAGTTTGTTGGAAGATTTAACTCTTTTCCCCTGATTTATGGATTACAATAAACATTATTAAATTGAAATTTAATTGATAGAACTCCATTATATTATTGTTAAACTACCAACGTATTTGGTTTCACAAGAATTATGTAATATGTGTCACTTAGAATAGTAATGGTGTAACTCCAGTTTTGAAGTTTTGAGAAAGTCAAGGTTTTGTAAAATGTTCTTAGGATCAAATAACAACCATTAACAATTGTTCGTCAATCAACTGAAGAACTTAAACGATAGTGTAGTGGCGAAGTCTGTCTGGACACTTCACTATTCTTCAGAAAACTATCGTCAAATATGGGAATATAAAAACAATAAACATTTTTTTAAAGAAATTAGGAGTATATATGGAGTTGCACCATCATTAAACCAATAGAATAACATCTTTTGAACGTGTTTTAGGTAAAAACTCATTTTTCGTAATTTTGGAGTTACATCATTACTATTCTAAATGACACATTTATTAAGTTAGATAGTAGGTTGTGCTGAAATAGTTTTTGGAAACTTTTATTCGTCTTGTGTAATTACAGATATTTTAACATTGTGGAATAGGTCTGCCGCCAACCTTTGCGGTCAAAGTCTAGTGAGAAATTATTGTCGCCTGTTTCAGAGTGTGAGGTAGTTCGGCTTCTATGAAGTTCGATCGCGTTCTGTATATAGCCTGTTCTGTTGGTGTCTCTGCTTTTCTCCAGTGTTGGTGGCTAGTTGCTATAGTTCGTCTTATTCAATTACGTCAACGACTTAATATAGAACAGTTGTAACAGCAACACTTCTTGTTTTTATTAGGTTCAAAACTCCGAATGGTTGTATTTACAGATCGATTTTTTAAGAAAAAAATATTTATGCTTTCGCCGTTTTTACTGACGAATTGTAAATTACCATTTTCATGACATGAGTACTTTATTTTAATGGAGTATGGTAATCATTAAAAAGAAATTATTATATGAAGGTCTGTTGCCAGTCAATCATGGCATATATGTATCATTGCGTTTTAATTTGATGTCTGTATGTACATTTAATTTAACAAATCGCCATACGATAAAAACGACATTTTACCGTATTTAATTTATAGACTACAAAAGAGTTATTGAACACGGATATTTAAAATAAAGAAATAATGAAGCACATTTTGAGAAGCAATGGGCAGCTATTGAGACATTCTTGCTTACCAGCCAGTAGCCAACCTACCATTTACGGTTGCCACTTACTACTTATTAACCCCATCTATACTCCTATCTCCTTCCTCGGCTTACTAACTCGCAAGTGTAAACTATCACTTCTCTTTCATAATTAAATTGCAGGGCGTGAATTCAGTGAGAGTTCTGAAGATAAGAAATCTGAATCTAAAATAAGTGGTACGTCGTACTATTATCTGAACTTTTGTTCTTTTCCACACTTTTAGTAAAATTAACATTGAAATCATTTATTACTATAAGTTTTAAATTCAATTTTTTGTTTTAAAATTCAACAGCTTATTAATAATATTCGATATACCTATCTACAAAAATAAAACAAAACATGTACAGTCTTCGTCCGTATAGCACGATTATCGGGGGAGCGTGCCATAGGGAAACCGTGTTGTAGGTATCATCGTATAAATTTTGAGTTCTGTTAATTTCTGTTATGATTACAAAATCACTGATAGTCTTTTAAACCCATATTTTTCAGTAAAATCTATATACACATTTTATTAATGATGTTGAAATTATTATTAATTTATTTGTAATTTGTCAAATCGCAATTAACGGATTAATATGTATTTATTAAAATGAAGCCTTGAATTTACATAAATGGAATCGCGTTACATGGGATGATATCGTGCTGTATCGGACCGTGTTATAGGGGATAATATGTCGCTCGTACTATAGGAAACCGCGTTGTTGCGGGGGTTGGGGGGGTCGTGCTACAGAGCAGCGGTCGCCATCTAGTTGACGGTGAGAAAAACCCGGAGGTCTACATCAACAAATATCAGACCAATTAATTTGTCATGATTAAAAATGTAATTTTATATTTGATTTTACCGTTTTATTTTTAAAAACTTTTAGTAGTCTACGGGATTCAAAATTGTGCGTTTAGTGGTCTGTAAGGTTCTAACGGTTGAAAACCGCTGCTATATAGTGTACGGAGTTATGATGAAAGACTTATTTTTTTAATATCTACCTTCGCGTATCATTTTAATGATAATACAACCAAAACATTAAAGATTTATTCGTATTTGGTAGTCGAGAGTATTGTTATTTTTATGTAAAATACTTGATAGTAATATAGATTATTTGATTTAGACCTTAGAAAATCGCATTAATTATTTAATGGACCGTGATAATATTTAATGTCATTTTTTACGTTTGTGAGCTTACGCAATGGAATTATTGATTTATTTTAATCAAGTTTTGTAATCAATTACTATTAATAATAGTTTTCTATTAATATTTATTACCTTTAATAGTTTCTTAAACGGTCGCCAATTTACATCTAGGGACGCACTTATTATGTTTCCTACGTAATTTTAATTTTTACAAAGGTTATATTTATTTATTTAGAACAGCTATAAAGTATTTCTGATAAATGCATTAAAGTAGTTATTACCACTAAAACAAATAATCTTTATATCTGCAATTTAATATTCAAATCAATGCCATTCATAATTGAATGCATTTAAAAATATTATTGTCAGTAGAGAGCGCAACGAATAACTTAAAAATAATAATTATTTTACTTCAAGTATAAATAATTATTTGTGGAAGGCTCGTTTACTTATCTGGTAAGCGATATTACTTCCGTTCGCTACCTCAATACAAGTTTCTCTGTCAAGGTTAAAACGGCGCCGCGCAGTAAGCTGAATTCGATCATAACGACCCGGGTCGACCGCAGCCGGTTTTCGCAAACGGTCTCGATCAGCCTTGCAATGGCTATGTCTACTAGCATAAAACTTTCAGAGCTTATCAAACGTTATTGATTTATGATTCTTTTAAAAATGTATCATAAAAGACTACAGAACTGAAGACATCACAGGATTAACGATAAATTATGAAATAACTTATTATTTTTAGAGTAGATTAATGAACACAAATTTATAGATTTATCAATACCATTTTCAGTTATTTACCGTCATTTATGTTGACATTTTTGTAAGTGAGTTTGCAAATCTTCGAACGTTAAATGAATTATAATTAATCATAATATAAAATTATCTTCATGAATTGAAAGTTAGAATATTCAAATAATGTACCTTTGATGATTTGTAGTGATGCAAGAATATGAACGATTGATTTTTAACATGACCCGATAAGCCAAGAGATCTTATAGCGACCACAAAACGCAGAAAAGCTGCATACTTGGCTCACATTTTCATATTACATAATGTAATAAAAAATAGAGAGTAACAGACATAGGGAGAAAGCGATTCTAATTGTTACGCAACACTGCAGGTAGCTGATTATACTAGTATAACAGTAGGACCTAGGACTACTAGGTATTGGCATCTAATATGAATGGTTTCGGATAGAGACACGGAAACTGTTCGCCAAGCTCGTTCAATAGTGGCCTAAATTTGCGTACCCAATGACTTTGGCTTCGCGACTTAAGATAACATAATATATATTAAAATAACCCACACAAACAAATTTGTAACTAATTTAAATAATACAAAGTAGGTACAATATTGGTAACACCATGAGATCTTTAAAAAATTATCAAATCTACTACGGACTGCGCCCGGTATTGCAGGTAATACAGACTGTATAGCTCACTCGTGGACCTTTCAATTTATTAAAGTATTTTATTTTCTCAAGAAAATTGTTTTGTTGAAGATATTCCGAGTCCCCAATCGTGGGTCGCATTACTCGTGACACATAGCTTAACAGCCACGGGGTTAAGGTTAATGAGTGGGCGCTGATAAAAATTCTGTTCTTCCTGCAGTGATTAATTTAGGAAAGGGTTCCACAAATTTCAGTAACAAACAGAACATGCGAAACACTTATTTTACATATCTGCAGCAAATCATCACATTTCGTGACATTTTTGTAATACGTTTTCGTACATTGTCATGTTAATTATAAAATAAATGTAAAATGTGTCTCTTTCCTACAAAAACATTATCTCTATTGTGGTATTTGGTAATATAAGAAACTTGTGATATTTTATTTAATGTTGAGAAGCTGTAGCGTCTAAAGCAAGGTCCCGTCATCCTTTTCTGATTATCTTCGTTGAAAAGAAACAGAGCGATATAACAACTCGACTGGTATTTTGGCTACCGTTTGTGAACCTATGACAAGCTTCTGACGCTTGCGACGCTGCGCTATATTCATCTGATACGTCAAAAATTAAATCAAAACGCTAATTTAAAAGTTGAATGTTTATTATAGAAACTAGTGTATTATATTCGATAATATAAAGCAAAAATATCAAACGTCTAAGTACGTCCAAGAAATGATACGACATCGGTAAATTACATAACTATATGAAAAGTAAAATCACTGTTTTTCTTCTATCGATACTACTGCATGCGACATTGCTGTGGAAACGAAAACAAAAGTTTAGCAGGTAGTATTAACGTCGAGGTGACTTTAAAATATTTTACTCAATATGTACGTATTTCGTTGGTATTAGAAAAGGTACGTTATATATTTCTTATGGCTTTCCTGACCTAAGTATTTGTATTAATTTGTATTTTATTCAGTTCTATAGTCAATGTCTGATAGGCAATTTCGTTTTGCAAGGCAGTCAATTAAGATGGTCGACCACGTCTCGTTTGGCCGGATCAGAGGGAGGTCCTCTCTAAAAGTTTCAAATTTATGATCAAAATTTTACAATTCCGTTTAGACTTTATCTAATATTTATAATGCAATGTTTGGTCTGTGCCCAAATACATACCAAATTTGCACATATCTAGCAGGCGTGTGCTGTGAATATTTAACGTTCTCGCTTAGTCAGATGTTAAGTGTAGGGTGTGAGCGAGATAATAATATAATAGCGTGTTGGTATGTTCTCTTTTATCCTACTTGCTCATACGCAAGTGAAGCTGAATGATGGAAATAAAGAATTAACCGGCGCAGACTGGTGATAAGTAATTGTAATCCTGTACCCCGTTTTCTCGGGTTCCATCTACGATACTGTATCTATGTCAGGCGATCCTCTTCGGGAGAGCGAAGTACATAATATACCTAACTGCTATTGACACGAATACACGGTAGCTGGTAATTAAATTAGATAAGTCAATTTATATTTAAAAAATGATCTCTGGTGCAGTAACACTAATGACATCAAAACCCATTAAGGTCGTTGCTATGTAATAATCTAATGATTCAATCGCGCAAAAAGTCAGTGTTGCAATAATGGTCAAAAACATTATTTCCGCTGGCACACGTAACAGCTTAAAAAATATGAATCATTATTTCGGTTATTTGTTGGTTCAATTAAATTATTATACCTCAAGATCGATGAACGGTGAAGCGCACGGCTAATGACCAGACTTTTCTTACCAGTACGTTGGATTTAGTGATAGTTAATTAGTGATCTTAAATGATTAATCCATTACTGCATATGGTCTCTTAATGGAGGTATCTCAACAGAAGTTTTCTGTGAGATCTGCGTGTTACTCAGTTGCTCATCCTCCATTTTTTCGATGAGAGTAGGTATATAAGGATAGGGTAGAATAGGACTAGTGGTTTCTTAATCGCTCTCGCTAAGCCCCGTTTTTGAAGATCGGAAGGGTGGGAGAGAGTTTTAGACATCACAAACATTCATGAATACGAATAGAAATCCATAAATCGGTTGAAAGATCAATTTATGAAACTGTCCGTATCGGGACTTGAACCCGAGACATCCGTAACCGTGGCTAACGACGTTAGCAACTGCGCCACGGTGCCGAGCCTTATTAATACTTTCAATTATTTTATTAAGAATGTATTGCATTACAGCTGACGCCAATGAACCATATATTTGACAACTATAATAAATTAATACAAACAAATATGAAAAAAATATACAAAGCTCATCGCGGAATTGTTCACCTCGTACGTTCATACGTTACATTATATCGATTCGCTCATAATATGAACTACTAATGAGCACTTCCATGCTATGTATTAAGCAACCACCAATTATGAGTCAGAAGCCAAGGAATGATATCGACACTCCCTACGTATAATCCCGTATCTTCAAACATGACATTTCACGGGAGAGCGTCCCAAAGATCAAAAAACAGTTGTTAAGTAACGGTTGCATTTATCTTCTTCAAAATTGGACACTGCCGTTATTTTAAATCTAGTTTCTTATTTTATATTAAGTTTTGCTGAACGGTTTTTTAAATATTACAAATACGACATTGGACTTCGGATTTGAAGACTTTCGTATTGCTGGCGAGTTACGTGTTTATTCATTACGAAAAAACGGTGAATTAGGTGCTTTTCCTAATGTTTTTTGTTGCCTACCTATAGATCTGAGTGAGTAGACAACTAAATCTAAAAGATATATAATCATGTATGTAGCACTTACGTGACTATAAATTATACGTAGGGAATATAAAGTCAAAGATGAAGTTAGGGGAGGACTATTATTAAACTTGTCTTTTTCTGGTTGAGATCTTGGGTTTTGTGATGTAAATTCCATAGGTATATCGCTTATTAATATTTTTAAAATTTAAATTAATGGACACATATTTCATTATTATGAAAAGATTGATTACGAATTTTCCTCAATTTATATTTAAACAACAGAATCGGTTTCGCTCTAGTGAACATTTTCAACTGATCAAAAATTATAATTAAATAAATATCTCGTAATTCTTTAAGCCGGCATTTTTTATGTGTAAATCAGAGTCGCTTTAATGAAATAATTGCTTCAATACAGCGCCAGATTTAAACATTGATTTTTTCATTATCTTGTATGCATTTTTGACACGGAACATACAATCTTAAATTGATTTGAAGCCTGACATATGACCCTAGATATGGTTGCCATCGTGGCGTGACATTCAAATCACAGCTTGCCACACTATTTTTTTAAAACCTTGACATTTAATGCGTTTTGTATTTTTTTTTCTGCGTTTACTTTCGATGTCTATGATCCAAACACGCCACGCTCATTGTCCGGACCTGACTGAAACATACGCGCAAATGATACGAAACTGATATTTTAATCTTTATGCTATATCTACATTTAGAAAAATATCAACGATACTTTTGAGATAGAAAAAAATGAGTCACAATTTAGCATTTACATTTTTTCTATTCCCAGTTCATCGACTTTTACTGCTTAAACAGTCATTATATAAAAGATTTAACAATAAAAATAAACTCTGAATTTACCAAGTGTAATGAAAAATCATCAGTTTCCTCATATCAAAATAAATATATACACCAAATTCTCTTTTTGCACGGGGGATACGTTGCAAAGACTAACGTGCAAAAAATACCGCGATAAGGTGTTCCAACTAATAATACGCAATAAAAAAACGTTAATTTTTCATATTATAGGTATATTTAACAATATTTTTTAGTCATTCAGTATCACTACTAGATAATAAACTTGCCTGTTTTCTTTCGTTTTTTGTATCGAAAAATCACTCTCGTCACTGGAAATTTTTATCGGCGATTTATCTAACAAGTGTATCTTGCATAAAATTTCCGTCTTCTGTTTCATTGATTTTAAATAATTTGGTTAACAGATGCTGTGATTTCATTTTTTTAAGTACTTTATATGATTTTTCAAAACGTGTCATCACGCTGGAATTACACAAGGTGCATATAACGCAGTGCAATATGTAATTTTTTTCTTGGGCTTAAAACCGTGTTAATGTAAAAAATAAAGTAAAAAAATATATCGGTTCTTTTTCTTGGACCGCGTTATTTGTAATCCGTGCAAAAAGAGAATTTGGTGTATACATTACGTAGGTCGTGTCGATTCATGCATCGCTATACAAATGCACGACTGTTAACTTCTTATTGGTTTTCATGTACCGCCATCCGTGTTTGTCTACCTGTTTCCTGCTACCACGAAAATATAATACAGACTGAAAAAATGTATTCATTATTTATGTTTAAGAGACTGGTTTACAAACAATGTGGCTAACTATCATTGCTCGGCTACCGCTAAGTTGTCATACACTTTTCATAAGTTAAAAAAATATTCGCGTCCACTTCACGGCTTGATCCAGAATTTCACGGAGCAGCTTTTACAATATCTCAACATAATCTTTTTCTCACAATATTGTGAAGCCAATCAATCTTCGTAAACAAATATGATATAATTTTGCTAATTTTATAACATGCATGTTTATAACTATCATCAGCCACTATCGATACATTTCTGCTTATATAACTGTCAAGATGCTTAAAAAACATATTTACTTTTGCATTACACAATTAGAGCAACGGGGCTCTGAATTAATGGTCGAAAATGATCAAATTCAGAGCTCGTGGTAGGGTTAAAATATTTATTAATTAAATTGGATAGGTATATTTTACATCTCTATATAAATATTCTTAAATATTTCACTATGCGCGTAAGTTCCGGTATCAAAATTTTTTTTGCGCAAACTAGTTTTTTCTGCCGACGACATTCAAATACCTTATCCATTTTTATAATGCATACCTTTCACGCTTACGCACAATAATTTAGATATAATTTGTGGAGATGTTTAAAAAGCTCCGACAATCGGACATTTTTAGATTATTTTTTTTTAAAGGCTGACTGATTTGTATATCTATAACTAATCTCATTGATGACTAAATCCTTTTTAATGTTCCTGCTGCCGCACATATTATGTACTAATTTTGTACCTTTGAAGACTAAAAAATATTAAATGAATTTTTATTTAATACATAATTAAAAAAGAATCATTCAGCCGATTTCTGACGACTTTACCCAAAATACGATAAATCACTACTCCGTTGTAAACCAGCATTGTTTCAGCCTATAGATTTTTAGAGGTAAAATACAAGAACGGTTACTTGCGATTAAGGGTTGAATCTCCTAATTAATACATTTGCAACCAGACATTTATTCATACGTTATTTTCATATCTTTCTTTCCCCTTCCTCCTCTTTGAATTCTGGAAACATGCCGTAGTAAGAACGTTGAGCTTATAAGTAGTCCTCTCCTAATCTTGTAGCATTTGAAAGGCAGTTTGAGCGACTAGCTTACGTTAAGGTCTCTATAAATATTAAATGTGTGTTGACTTCGCAAGGCTCCAAATTGTAATCATAGCATTGGCCACCCTCACCTTTCCGACACCTCTTCACAACCAAATGGTGCAAGGTGCAATGCAACCAATCTCATCCTTTTTAAATGGTGTAATATTTGTATAGGAGAGAAAATAATCAATATAGGACATATCTAGCGATTAATTTTATATCTTCACAAGTTAATTAAGTTTATTTCTCTTTATTCCAGATACCGGAGCACCATACGTATTGTACAAGGATGGCATGGAACGCGGACAGGGTCAGTGGGGCGCAGGGACGCTTGACACCTCAGGATACGGCGGTGGCCAACATCAATCACCACCCAGCGGAGGATCTCCTCAGCAACAGCAGTCGGCAGCAGAAGTCGAACAGCAACAGCAGCACCAACAGCAACAACAGCAGCAGCAGCAGCTGGGGAGTCCCGCTCCGCCGACCGACCAGACGACTCTCAACGGCGATCAGGATCAGATATCGCAGCTGCCTCAGCAGCCGTCCCCCGCCCAGTTGCCGTCAGCGGCGGAAGCCCTCGACCGCGCTTCCTGCTACGCTCCGTCTTCGGATCAGCACCAAGACTTGCAGCACCAATATTCGGCTCACTATTTCAAAGAAGCGCGGCAAACGCTGGGTCCCGGCGGACACATGCTCGGACCCGGAGGCTTCCCGGGACTGCATTACCTGAAGCAACCTGGCGGCGGTTTGCCTCTCGGAGGCGACGGGTCGCTGCCTCTGCCTCTGCCCGACGGCCACCAGTACGGTAGCATGCCAGACTTGCGAGCCGCGCTTCCCGATATCATCCAGCAGGGTGGCCCCGACGGCTCCCTAACCAAACCCAGGAAGCCCAACCCGAACGGCGACCTCCGCCTGTTCAAGTGTCTGACGTGCGGAAAAGATTTCAAACAGAAGTCTACGCTGCTCCAGCACGAGCGCATCCACACCGACTCTAGGCCGTACGGCTGCCCGGAGTGCGGCAAGCGATTCAGGCAGCAGTCCCATTTGACTCAGCATCTGCGTATCCACGCGAACGAGAAGCCGTACGCCTGCGTCTACTGCCCCCGCACCTTCCGCCAGCGCGCCATCCTCAACCAGCATCTGCGCATCCATTCCGGTGAGAAGCCCTACTCGTGCGGGGAGTGCGGCAAACATTTCCGCCAGAAGGCCATCCTGAATCAGCACGTCCGCACACACCAAGGCGAGCGCTATTCCCATTTTGAGCCCAACCTCGGTTCCGACTCTCCGCCGAGCGGAATTACGTGATTAATTGAAACCGTACCACTCCCGATAGTGATTGTCCTACAGTTGTCTTCTCGGGTCCCGAAACTCGCAAACAATGTTCTACTTAAATTATAGCACCGCACCGTACACTCATTTAACCCTCTGATTGGCCTTCTGATTACACTTCTCGACCACTCTAAAAGCCCGCATTCATTTCAAATTCTTCAAATTCTGCTCAATCTTCATATAATCGATAGTTTCATTGGTGTGCATATTATGCTTCATTTCAAACCATAGACGAGAAAATAATATTAGATAGATTTGATGTTAATCCTTTTATTCCCAGAGCAACCGTAAATTGGCGCACCGAAACTGTGCTAGAATAAAAAAACTTACAGAGCTGATCTAGCAGTACAAACTTTTATGTCTCTTATGAAAGTCAATTTCATTTCATAGAATATCATCATCGTCATTACAGAATATCGTCATCAAAGTTTGCTGCAGTAGATTGGCTCTGAAAGGCTTTTTACCACAATCTCGGTCCAACGATGGACCTGTGCATTGGGACTTAAATCGTGAATTATCTTAATGATCCACTTTAATATATTTAGAAATGATGATTAAGTAAATAAAATAATGGATTGTGAATCAATAATATTTATTTTCTTGTTACATATAACTAACAAATATTTTATAATTCCAGATGTGTCGCCGCACTTGATATTCAAAAATGGAATGACTCCGACGCTGTGGCCGCAGGACGTCCCTTTTCCACCAGATGAGGGTAAAGAAGAGGTGGCCTCAACTTTTGGCGACGCGGACAGCTCCCATCCAGACCAGAACCGCAACAGTTGCTTCTCACCGACTGACTCTGTCCAGTACCCGGCTTACTTTAAGGACCCTAAAGGGTTGAACCACTCGGTCTTCGGCAGTGCCAACTTCAGTGCACTGCAATACCTGAAAGGGGCCGGAAAGGGGGGGCTGCCGGACGTGATTCAGCACGGCCGCTCCGCAGGCATGCCGCTGTACGTGCGCTGCCCCATATGTCAGAAAGAGTTCAAGCAGAAGTCGACACTACTGCAGCACGGGTGCATACACATCGAGTCGAGGCCTTATCCCTGCCCCGAGTGCGGCAAGCGCTTCCGTCAGCAGTCCCATCTCACGCAGCACCTCCGCATCCATACTAACGAAAAACCTTACGGCTGCGTCTACTGTCCACGCTTCTTCCGCCAGCGCACCATCCTCAACCAGCACCTGCGGATCCACACCGGAGAGAAACCCTACAAGTGCGGTCAGTGTGGTAAGGACTTCCGGCAGAAGGCTATCCTGGATCAGCACACGCGGACGCACCAGGGAGACCGGCCCTTCTGCTGCCCCATGCCGAATTGCCGGAGGCGGTTCGCCACCGAGCCAGAGGTGAAGAAACACATAGACAACCACATGAATCCCCATGCGGCGAAAAACCGCAGAAATAACAACTGCAATCCCCTGCTCGACAGCAAGCAGCCACTGCTGCGCGCTCTGCCACCGAACGTGGTGAAGCCAGAGTTGTACTTCCCGCAGTGCTACGCTCCGCCTTTCGGGCAGCCGCAGTTCCAGCCGCAGGGTTCTCCCGCTCCCCCGCCGCAGGAGTTCAAGCCACCGCCTCAGTGACCGTACCTCTCCCTGTATCCTCGTCGCCCGCCCTGCGCCGTGGACCCCGTCTTCTACGACGGGAAAGAAATATAGTTTGATATATTTTACGAAACGATATTCGCATGGTGCTCGTTATGGAAAGTTTCGTGCGTTCGGAGATTTCGCCGCGGTGATATTGAGATTCTTTCGGCTGTACAAAAAACTTTTTGGGTCGCGGCTCATGCGGCGCGATGGGGATGGAAAGTCCGATTTTAATTCCAAATCTTGGTGTAAAAAAATATAGCGTTTAGGTAGTAAAATTTGTGAACTTTTCGTTGCTACAATTTGGGAGTGAAAATGGCAATGCGAAATCCCAGTCCGACCCGTTTTATTATTATTTGATTTGAATAAATATTATATCGAATTAGAAAAACTTTAGTTATCGGAAATGTAATAATCTCGCTCCGCATACGATACTACTTATGAGAAAGTTTGTTTATATACATGTATAAGGTTTAACTGTGTGATCTCTTTGTGTAATTTTTAACTGTAATTTTAATGAGAAACCCTAGGCTAGGGAAAGTATAACGTTAAGAATAAGGAATGCTACGGTCCGCACGATCTCGAGGGCCTCCGGAATAATTTTTTGTATTTTTGTAAACTGCAAGCCCTCCGTACAATATTATATCGACTTACATATTATTATATTTACAGTTGTATAAAATGATATTTTAAATGTAAATACACATTGTCAATAGATTAATTCTGCGGATGATCTCGCATTATGTCATCGATACAATATTCAAATCATCTTCGCAAAAGGAACAGCCAATGTACTTAAATGAAATTATCGATCTCAAACTTAAATTGTTATTAATTTTGCTCATTAAAAGAAACATTAATAAATTCTACTACACAATCATACTGTTCTTTTTTATATCACATGCATTTAACACCAATTCATTTTTGCAATTGTTTCAACTAATATATACATATTATTCTATTCAATTAAATGCATAGCAGGTTATTATGACAAATGGTTTCAAAACTACCTAATTTCACATATTTGTAACATGTTGCGAGACCGTCCGCTCCGCTAGATTAAAGTTATTAATGATGCCGATGTACCTTAAACATGGGTCCCCGAGATGGTGCGAGGCTGGCAGAAAAAGGTGCCTAACGGTTGGGTGGAATGATTTACACTTAACTGAATATTTTATACATATTTTCTTAATGCAAACTTATCTAACTGATATCCGACGCTGTCACGCTACTGAAAACAATTTTATGACAAGACTCAAAAGTTACACGACTTTAATTCCTTTTTTTATTAAATTTATATGTCTCTTGATTAAGGTAGATCATAACTGTAGTTAAACTTAAAGATTCGGAAACATAAATATCTACGTTCCATTATGAATGTCCTCAAAATCTGTATAATATCAATCACGTATTTAAATAACAATGATTTATTTGACTATAGCTTCTATTATTTGGTAATAGGCAATCGAAATATCACAATTAAAGATCTTATCTTTCAAGGTACACAATTGTTACTTTTCTTATATTTGATTTATACATAAATAAGTCTGAGGAATAGTAAATCAACTCCTGCCAAACGTATAACTATTTGTATGGATGATTTCAATGTGTTGATAAACAAAAATTAAATAATGTTTAATCATGAAAAGTTTTCGATCACAAGATTCATTTTCGAATAAAAATCGTCTTAGTAATAGTAATTCTATTTTTAAAATAAAACACAATTTGTTTTGTACTACAAAACAGATTGTGTTTATTTGATTTCCACCAAGAATTGACAGTTAACACCTTAATAGTAATTCCTTGATGAAAGTGGGTTCATAATGAAAGACATATTTGTGATCTAACTGTCAAAATAATTTGAAGATTTATAATAATTATTATCAAAATACTGACTTGGAATCTGGTATACCATTTATTGCATAGAAAATTTTATACAGAAATATTAGATATTAGATTAGAGATAACGTAAAAATCATGCAGCTTTTAAAATACCTGCCATAGATTAGTATTAAAATAATTATTATTGTTGAACGTTTATGCCAAAGTTATTTTTCTAAACTGATAAGTAATATTTTCTATATAGAAACCGAATCTAGAGACATACTATTGTGCATTTGTTATTTTTACTTGTAGAGACTTAAAATACAAATGTAGCGCTTTGAGATAACTTTAGTTATGATCTACTCTATCGCATCAGGAATTTTTCCATCTAAATGCATTTATTCGAAATCATTTCCATTTTTTGTGTATGTTTTCAGTTATTAAGAATGTTTTTCTTTTCATGATTGTATATTCTTACTTTAGCAAATCCCTGTTTTCTTGTTTACAGGTAAAATTAAAGCTTTAAGAAGTGCGTATCAAATGTGAATTTATTATTATGTGTGTTTTTTTAAGTAACCTTAGCAGCACGGTATTATCACTTGCCAATGTTTTTATCATATAATTAAAATTTAGTTGATTATTTATAAAACAGAATGTTTTAAACACTTATACTCTGTGTGCTTGTAATTTTAAAGTTTTTTTATTATTAATAATATTATTAGAGTGTATTTTAGCACCATATTTTATTGTTTGAATGTGGAGATTTTTTTTTATAATATAAGAATTTACTTTATTTGTAAAATTTTCTACTGTAGCAGCTTGGTTTGATATTATTATAATTATCTTTATTGTAACTGTACATTTTTATTACATTATTATTAATATCTAATTTTACCTTTGTCAATT
This sequence comes from Himalopsyche phryganea, assembly GCA_022494535.1. Classification (NCBI taxonomy): domain Eukaryota; kingdom Metazoa; phylum Arthropoda; class Insecta; order Trichoptera; family Rhyacophilidae; genus Himalopsyche; species Himalopsyche phryganea. Next base: position 359,855 of record JAGVSL010000127.1, on the reverse strand, counting down.
AATGTTTATTACTGTGTTTTATAATTGATTTTGGATATTACATTGGTGGTTCAATTTTTTACTGAAAAAGTAAAATCGATTTATTGCTCACTGACTCCAGTTGCCACGATTTGCTTTAAAATATTAATTAAGAGAAATTTTGTTTACCTGTTTTTTAATATTATAATCTCCAACAGAAATCTTTCAAGGCCTAATTTTCTCACAAATGTATACGAATGGTATAGTTTCTAATAGTTTTTATATACATTGTACTTAAAGAAATATTTAAATGTATCTTACTGCATCTAATAAATATTCTAAAATATTATGTGATCCGTTAGATTTCTTTTGATTTAACTGGAAAATGTATTGACAGTTGCCACAATTTTGCAAATGATCAGTGGAAAATGTTGTTTTCTTTCTTTGGCATTAACTCGCTTAATAAATACAATTGGAAAAGTAACCACACACCAAGGAGGTTAGCTCATCAGACATCAAAATACAATTGATGAAAGTCAAACATTGTCTATTGGTATGCCAATTGCCGTCCAATGCAGCAAATGGAATAATCTACCTTGATCTCAGATATCGCAACTAATTTTGCAGTAGTCGCACTTACTTCCAACAGATGTCACTATAATTTTAGACGTCTGAAAACTATTCTTTTAATATTTTTTATTGCTTGTGAACGAAAGAGGTAGCGATTTAAAGTTATTCTTAAAGTCTCATATGCAATGGCAGGTAGCCACCCAGAGCTCATACGCACTTAGCAGTTGGCTGCTTTGCAGTAGGGTACTTTTCATATAAAAAATGATAAGCGACCAGTGCGTACTTTGAAAGAATAGTAAACGGTTCAAATTGGGTTGGTGTATGGGTAACATCAGTTTTAAAGATCTACTTTTATGTCGGTCACAATTGTTTTCAAGAATCATCAGTGTAGTGCAAAAATATAATAACTTACATAGAATTACAGTATTGAGATAATCCTCGAGCTTCCACAGTTTAATTTCAGAAAAAGATTCATTTGTTTAGAGATAATAATTAGACTCAATATATTAAAATAAATGTGCCACATATTTATAAATTGGCGATTCTTGCACTACTCTGATGATATTTTAAATGCATGACAAGTTATTCTGATGTGAAATCTGTAGATTTTTCTTTGGATAATTGTTTCTATAGTGATGTGTTTGCAATTTATGAAGTTTTCTTTATTATTTTGTTACTTATAAACATATTTATAATATAAAACAAAACCTTGGAAAGGTTGTACACACATACTGGAGCAAAAAGACTTAAAGGAATGTTATATAATAACGATAGAATGTAAAATAATATGTATTGATATCACAGTTATATTGTTTAGCAAGCGTTCACGTTTTGATTTTTTATTCTTGCCAATCTTTTAATGTTATGAAAGGTTTCTCTGTACACAGTCTTAGCAACTTATCACTCTTTTGATATTGTTAGAACTGAGATGATGCTGTGATAGAAACGGATTTTTGTTACACACTGAAAAGCAAAGAAGGATTTGCAAATAATGTTAGTTAAGTATCATCATGGGGAAAATGCCACAGGTGATGCTGGCACACGAAAGGGATTTTATTTCATACTCATGAGCAGCTCTCACTATGCCTGTCTGTGAGTCTTACGTACTTTTTATTTTACATGGGGCTTTTAAAGAACCGGTCGAAAAATCTACATTTCAGGCGTAATTTTAAGTGTACAAGTAAAAATCGTACATTTATATGGAAGATTTATTTTAGTATTAAGAACAGTGTAAAGTGTAAAGCTTATTACAAGTTTGTCTAAATACATTTTGTTTGAAAATCATCTCTTAATATAAAATCATTAAGTCTCATCCTCGTATTTTCGATGGCTTCATTAAAATCAGAAAGATGCTTTAATATCAATTCTTTTATATAGCTTGTTAATAACATACAATCGAGCTGCTCATGAATGTGAAATAAAATCTTTGCAAATGCATATTACCAGAAAAGGTGTCGACATTGTGTTACTGGAAGGCTTAGATTCTGTATCAATACTTAATACCCACTTCCCTGAATATATTTATATGATTTTATTTCATTCTGATAAATAAGTTAAACGCATCATCAGAGGAAAAATTCCATAATTCAATGATGGTGAGCCTACTTAGTATTTTGACATAATTTTAAATTATCTGATTCATCAACCTATACGTAGATTCTAGGGGGTCTTTTTAATAAGCCTCATTTATATATTCAGGGATGAGTTTAATGTATTTAAAATGAAAGTACCTACTGAACATTCTATCATATTTTAAAAGATGAATAATCTCTGCTCTAGTTTCATGGCGGTAAAGAATTTCATGATGAAATATGATTTTACTTCTTACACTGTGAGCAAAGTTTGCTACTTTGTGTTAGTCTGCATTATATTAACCGAAATGCAATAAAGCTCATTGTGACAGTGAACATTATGAGAAACAGTTTATATATTCAATTCAAGTTATTTATTACTAAGTCAAACAGTTATTGAAGAATTGCACTTTAACTCTCGCAGGGATAGAATAGCATTTTAAGATAGCCAACAGATGACGTCCACGATGCGGCGTTAAATAATTACTCGTATCGTTAGTCGAGCAAACAATATATTGATATTCTTGTGATCTAGATGATAATGCAATAACTATCCTTCATAAATTGTTTGAATTCAACTACATATTAGTGCCATAGCCAATAGTATATCTCGAAGATTTTTTATACACTACCATACAAATCAATAGATAAACAGAAGATTTTTTTATACAGGTGTTAACTCAATATTAGATACAAATAAACCAATATCTCAAACCTCATAATGAAACAATAAGTCATGATTTGTGGCAGATAATTTTTATGAGCATTTATTCATATGTATTTGTGCATTTAATAATATAATTATCCAATTTTTTTACAGATATTGTGTAATCCACGATAATAATTAGTGCAACTGAATATTTCATTTTATACAAATGTTATTATTATACTTTGAATTACATTAATGGATAAATATCTAAACTTTGTTACAGGTCGATAGGTTATAATAATTGTAAGAATAACGTCATATTTGTCAAGCTAGGAAAATGCTTTCCGTTCTCATTGAATTTTATGTTTCATCTCCATCAAAAAACATTAACGATGAATCTATCAGTTGATTTTTTGTCTTCCAGTTGAAAAAAAGGTTTACTGAAAGAACTTTCTACATCACAATTATTATCATTGTCGATAACTAGATTTGAAAATTAATTTTTTATTCTTTTTCATTCAAAACAGTTGTGTTCACTGATTACCGAAATTGAACATATTCGATTTAAATCTTGATGGTTTGTTTATTATCACTACATAGTAATGAAATAATAAAATTGTAATTATAATAATAATTATTCACTTTATTACTTCTTATTTTTGAAAAAATATCAGTGGATGTAAAATTTATTAAAATATGACATATTTAAGTATTTTACAACCAAACTAATGTATACGTACTTGAAGTTTGTTTATTCGTTGTACTGCGTAAGTCATTTTGAAAAATATTAAATTGTATAAATTTTATACGATTGAATATTTTTTCCAGACATGAAAATATCTGAATAATAAATCGTCCAAGATATGTTGTGCAAACATACCATGTGTTTTAAAAAAATTTGACATTTAGCTCATGGCATTTTTAACATTATCATTGCAGTCGGAGTTGCAATTTTATTCGCCAAGTCGTATGCACAGAGTGGCTAACGATTTTATAATATCAATTTAATTAATACGATTAAGATATTTTACAGATACCGTTTTAACCAGATAATTATTAATTCCATATGAAACCGATTGCCTTCATTTTTACAAAGTATATAATATTATTATCATAGTAATGCAGCCATGAATAATCTGAACATACAATTACAGTAAAAAAAGGATTTTTCAAAAGATATTTCTCGGTTAGAAATATTTAATTACCATTGTATAATTAGATAAAGAAGTGATATAGTTACATGTTAAAATACAACTAAGAATTAAGAAATTGTAGAAATATGCACATTTGACTTTTCAGTGTTGGCCTAATACTCCTATTCCACATTATAAAAAGAGAACATTTTACATTAAAAGCTATTTTGCCTTGATAAATCTTTGGGTAACTTTGAGAAGGTTCGATTGAATTTGAATATGTAAGAAATTGTTTGTAATAGACGTAAATTACAAAAGAAGTTTAAAACTATGACATGACATATTGATCGTAATCCTTATTATCTTTAATATGGTGAATTGTTGTCGAAATGGATATTACATTCTAAACAAACATTTGAAATCACTTTTTTGCTATATGAAATGGATATTACATTTACAGTTTAAATCCAATGCACAACATTTTTTTTTTCTTCTCCAGAATGTTATTGAAATTGTATTTTTTCAACTAGGTAATTATTTATGCCGCATGCATAGTTTTTCTATACATTTATTTTCCATACTGAGATATGAAGCTCAAAGTTGATATTATTTAAATTCGAGTGTAAATAGAACCTTTTAAAAGTGGCCTAATGAAATGTAATATCTTTAGTGTTTAATAAAAATCTTGAATTCGTAAAAATCTCATTTCATCATATCATTTGATCGCAATAAATAAATATATTTAGACTGGTTGATAATTAGGAAAACTTTCTCTTCTAAAATTATTAAATGGAGCACTGCCGAGAGCAAAAACTTCAGTAAAATATATGTAAAAGGTCAAATAAAATTTGTGATCTCTAAGAAAAACACTATTTGAAAAGCTTATGAATATTAATAGAACTATCTGACATAATTATTATCAAATTTAAACTGTGAAAACCCCACTACGGTGAAAACTCAAATTATCATTTTTCTGCATAATGTAATCGCATTTTCAAGATTTAATTGCAATAAGAAGTTTGTAATATTACAGGAATATAAACAAATTCACAATAAATAAAATAATTATTGTAATCCATAAAAACTTTTGTTGTCAACATACATCTGCATTCATTTCATTAGTGTCTCAAAAAATGTTAGAGTAAGTATCCACACTATAATGAGATTGACAATCTATGTAGCACTCAAATTAAATTTATTGTAACAATTATGTTTTGTATCAACACTTTCGATAGTTCTACTAGTGTTCTATAAGCTTAGCCAGTTTCATTATCATTTGATAAAAAATCATGCTGATTCAGTTACACAGTGAAAATATTCAGAGATAAAAATAATATAGTAGCTATTATTATCATGTAAAAATCTAAGAAGAGTAATAAGAATCTTGTTATTAAAATAATAATTATTGCAGATTTAAACAAATGGTTTATTTTTTCATACAGTACAATAAATACAATAGTTGAGCCCGTCATACTGCCAGGTTTCGTTTTATATACAGAGTAATCAATTAATACCTTCTTGTTACAGATCTTATTGTTATATTTTAATTAATAATTATCAATTGAAGAGTGATTGTGCGATACACAAATCAATAGATAACCAAACAGATAATATTTTATGTAGAAGTTTTAAATGAAGTAATGCTATAGGAGTTACAGCAATCCGAGAATATTTTATATTACATGATAATTATATAAGTTTCTTATCATCCTCGTAATTTTTATATCAAAAATACATTCATAAACGGTTATGTATATTTTAATCTTTATCGAAACAAAATTTTAGCAATTGCTATAATGTTTTAAATAAAATTGTAATATTCTTGCCAGAAAGAAAAAAGCAATTAATTACAGATGGATTATTATCTTATTTTTTTGTTTATAAAATTGTAAATTTGATCCAATGTTATTTTAATGTTATAGTATCCATGACTATTATCTCCGTTCGAGGAAAAAATAATGTTGTCACAGTTTCCCGTTTCCTCTTCGAAAAATATGTATTGAAAATTAACTATCTACAATGATTATATCCTAAAATAAAGAGATAAATACCATGTAAATAATATAATCTTCGTTTTATTTTTTACCTCCATTAAATAAGAACTATGAATCCAACATCGCCTTAAAACCTTAGGATTATATTACAGAAGAACATTCCATGGCAGATATTGTCATTGTTCTGGAAGAAGACACTAACTGGAAAATACTAGTTTTGAGTAATTGTACTTTGAAGTTTGTCAAATGTTTGAAATGCCACACCTTTTTGAAGTAAAAGTATAATTTTAAAAATAATTTTGTTCTTCCATATGATAGAATTCGAAATAAGGAACATTTTAGTGTAACTAACTCAATATGTCACTTTTTCGATTTAGTGTTTTCTTCCAGAATGGTGACGATATTTGTTGGATGAATTTGAAACTAAAAGTCAGAAATCAAGATAGTTTAGTGTTATGTGGCAGCCCTTCCATCTATGCAACCGGTTTAGAAATATTTCCTTTCTGTACATAATATACACCTCAATTTGTTATTTTTAAAACTTTCTATTAGTTTTACATAGATGTCACTAGTCCCTATGTATATTCACCATAATCCTATTGGATTTTTTTACCATGTCAGCTCGCAATCTGGAGCATTTGGCTTAATGGAGGTATCTCAACATAAGTTTTTCTACGAGAACTACTTATTACTCAGTTGCTCAACCTCTCTTTCGAAGAGAGTAAGGTTATAAGGATAGAGCTAGGACAGGAATAGTGGTTAGCCAAATCGCTCTCACTATGCTTCGTTTTTGTTTTTTTTGTTAGGGGTCCCATCGTACAGTGGATTTTTGTTTGTAGGTATGGATGTTTGTGTTGTCTAAAATTTCCTTTTCACCCGTCATCATTGGAATGCCATGGACATGCTTAATTTTTGAAATGTCATGGATAGTGGTGTCCGCTTGAGATTCAAGTGGTAAAGCTCTATCAAATCATTTAAGGTAAAACTATTTTTGTGAATGCCCCATTTAGAGATTAATTTTTTTGAATACTTCTCAAACATTGAGGAAATACAAGATTGATAGAATTGAAATGTTTTTTGTTTATTATATACATTCAAAAGCTTTTAGACCAATTCGAACGTAGGTAATTAAACATGTGGTTTCATTTTTCATGAATCCATTTATCTGGGATTCGAGTCCATGAGCACTGTCACTGAAGCCAAGAACTTTAACCACTGGACTAAGCCCTCACTAACTCATAGAAGCCTTAAAGTAAATGCTGTTGCTTTTGTTTGAGCACACTTTAGTAAATAAATAGCAAACTATACTTGGATACTATTTCCTGAGGCACTCTAGGCCAGTGGATGACAACTGGTGGTCCACGGTCTTAGGGTGGACTGGAGAAAATTTTGGTGGTCCGCAGAGTTTTTCCAGTAACGTCAATGGAGCCAAGAATCTATAAACTTATTTCAAATATGCATCAACAAATAATTTATAGTACCATTGCATTAAAAAAATGTAATTTTTATGATGGTTTAATTTAAAGAATTCAATTTTATAATATTATATAATGTTTTATTCAACGGAGGATGTAAGTCTCTAGCATCTATTGACATATTTTGAAACTTTTTTATGATAGAGAAGATTTTATACTGTATAAAACTTCGTTTTTAAGCTGATAAATTTTATCCAAAGATATCAGTAGTTAGTACTGCATTATTTACGGAATGATTAAGCAGATATCTACTTATATAGTGTTTCAAAATTTATTTGCATTATGTTATATAACAGGGTTGAATTAAAACCGGTGTATATTATGATAAACGTATTTCTTATATTACTATTCCATTACGTGTTTCATAATAAATACCTTAAGAAAGTTACCTTGATTATTTTATTTCATATACATTTTATTAAAACTAAAGAAATGATCTCCATATTGGATGTACACAAGTTTAATAATCATATATTCATAATACGGCTCTGCATTCCTTACAGAACAGTTGATTATGTTTGCATTGTCCGTGCATTTTAATGTGATAGGGCTTAATGTAAATATGATTATAGGGTGACAATAAATAAGATTCGATAATCACGTATCAAGTTAAAAATAATAAATTACGCTTCCTACATTCTGACACCATTCACTTTCATCCATATTTTGTTTGCAAATATTTAATGTCAGATCTAACAGATATATAGATAGGAATATTGAATTATAATACAATGACAGATATTGTTATGTTTGATAATTATATTTATATTAATAATAAATGAAATATCACGTTTTGGTAGATGTGATTTTACAGCTCATATTTATATATCTAAATATAATTATACATCTAGAATATTAACATAACTAATAATTATTATTCTCTCCTTAACATTCTTCGTGTAATATAGGTAGGTATATATTACGTACAATTTACAGAAATGAATAGTTATTTGTGACATAAAATGACATGTAAATTAGAATCACTTAATTATCAAAATTGAATTCAAATAATGTGCTATAGAATATTTGAATTTCATTTGACAAGCCCATATTTAAGTTCTACAATGAGCAAATAATAGTATATTATTAGAACTATACAGAGAAATTGGCAGTAATAAAATATGTTTTGTAGAAACGAGCGATATCAACATCAACCAATAGCTAGTCGTTATAAAGTTGCGCGCGCATATTGCTTGTAATCTACTTGTGGGTTGCAGTGTTTAGCATCGCTGGTGAGTTTATCACACTTTTCTTTATAATAATTTATTTGATTATTTATAAAACAAAAACCAAATTTTCGTTGACATCAGCCTCATATTATTTCAATACATCTTCCACAAATATAACGCCGTCTTTGCGAAAGAGGCAATAATATTTGTTAAAAATTCTTGTCATTTGAGCACGGTCAACAAAATGGCGGACATTGAACAGATGTTGTTTCCTCACTGCCACGTTCATTTGTTATTTTGATGCGTTCTGTTCACTGGTTTGAATTTTTGTATTCTTTCGAGAAATCCAAATGCCGCCTGCTGCGATGTATGATTGTTTCTTAATAATATAACTGATATCTGAAAAATCTGAAAATAATTGATTGTTACTCTTCATCAACATAAATGTGCACATGTAGCAATATTATATTTTATTATTATTTAATTTTCATCATTTTTGCTTCTGAACATTCTCTTATGTCCTACTACACCAATGCGTATAATTTTAAAAATCAACCGAACCGGTTCTTAAATCCATGCGAACCAGTTGTTAAAGCGTTGCGAACTGTTTGTCAAAGATCAATATAATACTGCCTAACAATATCAAACGTCATATATCTTTTCCGAACCGGTTGTTAAAATATTAAATACATCCCAATTGAAAACTGTTATTGGAAATCCAGCTCATTTATATAATACCGAACGTGTTGTCCTCATAGAACTATTTTAAAATAGGATCGAACCAGTTGTCACGAAGAGAGGTTTTTTTCTAAATTGATTCCTTGTTTAAAATGCAATATTGATGCCAATAAGCAAATTTTATGCAACGAAACAACTGTGACTTCATATAAATTTACATTTGAATTTCACCTATTTTGATGGTACTGAAAACGTAGTTATTTCCTTTGAGAATGCGTAGGGACTCTCTATTAGCTGACCGCATTATCAAACGGTTCCAGCGCAAACTTTGAGCTCAGCACTAACCGTTTTGCTATACTGCCAAAATTATCCGTGAAACTTCTACTTCTTTGTTGGATCATTGATACAAGTTGGTATATTATTATCTCCCTTTGCTTTGTGATGATGCGGTAAAAATCAATTTTGGTATTTTTGGGTCACTTTGTTATTATGCCCAGTTTTTATTTGAATCGCTTATTTTTTAATATATAAATCGCTCTCATGCCATTTGTTTACCGATTCCAGTGAAAATGATCGGTATCTGTTTTGTGGTAGATCTGATGATCATTTTTAATTTAAATAATGTATATAAATGTAACTATGTTTCATGGAAACAATGCCTTTTTTAAAATTTTGATTTTCCTTATTCAAAATAATATTAACGAATATTTTTATTAATTATAGTAGCTACCTGGTCGCGGAACGTCAACCTTTCTATAAATACCATGCGATATTATTAATATAAAGTCATCAAGTCTTGCTGTAGGATTGTAGCAATTCTACATCATTGCAAGACACTTCAATTCAAGGCATCTGATTGGCCGTCATGCCGTCGCAAAGCGTATTCTATCTCGCTCTCATTGTAATCCGTGAGCGAGACACAAACACGTTTGCAACGTTGCCATAATTCGTCCACGGTCGATACTCGTTTGGCGCACTCTCTTGTATATTCCTTTCTCTGCGGGCTGCCACATTTGCTGTTGGTTGATTACTTCCACATCCAGTCGAAGGTCGCCTCACACTCCTCAATCCTCATAGTTCATCATCACCGTCTTTGAGTAAGACACCTTTCATTTTACTATGTTACTTGGCTATGACTAACGTCATTTGTTTGTTCATAACATCGGATCCATCGTATTTCCAACTTGCTAGCGTCATTCACAGAATAAAACATTATTTCTTCAGTTTTCACTGATTCAAAGCACGGTACCTAATGCGTACGGTATTCAGTCTTTTATTCTGTACAATTCTTATCCTCAGATATTTTTTGTCAAACTGCCGTATAGCCGTCTTTGTCTAACCTTGGTTTTTGTTTTATGTCGATATCTTGCCTCTCATATTAAATCACTACCTACGCGGAATATCATCTGTTATTACTTCTCAAAATATCCTTGTCTTGAATGCATATTACGATATCCATATATTGGCAACACTGTCCCAAAATGTACTTGATGAGATTTTTTCAAGCATTTCTCAAACTGCTTAAGTACGCAGCGCGAATTCTTAAATTTATGATTTCACTCATTCCCAACATTCACAAGCGCTGTTTTCATATTATCTCGATTTCTTATAATAATTATTTGTCATCATCTTTTATTTTAGTGCCATTGTTAAATGAAGATATCCACCATTTACTGGTCCAGAGAAATTTTCAATTGGAATTCCTTTTCAACGGGAATAATAAATAGGCTTATTAGGAGGTTAAACCCACTAAACAGCTATTTAAAAACTCTGAAATAATGTTTTTCCATTGGGAACAAAATGTTATTTGAAGGACAGTATAAATCAAGATCGATTGAAATAATGTATATACATAATATATAAATAACTTTATATTTAATCAATAAATTTGGTGATTTTGATTTAAACCAGCTTCAAAGTTTCGTCTTACACCACTGAGGCAACGAAACAGTTAAATGGCGAAGCAATGTTGATATTTCATAGAAGTGCGATCCGAAAAGCATAATTAGTACTATAACAACTAACCCTCGTTATTGAATTAAGCACTAGTAAAATGTTACTAAAAACTAAAATTGAATTCTTTTGACGCAAAGCATAAAGAAACGGGGCCGCAATATTCACTAATATGTATTTCATATGGGCATTTAATGATTTAATAAATGTTTAAAGCGTAAACATTATTGTCTGCGGCGCATAGTTTCCTGACATTAAAACAATACATGTGGTTGTCATATTCATGAATGATGTGTGTTCATGTTCTTTGTAAAGTAAGTTTATTTTTATATATTTGGTATATATGTGCTACAGCATGCCGATAATAACAATACAATTTTGTGGGAAATTTAATTAACACTATTTTTATTATCAAATTATCACACATGAGAATCGGAGAAACCGATAATTTACACGAAGTGTGAATATAGTATCAGTATGAAAATGTCACCATAATATGTCAAATGGAACTCTTAGAACAAACCACAAAGTAAATGTGAAAAATTTTTGAAAGAACATTTTGTATAATTTACTGGTTTCCTTGACTCCAAATAAATAATAATAAATTTTATAGAGAATGATATTGTTTTTGGCAGCATTTAAGTAATTTTTCATATAGAAAAAGAGTAGCATGTTGTCAAGTGTATTTATCTATATTTTTTTTCTATTTATTCTAAATTCATTTGTAATGCATTTTAAAAATGTTTGTAATTATAAATCATTAAACATATTTTTTCGTCTTTCGGCAGATTTGATTAGAGTGAAAAACGTCTAGTGTTTTTTTATTGGTTGTTATTGTGAATGATTTCAACAGTTGTATGCACATAGCGGGTGGTGGTTAAAAACTCACTTTTTTTCATTGAATTTAAAAATGACATTATTAGCAGTGTTTTATAAAAAAACAGTGATTTACGTGTAAAATATTTTTCTGAAAAAGCTTAATTCACTTCATTTCCCGAACAGTTTGGGAAACCCTGGTGAATTGTGGGTATGTTATTTTATCGAGACTTCGTGAAGAAAAAGTTTGAGCATAGCTGGATTTGTATTTTTGCCCCTTGATAGTTAAATTTTTTCATAGTTGCAGTTTCATAGATCAGTTTTTAGGGTTTTTATTACATTGGTATTATTCTGAGAATAATTAGTTTAAAATATGTTAATCATTGCTTTTTCCCTGAAATATTATCAAGAATTGATGATGTAGAACAGTGAAATGTTTACTCAGTACACTCCTGCATGTGGGGCGACCCACGATTTGGCAACGTTGTAGAAATAATAAATTTATGTTAGTACATGACGTAGGAAATTTTTGCCACGAGCGGATCCGTATACCATGGCCAGGTTAGAAGCGGCGTGAAACGAAATACGTTACATAGCTATCCGCGAGCACACTCACGCGTTAGAAAGAGATAGATGTATTATAAATCGTACTCCCGTTTTCGTGCCATGGACGTTCTACTAGGATGGTTTTATTACGATGTTCTCAAAATCTGTATTTCAATGCCTGTTTTAGGGTGTATTGTTAAGAACATGTATTTTATTTCATATCGAATATTTTATTTCATATCATAGGTACCTATGTAATTGAAAATATTTTTGAGACTAGTGTTGAATCATTCTGATTAATGCTTTCTAGTTTTTGTTTTGGTTTCTTTGATACATTGTATTCTGATCTGATGCCTCCGTTTGAAAAAAAAACTATTTAATATATTTAGACGATTTTTAACAAAATGTTATGACTAGTTTTGTTTCAATCAATTGAAAAATATGACATTTACTGAACAACTTAACACTCCTACTTAAGAAATACCTATTTAATGTTAAAATTATTATTGTACGCGGGTACAATATTTATATAGATTTATTTATCTGGCTATTTGTAACGCACAGCACCCTCTGTCTGCGCATCGTCCGCATATTGACAGGTGGCACTGTAATTTATAATACTTGTTATACATGAATGAATTAAATATATCCCGGTGAATTGAGAAAAAATACGTAATATTATAATACAAACGAAGACAACATCGTTAACACTCTTAAGCTTAGTAGAATAATAATGACAGAATCTATGTAGTTCTACGAATAAAGTTGTAAGTTCTACAAGATGCGAAGGTTGAAACAAGTAAAGTCCACGATGAAAACAAAATGGAAACCAATCGCGCGCATGCCCGCAAGTGAGATATTTCTGACTTGACTTGTTTAGCCAGGTTTTTGTGCCGCGCGGTCGTGGACGGGGAGCGATCTACCGTTAAATATATTTTTTGGCTATATACCACCATCCTGTTGCATTTACAATATTTATCTGGTGTCCACGCGTGTCTTCGCCAGGAGTAAGTATTTTTTTTTATCGTTACTTTGACCGAATTTCCATTCAAAAACCATTTTTGACGATAGCTTCCTGGGCGATGTTGCCAGCTCTCAATGAACAACAAACTGCGTCACCGCCACAGTCACTACCAAATCGGAATAGATTACAGCGTGCTGCGCTGTTTTGCCAGCTAACATTTCATTCGAATATTATTGTTGTGTAGACAAAAATATTTTTGATTTATCGACGTCGCTAAAATCATTAACACCTTAAATAAAATATTACCTATATAATTATACCTATCTAATAATCGACGTTTTAATTATTTATGATTTTTTTTAACTATCGTAAACCATTGGTCTACGTAGTAATAATTTTTCAATATTCATGTTTTCTTATTATAGTAAACCATTGGTGTGCGTGCGGAATATATTTTTTAATCAAATTAATTTGAAATAATATTGGAAAAATACATAAACTAGTTATTTTGTAACATCTTATGAGTTGTATTATTCATTAAATAAATATAAATAATTTTCGCCTTCGTCGGTTATATGTAATTATGATATTTTACTTTTACTAGTGGGCTATTGAGGGTGCTTGGTGGCATTTAAATTTGATATTTCAATCATCGTAGTTGTAAGCCTTGGACCTACTTCTGGTATAGTGTTTCCCAAACCAAATCGAATTTTCGATGCGAAACGCGAACGTAATTTGGTATTTGAAGTTCGGTTTCAACCTAACCAGCAATTTACGTCCGTTATACCCACCTTCACGAATCAGTTGTTCTAAGCGGGAGCGGAGCGTTGGATAAAATATTTAAAAGTTTACTGAAATTCTTTTAGCATTTTATTATACAAAATATTAAAATATGTTTTCTTGTAGTGGGTGCTTGATTGAATTTCAATATCTAATTTGAATTATTGAGATTTTGTACACTTCCATGTATTTTGTCACTAACGACCCGGGTTCGAGTCAGTTCGAGTCCATTCGAGTCCATTCGTGCGCTCGAATGCCTGAAGATGCCGAAAGTCGAAACCCGGGTCGTTAGTGACAAAATACATGGAAGTGTACAAAATCTCAACAATTCAAATTTATAACTCCAATAGCTAGCTCATCGGTATTTTATTTAAAAAAATGCTTTTATGGTACAAGGGGTGCTGTAGGAAAAAGTTTTTCACAATTACGTCTATGATTTTCAATAAAATGTAATTTTAGGGGGGGGGGGGGTTGAACCCCCTAAAATTGGCGCCATTCTCTTCAGATTTATTACATTTTACCACCGCGTCGCCATTTTCGCAACAGAATCAATTCATTCCGAGTTCTGGGAAAATTGCTATTACCCACTGTAAAATGATATTATATCATGATAGAAAAGTATTTCGATCTACAAGAATTGTCAAATATTATATTACTAGCTATTTCGGCACACGCCATCATTTCTACTATATAGTTAGATATATGAGACGATGTCGCAGTGCTGAAATAAGTATAAACAATATTTTGACAGTTAATGTAAATCTCGAGAGTTACCTTCTTGTTTTTTTTTTTTTACCATATATTATGACGGATCTACCAAAAAACTCCTAAAAAGTCTGTAATTTTTATTTTATTCATGAAGTATTTATTACTTCATGGATAATATACGTTGGCAGTATTACACTGTTGCCGTATATCACTTAACACTTACATAATATTGATTCTCTGTCTTTCTTCCTCATCGGTCTTTTCGTCTCGCGGGGTCTGCCACACCTTTTTTAACGTCAAAAATCTCGTCTTCTTTGTCGTCACAAAAATGTTCTTCTCGAAATTTAGATTTTAATGTTTTTTTCGTCTTAACTTTTAAATACTTTTTCGCAGCTTCTAACGACTTCTCTTGTATCTAGGTACTGCCGGAAATCTCTTTCACGTTTGGATACAAATTCCATATTGCTGTTATTATTCTAAATTCAGATTGGGTCGTTCTGAAATTCATTAAAAATTATTATATTCTTTGCATCTCGATATCTAGTATCGTAACACCTAAGTATGTATATTTCATTAACTTTGATATGGACGTGTGATGAAAACTATATTGTTATAGAAAAATATGTAAGAATATCTTTTTTTAACCATGTCCGCTCTCAATGTGGAGCATTTGAATCCCTATCGTAGCTTATCGTAGCTTAACAGAAGTTTTTCTAAGAGAACTCCTTGTTGCTCAATTGCTCAAATTCTCTTTTTTGAAAAGATTAGGGAATAGAAGGATAGAGTTACGACTGGACTAGTAGTTAACCGCTCTCGCCATATCCCCGTTTTAAGGGTCGGTGGGTGGGAGGTAATTTAAGACATCACAGACGTCCATGTCTTCGAACAGAAATCAATGTTTTTTTTGAAAAGACAAATTATGAAACTGTCCCTGCTGGGATTCGAACCTGTGATCACCGCAGCGAAGCCAATAACATTGGCCACTCGACCAATTATAAATCATTCAATTTTTTTTAATGATTTATGTCTTTTTTAATGATTTATAGTTTTTTTTTGCAAAGTCAGATATATTGACTTCTTGTGGGCCAAAAATTTTCGCGAATCGTTTTTATATGTTGAATGGAATGAATGGAAAATGAATTATTTCGTAATGAGCGTTTCTTATACACCGTATCACCCAGAATGTAACGCGACCTTTATATTAGGAGCAAGATTGTAAGTAAAAATAATAATAAAACAAGATACAAGATAATAGAAATATATTTAAAACAAAATGCTATAATCTCGAGAAGAGTGCAGAAAAACAATGAAATGTGATAAATCCAAAAGTCGTTACTTTACCCAATCGCGCCAAACAGGTCTGGCCCTAGATTAAATACAGTGAGAGGAAAAGCTCCGAGTGCTTTTTAAAAAATAATATTCAAGGTTAAAAACATATTCGGGCTATTACGTTGGACCAAGTTTGCATTTTTTTAAAATTCATTTTTGCATGTTCTAATTCAAATTTTGAAATGAATTGAAAAATCTTGACTCTTAATGACCAAATATTTTCGTTAATATCGGCGGTTAATTTTCGAAAATTCATTTTCAATATTCGCACTCGGAAGATGTTTCTCAAAGACACGAAACACGTGTCACACATAAATAGGTACACAACTGGCGAAGAAAAAGTAAATTTTATTTTTACATAATATAGGGCGAGTGTTCCTAAAATCAGCCGTCGCCAGTGGTCGACCTTTTGGGCTTAAAACTTAAATAATAGTGGATTCATTAAAAAAAACAGTTTTTTTTGGAATTCGTGTAGGTAGTCTTGCCACTTGCCAATGTATATCTGCACTATACTGACCTATATGATGCAAAACGCAATTAAAAAAAGCACATTTTTACTTCGCAAGATTCGACAAATTCATTTTGTATGGGGTTCGCTAACAAAATATACTTAATATTGTCATGCTTTGCATCATTGTTTGTTTTATTGTTTTGTCTACTATCGGTTAATTATTTCGCGATATTCATGAAGTTTCATAGTGATGGCCGAACACTGGGAAACGAAAGGCCGATCATTGGATTTTGGGGGCCGACCACTGGGAGAATTGGCATTTTTTTGTAAACTTCTATTATTTTATGCTTGGTACAATATTGACTATTTTATTTTTAGTTGGTTACATTACTTAATCCTTGTTTAATGAAATAACAGCGAAAAAAATATGTATTTATCGTTCATTGACTCAAAAAACCTTTTGAAAGTACATCTGTCGCTTAATGGCCGACCACTGGTGAAATAACCCTTATCAAAAATTACCACGGTACCTCTGTTTCATAACATTACCAAATAATCTTACGTCAATATTTCGACTTAATCCGAAAAACCTATTTTATATATATTTTTTATTTCATAATCATTGTGTCATGCATTTGTAGAATCATTAATTATATACGTCATAACAGTCGTGGATAGCTTTTATGTTACCTTAAAATCTACTGCACGTCGTCAATTTACATTTTGCAACTGAAAGGCAGGCTACCCACCATTGCTCTTTCGGTCTCATCTTCTCCAACCTTGCCATGTTTTTAAACAATAGTGTGATATTGAAATGTTCACTTTATGTCTCAATGTATCAATTATGTCCATCGTCACTTCATTTTTGCGTAATTGAGCGTCAGTTCCGGTAATAGGGGATAGCGACCTGTCAAAATCAATGCCTTCAAGGACACTCATAAAATAAAAATAACCAGCCTGCAGGGAACGAGCGTTACAAATTCTCTCAGTCTACGTACTTAAATCAGAATAAAAGACGTAAGCATACATAATGAAATAAATTAAACAATATAGGTATCTAGCTCAAAAACACGTATCTATCTATATAGTAGTGATGCAAAAACGCGGCCCAAAATAACAAGTATTAAGCAGAAAATGATGTAACTATTAAATTAAAAATAATAAAATGCATAACTTATCTAGTATATTATTATTTTCCATCACTTTTAACCTCTGCGGCCCGTGAAAGATCAAAAAATGGATAAACTGGCCCTTCTTTCAAATAGGTTGTGCACTACTGCTATATAGTAATGCATTCTATTTTAAAATTATTTATTTTCAATACAAATTGTTATTGATTGTTGCCATATACTTCGAAACTGAACAAATTCTTATGTAATCATGAAATGACTAGTATAATAGGTATAAATTGCGAAAAGAAAGTAGAAGAAGAGTTATTTTCTGCTGTAAAAGATTCCAATCGATATACCTACTATTGGAGTTGAGGTTTTGGGTGTTATATATTTTTTTATATAATTGTTCAATATTAAAAGGTTAGTTTCATTTAAATACTGGATTCTTAATAAAAGGTTGGGTATCTCACGAGTCCTTCATTATTTTTATTAAATTGCTAATGCAATAAATGTATGATGTACTACAGATTTGGTTACTACTGCCTGATTCGGTCTCGAAACCATATTATTCTGCCTCTGATATCGGCATGCTTCTCAAAGTTTTTTTATACGGTCTATAATATTTTTTACATTTTATTTTAAGGCTTCGTGTTGTTGTTCACAAGGTTGTCATTGAGACTCGGGCCGGGTAATTTCATCAAATTTCGGCCTGTGCAGACCTCTAATACCTACTTTGAAAATAGAAATAAATTATTTTATATTGATAAGACTACTTCAGTATTTTTATACTCTGAATATAAAATTATGTTTAACTGTGGGTACATTATAATGTTATATATTTTAAAAAAACTAATGTCTTGCCTTATACTTGAAATCAAGGTGGCTCTCGAACTTTTCTCAATGAAATAATAAAATTAATTGAAATAAGCAATTATAACAAAGTAATATTGACTGGCAATTCAAATTTTGAAAATTTATACTTAATTATTGAACATGAGAATTGGAAATGTGGGTAAACTGTATCATTTTTCAGTGTCATTTCATGTTTTAGTTGAAACAACAATAACAATAAATTTTTGCAATTACGCCAATTCTTTTTTGGATTTCGATCCACTTGAGCTTAGCTATGTTGAGTAAATCTTATAATTAGCAGGTTAGCTGCCACTAAATTTTGTGGATGTCTTCTGTATAGCTCCGAACATTTCCGATCGCGTACGGTGGCATTCAACCTGTTAAGTTGTTAGTGAATAGAATATAACTACGTCTGAGATTTCAAGTCCAATGATCTTTTGGAATCATAAACAATTCGTATTTATCCAGATAGTAATCGAACCTGAATCTTCTGATCGCCAAGCGGAATGTTTTTCACTAGACCAGAAACTGGCAACCTTTTTACTAAAATGGGCTTGCTTATAACAAAGGGCACTAAGCATATCTTAAAGTTAAATCAAAACACATTGCTTAATCGAAACAAACACATTCAAAATCAAGAGGGCGGCATTCATACTCTGTCACGAGTGGCCATTGCACTCTTCAGTAGTCGTACTTACGCAGGATACGATATAACTTTACTGACATTGTCTATCTCTACCTATATATAGATGGGTGGGAGGAACAATCACATAAATCAATATTGCAAGGTTATCAGGAGATTTTTTTTTTATCTGTGAAATTTTTTCTGTTATTTTTAAACACAAAATTTAACAAGAGAAACGTCAAACAAGTCACAGAACATTGCTAGAAATAAAAATATGTAATATAATAGTATCTAATATATATTAGTCAGATTTATGTAGTTATTTCACCCATGAAGAACATTTTTTCGTGTGGACAATGAACAGTGTCATTTATTAAAAATTTGAGAGTGTTTGGGCACACATATGAAGATGGGTAAATACCAGGCGCATGCCGTAGAGTTCTCTCTTTCTCGCTCAATCACAAGCAAATTGTAGGGTTTGAGCGAGATACAAAGGCATGCGGGGTCATGCTCTCGTATCCTACTTGCTTATTCTCAAATGAGGTTGTGTGCTAGAGATATATTCACTGCACTGTGATGGTAAATACATAGTTCAACTTGTAATTGTTCACCGTGGCCACTGTGATGCCATGTAGTTCAATGCAATTATTCATTTTGCTTTAATACGGTTAAACAATATTAACAAAAACAATCTTGTCTATTGTTGCAGACGAGTATGAGAGCAAATTAAAAGGCTCTGTTTAGAAAATGCAATTGATCCCTGATGTCGTGCAGGAAGGGAACATGAGTGAAAACAACATCATGACGATGGAATCTTCCAATGCAGACAAAGATACTATTGAGGCATCGATTGTCAATGATGTGCAACCGTCATCAAAGGATGGTGTACGCAGTTGCAGTGCCAAAGGTAGGAAAGCTGTAAAAACTTAGCCAAATAATATTCTTAATCTATGATTAAATCTTTGAAAATGAAGTCTTGAGCTAATGTTGTAAAACACTTATATTACAGAATGTTTAACTTTTATTAAATCACAATAATTATATTAGTTTTCTCTGACTAATTCTCGTCCTTAATATTAGAATTTTCTGTTCTTGTGTTCTAATACAAACTCATTCCTGTTTCAGATGTGATGGTTGTCATAGATGACTCGTGTTTAAACAATGAAATAAACCCGGAATCGAAAAATATGTCTGTATTGAAAAAAGAATTATTGGAAATTATAAATAATACAGAAATCGAGACAAACATAAGTGATAGCTCTAGCCAAAATCATATCCAAGAAAGTGAAAATTTATCTTACATTAAAATTGAAAGAAATGATAGTGAGGAAACAACTGAGACAGCGCTCAAAGATCGAACAGAAAATTACAAAACATCGAATGGAGTTGTCAAACTTGAACCCGTGGAAGATACTGATATGTCTGATGCACTTACAGATACTCCAAATGTAACTGAAAAATCGCAGGACCTCGATAGTAAAAACAATGAAAGAAATATTGATGTAGCAAATGGTATTATACAACCGATACAAGTTAAAGAAGAGATAAATCCACCAGCTGTAAATAACGTCCTTCTATTGATAAAAACAGTAAAATCTGAATCTTCTGAAAGTATAATCGAAGCGAGTGACAAACATGAAAGTAACTCAAAAGAAATAGTTGACAACGAAATCCCAAACAACATAAAGACAGAAAATCACTCAACTGGGATAGAAGAAACTAATAATACCAAAATACTCAGTGATAGTAATCTGTATGATCAAAAAGGAGAAGATTCAGTATCTCAGAAATCTTCAAATGATGTGATTATTAAATCAATCGATACAATAAATACAGATCCTAAAAATTCATGTGCTGTTGGGAAACCAATGCCGACAACCTTAACAGAAAAGTCTGATAGTTCACTTGCTATTATTGAAAAATCTGATACTTTGGATGTGATTAAAACTAACGCTGCAATTATAGATACCTTAAATTTAGATTCAGATGAGGAAATGGAAGTGAAAGATGACAATAAAAATGAAAAAGGAAAAACTCTTCCGCTTATTACGGTTGAACCCAAAGAGTGTATGTCTGTAAATCTTGACGACGATGATGATGATGACATTATGTTAGTTGATGACGATCCCAAGGAAGCAGTTCCTGCTGCGACTGATAAGCTTAAGGACATTGTCAAAACAAAACAAGATGTTACGACTCTCTCTCAGAATGATGAATCTCAAACTGCCAATAATAGCGATGAAATTGTCCAATCAAAAGAAAAAGGTATAAATTATTCTATATTAGATCTTAACATTTCAAAGAGCACTTTGTTATGTTTAAGTATTTCTCTGTAATATTTTTTTAATGTTTGTTATTAGCGAATTGGGATTACATGTGCAATATTATAATAGGTTCTTGTCCATTTTACCTTTTACTTAACTTTTTCTATTTTGCAGTTAATCTTAATAATGAGGATGATGATATTGTATTGGTGAACGATGATAAAACAGTCGCTGATACAAATTCTTCAAAAGAAAATAAGGTTGATGATCCAAAATCCGTTTCTAAAGATATTTTGAATACAGAATCCCCCATTCCGGCAACAGATAAAGATCAACAAAAATCAGCTATTGGCGGTAAATATACAAATTAATTAATAACACAAACATTTGAACAAACATGTTCATAAATGATATTTTTAGGAAAAACAGTCTTTTTTATGAAGAACAATTTATAAAAACAGATTTTCTCTACGTAAAATGTTTCATTTCTTGATTTTGCATATTTTACAAAAAATAAAACAAAAAAAAACTTAAGCTCAAATTTTGTATGGGGGTCGAGTCTCCTATAATACGGTTTTCTAGGTACCTATATCCATGTTATAGGGGGCTGACTGTACTGTTTTTAGTAGATTATTAATAGCCCATTAGCTCATGAAACAAAATTAAAATATACTGATATCAATAACATTGTTTAATAAAGTTTTATAATTTTAATGCAGACTTAGCGAAGAGCCCGAAGCCAGATAAAGCAACCGACGAGAAAAAGGAGGTTGACGTTGAATTTCCAACGCTTCCCTTGGACTTCAAGATATCTTTCAAAAATAATATTGGTGAATTGAGCAGAGACGATCTTGAAGAGTTCTGCTTAGTTAAAATTGTCGAGGCGATTGTAGCCAGAAGTAACTTGAGTGATGTTCGGTTGAAACTCAAAATGTTACAGAAAAATATTGAAGAATGGCGAAAGAAAGTTAACGATCTCACTAAACAAAACAAAGACTTAGATACTGTTGTAAAAGCGGTCAGCGATTTGCAGAAAAGAAACAATGAAGAGCGCCCGGTTCCTATTAAAATCACCCGGTCTGTAGGTTTACAAGTCGGATTCACGTGTCACCCCTGTCTGAAGCCCGCGGAGACTCCTGCTAAGCCTCCTGCTGCGGTGACTGCAAAAAAGACTAAACAAATGAAGACTTTATCATCTAAAACTCCTACACCTAATTTTTCAACTACACCCGCTTACAAAAGTGCAAACAATCAAACCCCTCAAAAGAAAACTACCCCCGTCCCTGTTCCTAGACTCGTATTGGCTACCAAGAGTCCTATCAAAACTAATGAAAAAAATTCTTCACCAGCCAACTCTTCGCCTGTTACCCCTACTCCCGCCGCCAACATGCTTTCGAAGACTGTTTTAAATAACCCCAGCTCAGACAGTCGAAAACCATCAGCAGAAAAAAGGCCCGCCGTTCAATCGATCGATCTGACTGACGATGAACCACCTGCAAAACAACAAGACTTGCGAACGTTTCAATCGAAGGTAGCCATCGGACCCGGTAGACCACCAAACAGGGCAAACACCGTGACCAAATTATTACAACCCGTCAATCGAATAGGTTTTATTGGAAATACGACATTGATGCCTGCCAGTCGACCTATGTATATTCCTATCTCTACCAATGCCCAACAGCAAAACAATATTGGACCGAATACCACAATAACAGGTCCACGTAAAATAAGTCCGGCTATGAACCGTCAGAATGCCCACACCCTCGTCAGAATGCCCGGGAACAATGCTCCAATTCGACTCGGGCATTCTATGTCGATGATGGCACCTCCTGCAAACATGCGCCACCCAGCTCCGTTACCGCAAACGCCTGTCCCTAAGCAGCTATCGCACGCATCATGGAAGTGGGTTCCTCCGCGGCCCAATTTGAAAATATCCAAAGCGGACAACGGAATCGTCATTTCGTGGGAGATGGATGGATATTTAGATTCGAGGCACGAAGAAGTCGCTAGTTATCAAATATATGCCTATCAAGAGACCAGTACGCCGCCCAATACTGATCTTTGGAAGAAGATCGGCGATGTTAAATCCCTACCTCTTCCGATGGCATGCACGCTCACCAAATTCATGGCCGGTTTTAAATATTACTTTGCAGTCCGCGCCGTCGACGTCCGATCCAGAGTCGGTCCGTTCAGTGCTCCCGGGCAAATTTTACTTTTGAACGACAAGTGATCTGAACTCAATTATATTATCGGCAGAGAGTGACGGACCCCATGCATTCTTTAGTCATTAAATTAAGCTGTTCATTCTTGCCGATGGTCGCCTTTACCATTCTTGATCTGTTCAAATCAAGTGAAGTTTTTATTTATTTTATCGGTGAAGAATACTTTGCATTGACAATACTGCCCTTGGAGAGTGAACTCTTTTTAATTTTATATGTCGAAGGGAAAGCCTTGTATAATGTTCAGCTAGTGCTGACATGTCAGCTCAAATTGTAAAATAATGCTGCAGGACTCGCACGTGTAATTTTTTTTATTTTTGATCTAAAATTAAGACTTAATGTATTACATTTATGTTAAGTTTATAATATGTATCATAAATAGTAGAATGTTGGATTATAGAAAATTTTATGGCTCGACAGACAAATTCTATGCATGTAATGTAAACATCTGGTTTTGTCATATTATTGTTATCTTATGTTAAACAAAGATTAGTCAATAATAATATTGAAAGCAGCTAAAAATATACTATTAATTAGGATTTTGTATTTTTTCCATGAAAAGTGATTTTGTAAATTATATTATCGATAAGGAACAGAATTGTTCTGAATACAAGGTGATGGATATCAATGTTTACTTTCCTAAATATTCAATACCGTTAGTTTTTTGTCTATTGAAACTAAATTTAAGATAACAGATAACTTCACCACATATTTGGAACAATAATGTAGTTTTAATTTAGCTTAAAAAAAACCAGACACATTAGTAATACCTTTGTTTCATTTCTTACCTATTCTCCCATTTACTCTTACTCATTGATAAGTTTTATACAATATTAATATGCATAAAGCTTTACTTTCAATACTGCTAAATAAAAATATATCCAAGCATAAAGAATTATAAAATATGTATTTGTAATAATACCACACTTGCGGTAAATGTTTCTCCATCTCCGTCATACTGCCTTGCTTGTGTGTGAGCAACTAGGGTAAAAGAGAAAATACCAGTCTCCATTACATATATCTCACTCACTTCCTTCACTTAACATGTGATTAGGTGAGAAAGACAAAAATTCACAGCACGTGCCAGATTTACACATATATTTTATTTGTATCTAAATAATGCTCCATTGATGACTTTTCCTCGTGTTCATTGGTTGAGGAACACTACTCATTACATTTTTTTATATTTAAAAAAAGGGACATTTATAGCTTATAATCTTTTGAATAAATAGCCACTGCTGTCACCGAATCTGTTTTCGAAAACAGATTCGGTGACGTTAAGCTATTTATTTTCATTAATTTCAGTATGGTTATTAAATTAAAAAAATAATATATATATACACTATTTTACTTGAAATAAAAATTGATAAAAATTTGCTGCTTAAGGACACCACTGGTGCCTTATACAGTGGAATGTTAGTTTTTATCAAGTATAATATGTACACAAATATTGGTAAATAAGGCATTTAGCAATCTTCTTATTAGTACTATTTCAGAACCTGAAGCTTTACATTCCTCCGTATTTTTGGCGAATAATTAAGATACAAATTTTTTTCCATGCCCTCTGTTTGGGTGTATGGAGAATTGGAAAGCAAAAGCTTACTAAAAGCAGCCGAGGCTTATCATTCATGGCTGTTCATTTGCGATGATGCTCATTTTAAACTAAATATATCTATCGTCCTAACCATATTGTATAGAGAATATAACTATAATACAATAATATACTCTGTGATACACATTATAGAAAAAATCTTCAATAATTGGTTAAGTGAATAAAAATATGTTAAAAAAGCAGCAGGATAGATTGAATTGAGTTTCCTAATAAATGAGAAAGAACAGAATCATATTTAGCTGGTTAAATTACCAGTTTTTCAATGAATAATATTTATTAAGAATTCAACGACATCTATGTAATTCTGTATATCCAAGATACAAACCAACTTGGCTAGTAACGTAGAAATCTGTAATAATATTTACAAGTTGTTCGTAGTTCGTTAGTGACAGACCACATACATAATAATTATATTATAATAAATTATCATGTTTTAAATATAATTACAAAATTCGTGTTTCCTCGATTATAAGACGCACCATTATTTGTAAAAACCAATATGTAATGTAATACAAACATCTTGAAAACCTAATTATAACATATGAAGTCATACAATGACAGTTAAAATCATTTAAAGAAGGTAACTAGTTTTATAGTAATAATATTATGTATGTACATTCTTCTGTAGTTACAAAATCGAAGTAAAAGTTTTCAAGGTTCATTGTCAAACAGACTTTCGGCTAGGGACACTCTACCTCATGGATTAGTCTGTTATATCGAGGTTTTACTGTAATTTAAAAGACACACAAATTTCGCCTGCAGCAAATAATTATCGACCAAATTAATTAATGCAAGACATGTAATCATGTTTTGCATAATTTAATGTTACAATAACATGGGTGTGTGCAAAATGCTGTACTGCAGTATCACAATAATCGAAACACAAACAAAAGCTAGTACATATTGTCCAAAAAGAATAATATCCTCGTAGTGTATAAAATAGTGCAATTTTCGGTACTTTCCTATTAGATGGTATCTCGAAATCGAGCGGCCTAGTTAATGGACGAATCAATTTCGTAATTAAAGTCCCGCTACTGAATGTACTAAATCTTGAAAGCAGTCTTGTACATAAGAAATAATACACCTATTAAATATATTAATGGAATTTTCATTTTTTTTTGAACCGTTCAAATTTTGTGCACTTCCATAAGTTTTGTTATTAACGAGTCTAACGACCCGGTATTCGCCATTCGCGTACACGAATGAACTCGTTAGTTAGTTTGTAAACAGACTAGGTATATCGTTTAAATATTAAAAAAGAATTATTGTTACCACTATGACTAAGAAATGTATTGATGTTGATCTGAATTTATTTCAATACTTATTTAAATATTCACATGAATAATAATCGACATCTTAACTTATATAATTTTAAAAGCTTAATGCACCCTATTTACCAAATAAAAAAAAACGCACCCAAAATACTTTAATCGTCATGCGTATACAGAAAAAATAATTACATTTGGAGCGTGTTGTTTTTACGACAACACTGAAATTACACATTCATACTTTGGAACGGCCAGCGTCGGCTGTTGGCGTAGCGGTTTTTCAAACGCGAAGTCTACGAAGGTAGTGGCGTGGCGTCGCGTTGTAGCACCGTAGCGCCTTTCAAATTACGATGAAGCGAATCACTGACGAGTCGTCACAGGACAGATGCTTGTTAATATAATAATTATTAAGTACAACGTTGTAAAAAGTATGCAATACGTAGAATAAATTATGATCAGTTTAATAATACACTCGGCCATAGTCAATTTAACCCGATGAACGCGCCGAGCATATTTACATGTCCAAAATTTCATCTCGTATTTCAGGTCAAATTAGAAGAAAACACTTGCGGATATATGCTTGAAAAAATGGTTCAAACCTTTAGCTAGAGAAATTAGACAACATATCATGAAAATGTCAAGTAGAACACAAGGAAATATATTTTTGTAAAGAGCTTTCAATATTCAGTCTTTCGAATTTCAGCTTTGAACTGCCGATACGCAGCATTTGTCGTCAACTCTATGTATCACACATACTTATGTGCCTACAACCCGATACGCATTTGTCGTCAACCCTATGTATCACACATACTTATGTGCCTACGCGCTTGCTTGTGTGCGTGTTGGCGGTGGATATGAAGCCTGGCCGCAGCCATTTCGCTTGCAAAGTCGTAGATTAAATATTTTTCAGCTTCTTCATTTTTTTAGATTTATTTTACCGAGAATACGTCGAGTTTACTTTACTTCTTGATGTGTTTGGGATAACTTATATATATTTCACACAATTCTCCAATTTTTACTGCTAAAATTGATGTATTTTTACCCATAGTGAGCGTTTTAATAGAGCAATGTTGAAAATAAATTCGTACGAAAACGGCTCGCGCTGTAAGGATTAATATACTACACCCTATACTGTAATATGGTTTCGATAGAATAAAGTTGATGATAACTTGTATAAAATGGCTCATTTGGCCTGATTTAAGAAATACAACATCGAATAAAAATATTGTATTGATTGTTATTTTTGATAAAAATGATTTTACGATTGTCCTCCAGGCATCTTGGTATCTCTCCAATCTTTCACAGTCACCCTCCCTTCGTCTCTCTTTATAAATTGTATGCTCATCTTCTCCGGGGGCGGCCAAGAGGTCGAGTGTCTATTGTATTGTTTTGAAACTTCTGTTATTTTCAGAATGCAAATCATTATTTTTTATAAACTTAGACCCTCGTATATTACGGATTAACGTTATACGACGTTTCTGTGGAATCCTATAACCGTACTGGAGTTTTTCTTAAATGCAGTGGTTCCAAAATTACACCCTGCAAAAGAATGTACATTGTTTGCATGTTAAGTAATATGCATTAAAAGAAATAGTGGGGAAATTAACATCAAAATTAATTAAAAGAATCGTTATTAGTCGTATAAATATCATGTTTGATTGTATTTATAAAAACAAAACAATTTTCGTATCACACGTAGCTTCATTTAAATTAAAATAATGTCAAGTGACACCAATCCTGATCGTGTTAAAATTGCGGAATGTTATTAAAATATTGTAAATTTTTACTATAAATACATAGTTTTATTTTATAGATATCTTTCCATCAGCGGTGTGCAGTGGAGTTATCTCTATCTCTATCGCACAACCTCACTTGTATATGAGCAAGTAGGATACAAGAGCATGCGCCCACATGCCCTTGTATCTCACTCGCACCCTCCACTTTACATGTGATTGATCGAGAAAGAGAGAACGACCCGACACGCGCTTGCTTTCCATTAAGTAAGTATAGTAGGCACCATTAAAGCGAATATTTATTGTATTATGGAACTAATGAATATTATTTAATTAATTTATCAATAATTGAAAAAAAATATTAATTAAAATTTTGACAATATTAATATATTTTATTCACTGATAACGAATAACACATATCTTGATAATTAATAATGTATTAAGTATTAAAGGAATAATAAAGATTACAAGTAAAAATAAATGCTCAACGCTTTTTATAAATTAAATTTTGTTAAAAGTTATTTCTATAAAATCAGCATGTCGCCGCTATTTTTTTATCGAACAAATGAACTATTATAATTCAATGGCTTCAATTAAATGCACTTTTGTTTAGATCGTATTCACTTTCATAAAAATAGTTTTCACTTAGAACAAATACATTCCACAAAAACCAAATTCTTTCACTAAAAATAAAGTGATCCCACATAATAAAATATATTTTAACATTGAAAAAATATATTACACTTTATTTTTATATTTTCAAATACTCACACTTCGAAATCGATAGTTGCATGAAGTTGTAATGAAATTTCACTTATTCTTCTACTCTATATTAGGCCGCCTATATTGTCTTGCGACGGATTAGCATACATTATACAAACCAAACCAGACCAACCCTAACATAACCTACTACAACTTAACTCACTTTGTTAAAAGAATTCGTGACTAAGTGGAAACTATTAAAATCAAAGTTTCAATGTACTAAGTTAATACTATCTAATCCAAAGTGCAATTATTTGTAACCCTAATCTAATTATAGTAATAAATTTAATTTAAATCAAAAGATGTGATTCATTTACTCATTGAGCATATTTAAATAAATGATATATCATAATTTCCCCCATATAGGTTTCTTCTAAAACACCGCTAATATATAAAATGTTGATGAAATATTTAATTTCTCATCCAAATTTATCACTGAACCTTACACCGAGTCGAAACATAATCATCTCTGAAGTAAATTTCACAGATACATTCAAAACCGTCGCATTCAAAATTGCTCATTGTTATCAATACAGACTATCAGGCCCATAATTTTCAGACATCCATAAAAAATTTTAAGCAAAAAAATATTAATATTATCTCGTCCCCCAGAGAATGCAGCCTGCAATAGTTTTTAGTCATCACAAAGTCATGACTTAAATATTTAGTACTTGTACACAATTGTTTTTGCACTACATTCACATTATTTATACTTCGAGTACAGAAAGAATTTTGTACAAAAAAGTCGGTTTGGTTTTATTTTTCATCAATGGTCGTGATGAGTGAAATCGATCCTGATCTTTATAATGTTTGTACTACAAAAAACAAATTATGTACATATTTTTTTAATATAATTCCTTTCCACCAAGAATTAACAGTTAACACCTTATAGTTGATTTCGCACTTCTTGCATATATTTTGGAAAATAAAATACGTGTGAAAATTTAATTAACAAAATGTATTTGGAGTTAACATGACACCGCCCCGTACTTAGGGGGCGGACAGGGTCTTCAAAACCAATCTGCAGACTCTTTCTATTAATGTAAATTTAATATGTAATATCTCTCCTGAGGCGTTCAAGAGTAGTTTGTCATATTTGTTTGGTTACCGTTATTTGTTTACATTTAGAAGTGAACAAAAAGCTTGCGCTGCTTAAAAAAAGAAGGAGTCGCCTCTCGGCCTTTCCCAGAGGGAGTCGTCGGCCAACGAAGCGGCGACTTAGTCCACCGCTTGCTAGTAAAACCACTTACAGAGTTTTAAATTAAAAATGTGTAAATCTGTTTGTGTAACTATCTTCAAGGAATTTATAAACTGACTGCAATTAAAGAGAAAGTATACTGAATACGACCGGGTTTTAATGGAAGACGAAGGAACCTATGAATCATCCTTTGACCCGGACGCGGGCTGTGAAGTTTGTTGACCACCGCACCCCACTTCTCCCCGCTCTCCACCTTCCTCGATCGAGCGGCAAGACGTTTTCTTTCCTACTCTCTCAAACAATTATTATAAAAAATAATTATTCAGTAATTTGGCTTGATGGTTTATGTAAATGAATGCAATAATAGAAAAAATTTAATGTGACAGTTTGGTCTAAAACATTTTAAAAAACACCAAACATATCTAAATTCAAATATGTAACAATCCATTCAGATAAAAACTTATATCAAAATATTGATAATGAACAATTCGAATCGTAGATGACGAATTGCTTGTTCTTGAAATACAAACGATACAGGTAGATATTTTGTACCACGGTATGGCATGGCAGGGTATTTCAAAGCCTGCAATTTTTATACTATGGCAGTCATAAACGTACTTCGGATCGGCGCGGTGCTATTTCTTTCAGTATGACGTCTGTTTTCCTCGTCCGACGCGAACTTTGAAAAATTTGATTGAATAATCGATAAAATTGACTCTGAGGTTCTTTCATACCTTCATAATATACGGTTTAGTGTGTTAAATATAAAAGAACTCTAAGTTATCTGTTCATTTTTTCTTTGTTTGCAGTATGTAGCATTAACCTTACAAATATTTCGGCGCCCTTTTATTAAAAATATTACGACGAAGGTAAATTAAATTTGATTAATTTAAATAGTATTGAAAAACATTATCGATCTCAATTGATACTCTCCTTGTCGGCGTCCGTGGCGCATTTCTCGTGTCTCGAGTTTAATTTTCATAAATTGATCTTTCTAACGATTTCTGTTTGTAGTCTGAGTGTTTGTGATGTCTAAAAAAACTCCCTCCCACTCATCCGATCCTCGCGGGGCGTAGCGAGAGCGATTAGCTAACCACTAGTCATATCCTAGTCCTATCCTTCTATTCCTACTCTCTTCGAAAAAAGAGAGTAACAAACAGTTTTGAAAGAAAAATTCTGTTGAGATACCTCCATTAAGAGACCATATGCTCCACGTTTGGAACGGACATGGAAAAAATGTTCTTCTGGAAATTACTAATACAAAAAAATTCAATTCAAATTGCGTATGTTATTATTTTTTTATATTATCAATCTATGACTTATTTAAATTTTGTAGAAAAGTCTTTGGTTGTTTGTGTTATAATATTAAAATATTATAGGAAAAATCTTTATTCAAAGCGTTATATAAAGTATTCATCTCGTTCATTTTTTATTCACAGAAGGTGCTGAATAAATAATGATAGTGGAAGAAAATTTGTGATACATTTGATATCGTTTACTGTAAATCGTTGGTGGAAAGACGATATTATAATTAATCATGAAAACACTATGTATCATAAATATTCCAAAAAAGTCGGTCCTGCTTTTCCTAAAAATAAAAATCATGTTTTTCATCAGTTATATATGAAAATTTGTGAGTTATATAATATAATGAAAATTTAATATGAATAAAATTGAATTGAATTGTGCTGATATCTACTAGGTGAATATTGTTAATAGCTCTAGAATTTTATTTGAATTTTAGAGACCTAGCACGTCATGACGTGATAATATTACATATCAAAGGTTTTCGCAATTAAAACTTTCTTTGATAGTGGGGTATAATAGTTTAGTTCAGGGGTCACGAACCTTTTCCTGTCAGAAGGCCGCATTCATTTATTTTATAACCAAATAAGGACACACTTGAGACCCTATAAGGCCAAATGCAGCCCTAAAGCCGGAGATTCTTCCCCCTTGGTTTACGTTATTTTCTCTGTATCCAGCATAGAAATCATTTTTGTTGTCCTTTGCACAATTTTTCCATGTTGGTAAGATATGTAAGTAAAAAATGGGGGTTCTGAAAGAATGGATTTTTATATGTGGAAAGTTTACGAAGATAGAGTACTCGAGTAACCAATGGGTAATATTTTGGTCTACGAAAGCTCCATACTTCTATTAAGTGCAAAAGTGGTACATATCTTATTTAGGACATCGACTGAGGGTGCTTGATGAAATTTCAATATCAAATTTGAATTATAGAGGTTTTTGTACATTTGAACGGCTGAATCATCCAAACTCCCCGTTGCTGTTATCCTTTACGCGGATGATTTCGTAAAAGACATAAATTAACAATTGAGAAAAAAATATATATTGATATTCCCATATAAATAAATTCATCTCATGGTCACCCAACAGAACCCACTAAATTTGGAATGATTGTTTATATTAATCCTTTCATCGAATCGAATTTTAAAACCCATAATGCTATTATAATTGTAAAATCACTGGTAATTCTAACACTAGTTGTTGGACAGCAACAATTCGCCACTTTGTTAATACGTTTTTCCCGACAAGGATTAAGGCTACTCTCGGAATTTTAACTCAGGTATCAGTGTGGTTCCTGGACTTATAATATTTTATCTTCTAAATAATATTTTGTCGTGTTTGTATCTCTTACATAAACGTTAGAGACTGTTTACTGTCTGTCAATTCGAGTCCATTCGTGTGCTCGAATGCATGAAGATGCCGAAAGGCGAAAGCCGGATCGTTAGTGACAAAATACATGGAAATCAGTGGTACATATCGTTATAGTCCTCAGTAAAAAGAGGTATCCAAAATCAAGTTATAGAAATTCTGGATGACAGTAATTATCTAGAATTAAAATTGATAATATAGAATAACTAAGTTATCTATTTTAATTTTACATTAAAAATGAATTTCCACAAAGCTACCGCTGAATCCATAGAAAATACTAGCAAAGTACCCAATAGAGCTAAAAATTGTTTGAACTAGTGGTTGGCTAATCGTTAACGCTACTCCTTCTTTCTAGGGTCGGATGGGTAGGGGAAAATTTAGACATTTCAGACATCCATGCCTCCAAACACAAATCCATAAATCGAATGGAAAATCAATTAATGAAAATTTTCGTAGTGAGACGTTGAGAAATCTGCTGCAGTCTCGGAAATAAAAAAACGATTTTTGATAAGGTTGGAACTTAAACTTTGGACCTTGCAAATGTTATTTTGGTGATTTAACAACCTAGATACAGCGTTAGAATATCGACGGTGTTTTGGCCAATTGATGTAGCCCTCAAAATCGAAATTGTTCAGTGTAGAGTACAAAAGCATTATGTGGTGAGTTGCGTTATAAATGCACTCCTGGAAATTCTCTTGTTTGCAGATAAGGGATTATACTTAGGGAATTCGATATAATAGTGGCTTACATCAAGTGGCCGGTTCAGAATTTCTAAACCTAAAACCAATATAAAATGATGTTTTCCCTCCTTACATCATTTGGCTGAGACCTGCTAAGTCGTATTTTAAATGAAATCCAATCATTAACTTATTCACGTATTTTTTAAGGGTTACATCAATTGGCCAAAACGCCGTCGATATTATGATACATAAATAAAACGATTACTGACAAAATTGGCGTGCGAAAGTAACTATACGAAGTAAAAATCAATGGTAAAGGAAGCGGTTTAAATTTCGTTGCGATTCGTAGAAGACTGCTGTAGCTAGTAGCTGTTTAGGGTAGCTAAGTATTGTTTAGCGTGGATGTAGAGGGAAGGGGATGTTTTCGTTTTATGTGTGTGATTAGTTTGAACAGCTGACGTGTTTAGACTTATTGACCGGCCCCAATGGACGACCCACTGGAAAATTATAGCTTTGATTTTTTTCACCCACCGACTTATTCACAGAAAGCAGTTTGAATGTCGGTCGTTAATACTATATTTGCATATACGCTACATATAACTTATTGCATATTTTAAAAGAAGTTGAAACAGGTACGTGTGTACAACGCATTGTGACTTAAATTATCAATCCATAAAATATTCACATGAGAAATAATCAACGAAAGATGATATATATATGTTATATTTTTTCAACTGATTCCACAATTTTATGAAATGATCAGGACTTGTTTACTCACCGCGAGTATTTTCAACTGGTTGAGCTGAAAATGTTTAAACATCGTTGAATATTTTCATTTAGGAACTGGTTCTGATCATTTCATGAAATTATGGAATCAGTACAAAAATTGTATATAAGTAATACCTTTTCGCCATAAATTGACAGTTAAATTGTGTTTTTTTGACAAAAACTAAAGTTGATGTTTATTTCTTAATAGAATGATATAAACATAATTAATTTTCCACTGATAAAAAAACTTTCAAATTGACACTCCCTACGTGATTATACGTCTTTTGCATTTTCGTTGTCTATGCACGCAGTTCTATAGGTAGGCATAAAAAAACATTGGGAAACATTGAAGTTCCTGCTTCACCGTTTTTTCATTAAGTATAAACACATAACTAGGCACTTATACGAATGTCTTTACCTAAAATCCGAAGTCTAATGTCGTATTTTTATATTATTCCAAAAACTATAAACTTGTGAGAAAAACTTTGTATAAAATAAGAAACTATATTTTAAAATAATAGCACTGT
This sequence comes from Himalopsyche phryganea, assembly GCA_022494535.1. Classification (NCBI taxonomy): domain Eukaryota; kingdom Metazoa; phylum Arthropoda; class Insecta; order Trichoptera; family Rhyacophilidae; genus Himalopsyche; species Himalopsyche phryganea. The sequence continues at coordinate 324,818 of JAGVSL010000127.1, read as the reverse complement.
TCCAATTTTCAAGAAGATAGATAGATGCAGGTGTTTCTTTGCAACTGGGTTTTGAATCTTTCGAAGACGCTCTCCTGTAAAATGTCATGTTTGCAGATACGGGATTATACGTAGGGAGTGTCGAAATGATCATGTGTTATGTGACTCATTTTTCTATTAAAAGTATGTAGTATTATAACATATATTATTTACAAAGCTTTTTATGTAAACACGATTGCATGTTACACAAAAATCATTGATATACGGCTTAATCTTTTGGATTGTTATCAAGGATTAATTAACATTAGACAGTAAAGTTATATAAACCTTAAAAATAAAGTAAATCTCATTAACCATTTATAGTTTTACAATATTATCGAAACGGCTTTTCCCTTTCGTGGTTGTTAAGTTGTCGCCAAAATAATTTTACAAGGACGGTATAAATAATAAAGTATCGAAAATGGTTATTAAACAATATTCCGGTTACTTAACATAACCACCGGTTGAGCTATTATTAATAAAAATATTTAGTTTTATTCGTAAGTGTTGCCCTAATTGCGAAGGAGCGTGTGAAAAGATACTCATCTAATATTACGATAAAAAGAAACAAACGCGAAGAAATGGTTAAGACTAAAAAAATACAGTTTGCTATTCCAAGAATTTTCATTTAACAAATCAGGAGTTATTAAATATCGACGAATCACTCTTTTATTGTGTGCCGAGATGTTGGCAATCGTTACATAGCTTTTCTCGTAGTGTTAAGGTAAACAAAACTGTTATATATTCAATCGTGAAATGGTAAACAAACGAATTATGATCACAACTCTTTATTATGATATTATATGCATGTTCTAGTACACTACAACCTCGATGTAACGGACTCATTCGATTGATGGGGTGTCTGTTAAAGCTGTATGCCCGTTATAACGTAAATAGCACAAACAACAGACAATCCCGACCCCAACATGTGTATGATGTCTAATTTGTTTAGCGTTAAATTTATTCTTTTCCTGTTGTCTATATTTTTGCAATTAATTAGAACGATGTGATTACGCGAGTAAATAAATTAAATCTACATGCCTGGGAGTGAATAGGCGCGTGTCAAATCATCGGCCGGTACGCGTTAAAACCGCTGCAACTGTTTGATCACGCGATAATCACTCGATGAAAGTTATTCGCGAGTGGTTTCTATCAAGGCTGCTTCATCTATCGGTAATCTATAATAATTATTTATTTGTAAATGAAGATGACATTGCATGGCATTACGGCGTTACACCAGCACCATACATTTGACTAATATAATGAAGACCAGGGACGGCTTTTGCAAAGGAGCAAATTGTGCAATGCACTCCCATGAGTCCCATGTACATATTCTATTAATAAATGATATTCAAACATAATAATTATACTAATTCACTCATTTTAAATTTCCCGCGTGTTCCCGATAGGAAAATATTGCAAAAAAATAAATTATTCCGCGCCAATTCAGAATACGCATGAAAGTCGGTTGATGACGCGTAAGGAGAGCATAACACGCTGTGCACCCCCAACCGAAACACAGACGGTTAAATTTAGTATGGTATTTGTGACGTCATGCCAGTATGAACCACGTGACACATAATTTTTGTATGCAAAAGTTGGTCGACGTTGGAGCATTGCACTCCCTATAAGCTAAAATTGTGGGACCGAAAGAACGAATGAAATTAACGAAACGAGCGTTACGATGAGTTATCGACATGCTTGCAATAGGTAGTTGTACGGATTTTTACCTTTGATTTCAATATAATTCCCTAACTACACGTACAATAATAATATATACCTAAAATGATAACAATGATCAATAATATTTATAACATTATAGCTATGATTGTGTTTCACAGTTAAGGAGTTTTTTTTCAATATTTAAGATAAGACAGCTTAAAATGTTTTTAAGGGCTGGCTACAGGTATTTCATAATGTTCAACTGTGTGTTCGGCTCGGTCTTATAATATACATTCTTCTAATATTTATATACTTCAATAATGAATTCTACAAATTACTTACCCCATTATATTATCCACTATGTAATATAGTAAGCGATAATATATTGGATCAAACGAAAAACCATTTCATTTGCCAAGGTCATTTAATTACAGTTTACAATTTCCGGGTTAACACAGAATTTTTCCAATTGCAGACTTTAATGTCAACTTAAAAATACGATTTCATGATAGAATTAATCTTTCACGAATAAAATCGTACAATCCAATGTCGGAATTTAAGGTTAGCAACATCCAAGAAGAGGAGGATGGATTTCTTACACAAATAGGTGAATCTTTTTTTGCACCCCCTTAAATTCTTGTCACCGGCCGCCACTGATGAAGACAGTACATATAACAAACAATAATATTAATAAAAACATTTTTTAGACTAGCCTAAAAAATGTTTTGTCTAGAAAACAAAAAATATTATTTCTATACTAATTCATATAAGAAAAAAAATCTAAAAACAATTCTTACTGAAAATGCCCATTTCTTATTTTCTATTCATTAGGCAATTATCAGCCGAATAGTCCTTGCAACTGGCGACTCATATGACTGATGCGAAGAACAACTTTTAACAAAAACAATAAGGACGCATTCAGAAAACTTTAGCTATATACATTATTTTGAAAATGAATGAAAGCAATGGAACAAAAAATTTGGATTCAGTAAATAGGCCGTATTTGAGGACCCAGAAGGCCGCAGATTCTTTATCTGTGCTTTATGCATTTAACATGTATACACTATTAACAGGATGCATTTAACAATTTTCATGTTTAGTTAGCTCATTTGATCGAGATTTTACTGTAATACGGCTCTTAGTCATAAACACACTTAAACATTTGAATTATTGAGCGATAACAAATTCAATAATATCACAAATTGCCACAGAACAATAGCTATCGCATTGTAATAAAGATAATATTATAATATCTACTGTAATCAAAATGCTACAATACCGATTTTGTTGAAATGTACACAAAATGACTGGAATAAGTTTTGATGTTGTAGGTTGGGCTCATTACCGACGAGCTGGTCACACGCGATCCCCTACGCCCCCCATAAAGAACCTTCGTAAACTTTATCCGATACATCTGACACGAGAAGCTTGTATGCGAATCCAAAAACTTTCTGAGATTTCGAAGCATAGCTCAAAAAACTTACTGTACACGGGTAGGTACTGTAGGTACGCTGTTTTGAAATTAGCCGATATTTTACACGCAAATGTTCGCCTATCGACCGATTTAATCTGGTCGGAAACATAAAATAATCATCCAGCAACTGACGTAAAAAAATGTCGCGTTCAAAACCCATTTCGTAGTTTAATTAAAAGCGTCAAAATTAATATGGAAACAACCTTCATACTCGTAAGCTCACATTCCGGCGCGAAAATATCACAATCGAAGCCTCAGAGACGCAACCCGTAATGAACAGGTAGGATGTGCGGTAATAAATATGTCGTGATTTAAATTGCCATTTTTATTTTTGTTGTCTAATTCTATTCATTGACTGCAAACCGGCTTTGGCTCACTATAAAATACCTCACCATGATTCTTCCACGTTTTTATTTCATTTATCGTTATTATTTAATTTATTAAGGGCCCCTTGCATTATCCTCGGGGCCGTTTCGTATATTAATTATTTTTCCAAATAGTGTAAAAAAATCCGACGATTTCATGTAAGGGAAAGTTACAGACGTTTAGTGGGAAACGTACATAGTGTCTTAATCAAAATTTTCAATAGAAAGTTTTTGATGAGACTTTGTAGGTCAATCACTTAAACCTCTTTTTCGGAGAGGGCTCAATCAGAAAGATGGAGATAAGAAAGCGGTACAGATAAGTTACCATTAGGCCATTGTCAGTTGTCACATGAGGAATTATGTCGTAATATTTTACCTAACATGGTTGCCGCGCGATCCATAGAATTTTGATTGGAGTTGCTAATTATTCTTGTGGAACAGTTTGCAATAGCCTCCTGCATATTCCAATGAACCGTTTTCGAAGCACTTGACATTGCCTATCGTATTTATTTTCACATATAAAAAAACTTATTACTCGTTGGGTAGCTAGATCTTTATTGGCTATATTAGTTCAGAATTATGCCGGTGGCCAAAATATAATACTTTGTTATTAGTAGTTCGCTGACCGATCTTTCTGTACACCGTTTTCAGGATCGGAAAGGGTGGGTGGGAAGAATTGAAAACATTTCAGCCATTCAAATTCTTCGAGTTCAAATCGATAAATTGATTAAAAAATCTATAAATGAGAATATCCGATGTGGAGTAGAAAAAAAGTTTTAGAACGTTTCCACTCGGGTATTGAAATGGCAACAAAATTACATGCGTTATGAATCATAATTGATGATGAAGATACAGTCGGAAACAGTTTAATTTCACAGACACACGATCATCAATATTAAATGTAGGATCAAATTTATATTACTAATATTATTGATTGTAGAGTCTTGCGATAAATTAAAAAAAAATATGTGAAACAATAAAGACAGTATTACAGCATTTGTCCTTTGTCTATTCGTAATCTTCAACCATGCATCTACCGCATTATATTATATTAATATAGAAAGATTCGAAATTCAAATAATCGCTAATGTCCACGAAAGACACGCATCTTGTCTGTGCATGTTTTATTTCGTTTCGAAAACGAAACGTATCTTTTGACAGCTGTTGAAAGCAACGTTATAATTTGAGAAACAAAATCATTGGCGACAGATTCCATTTGTGGAAAATGCTGTAGACTATGAATGAGTCAGCGATGACATTGTTTCTAACTACAGTAGGACACGCGATTTTCTGGGCCATTTTCACATACACACCTCGTCTTTTAGTATGTACACAAATGAGGAAATAGTGCAAAATATTATTGGAATACGTTTACATTTTGTATCAGAAATACTTATTCACAGTAACTGTGTACATAAGAAAAAGACGAATTCCCACGTAGTAGATATTTATTATGGGAAACTAATCATTGGACTTTACATCGTTTGACAATTCTGAATCATGCCGGAGTACTTACTGAATCCGAAGTGTTCATCACGGGAAATCACCCTGTAGCAGCTGTTCATATGTTATTGCTAATCACAGCCAAACTGGGAAATGTTACCTTTCGAACTCGACTGATTCATGTAAGGAACGTCATGAAGGGCATCATCTGTATTTCATGTAGTCGTTTCCAGTGCACATTCACTGATTTACTAAATCTGACATCTGTGATGTCATTGGGCTTGTTGGCATAATGACAGACAAAAAACTTAAAATGGTGAAACCCCACAGAGAAAACATATACACGAGCACATCAATAACGATTTTGATATATGTGTATGATAGGACAGGCAATTGTCAATGCGTCAGTTTTTTTAAATTTTCAGAAAGTCACTTGAGGAGAAAGCATCCATTCCCAAGAATAAAACTGGAAATTTAAAAAACAACGCATAATCAGTAAAATTTCAATACACTTATTCTAATGACTGATTAATAGCACCACGTAAGCTCCTTTCTAAAAACACAATTAGTACCTTGAATTATTTAATTTAAAAATAAACATTATGATGTTTGAATACGTGAGATGACATGATATTGTCTATCTCTTCTAAACAGTATATATAGCTAAGCAACAATAAGTTTAAGTATAGTTCTGACGATGGCGTAAAGTCGAAATAGCTATCAACAACCTGATAAAAAAATTTTTAGAACTAAATGCTTTGTTATTTCATCCTATTATAATGGAATTCTACCAAGTAAATGCCAATGCAAAAACAACAGTTGATATCTATCGTTCTTGAACCCGAAACCATCACATCGCTTGGCAAAGCTCTATACAGCCTCCGTTAAAGCCTCTTAGTTCGTTAATTTCTTAAGGCCGGTATTCATCTGAGAATTATGACTCACAGCACGCTGTGAGCCATAATTTTCTCAAGTGTTAAATGATTTGTTTGTGCGCTTAAGTGTGCTGTGCGTGTACAAAATGCTCAGATGAATACCTACCACAAGACGTCTGAAAATATTACAGTGTACGGTTCTCATAAAATAATTCCTGTGCGTTTATTATGAAATATGTGCAAATTACTGAAAATATCATTTTTTTCCAATTTCTACTTTCTTCTCGTGTAGTTTCGTGTGTCTTTAATGCCAATTTTAAATAATATGGCTCTGAAGATAAGCAACTTAAAACTTCATAACTGAATAAACCGTCCTTTCTAAGAAGCGTTGAGTCCTATTTTTTGGATCCGGAGAAAACCATTGAGTTTATTATAAATTATCGAAACTTAGCGCCTAATAAAATCAAGACATGGGCATGGTAATGATTTATCATTAAAAGTTCCAATGAAGCAAAAAAATAATCCGCAAGATGATTTGCGAGAATCATTTTCACTGGCAGGCGTGTTTAAGGTAGCGAGTCCTCTTACCTTACCGTACCTTCAAACATTCGACATAGTTGATGTCAAAATATTTATTCAATATTTCAACGTCTGAAAAAAGTGTAAAGGTAGTACAGGGATTGCAATATTGGCATTACCGAAACCGGGATACCGGTCTTTCAACAATTTTTTATTACAAAATACCGGGTTTGAAACTGCAAAATACCGGTATTTTGGTATGAAAATATATTGCGGTACAATTATATAATGATTATTCACCTTTAAGGTGTTAACTGTCAATTTTTGGTGGAAAAACATTATATTTAAAAAATAAAACTACTTCCAAATATTCATAATGACCAGGACCGGTTTCACTCATAACGAGCAATATTAAATGATAAAAATACAATCAAAACTGCTGGGGCTATTTACATAAAATTGATTTTTAATACCTTGTGATTATTCACTTATATACAAACAAGTTGTGTTTTATGTTTAAAATATAATAACTATTCTTCGAAGAAGCATTGAGTCTGAGAAATTAATGACAATCAGTCTAATACTTATGATGTATTAGCAGTATTTTTAGTACCTTAGATCCTTAAATATTTTTATCATAATTGATTCATTCGCACGGTCCTAATTGACGGTCATATTTTTTAAATATTTTTGTAACACGGTTATTGATATTTTCAATACGGGTATTTATTCATACGTCCAGTATTATTCCAATCCCTATGTACATCCCTAAATATTGACTAATGACCTCTCAGTTATACTAGATATTTTATACAGCATTTTTGTAATGGACGTAACGAAATAGTCACGCAACAAGGGTAATACGTACGGGGAACAAATTGTCGCATTATTTGAAATAGATAGAGGTCGTTTTTAATTTTGTGTCGAACCTTAATGGAATGAGTAGTGTGAAGAAATCGACGAAAAAAAATGAGGTTGTTTTTGTTAGTGACTGTCGCAATAAAGTCGCGATAAACAAATTAGCAATTTTACTACATTTTGTTCACTGAACTATACATTCGTGTACAATATAATAAGGATTTTTTCTAAATATCCCTTAGTGCAGTGCTTCAAAAACTTTTTCATTCCACGGCCCACAAAATTAAAAAAAAAATCACGGACTTTAACATTATTTATAATATATTTACCTACGATTGTAACACGCCTGCATGTTACAATCGCATCAAACACAAACGTAATAAAATCAATACTTGTAGTTCTACTGCAACATTCTGTACGCTCAAGGGTTATGGTAAGTATCGCAACCCATAGCTTGGGAAGCGCTGTCTTAGTTTTTTTTGTTCCCAACGCTAATTATCTGAGAGACATATTCTTTAAGCTGTCAAAATCTTAAATATATTCTATAGTGAGATATCGTGCGATTGGGGGATCCTCGATTGGACACTCTGGAACATTGATTTATGGATTACTATTAAGGATTCCAACTATTCAACAGTCATTATCAACTATTCGAATATTAATTAATAAAAATATAACTATTCGAATATATTCGGATATTTGATTAGCTTCTGAAGTGTGAAAATACTGTTAAAAATTCGATTTGAAGAGTTAGTAATATAACATAATTTAAATACACATTCCAATACCGTTCCATTGTATTACAATATTTAAAATTTGCAGCAATGGATTTTCTTCAATTACTAAAATTAAGGCATGTTTAGAGGGTACTTTTTAGCCCCGAGTCATTCGGCAAAATCAAATATTATGAAGACATATTGAATTCGCCCGAGTTGGGTGAAGGCAAAAATAACCACTACCTGGGGTATTTGTTAGTGTTCTTGAAATCTGGAGAAATTGTGATGTGATCTTTCGTCAATTTTTTTTTGAATATTTCATATTATGAATATTATTCGAATAGTTGGTCAAATATTCGAATATCGAATAGTTAAAAAAAGGCCGAATGTTCGAATATTCGATTTGGAATCCCTAATTGGTGTTTAATGGCATGAGTGTCGGTAATGTTGCTATTCCTTACACACACCTCCAATCCAATCCTCGCAACGAGGCGTAGAGAGAGAAAGAGAGCGACTATATAATAAAAGCATTTTCCTTTCCTCGCCCAACCCTTATATCCCTACCCTGTTGGAAGTGTGTGATTCAGCAGCTCATTTACTAACTGCTTACGTAAAAACAAATTCTGTTTCATTTTCAATCGATATGATTCACATTGGGAAAGAATATGCTTAAAAAATATTTTTTTCGCTCACATATTCGCACTTTATCAAATTTATAAAATTCAAAAAAATTAATTCAATCATATTCTATGAACGTGAGGTTTTCGGATTCTAAAATATTATCTCGCAAAAAATATTAACTAAGTTAAATAGAAAAACAAACGGAGAAGGTTCTGTAAGTCATTTCGTACTAAAATATAGTATGTATTTATGTATACAAATAGATTACACTTTTTTTTGTCGAGAAACAATTTGCAATAACTTTATATTGTCTGTTGGATACTTACATAGATTACTAAAAATTTTATTCGACGCAAAATCACGAAGCATAATTTGTACAACCGTGGACTATCTCAGTACAAATGCCCAAACGTTCCTAAATGTAACATCTGTGATGCAGTCATAACATCACAAATTATGTTGAAGTTGCGTTGTTGTTGGTCTTTGGCATAGCAACCGAAAATAAATTATATAATAAAATAAATTTCTCATTTTTTTAATGAGCGTTTTCTCTCCCTAATCGGAGAATTTGGCACCCACACTGTTATTTCAAGATTACCTGTCCCCGTCAGCTTCTTTGCTTCCTCCCAAGTCATCCCTGCGTCCCGTAGCGTCACAGAGTACATCATTTGGATGGACATCTGCGGCCCTCCAGGGTGACGTAATAAAATTATATTAAACTTGTTAATTTTGTAGGCATTTTGCACCAGATCGTTTTATTTCTCGACTTAAAAGATAGAGCAGGAAATTATCTATTAATTACTTTAAATACCCTTTACGATTTTAACTCAAGGCATCGGCTGAAGGGGGTTGATGGAATTTCGGTATCTGGGTATCGCCTTTCCACATCATCAGGTATTCAACATTAATATATTATAGTTCCTAAACTATGTGGCCATTATACTAATATTTAATATTATTTAATTTTCTTTATTTTTTAATGTAATTGATACAAACTGTCAGTTCGAGAAGATCTGTCATTTGCACGCATCATAAGTGACAAAACTTATCTCAAATTTTATAATATATATACCTAATGACTATTCAATTTAGTTTATGGGGTTGCGCTCTAGTGGTTTTTATAATTCAAGTATTTTGCGATGAAAACACAGTTAGAGCTGCTGGAAAACGAATAAAAAGTTTTTGTGATAAAATAATATTAGTCTGCAAAAAAAATGTTTGAAGAAATAACTCGGACTTGGTATTGTTAAATTGGAAGCGATTTTTTCCAATTACATACGCATATCATTTAAACTTTTCTTATCTTTCCAGTAGCCAAGAGAAGAAGTTGTAATTTGTTGATTTTTTTGTTTAAAGTTGTTCCAATTTCATTTTCTATGATTTAAGATTTTGAGAACTAAAGAATTTTTTCGTGCTGTCGAGAACCCTCGTGACCATTAAAGTAAATCTTGTGAATAGTAAAAATGTGTATTATTATGAACCATTTTTTCTTGTATGAAGAATAAAAATAAATTATAATATTTATAATCCTAGTCTACTTGGATAATACGGTTTCTTTAAAGAGTACTTTAGGATGATATTAGACATCTGACAGGTATTGATTGTAAATCAAATCAATTCCTAGCTTTTCAAAAAGGGTAAGAATATAAAACAATTTTAAGGTGAAGACAATTTTAAGTTATCGCTTATCGGTGTTGCGATTTTTACGGTTGGAATTGATAAATAAACTAAACTTAAGATAACATAAACGATAGGAAACATCTATGGCATTCATCTAATACTGATATCAACTATCGTAAAAAAGATTACAAAAATGTATCATGTGCGGCAAAACGCAGAATGGTAATCTAACAATGGGTTTCCTTTAAAAAGATTAGAGGTATATTGAACTACTAAGAAACTATAATACATATCGATAGCTTAGTCTGCAAACCAGCTAACTCCACTTGGGTAAATTTTCAAGTACATGGAAAAAGCTCAATAATTCTATAATTTATCTTAGTTACTTGTTTATTTACAAATAAAGGTGACAACCGTTCTTTTAAAAAAAACGGTAGTATAATCTGAAAGTACCTCAAAACGATTATCCCTTTTTCTACCATTATCACATATTTTCGCTCATACACTTTTGCCGTCGTTAAGACAGTGGTTAATTTGACCATTTCCATATGACATCAATGGACCCGTGTACTTACCTACAACCTACAACTGACATTAGTTATGCCAAATAAATGAAACGCTACCATTAAATACATATGTATATTATTTATTTGATTCTACTTGTTGATTAAAGTAATTATGTATTTTTTATAAAAATTCTTTTATTTTTGTATTTTCAGTAAATCAGCTGTCAGGGAATTAATGATGACGTCGCAAATACACCTATTTAGAATTATCTGAGTTCGCCTTGATCTTCGAACATTTTTAGTTATTCGATGTTGTGCCGTATTGTATAGTATACATAAATATAAAAAATAAGATGTAAAGTTATTATAATTTATTTTCATCTTCGAGTTTTAGTACCTGGATACAATAATAATAAATTACATACAAAAAGTGATAAATAAAAAAATCATTGTTTTAATGACTTTAGGTCACCTGAACTTTGTGGCGATAACGACAGTGATAAGTGAAGTTATTAATCATTTTTGGGAATACTATTGTTTAGACAGTCTTGCGAAAGATGAGAACACGTGAAAATATTATAGTTATAGGTAATGACAGAAAGAAGCAAGAACAATATTGAAGACGCAGAAAAGTTATACAAAATACCTATGATGGCTGACAGCATAATTATTTCGCCTGAAGGAAATTTCCTAAAATGGTAAGTATTTTCAAATATTTTTCTTTTAAGTCGATTCGTTTAGGTATTTTGTAAACTTAATAGAAGGTACTGAATGTATCTATATTTTACCTGTAAATCCATGATTTGATGGTACCATAAAACCAAATTTTTTATGTAATACATACCTAAATTATGAAACGTAAAACATGGGTAGAATAATTCAATTCATCGATGCATGTACTAAATTAATTACTGTAGGACGTTTTGCTATAAATTTAATATTAATTATTGTCTAACACACAAAAATAAAGATGGTATCATTTGTATGAGAATAATTTTCATACTTCATTATTTCATAAAAAAATTTGAAATATAAAATGCTAAATCATTTAATAATTTTACATTTTGTATATTGGTATTTTCGATTACCTATGTGAAAGATTAAAACGAGCTTTGTATAGACATCTCGTAAAAAAATACACAACTATTTTGTACAAACTTTATGAACTGAACTACATACTCTACCGACAAGGTATAACACTAATGTGGTGTAGGAATCTGCTTATCATTTAGAATTTAGTAGAGTTCAATGGATAATTTTCGAAGAAAATGTTATGATGACAATAATGAATTGCTCTATAATAATAACAAAAGTTAGAGAAGGTTTGTTTTCTAATCAACAAAGTAAATGAATTAAAATAAGTATGCATTAGCATTGCAAAAAAACATTTCGGGTTACATGCTGGTTAATTTTTTTATAAAGATTCAGGTATAACGTTAAAAATAATTGATTTGCAAAAACCTTAGTGCCATACTATTTACAAATATTTTTTCTTTACTCATCGAAAATATTTTAAATTGTATACGAGTATATGAAGACCGTAGGACGTGATTAGAGATAGTTATCAAATCTTGAGGTTTCACGAGAAAAAAAATCTGATAAAAGAGTAAAAAAACTATTCGGCAACTTCAATAACTCTTAAATTATTAATGTATTATATGAATATAAATTTGAATTAATTCTTATCAGTTCTATTTCTCAACGGTAGAGGGAGCTCGTCAGATTATTAGGAATAGAAAAACAGTCGAGTGCGTGTTTTCGTTGAGGAGAGTTCTGTACTGTTTGACAGTACCATCCGCCATATTCGTTTCCAAATGCATAAAATTATCGAAATAACATCTGTCACATGAAAATGTTTATCGACAGAAGTGCAAAAGTGATCGTGCTTCAAAAGTTGAACGTATGTTTTTATATCATGTCATGATTTCACAGTGAAGTTGTCGTGTAGAATACGTATTCATAACCTCGCCCGTTCTGCCTACAAAATAGTTGGCAGATTTCATATGTAAACACACCTTTCGTGCTAGGTGTAATGAATAATTTTGTTTAGTGTTTCACAATTCCTGGGGAATTGCTATTTGATTTCCTAAGTGCGTCGATGGGTTGCCATCGTTTGTGAAATAATTAAAAGGTACAATAAATCTGAAGAAAAGCTGACGTTTTGATTTGACTTGATCAACACAATAACCTATCTAAGTTGGATGGCGAGATAATTATTGTAAAGGTAAATTACATTTTATCAATACATATATATTTAAATATTTGCTTTGATTTAGTATGCGAATATGCTTGAAAAGGCCGGCGTAATAATTTGTTTTAATATATTGTGTATTCTCTTTAGGCGTTTTAGTCCATTTCATAAAACTTCGGCGAAGAAAAAATATTTTTCATTTTCTTAGCCGTCAGCAGATACCTAGGTAACTTTGAAGTAGGTATTGTGTAAACCAGTGATCACCAAACCTTTTGAGAAACGGGCCGGATTGAATTTTTTAAAAACTCTGGGGCCGAAAAATATATAAATTTATATTGGAATTCAACCATACTAGAATATTGATTTAAATGTGCTAACATATATAATGTAAACAACATATGTGGTTATATTGGAATTTATAATGGAAATTTTTTATTACTAACAAGCATATTTTTTTTTTGATTTTTGACGTTTTGGTTGGGTTCCTCCAGTTTTTTCTTTCGAAAATTTTCTTGAAATTTGTCATATTTCGTCCCATGTTTTGTAGTGAAGTTTCGTTTTAAATTGTATTCTTTAAAAACAGATAGGTTCCGCTTCATTGCAAATTAGACATATGCATTTGTCATTGTTTTGCATAAAAAATAACGAATTGACCACTGCTCAATAAATACGCGACACCTTAGCATCTAGTTTCCTTTTCTTTGACATATCGGGGCACTAAAATAAAAAGAAGTGCGATCGAAATTATAATATAAAATTTGCACATTCTGTTTTATATATGTTGTTGGACTAACTACCATAAATAAGAAAATCACTACTCATCCATTTCAAGTTGTAATCACAAAAAGCGAGCGTACTCTGTAAACTTTGAAATATAACTGAATATTTTTGATTGGGGTTATTATTTGGACATTTGTTCTGTTCTATTTTGCCTGCTTCTTAGAATTTCAATAAATGAGAATATCCGAGAAATTTTCTACGTAACTTCTTGCACCTTGGGTCCGCTACCGTCTAATTGATGAATTGAAATAAATAGAAGTCATAAATTCACAGCCAAATTGTGAAATTTTATAAAATACATATTTCCAATATGAATAATTTATATACAAAAATCGGGAATTTTTGGAGGGCCAGATGAAAATCTTTGGCGGGCCGTAGTTTGGCGACCGCTGGTGTAAACAATTGACCAATAAAGTACATATTATATGTTGTCCTTTCGTAATATGTAATGTCGTTTTTTTTATGGTACATATGCATAAATAATGCACATGAAATAATGTATGTGCTATAGCAGAATGTTTGTTTCAAAATATCCAGTAGATATTACAAAAAAATTAAATTTTTGGTTTTTTCGTATTGATCTCCGATTTGTCAGTAGGATTTCTTACTTGGAAAAGAAATGTCGTTAGTAACACATTCTGAATGGTTTCCGCGATATGATTTTCTTTACTTGATTTAGTTTTCAGTCAATAATTGTATGTTGTATAATTCGAATTATTTTTGTGAAAGATTTAATGAAAACAAAAACCATAGTATGTAAATAATATACATATTTATACCTACACGTATAACTAATTGTATTTAATTTTTAGTTAACCGTTATAGCGCTAGCCGTTTTCTCACGAATTTATTTTCAGTCAATTGATCTGTTGAAACGCTCAAATAGATCAATTTCAACAGTAAAAAAAGGAGAATTATTTGAGATATATATTAGTTATCCCAAATACATCAAGAAGTAAAATAAACTCTTCGCATTCTCGCTCAAATAAATCGAAGAAAATGTAGAAGCTGAAAAATATTTAATCTACGAATTTGTAAACAAAATGCCTGCGGCCAGTCTTCATATACACCGCCAACACGCACACCGCAGTGTAATACATAGGGCTGACGATTAATCCTGCGTATCGGCAGTTCAAAGCTGATAATCGAAAGACTGAACATCGAGAGCTCTTTTCATCTTTAAATCACAAAAATTATATGCTTTCTTCTTCGTTTTCACAATTAAAAAAAATACTCAGTGTTTACGTACAGTGTTATTGTGCTCCCACTGAAAACGTAAAATCACGTGATGTATTTTAAAAGTTAAAAAAAAAATTAAGTAAGTGAGTTATGCCTAAGTAATACAGTCACATTTTACGTAATACGTTTTGAATGGCGTTAAATATTATTATGAAGTTTTCGAGTCTGTCGGGATGTTTTTATGTGCTATGGTATGATGCTTGAAGTACTATTTGCTTAATTTAATTTATAAAGTTTATGATCATATAAGTGGTGTTATATTTAACAAATCCCATGAGTTTTTCGGAATTACATTTCAAATAAATATTACAAAACGTTTTAGTATTGTTGAGTAAGTTATCCCTACACCTCACCCCGTATGCATATTGTTGACTTTAATCTAACCCTAGTCTTGTCGTCAATTCGGTTAACTAGAATTGTATCTGAATTTCTAATTCACTTTCTTGTCCTCCCTTACTGTTTTACACCCTTTCAAAAATACTATTTGCTAAAGAAATCTCCATGATATGATCGCGGAATATCAATGAGTTAAGTTTTACACATCGATTTCTACTAATTCGGAATTGGTCAACCGTAAGTATAGTCAAAACAGTTTTCCCCGTTCAGACGACATTTACTGTGGTTGTGTTATCACTGATTTACACCTTTTGCACATTAGCATGTAGACCTATCTACCAATCAGTGAAGCTTGGAGATTTTGATGGCGGAACCAAGTTTTTGTCAGTCCAAGCTTCCCGATTAGCGGATCCAGCAATCTAGCAAGTGTACGAAACAGAAGAATAGTCGTAAATGGGTCTCGCAATGGTTCTGCGTTATAAGGAACAAGACACTAGCAGTAAATATGTATCCATTCCAAAACACTGATAAGACTAATTGGAATAGTTACGTAAGAAACCTAGTGCATAACCAAGAAGCATGAAAGAAAGCTGGGCTTATTTGAGTGAAAAGGTATCACTGGTTTTGCAGTTTGTGTCCATCAAATTGGCTCACCTTAGATGGCATGTTCATAAAAAACCCATGGTTATTTTAGAAATGTAAATATACTGACAGTGGTTGATTGAAGGCACCAATATATGGTTTGAGTGTAGTCTAAATACTTTCATCAGTAAAGAGAGCTTTGGAGTTAGACGGTTTGAACAAACCTGAATGGAAACAAATGCTTGTAAGAGTTTTGGGTATAGAGCCAATTAGAATTTGTGTATAAAATATTCAATTACATTGCTTTGCTTTGATCATTTAATGTTATAAATGCAGAGAAACGTCCCAATAGCCAATAATCAATAAATTCTTCTAATTCAGACTTGTGCAAAAATGTCATGTTTTGCTAGAGCGAATACAAAAGAGTGACTTCTTGCCGACTTCTATTCAAATACGACACGTCCATAGACAATGTATATCTATAAGAATAACGCTCTTATCTGTCTGTCTCATGTTTTATCATATAATATTTATCTAATTCCATGGTAGAGAATGGAAAAAACAACGTTTGATGTCATTTATAGGTAAATAATCAATCTCACAATATATCATTCCTATGTTGTCTATTTTTAACATCACCCATATGTGCTCTAAGTTCTAAAATTCGGGAAACGTGTTTGTTTAAGGAAAGTAATTTATTTGTATAATGCCATTCTGCGCCTTGTATTTGGAAAAAAATACGCGTTTAACATTGTTAAATTGGCATAATGTGTACCTAGTTGCAAACAGGTTCTAACTAAAAATAAAAATTTGGCAGAATCGTGATTAATAAATTGACATGCAGTGTCTGCCGATAAAGATTAACTAAGGTAAAATAATAATTCACACTTCACTACTGAAATATAATACGACTGCCAAATAATTTTATTCCAAAAAAATCTTTTGTAGACTTAAAACGGGTATTTACATTGTTTTTATTATATTTTAAAGACAGTCGCTTTAATTTTAGCTGTTGATAAATAATACTAATGTCAATACGAAATCAGGATAGTCTTCTCTCTAGTCTCTATCACTTAATAATTAATATCGATGGTGTTTTGGCCAATTGAATATGTAATTTAAAATATCAACCGAGGTTGCTTGATGGAATTTCAATATTAAATTTGAATTGTTAAATTTTTTTTTACTATTTAATTATTTTCATAAAACTTATCATCTTTACGTATGTGTGCATTATGTACAATACGTGGGAGTAGGTAAGCTATATTTATTACGGTAAAATATTGTAAAGAATTTATCCTAATTTATTTATTTCGTTTCCTTAATATTTCATTGATTTGATGCATAGATACTAAATTTGTTGCTTACAACCAGTTCTTGTAAAACGCCCACAAATTGAAATGCTCCACAAGGAGTCCATAATTCTGTTCATTGAAGTGCTTTTGGATACGCAATATTTTTTGTTTCCGTCTGGTGCGTACACGAATAGATCAGAAGGTTTTTCGTACGTATTTGATTCTTTTTTAGGTTTCAGATTTTTTTCAGAAACGTGCGCACAACAACTCACCAAAGTTTCATCGAAATCTGATGAATGTTATAGGATCGCATAGGGGACAAACAAATAAAACCATTCATTTTTATATGTAGATATCGACTGTGGAAACGAAAAAGGACTTAACCCACACACATTATTGTGTATAGCCCGCACAAAACGTCTGTTAAATTGTATACATTGTGATTATCGAAAAAAAAATATTTTTGAAAAACGGATGGATATGTCTTATTGCCTTTCTACAGTCGATATATTATATACATTTAGCTTTGGCGAATAAATTTTAAATGAAATAATGTATGATGATACATTGAAATCGCCTCCTATATATTTCAAACAAAAACTAAAACAAATATAACTATTTATACAAACAAATAAACTATATGGTGCTTAAGAGAGTCATACAGATACATAAAGAATAAAGCATAATTAAAAAAGCATAAATCACATTAAAACGCGAAATTACTAAGGAAGCATAAAACATTAAGTTAGTCATTAAACATGTCCATATCGGTCGGGAGTGAACTGACAGACTCTCGCGGTAGTCGTCTCATGTGTTCGGCTGAAATAATAATAAAAATTGATTCAATTATTAATATTAGATTGAAGCATCTCCATATTTCGCACGTATCATGAAATACTTATGCATATTACTTCTCTCTGGCCTGTTCATTGTGTGATCGATAAAGGTCGAATCATGCTTGCGATTCCGTCACTTGACTTTGAAACTGCCACTACTTCTGTAGGTAAACTCTTCACTTTGATGGCTTCCTATCGTAAAGCATTCTGTGACGTCATCATTGATCCAACACTAGCCTTTTATAAGTATACTCACGTGGCATGAATTTTTGCACGTGTTTATATTGTCCATTCCGTTTTCTTGGAGCAAAAGCTGGGACACCCATTCATCAGCGATGTGATACTAGTCTTTATCACGATGTTGTTCATAATACATAAGACTTTATGTATCAACAGTTATTTTATTTGATAGTTAAATAAAAATGTTAATCTAAGCCAGATGTCTCCAAACCACGGTACTTTAGCATTATGGATATGGCTAACTTGTATCTGCGGACATTTTTATAGTACACTATAATTTTGACTCAGCTTCGCCCAAGATAGGCGATACTTGTATTAGGCCATTTAGACGTTGGCCACCTAATGTTGAAATTTGTTTGAAAGTTGAAAATATCACCGTGGAACTTCTTGTTACACCCACAAAATATAGTCTATAAATTAATAATAATAAAATTGAAAATAAAGATAATAAATTAGCCCACTTTCACTATTGATGAGTGTCGCGTAGTTGCCATCGGTATAGCTCAAGTCAACGTGAGAATTTTTCGACTCTATTCAAATTAATACATCTTCAGAAATGCAGTCCTTATTGTTTATCCAAAGCTATTTCGGATTGGAATTGTATTGATGCAAGGAGTTCCCGAATTAACCAGACGATTTCAGATGCACATTAAGATTTACGAAATTACTAAGCTCACTTTCTATCAAATCACGAAACATGAACTCGTTAAAAATATTTACGTTTGTTTTACTATGCCAACTGTCACTGTTAGTATGGAGCGATTGCTAGGCGACTATTATTATTACTTTTTTCATTCGACATTGAAACGTCAAAAATATCGCGTTTTCAGTTTTAGGTTAAAAGTTAAACGTTGAGAGTTGACAGCTTAAAATAGCACAGTTAAACTAACAACTCCAGCCAGAATGACGTGTGAAAATTTCACGCCGCTAGTTTACGCCGTTTGAGAGAAGTTATTGTGACCGACTGACAAACATACATACGGATTTCTTCATGTATTTTGTGCTATATAGTAGAGATCCCATTTCGGAGTAATTCAAAACATGCATAAAAGCCTAATCATTATTGAAAAATTAGAGACCCCTGATTAATTCCTTTCATGCCTAATGAAATAATCTTGAAAAATATTTTGGAATCGTTTATTTAATTTGTATTATTAAAGAGATTTAATTAAAAGATATATCTGCCGCCGACCTACTGCGGTCGATGGCCTGTGATAAATAATTGTTGTCGTTGTCCGTGTGTGAGGTATTGCATGTTCTGTCTGTATCCCTGCTTCCTATCTGTCGTCGTCTCTGTTGCCATTCGTATTTGTTCGTTCCTCACAAATATATAAATCGGTTTGATTTTACATTATTTTAAAGCTTCAGTATTTCTGAACTTGATGGCATTATAACTACATAATCAGATTGATCGCAAATTGTTTCAAGATGAACCGGTTTGGTTCCCACTCATGTAATAGATATGACATGTGTACATTTTTTATAGTCGTAGCTTTCAATAAAAGGTATAACAAGGAAGTTAAAAAAAATAACACGCGTGGGCAATTTTGTTTCTCCTTTTAAAACTCTCATCAAGGTCACAGAATACTAGTTAATAATCACTGATTTAAAATATTGTATTATGCAGGTTCAACCAAATTCAATGTCCGATTTCCATATCCGTAATGGCAATCATCACATACTTTTACTAAATTACTCAAGTGTCAGATAAAGATCTTACCAAACATTATTCGTCTCGGGATGTGGGCTATTTCTTCCCATATAATATATATTCCGTCGTTAATTAGAGCGTTTAACATTTCCGACATGTTTCATGTGTAAAGCACAACAAAAACCTTTAACCTTCATAAATTATTTCCTTAGAACACTGTGGAAATATTTTCTCCACAAGGGAAAAATGTTGTGAAAAATATATCCGTCTGCATTATTTTTACGGCCTTTTTACGAGGTTTTCGTCCTCCGCAACCTTTTCCCTTGTATTGCTAAAGGTTTGTTATGTTTAACCTTTCGACGAAATACTTAAGTATGCGTTGTATACCAAGTCAACCAAGACCTTAGGTTTTAGCTGTGCATATATTCTATTTTTCATTATATACTGTCGTATTGGCTTATGTTGAAAGGGCAGCAAAGAAAGGAAGATTCCTTCAACATTGATGGTTTAGATCAACCTGCAGTACTACTAGATATGTTGGAATGATATCGTATCTTATCCAGATGTTATTTATTTACATTTTAAAGATTACAAATTATAAATGTATGGTTTTTGCAATCAAAAAAACGCTTAAAACAAAGTAAAAGTAAATAAAAATAATGAAAATTGATTACGAAACCAGTAAAGGTACCATTAGTGGTAACTTTACTGGGTTTTCTTTCGAATACATACGCCATTCTGATATTCAAATATTTAATATATAAGTATTTTTAAACTGAAATGTAAAAGTCATGTACTTACGTTATATTTGGCATAAATTATTTTCTTTATTTTCCAAAAACTCACTCGAAGCATGTACGCATTAAGTCATCGAAAATATTAGGAAATAGTGAGTACTCGGCGTGCGTTGCAATGCCACTCAAAGAAAGAAATGGTTTGTATTTTAATTCTGTTAATTGAAGTGCATTCAGATTAGAGGTCTTAGGCTGAGCCCGTCATTTTCGGGCCCGGCCCGGCCTGAACCCGAATCTCAATATCACACTTGTTACGCGAACCCGACCCGAAGTCCAGATTTATTTCTCTCAACCCGGAAAAAGCCCGATTTTTTAAAATATGACAATTCATTTATACTTTTGAAAGTTATTGTTTCCATATTTCCAACGATATTCATAGCACATGTGAAATAAATTATTTAAGTTATGAATACTATTACCTTATGACTGACTCATGACCCGAACATACTACAACATATTTTTCTTAAATTTAAATTCCTTACCCGGGCCCAGCCCGAGCCCGAATCTGAATTGTCCTTACTCACCCGAGCCCGGACCCGTACAGACCCCTATTCTGGATACACAATAATTTTTTTCCCGCCTTGGTGCATACACGAATAAATCAGAAGGAGATATCGCTGTTTGCACGTATTTGATTCTTATTTTAGATTTAATTTTTTTTCTTCATAAAGTTTCATCGAAATCGAATGAATGGTAAAGGAGCGCATAAAGAACAAACAAACATTCATTTATATATAAATTAACATTATAATCTATACACGACGATTAACGCGCGAATGAAGGAAGAAGAAATGTTACCCCTTTCACAGTGTTATTTAAAAAATAGAGAGAATCTCCGTTTCTGGTATATATGTAAAATATGATAAAAAAAATCACGAATAACTTTCTTTTAGAAGGAGTCTATTTTCGAATGTGATATTCAAGAAACCCAAGAATCTTCGGACATAACAGAAACTGTGAAACAATTTCAATTATGATCCTAAATCTTTGAGCCGGAGTACAAAGCTATACGATGTGTACTCTACCTCCAGTATAACAGAGGTACACGGCGTATGTTTACTCTGTCTCTAGTATTATCAACTCTTCTTAAGCGGAAGTCGTAATTTGTTTCGACCAATGATAACATCTCATATTCCCCGTAAAAGTCGTGTCATGTAAACATTTTATGATTTGAAAAGAATCAACCTAAACCGATCAAGAAAATATGTTTTTATTGCGATAGGGCTACAAAACAATGAACGACATTATTGTAAATTCACTGAATAAGTTCTTGGTTCCAGATAGACCACGCTCTAAATTATTCGATTCAAACATTCTTTCTTATTCACATTTAAGGTGTTTACTGTCAATTCTTGGTAGAAAATGATTATATTTATTTTACTAACCCACAATTTTATGTGGTGATCAGGTCCTATTTCGCTCATCGAGAGTATTTTAAGAACACCTTATCACTGTAATAAACAGAGTGAAATGAAACTGCGTACTGACTGTTTGTATTCCATAAATAATGGAATATAATAAATCCACTTTCACCGAGATGTAGCAATTTGTGAAGAAAGACTTGCGCAATACTGTATTGAAGCAGAAAATACACAAAAAAATCGTAAAATTGCCAAATTTTCTGTTATTAATATAAAATATGATTAGTTGAGGTGAGCTCGGCGACAACAAATAAATTGTCAATTTATGTAGTAACTTATAAACCTGTTTTACGGCCCGCCATCTTATTTTCGCAAGTTGTGTTTTAGTCAATTCTATTTTGGGCGTCCTTATCGTTTGCCAAATATTGCATACGTATTATTATTATCAAATAGGAATCGATGGCTATTTTCGTGCCTTGGTGGAAGATCAAATTTATAACGCATTACTTAGCAATTATTCATACTGCATTTCTGCTTACTTCTCAATATCAAAAACTATTAAGGCAACTCCAACAATTATTTCATAAATTAAAAACATTAGGGTCTAGATTTTTGAAGTGTATTATGTGATAAGGTGTCTTCGTTATTTTAATATGAAAGTGCGAACTTACTAATCACCGATTTTTCTTTCTTTGCTATGGATTGATAAGTGACGGATAATAAAATAACTGGAATCCTATTACGAAAAGATGATAAGAGTATAACTGTCGATGAGAATAAATTATTAAAACGGTCAAATGTTAAGTAGAGAAAAGACGAGTCCTTGTTCAGCTGCGAATCTACGATAGAATAAAAACAAATCACATATTCTTTTCTTCGAAACAATTCTAACACAATTTAATTATGTATTTCAGGCCAAGGTTGAAATAACGAAGATCATTTTCGCCGCTTAAAATGATAATTTGGATATGTAAAGGCTTGGGGTTTCTATGAAAAGTTTTTATCTACGAGTTTAGGTATCCTTGGAGTAAGCAATAAACGATAATAATATGTACTTTAACTGAATATTATATAATAAGTATGATCGGCAAAATTTAAGATGTCTCTTTTGATAATGGGAAAACATGATTTAGCTTTTATTTTATGAAATTATATAATCTTTATTGGAAGGGGAAAAAATCACAAGAAATTATATTCCAGCTTACTGATTAGGTTGATGATTATAAAAAAATGGTGTCAAATTAAAAAGAAACGTGTTTCGGTTCATACAAATTTTAGGCAGACACCACATTATATATGCTAATGGTAAGAAATCGATCCTGATAAAAACGTCTTAAATGTACGAATTCTGTTATACGATTGGTGTCCAAATACTATGAAGGTACATAGTTAAATTTTCCAGAGGTTCATAGAGGCTTCTGTTTTTATGATGAATGCAAGGTATTGAACGACACGCTCTGTCGAATAGTTGGTTTTCGCTGAAATTAAACATATTGCGAAGTTCGAGTCGATACTAGAAGTGCCGCCTATCAGTTGTGTCGCGGTTTCTAAACAACTCTCGTCTATGAAGACCGGTCGCACTGCATTTGTTCTGACATAGAGTGGCCTTTTAGGCATAGTATATTCGCAAATCACGTGGCAGTATCTGCCATTTTATTGGGTTAAATAAATTATTTTTAATTTAGTCATCATTTCTGCGATCCGACTGATTTTATTATTTTTTGATGTATTGCTAGTCTTGGGACTTAATTAGGTATCATTATTCGATAGATATACATCTTGAGTGATTGAATTAACCTTGGGGAAATTTCGTCTCTAATGATTATGTTCAAAATTAAATTTGACCAGTTAAATTTTTAATTGCAGTTTGTGTTTTGATATTCGAAAAATTAAAAAAAAATCGTAAACTATAAATAATTGTTAAAATATAAAATTGCAATATAAGTGACTAACTCTTTGATATTTTTTATCGATTATCCAAATGTTATCTCTTATGCATTTGTTGTCATGGGGACCTCTAGTAATATAATATATTCATCGTTAAGTGGAACATATTTTCTATGACGAAAAGGTGGTTAGCAAGGTCGATTTTTAACTAGTCAAAGCATTCTAATTTGTAGGTAATTGGATATTTCACATTATAAAAAATAGCAAAAACGAATTCTGTAAATTGTAAACTTATTATTTACGCATAATTTGAAGATTCAATAAATTGTGACAGTAACAATATAAAATGGACTAAACTGGGTGAAGGACTGTCCTTCAAAGCCAAAAGCTTGTTACGTAATAAAGTACTTTTTGCGAATACGTACTTTTATTGAGAAAGTAAACGATACGTTACATTTATATATTATATAAGATCAGTAGAATTTCTATGAACAAAAGGGATGTGTGTTGCTCAGCGCTCGTCAAGTCATCGGCCGGCACGCACTGGTGCAACTGTGCGATCACGTGCTGATCATGCGCAGAACGTTACTTACGAGCGTTGATTCTTTTTTTATTTTATGAGTGTTTTTAACGTTTTTTTTTCTTTCCTATCTAGAAATTACTGTATTCACATCTGATAAATAAGGGACTCTTGCATGTTTTTCAATCGAACACACTAATTTACTACCTTCGCATGCAAGCTTTCAAAACAGATTGCTCGGCCTGCCGAAATATATTACATTTTTTACTGAATTCTACCGGTTATATTTTGTTATGCTAGACTGGCTAACGGATTGTGTGTCAAGAGGATGTGATCTAATGATATCTAAACCAGCGTTACCTGTTTGCATTTCAAGTTCTTTAGGTGAACAGCGTTCTCCTGAGTTTTTCTACTGTTTGCCATTGCCAGGTGTATACGAACGAAAGAGATGGAAGCGTTTTTGACGGTGGAATCTTTAATTTTTTAAATGGTATTTTCTTACCTTAGAATCGCTAATTAAAAAAGCGTTAGACAGAGATGGAAAGGTGCGTTTGTCGTTCGATAGCTGCCGCGGAAAGATATGGCAAAATTATTTTCTAAACAAACACCAATGGACAGCGTTTTTTGTATCATTTCACTGATTCGTTTGCGGTTACTGGTGAGAAATTCGATAAACAGTTTATATTTACCCAGCTCGTTTTTGATCGGTTAGTTTTTTATGATAAACTGTAATATAAAATATATAATAAAGGGAAATTATATCCAATATTATCTTAAATCTAATGGACTAGTGGTTAGCTAATCGCTCTCGCTACGCCCCGTAAGGATCGGATGGATGAGAAGGAGTTTTAGACATCACAAACACTCAATCTACGAACAGAAATCCATAGATCGATTGAATGTATGAATGATACGATTTAAAATGACACAAAAATTCATAAAATAAATATTTAATTTTTTAATTAACGTTATAAATTTGTCATAATTGTTTATGCCTCATTAATTCTTTGATATGTGAAGGTGGAATAATATACCCGCATGCTTGTTGATCAAATTCTCATGGTCTTAGGAAAACAATGGACACTTATTTACCTGTGCACGTTTTGATTTAACAGTTGGCTTTGATAATATTTATGCAGTCGCAATTGATAATCAATTAACTAATTTATTAATTTATTTAATTGTTCGCACGCTTTTTTCAGTGACGCCACCTTTTTGGTGCATCTGCACTCGAATACAAACGGATTGAGCAAATGGGAAAAACAATGTCATCGGTGTGTCAACACTAGCAAGATATATGTCGCATACAAAACAGTATTGTCAAATGGGTTAGATTTTTTAAAGAAATGTACATTAATGTTAAACCGTGATCACAAATCACTGGTGATGTATTTGTTTCGATAAAAAAAAACCGGAACCGCGTTTCGAAATCATGGTTAATTTTTTTGAACCATGCCCGTTCTTAATATAAACTAACGAGATACAGATTTATGTGAACTGGTTTTTATTCAGTCACCCAATGTATCTTTCGGAGAGGGTGGGGATTAGGGATCAAACTATTCGTCATATCAACTATTCGAATATTCGATTGGTTTGAATACCATTAAAAAATCGATTTGAATAATTAAAACATATAAATACACATTCCAATACCGTTCCATTGTATTACAATATTTTAAATTTGCAGCTGCGTCGCATTACTACAACGGTTTTTCTTCAATTACTGAAAATACGGCATGTTTGAAGGGTTTTTTTTAGCCCCGAGTGTTTCGTCAAACTCGAGTATTATGATAAAATATTAATGAGTTGGGTGAAGGTAACAATAACTACTACCTGGGTTACGAATGAAAAATGACGCCCTAGATTTAAGACTCCAGTTCCAAAAAATCATATTCAGAATTTGAAATGTATTTTAATACGCTTGGAATCTCTGGACGCGTCTGAGTATTTCGGTTCAAGAATACTAGGCGAAATTGCATTACCGCGGTATAATGATTTGTGTGGTGCGAAATTACTATACATATTTTTCTAGATATTCAATAAATTACAGCTTTAATTATCGCAGTCTTATTATGTAGATTTAGTTCAGGGGTGACTTGTTGTCTCCAGTGGAATTTATAAATAACTAATGGTACCCGGCATGCGTTGCAATCCCACTTAAAGAAAGATAGGGTTTCTGAGTTTATTCTTTTTATTGAAGTGCTAGATTAGAGGTCTGCACTGGCCGACATTTCATAAAATTACCCGATCCAAGTCTATCATCTTCAAGCTTGGCCCGGCCCGAGTCCGAGTCTCAATATCATACTTGTTACCCGAACCCGACCCGAAGCCCAGATTTATTTTTTTCATTCCGAAAAAAGCCTGATTTATTTTTTACTATAGTAATTCATTTATACTTTTCAAACAATTGAATTCCTTACCTGGAACCGGCCCGAGAATGAATCTGAATTGTCTTTACCCGGCCAGTTTTTATTTTGGATATACAATATTTTTGTTTTTCCGCCTGGTTCAGAGATGTCGCTAGTTGTACGTATTATATTTTAGGTTTTAATTTTTTCACTTCGAAAACCTTCACGGGTGTGTACATAACAATTCACCAAAGTTTGATCGAAATCGGATGAATGGTAAAGGAATGCATAGAGGACAAACAAATCTTCATTTTTAAATATACATAGATAATAACAATTATCTAGATCTATTTTATGCCTCACCGGTTCATCGTTATATAAAGGTTGTTCTTGTCATCAAGTAAAAATAATTCTTCAAAAATCTTTTCGCTGAAATTAAAATAATGCGTAGGTGTTTATTTTTGCAAATAAGACAATCAATTATCCTTACAGAAAGAATAACACATTTAATCAAATACTTTTGAATATGGTATTTAGAAAAAATCTCCATTGTATTATTTTAATTCGTAGTCAATTATTTTCTCAGCTAACTGTTTTCTGTTGGATCTCGTACAAGTTGCTAAAGGCTGGATGGAATATATTACGAATCGTACCGGATTGATTTATTTTTATCAATATGATCGCCATCAGTATAACGCCTTTCTATGTTTCACTATACAAAGTAGATGCCCAGTTTTGGAATCCGAATGTGATGGCATTTGATTACGCAATCTAGCTATCTTAATTTGTGATTCCCAATTTCTTCTTCACTCTTTTGTAAGAGGCGTGGAAATTAATCTGCTTATTTACGCCAGTCTTGTGATCTAGTACGACTGTCAATTTATGAATTAAGTTACTAATGATGCAAATCACATGTTTCATTGCTCAGAATATTTTTTTTTTTTTGCGGGTAGCGGTTTTTGACGGTAGGTAGGGTCATTTCGCCAGTGGTCGGTCTGCTAAGCGACAGGTGTACTTTCAAAATGAATTTTGGACCAATGAATGATAAATACATATTTTTTCGCTGTTGTTCCATTAAATAGGGGTTAAGTAATGTAACTAACTAAAAATAGAATAGTTAATATTGTATCAAGCATAAAATAATAGAAGTTTACAAAATAATGCCAATTCTCCCAGTGGTCGGCTTTTCGTAGCGATCCCCATACTTGTGAAGTAAAAATGTGCTTTTTTTAATTGCGTATTGCATCATATAGGTCAGTATAGTGCAGATATACATGAGCAAGTGGCAAGACTACCTACACAAATTAAAAAAAAACTGTGTAGGTAGTCTTGTAGTAGTTTTTTTAAATGTATCCATTATTATTTCGGTTCTAAGCCCGAAAAGCCGACCACTGGCGACGGCTGACTTTAGGAACACTCGCCCTATATACCTCTTCCTGTACGTATCCAAAAATCTCACAATTTTTTCTCAAAAGAATTAATGACCCATGCAAGTGACACGGGGTTCGTGGTATTTTCCAGCGTTTTAAATGTTTAAAATTGATCTTTGTTGTTTGTCACGTTAACGTTATCAAAGTGACATTTAATCACATCAATATTAATTGTTAATTTTCTGTGATGTATCCATTTTTATTCAGTATCCGTTATATATTTATATAGTATGTAAATAGACATTTTTTCGCCAATATTAAGAGTAGCGTCGAGTATATGTGAGCAATATTTATCTTCGCAACAAAAATGCGTTGAAGGTGTCTGAAATCAAAAACGGTCAAAAAGGGCCTTTTTATAAATAGATGCCAGTATTAAACAAAGTTTTCAAATTATTCAACACGATGAAAACCATACGGAATTTGCTTTAATATAATTATGTATTCTTTGAAATAGCATTTACTTGGTAGAACTCCATTATAATATGATAACATATCAAAGTATTTCAATTAAAATATCAAAGTATAGTTCTGACGACGGCGTTAAGCCGAAATAGTTATCAACTACATAATAAAATGTTGTAGAGCTAAATTCTTTGATATTTTATCATATTATAATATTATACATTTTATAACCGTTGTATTTATGGATTTGACCATTTGTATGCCAATCTAAGGATTTGATTACTTTTGTAAATAGTTTCTCAAGGATTTGTCTAGATTTGATACACAGTTCTTACTCATCCATTCCAATAGTCATGTTATTATGCAAGGCTTTCCAACAATTATTAAAAAAAAATCATGGAATGTCATTGGATTTATTAACGTTTGTTAAAACATGTTGTAGATTTGACCAATTTTGATAGTCATTCTATTATAATGGACACCTTCTCGCCCACATTCGTCTCGTTACATCGACGTTTTACTGTGCACTAATCAAAAGTTAAAATTAATCATTAAAATAATGTATCGTGTTCAAGTAAAATAATATATAGCAGTTTATAGCAGGTAAATTATGAAGTGTGTTATGCCTACCGCATAGTCTAATCAAAGTGAATTTCAACGGACAGTGCATCGACCTAATTTCAACAAAATTTAGAAACAAACAAGCATCACAGATAACACTGCGATAATGTATATTGCGCAATTATCTTTACGTAATAATTACCGCTATTTGAAATATAGTGAATGTCCTCACGCTATTCGAAATTATGATTTTCGTAGCCGCTTGACTGTAAATGTATTGACTCTATCTAAGTATACTCGAAGTAGTACCCACCGTGTTCTCCTAACCCTTTTTTAGGGATGGCAAACCCATGGCACGCGTACCAGAGGTGGTACATTCGAAAAAATGTGGTAAGCTTATTGTATTATTATGAATTTTCACTCCTTATTTTCTCGCGTGTGTAATAATAATTAAAAATCATAAAATATTAATCAACCGACGTAGCTGCAAAAATCTCATTTATATTGGTTTTTGTAATACAGAGTTTATAACTAAATATGGGTTAATGTTTCCTGATATTATATGTTTCTTTTTAAATTTGATTCAATAAAATTCTGCAATAATTATGTCATCTCTGTTTAAAACTGTCTGGCACGTCAGCGCTTTGATATACATATAGTGGACGTCGGATAATTTTTAATATGACTATTGTAATCAAATTTCGATTCTTCTCAAAGAAAACTGCTTTTGAAAAGGAGGATTTATAAAATAAGTGATGAAACTTCTTCACAATATGAGACGTCCACTGTATTTTGTAAATTTTTGGCACGTGCACATAAAAAGGTTCGCCACTACTGTTCTACAGCGTCACACTTCATTTTTTTTTAATGTATTTTTCATTTCAATCAACGACAATTTGATCCAACAATTATTTTCGAAAGGTGTTATAAATGAACGATGATGACATCAGATACCGTCGATGGTCGGCGTAATTTTCAGACAAATTAGCTAATGTACGTAAAATTTTAGTTGATTTAAATAATGCTTTTTCGATGCACTGAACCTATGTGAACTCATTTAATGGGCTAACTTTTCTATCGTAACGGTTTTTACAAATGCAGCGTTTCAACTCTCTCACTATCTTGTGAACTTACCAATGCCTAAAGACCGGTAAGTGATACGCAAAACAATAAAGTTGGCGATAGAGTAGGGTCGCCATTCGACACGACACGTAGGAATATGTTGCCATCCAGATCCAGAAAATGTCTCGATATTTAATCGAATACGGCGAATCGTAAATAATTGCCACTACTTCCGCGTGTTTATAATGATCAAGACAGGTTTTTTTAGCACATCGCGAGCATTATCAACTTGATGGCCGTCTAAATTTTCAAATATTTTCTATACATTCAGAATGGGGAGGCTTAAAACTTTTTTCGATAACGTTGATATATCTTTGTAAGCAGTATAATCCTTAAGCAGGTGTCCCTAGTAGGAACCTTTAAAAGAATTTTTTGATAATGAGCCAAATGTACCAAATACATTGATGGAGATTTTTAGAAATTCTTTGGAGAAAGTTTTTTTTTCGTTTATAAATTCACAGGCTTTCCTAATTAATAGGCATACATTTAAAATCTGAAATTAATGTGATCAAAGTCAAGGATCTCATTGGCAATTTGAAAAAAAATGCAAGAAAGTAAATCCCCAAATTTCATTGACATGATCGCTAATAATAAATAAACGGATTCAACAAAACAAAACCTGAATTAGAGAAAGTTGGCAAAATAATGACGTCAGTTGACGGAATTAAAAGGTAAAAAAATCTTCTTTGAGAAAAATGTCCCGAGGGTCCAACAGTAACGAGAGTCTTAGGAGAGGCTCGGACGTTAATATCTATTGAGAGTATTTCTTAAAATAATAAATTTCAAAAAATATTTGGCATTACAGCTTACAATATCCAAGTCGTCAGATATTTTTGGTTTACATGAGATCGATTTGAGGCGAAAAAACATCACAAACACCCATATCCAAGATTTCAAATGTATGATTTAATTTTTTTTTTATTTGGTATTGAACCCAGGCGCATCGCCAGGGTTCAATTGTCATCACTAGACCACAGGGACTGACTTTTCATTATTACTATACCGGTAGTGCCACCTTTCAACATTCGCTCTATGAGTATATAGTGAGAGTACCTTTGAGGAGTCAGACTGGTAGAACAATCAACACAAATACTCATATTGTATTATTATCTTGTTACTGCTATTAAAGCACACAATTCCTCAAACTCAATTAAAAAAGTGTTGTTATCAAATTAAGCTTGGATATTAAGTTACTGTCATGAGCATAAATTATTATTGATGTATGTTGTTTGTCTTCTCATTAACGCTATCAAGTTGACCTTTAATCACATTAATATTAATTAATTTTGTGTTACAACTCATGTATTTCTGCTCAATATTCAATTTCGTTTTTAATATCTATAAAATTGAATATGAATAAAAACTAGGAATATATTAATTAAACGTAGAAAAAATCAGCCATGTCACTAAAAACTGAAAACAAAAAAAGACTTTCGCAAACTTTCGCCATCAAAAGATTTTTTTTGTTTCCTTTTAGAAGTTCTCAGATAATAATATTAAAATTATTCCAATGAATATATATTTATTGGACCTTGATCTCGTTATGTTTTTCTACGTCAGTGTTTCTTCTACAATCTTATTGAGGCAATCGACCTCTTTGCCACAACAACTAATTCATGCCTCTCCCCAAGGAAAAACGAATATTGATGGCTAGAAATGTCCTTATTTTTAAAAACGTTTTTACGTTATGACACATTGCAAGTATTTATTGTTGATTTTGCAAAGGAATGAACAAAACTGAATATTTAATTGAATATTGGTGCCATTTCTTTTGTTTTATCCCCATTTACCAATCTAAATATCTTGGACTGATGTTAAATTCAGATATACGCGATCCCCGCATAGTAATTGTTAGATTATATTATAAGTAAATATTTTAATGCTTTAGTTGATGTATTCATAACTAGTTTAGTTGCTTTTATGTATGTTTTTGCATTTATCCAACTAAAAGCGAAAAATGAATACGCAATCTCCTAATGCAAAATTGGTCTAATTTGTCCGATACAATTGTGTGAATACATTTCAATTCCGCGGATAAATTGAAGCGAATGATGTGTCCAACCCACGCGCACCGATTTATTACGGCTCCGGATTAAACGCAGAGTTTTCATCTTGAATTACTGTACCGTAACGAGATTATTCCGGCTTGTTCTTCAATAAAACTCACCATATTGTAAGCTGCCAAGAAAATCTCGCTGTATAATGGAGTTAATGGTTTTTATACAACGTGTTACGATGATAATTATGCGGGTTACGATAGATGTATGTGATTTATGAGATTTATCCGAAACCATATCCGAGATTTGGTATAGCAATTATTTATGAAGCGAAGTAGCTAGTAAAAATTGTTTTTTTTTTTTTTTTTTTTGAATAATTGTCGATTAGAATTTAACTCGAAGAGAAAATGTATAAAGAACACCATGCCGAAGATCGCAAATTTTAAATTGACAAAAAACTAAATTATTAACCTTGCCATTACTTAAACTCATATCCATCTGATCTCCTTGTTAAACTCTTTCCGCTACACCACATAATTAACTAGTACAAGTAATAAAAAGTGCGACCAGCTCACGGCAATAGCAGTCTATATTCTTGAATGACGCTCCTGAGATACTCCTTTCAATCATTTGAAAGATCTTAACGCTGCTGTATTTAGTGAATTTTTATTGAGTAAGATAGAGGTACTATTCTTTATATAATCTTGTTTATTATAAGCAAGACGAAATGGTAAAAAATCTCTTTTAGCAATCGGCTCACTTCAATAATTTTCCGTAACATTTGTTTTTATCGAAATCGGCGCCAGAATTTCACCGAAGTCTGAATGAACGTTTCCAAAAATAGACAACGCTTCCGAAATAATCGGAAGAAAAATATTTCACCATTTTATTTTTCCCTCTGTAGTTGGTAGTTTTTTTTTTGTGGAGAGTTGGCAGTGAAAAACATGGCTGTTTAATTGTGCGTGCTGAAATTATAATAAGAGTATTGGCGGCGAGTTAATCTTTTGCCTATGTAATTTCGATTTGTGATTTTTGCGATACCCCTGTGAGCTTTTTGTTTAATTCTGTTTGATTTAAATAGTAAAATACTTGGTGAAATTTGCCGATACAGGCAGTCCTCGACTTACGACGTTTCGCACTTACGATTTTTTTTTAAAAACATTTTTTTATTGCACCACGGAGCACCATCGCCAACGGTTAATGCGTTCGGAAAGAATGATCAATAACTGCATTTTCAAATTTGAATATTTGTTTATATAATTAAACATATATGTACTGGCTTTTGAATTCAATAATTCCTGAAGTAAAAGAATATTTGTAATCAGCAAGGAATTTTGAAGCAATTCTTGCAGGCATAAACTTATTTCATCCACTTTTTTTCAAGCAAATTTTAATTTTCAACGTAATTCTTGCAGTCAACCACTTGTTTTTCAAGGCAAATAATAAAATTGTGTTCATAACGTTTTATTTATTAAAAATAGGGGCCAATTTGTGATAAAATTGTGATTGTCGTTTGACATTTACAATATATGATTTAAAAAGCGCGCTCTGATGTGTTACAATGTATCCGTACAATTGTTGGTTGCAGCTGCTTTATTTCCACAAATGAAGGTGACGCCGCTAAAACTGACCTGAACTGAATAATATCTAATTTTAATGTTTTGTATGAAATTCGATATACGACCAAAAGTTCAGGAACGTATCCCTGTCGTAAGTTGACGACAACCTGTACATAATAAGATTTGTGGAACAGTAACGTCATAGCTACGAATATATAAAATTAGTCATTGCTTTTACCGTTGTATAGTTCATATGTGGCATATAAAATCTCACCTTTCACTGAACTATACAGAATCCAATTCTGATTTCTAGCTATTCCGAAAACGAATAGAAATTCAAAAACACAAATTATCTATATTTCATCACTTTCACCTGCTATGTTTAAGCAAGGTAAATTTTTTAATATCCATTTTTTAATTTTAATGATGTGACCATTCGATTGTAATGTCATCAAATAATCGAATAAATTTAGAGATTACGCTGACACAGAGAATAGCGCAACTGTCGCATAGCTTTACAAATTCTGCTCTCACGAATTGACTCACTGATTTGAAATAATCTTTTATATTGATTATGCAAGTAATACAATGTATTCTTATTTAGCATAGTGTGATTTCATTGCTACATATAAAGACTTCAATATTTATGAACATAATGAATGATATGGAAATCTCTGGCAAATATATTACAGCTGAGATTGTAATATATCATATGGGTAATTCTACTATAGATACTGAGAAAGCTTAATTGCTTAAATACTTATTCATCAATTTAAATTGCAATGTTTTTAAATTTGAATTATTGAGATTTTGTACATTTCCGTGTATTTCGTCACTAACGACCTGGGTTTCGTCTTTCGGCATCTTCAGGCATTCGAGCACACGCATGAACTCGAACTGACAGACGGTAAACAGTTTAAATCGCTTATAGACAAGATAAAATACGACAGATTCTTATCACTAAGTCTAGGAACTATATTGACACTTGGATTGATCACAACAATGACCCCCAATCCCAGTTGGGAAAACAAACGCATTATGGGTGTAATGGAGGGTTTTAAAGTGCAATTCGAAGAATTACCTACTTATACTAAACTAATGGCCATTTCAGTGTGACCATGGAATAATGTATTAATATGGTAATATCATTAATTTGACTATTAATTTATGTTTATTTTTACCAGCTCACCTCGTAAAGCCATACATCACCTCACAGTAAAGGGTGCAATAAAGGGTAGTTTGGAAGATTGATTTGTTCATTCAGAATTGGTAAGGAATTTAACTAGAATCTATTGATTTTCAAAATTTATTGTTAAATTATTTATGATCTCCCATGTTTAGATGCAACATTTTAACCCCATCATCCGCATTAAAGGTATGGTTCTCCAATAACAACTGATTTGCAAATGTTGATGTATCTGATCCAAGTGAAAGTTATAATTGAAATGTGGTAAATTCTGCAGTAATAAATTTGTATACATATTTTGTACTCATATTTCGTCGTGCAGCACTAAATTATTATGATAATACAAATTCTTTTACTTATTCATATAAAAAAAGACAAATACTTTTTCATAAACACAAACAGCACATACTCATTATTTGTGTAATAATTTCAACGAAGAAAACGTAGAGAATTGTGCGCATTAATTCATCATTATCTAATTTATTACCTGTTCATTATAGCCATTATGTATGTAGAAAAAAGATTATAGGCAGTAACAATTCTCATCTGCCATTTTTTTTATTATTAAAACTTCTTGCATAGCTAGATTTCGATTTCTTACTTTCACTTTCTCGTGGCGCCATCTACAATGTGTTGAATCGAATAGTTTACAGTTGAACGATTTATATTGCCGAGCACCTCTTACCCGTTGGCTATCGTATTTTTTGTATGTTAGGCCAATAAAGCAATTATCTCAGCAACAGCTCGTTAAACATAATAAATATAGCGGAATACTATAATTTTAATAATTAATGAAGCTTAATCAATCACGTATTTGTTATTATATAAATTACTACTTGTCATTTGAGACAATGTACTGATAAATATTACAACTCTTCAATCGCATTCTATCGGTCGATTGTGACATGTTTTTGGGTTCATATTGCTTTTCTTCGTAATTACATACAGTTATTGTTCTGTTTCGTTAATACGAAATGAAACTATACCCGTGCAAGTAAAACACGTTAATTTAAGACATCGACTGAGGGTGCTTGATGGAATTTCAATAATCCAAATATAAAACACGTTAAGTTGAAAAATGTTGTTTTTTACAGCTCTATCGTCTACCAACAAATGGAATCGTATACTTATCTAGATTCAAATCCATCTACTGCTCAACAGTAAACACTTATTATTTTGATAGTTGACACACATATTCATCATCAATTTACTCACAACTAGTTAAACCGACGTATCGTTGTTTTGACACGAACGTTTTACGCTTTCTCTGAAATATGGAGATTCTTGGCAAATTATTAAGGTCTAAATAACATCTGTCATTGAATATTTGCCCAAGCCATAGACATGTATTCCAAATATCACGCTTTAATTCGCTCCGTTGCCGTTTTGATTCCACCTCGAGCACTGAACATTGCTATTAATCTGTAGACTTTGTACCTCCTCTGGTGAGATTGTTTATCTTTCCTTTTTACGCAATGCGGATGAAATTACGAGGATTTATGTATTTCTTAGTAGCTTGGCTACAACTGTTACTTCTCAAATGATGCAAATTTTACGCCTCTGAAGAAAATAAGTGATTGTTAAATTAACTCGCCAATAATTTAAAGTTTTTTTTATGAAATATTATCTATCCGATTACTGTACACATTTTTACATTTTAAAAGAAGGATTTTACTGACACATACACATCGTCAGCTTGATCTTGCAAAATAGTTAGATGTCTATGTTTGATAAAACTTTAACTCGATAAAATTCATTGAACATTACGTATGCCATAGAAATATTGTTAAAATTGCAATTTGTTTTCTTCGGCAACGATTCTTATAAAGTTGAATACATTCATATTATAAATGCCAATTGAATCATTATATTTATTTGAATTTATACAATAAAACCTTGAATTGATTCAATTATTTATGCTTTAAAAAATCACCCAATACATTTAGGCATCATCAATCTCTCTATCTTCCATTTTCCCCCAAAATTAAAGTGCAAACGTGTTTTACATGGTAAGCCAACATTATAATTGTTGAAATACAACAACTTGTCATACAAAAACTGACGCCTGCATTTTGTCTAAGGTGTAATGGTATGTCCACATCTGAGCATTTGTGCGCGTTATGAGTCATAATTTTCTCAGGTGTGTAGTTTAACGACTTGTTTTCGCGCTTGGATACGACCCAAGAGTTCGCGCAAACAAGTCATTAAACTTCACACCCGAGCAAATCATGGCTGACAGTCCGCACAAATGCTTAGATGTGGACACACCGTAAGAGGTATGGAGAGGGCACAAGATTTTGCTCTTGCCTGACTCAATACTAATTCGATATTTCGTTTTGTTGGTAAAAGAGCCCTTTTCTCAGCAATGAATTTTCAAATTTGGATTATTGTATAATAATGAATTTTCAATTAGGACATCCAATCCCGGACCCTTTTTATGATTCCGGGATTGATTACCAAACATAGTTTCATATTTTTTTTATTGTTTATTATAATTGAATTTGTGTCCATTATTGGCTGCAATTGGAACGATTTTGTTTTTGAATTATTTGAAGTCCAACTAACATTTACAAAGAAAGCGAAAAAAACCCAAATATGTCTGTAGTAATCAAAAGAGTTTTATAGTTTATTTTGTTTATTGAAGCTACTATAAGCTGTAATTTTTTTTTAAACTATCAACAGTTAAACGACAGAAGCGATCGCGCCACGTCTTAATATGGAATTGATTGCAATTTATATAAAATTATGCAAAAAGAGCAACAATACTTATTGTCTGTTAACGAAATATGAGCGAGATGAACACCACAAAACGTTATTTTAATATTATTGTGTAAATATTTTATGAAAGTATGTACATAATACTTAAACAAACCAAGTTACACTAGCAGATGTTTTATTATTTTTCAATATTCTAGTAAGTCAGGAAGTATTTACGTTCTAAATATGAATTCATTTTTAACATTTTATAGTGAGTCCCGAAATCCCGGTATTGCATTGCCAAATTAACCGGGACTAGAGGCCCTACTTGCAATATATCATTTTTCAAAATATATGAGAACACAATAAGATAAAACAATGTACATAGATTATTTTTTCACGAAAACGTTTTTTTTTGTTATTATTGGTCGGCTGGTATAGGTTAGTTCTCCTTGAGAACAAACTTTGCTCGCTGTTATTCATTGGATTGGCTAAGATTTCGGAATATTTGAAAAAATAATGTTATTTGTTTGTTTACTTCAATGGCGCTCTATCGGCATTCAAAAAGGCTGTCGTTATAAATAGTTGTGATTCATTATGTATTTATTTTTTCCGATGTGGCAGTTTCGTGGTTGTGTATCTGTGCAGCTTTTAGACAATGAACCAACCGCCATGACCTCGTACCACAAATCACAAGATGTACATTCAATTTTTTTAATTCACGTTCAAAAAATCTAAGGTCATATTTTTATCAAAATTGTTATCTGTTTTATGCGGGTAATTTATAAATGATATTTCCTATCAATATATGTATGGGTCCAATGTCAACATGTAGTTATAAAACACCGTTTATATAACATGTGCGCGTGTCAGTGCAACCTTTTTTTTGTTCAAAAACAATATAACTCTACCGATGTTATTTTATAGATTTGTGATTCGTGCTGACACGTAGTATATTTATTTATGTTACCAATTAATACGTAAAAAATGATATTCACACATATTCGAATAACATTTCAAGGTTTTTATATTCAATATTCGAATATTTGAAATCCCTAGTTCCCTAAGTATTGTAACGATTCCCGAAAAATTAGTGGTTTTATTTTATATTAGTATATATCGATGGTGTTTTGGCCAATTGATGTAACCATCAAAAAATACGAAAATAAGTTAATGATTGGATCTCATTGTAACGACGACAGAGTAGGTCTCGGCCAAATTATGAAAATTAGAAAAATAAATTGATCACTGTTTGGAAGGGAAACATCATTTTAAAAATTCCGACCCGGCCACTTGATGCAAGTCACTATTATATCTACACTCCCTACGTATAATCCCGTATCTGCAAACATGAGAATGTACAGGGTGCATTTCAAAGATTCATAACGCAACTCACCATATAATGTTTTCGAAAAAAAACAGTTTTTACTCTCTCCTGAACAATTTTAATTTTGAGAGTTACATGAATTGGCCAAAACACCGTTGATATTTAGTATTAATTTTTTTTAGTATACGGCAGCAATTTTCTATATGATGAAAATTCCTCATCGGTTGGGATTTCCTAGGGTATTTATTATACAGTCACTTTTATGACGTATATCTTTAGTGTAAGAAAAATGAAACCTATCCCTTAATTTACACGGTAAATTGGTTTCTCAAATACGCCGCAAATTTTAAATCGTGCAGAACGTTTACAACATTTGTATGGAAAATATTGTCTTCTAATTTATTTTTTAACAACATAGTTGGCCTCGCTTCAATAAGTTCTGTTATTAAGGATTGTTTTTTTATTCACTAATTGTATCCTTCTTATTATTAAGCTGTAAATGTCAATTTTTTTGAAATTTCAGACGCTGGAATGGCTTATCCCATATTATATAGCCAAATTGACATGTTGTGGTAATGTGATAAAGTTAAATATGATGTTATGTGTGGTAACCATGTGGTTTGCCTTAACTCTGGAAATTTAACGTGACGCTTAAAATTTCTTGCCAAGATAGCCGAACAAAACGATGTTTTGTCAGGCAAAATTTAGTTGAATTCACAATGCACATTTAAATAAATGTTTACTGTTATTCCTGTGGTTCTTAAGACCTCATTCTTGGACTGTTATTGTTATATATCATCTGTTATAATTCTTAATGATTGATTTCTTTTCAAAACTGTAGAAGTTCTACAATCTTTCGTATGTTTATTTGTCTCATAATTGAAAAAATATCGTAACTTAAGATATTATTTGTTGTTTTTGTAGTCTTATTTTCAAGAAACTGTCAACGATTATGTAGAAAATAATTTTTTCTAAGACAGATATAATTAAAACTATGAAGTACACAGTGTAATTAATATATTGCCATTGTTACTGAAAGATCCTTGTCAAATAAATATGATAATCTTCTTTATGACTTACAACTATGACCATGGAATAGGCTTATTAGGTGGATGTAAGCAA
Source organism: Himalopsyche phryganea (assembly GCA_022494535.1). NCBI lineage: Eukaryota > Metazoa > Arthropoda > Insecta > Trichoptera > Rhyacophilidae > Himalopsyche > Himalopsyche phryganea. The sequence continues at coordinate 284,678 of JAGVSL010000127.1, read as the reverse complement.
TCAGACGACAGTCATATAATTCTTGCGTTAATAATTACCAGAAACCAGAGGAAACAGGTTTACTGCCTATAAGAAGGCTGTGAATTCGTATTTTTTATACCATTCAAATATTATCCTTTCAAGAAGGTCGTTTAAATATCCTCGTCATCGAAGTTTAATCATGGATTGAACGTTCAACTTTTAAATATAATCTTCTGAAACTTTAGGTTTTTAAATGTAAAATATGAATATTTTGGTCTGCGTCGATTTTTTAAATTTATATTCAGAACACGACATTGGCTTTTAATTTAGTCTATCCATTATCGGTGGTATACTTTTAGAATTCCTATGCATAAATAATTAAAAGCTTTTCATAGATGTATGAACGTCATGTTACACGAGTCAATATAAAAAATCTCTATTATTAACCCGACTATGAAATCTGCAGGATTCGTAATTTTGTTACTTTCGTTTTGAATATTGTGACTAATTAATTCTTATAAAGAATTAAGAAACGTCTTTTGCATATATGTGACGCATAATAAAAAAAGTTTTTAGAAAGAGGCTTACAATTAAATGCACTTTTGCTTAGATGATATTCACTTTCGTAAAGATAGTTCTCACTTATAACAAATACATTCCACAAAAAACAAATTATTTCACTAAAAATAAAGTGATGCCACATAATAAAATATATTTAAACATTGAAGAAATATGTTCCACTTACGAAAAAATATTATCACATAGACAAAATAGTTTTCACTTACACATTGAAATTGATAGTTTCACAACGCTGTAATGAAATGTCACTACTTGCAACATAGGATTTTCCACCATAGACTAGTTTACTAGTCGCAACTCTATATTAGGCCGCCTGTATTGTCTTTGCTCCACGCATTAGAATTTATTCACTAGTATATTATAGGAGTGGTATTTATGAAGAAGCAGGGTTCTAAGTGGACATTCAATGTGTTAATATAATTTATTTCAATGTCCATAACATACAAAATGAAAATAATCCGTTTCAAAGTCAAGCTATCAAAATTAGTCTGTGGTACTTTTTTAAAAGAATCTGTTTCGAAGTGAAAACTATTGAAATCATATCAAATTTGGATTATTGAGATTTTGTACACTTCCATGTATTTTGTCACTAACGACAAAAGCATTCGAGCACACGTTCGAGTCCATTCGTGTGCTCGAATGCCTGAAGATGCCGAAAGGCGAAACCCGGGTCGTTAGTGACAAAATACATGGAAGTGTACAAAATCTCAATAATCCAAATTTGATATTGAAATTCCATCAAGCACCCTCAGTCGATGTCTTAAATTATATATTAAATTATATACTTAAATTATTGAAATCATAGTTTAAGTGTACTAAGTTAATACTGTCTTATACAAAGTGCAAACTATCGAAATAAAAGTTCAAGTGTACCAAGTGAATACTATCTAACACAAAGTGCAATTATTTATAACCCTTAGAAAAATGAATAGAAAGTTTATTATATACTTTTGAGATTTCTTTGTATATCAGAATTTTATTTTGATGATATTTATTTTTCAATAAATTTATTATAATATAATCCTTATGTTAAGTTATAAGCTAATTGTATTAATAGATCCACTGCTGAGATATATAATTTTTCGTATTAATTCTCTAATTCTCTCTTCTAATTTTGTTATTTCCAATATTTCGATAGAATTTTGAAAAATCTTTTTGCATTTTGCAAGAACTCACAATTTTCTTCGTTTCAAATTGAAACTTATTTTGAATTTATAATATTACAAATTATTACAGGTGGATAATTTAACCTTTGGGAAATCTCCCTTCGACTTCAATGAAGTTTTTGTAAAGATTCAAACTTTACTGTTGAATTCTATTGAAATTCAAAACCCAGTTCAGAGCTTTGTTTCCGTAAATCACAAAAGACTGGAACTTTCGAGATGTATAAACTTTCCTTCGCATTAAAAGTCGGAATTTAGAACTGATGATTGCTTCTTCTATTTTGATGCAGGTTTTTTTTATCTCTGAATATAAAAAAAACACGCTTAATTTTCTCAATTAGCTTCAAATACATTTTAAGATATAAAAGTATTGTGTAAGTCGAGAACGCTTTGGAATTTTTCATGTCTTTATCAATTAATGCTATCTTAACAGACTTAAAGATTATATTCACTATCGTTTAATTGTTTAACTTGTTTTATAGTATCGTCTATATCATTTGTGAATATAGCGTAGAATAAATTGGATGCTTTAAAGCAGTGCTCCGAAACCGGTGTGCCACGGCATTGCTACCAGAATGAGAAAAAATACAGTATCTTCAAATTAGAAAAAAATAAAGCTATACAGTGGCTAAGATCTGCGCTTAAATTATTTTCGTTGAAACAAATATTATACTATCTTGATATTTAATGGAAATATTGTTTGCATGGATACTGCAACTGAAATTATGGGGAATAAAATGGAGTCTGTCTCGTATGTAAAACAAAAAATCACAACGTAGAAATACACATTGCTGCATATATTGGGAAACATTGATGGAATCATTATAAAAAATGAACGAATATATCAAAATAATATACATTATCACACCAAGAGACTTAAATAAGCAATTTTTGTTAAGTGTTCCATCACTCTGAGAATGAATAAGTGTTTATTTGGCCTTTGTTAAAAAAATATATACGCCACTATTTCAAATTCATCTTATAAAAACAATTAACGAATTTTAAGTTTTGTTTATGAAATTGACATATTTCTGCTTGTGGTTTGCCGTGAGTGAGAAAAGGTTGCGGAACACTGCGTTAAAGAGAGCTTATTTTCATGAATTAAACCTCTCGACAACTTTCATACCGAACATCTATTGTATCCAATCTACACCATTTATTAGGTTGGTACACGGTATAACGCACTTTTTTGATTGATGGGTAACTCACTAAAGGTGACATTGAACTTATATTGTAAAAGGCGTGATTGGATTTTTGTCAGTTGTTCGAATTAACTAAACCGAGTATGTATGGGTGGGACTCCGAAGAGTCGAAGAATGAACACATTCGACAAGAATTGAAAAAAGCGGTTCGGGAGACCGTTGGATCTAGGTAGACGCGTAAAAAAAACACAATTTATATTTATTAAACATGTATATAATATAAGAGAAGTACATGCAATATATTTTACGTACTACAGGTTACATGTTGACAGTTACTGTATAACGTGTATTCGCTTTTGCCATTGGTTTTATGAAACTGTTTTTAATGTTCGAAAATTTACTCTTCGATGGATGTTCAGGACTTGATATACAATGATATAAAAGTAGCAAAGTACATAATTTCACAAGAATTATAAAACATAGTTTATAGCTATTACGTCATTGTCGGAACTAGAGTTCAAGAAAGCTTGAATTTCAATAAACAGACTCTGATTTTATTCTATCAACATTAAATTTACAAGTGTAACAAGTCAATAAGCTCATTAAAGAAACTGTTGTCAATTATTTTTACAGCAATCGGAAGTTATAAAGAACTCAACACTGCAAGGCTATTTTTGGTGAAATGTTTGCGTTTGATTACTTTTATGGATAATAAATAGTTGTAATGTATCCTTTCCCCGGAAGAACGTTATAACAAACAGAATACTTGTTTAGAGAAAATTCAATGAACATATTGCAATATTTATAAAAGATTTTTTAATTAAAAAATCATACCTGCCGAAAAAAATAATTGTAATTAATAATTTCGCTTATTGTACAGTCTACTTCAGGTGTAAAACTTAAAATACTCGAAGTCCACATTCACTCGCCGGCTAATCCCAATACGAATATGCACGTTATTCAAAACTACAGTATGTTGGTATGATGAGCCAACTAGGTGTTGTCCCTTGGGGATCAGTGGAAAAGTGTGGCTGTTAGGCTAAACATTTTAGAGACCCCTGATTTGACCCAAATTTATCTAATGCTATATTTAATGCTATATACGTGTCAATTATGCTGTGAGTAATACACCTTTATTCATTTATATAGTTTATTGCTTTCAAGAACAAACAATTTACCAAGTAAGTTACTATGTCAGTTGTATAAAACTGTAAAATATTTCAAAGATGACATGTAGGTATCTTTGTCGTCAACGGAAAATAAATGAAAAGTATACATGTGAACATATGACATTGTTAAGTTCCATTTCTGTACGTCAACTGTTAAATCTAATCTAACTTTAATAAGTTACCAGAGCCAAATCATATTTTTTTCAACCGTCATTCTTCGCAAAGAAGTTACGACAAACTTTTTGTTTTAACCTTTTTGTTTTGTTTCGGACAATAATGTTGACATCGCAAATCCGCTCCATGGTCATTAACGCGACCGCTCCTTCAATTACCGCGCTAGGTTGCGGTGTTTTTTCTCAGCGCCTAGAAAGACATTTAATTTTACTCGGTGAAAGTTTTCCGCACATCTGTCATTCGCCGGTTCGTTTCTCCTCGATTCTAATGCAATGTCCACAAGGCAGACAATTTACAGACAACTTATGGAATGCAACAAAATATTGTAACGATATCTTAGTTAAAAGAATCGAAACTAATCTGTTTTGTATTACTTCCACGTTTTTACAATGCTCAAGACAGGTTTCGCTTATCGCGTACATTATCAATTGATGAAATATAGATCTCAAAAAGGTTATTTATATCAAATTGAGTGTTACCAGGCATATAAAACAATTGGTTCAGAACTGACAAGAATTTACAAATAATCATACAAATTAAACATAAATGAAATTAAAATGTATATTAATATTACTCATTTGTAATCAAAAATTAAAACATATTAAAAGTCAACTATCCAAGAACAATGTAATGTGTTTAAAATAATTCATAAATATTCATTAACTCTGTGGAAGTACTGGGGTAGTACAAAACAAATTGTGTGTTGAACAAACCGGGGTACTACAAAACAAACAAAAAAAATAAATTCTTATTTGTAGCTTTACATTTTTAAGCAATTTATGGTTTTAATACGAGTTCTGGTTATTAGTAAACCCAACTTTTTGAAAAAGGTATCACTTGTGGTTGATCGGTTAACGAACATTTCGAATTGCGAAAATATCGGTCACTTTCACGAAAGATTTTTGTGTTCGGACAACGAGCACATATTCGAATAACGAACAAAAAGATCTTTCTGATCTACTTATTCTATCTGTAAAATGTCAATGGTACATCGATGATCGGTTAACGAACAATTCGGATAGCTAGCATAGTCTTGGAATGAACTATGTTCGTTAATCGATCACCCACTGTATTTTATTTAAGAAAAAATATTTTTTCGGTTTAAAAAATAAAATTATTGTCTTTTCCAGATTTATAATATAACCAGTGTACCACAAAAGACCTTTCGTTTTTGTTATTCTTCTATGTCATTTCGATGTGCTTTTTTTTGAACATTTTTTGTGCAATTATTGAAGAATATATATTTTTTTCGGCGCGGTCTTGGAATGCTTCAACTGCTGGTATTTTTCCAACGGTCAACAAGTTTTGAGTGCTGTATATGATGATAATGCGATGGCATTTAATTTCAGGTTTTTGTTATTGGACGGACATCAATAGATTTTGCATTCAAATGATGATGATCGACGAATGGTGGTAATTTAACGTGATACTTTATGTTTATCACAAGCAAAATGACACACGTGTTTTCCACCAATTTAAATATATACGTGTTTTTTTTTAATATTATCGTGATCGAAACACAGGGAATGATTATAATAGATAAATTGGTTACTACTTATATTCTCGCAAAAATCTTAATCGTCGACACACTGAATCAGGCAATTATTGGATCCACTTACTTGCCAAACCATAACTGCTTTCTCATCCAAAAAATTATAAATCAGTATACAGTGGAGTAGCAAACGTTAAAAGTGTCTGAAGTTTTTTTCTTAACCGGGTGTGTCTTAGAAGTAACTGCCGAAGACTTTGTGTCGTGCACTTAAGCGTGCATAAAATCAATCCCTCTAGATCAGTGGTTGGACCCGCGGGTAATTGAATTACCCACTACAACGTTTTGACTTATCCTCCAAGAAAATACGATAATTATTCATTTTATCCACTTATTCATTTTAACTAACTGAAGGTCATTTTTTTCAAGATTTGAGAATTTAAAGACGTATGTTCCAATGTTTAGCCTTATTATAAAAATAATATTAAACATATTATGTTACATGTATCTATATATATATATATATATATATATATATATATATATATATATATATATATATATATAAATGAATGTCTGTTTGTTGGTTTGTTGGTTTGTCCGGATCTTATAGGCTCCTAAACTACTCAACCGATCGCGACGAAACTTTCAGGAAGGACTTATTGTGATCATGCCGGGAAATATTATATAAAATAAATGTTTGTTTGTCCTTTACGCGTTCCTTTACCATTCGTACGATTTCGATGAAACTTCGGTGAGTTGTTGTGCACACACCCGTGAAGGGTTCTGAAGAAAAAAATTGAAAATCTAAAATTGAAAAAAAGAATCAAATACGTACATACAGCGACATCTAGGAAAAACCTTCTGATTTATTCGTGTACGCACCAGACGAAAAACAAAAATATTGTGTTATAACAAGTGTGATATTGAAACTCGGGTTCGGGTCGGGCCAGACCTGAAGATGATGGGCTCGAACCGGGTAAGTCTATGAAATTTCGGCCTGTGCAGACCTCTAATCCAAAAGCAGTTCAATAAACAGAATTAAAACACAAACCCTTTCTTTCTTTGAGTGGCATTGCAACGCATGCCGGGTACTCACTAGTGTTTTTATAAAATCAATTTGTATTTACACATAAATATGCAAATATACGTATTATATACTATATATATTATTTTTAAAAAATAAAATTGTTTTTAACAAAATAGTATGAAAAATGCTTTAAACTTAACTTTGCCACTAACTGACCACTACTCTAGATAAAGCTTTTATGAGTTGAAGTCTATTCGGTCTCTTCATGACGCCGCATTTTTTAGGCCTGGTAATTTTCATTATTACATCCAGTTAGAGATTGCAATACCGGACGAATATATCCATAGTGGTAATAAAAAATATATGAAAATGAGGAAATAAGTAAACAGTTATATTGACCGCACATTGGGACTGTATTACCGGAAGAATAAATCAAAACCGATATTTCATAGAACGCACGGATACAAAAATAACTGTTTCATGGGCAGATTTTCATAAATACCATAAATTTATTGTTTCTTTGCATTAAAACATTATTTACATTAAAAGGGCTAGTTCATCTATACTAGAATCTGTCAATCCTGATCGGATTGTTCTTTAAATTAGTTCGGGTGCAGAATACACACACAGATTCAACGTTTGTTAGATGAACGATACTGACATGTTATACAATTTGATAAGCTCCGATTTATATCAGGCGTGTTGGTTTTTTAGCTTCAGTCAAAACAAGCCAGTTCAGTTAAAGTATCTTTATTGCAGTTACCTTAATATATACACTTTGGGAATTTACAATTTACGACAAAAAATAATTACCCGCCTAAAATTGTTACGCGGCAAAACACGCCCTTGCGCTCCCGTTCAGGGAGATCGACTGAGGAATTTAAAAGGGCAGGCTCTTTGTAAAACTTCTGAGTACCTGAATCCCTATACCCTCAGCCGATATGCCACTGGCTGCATTCAAAACAATACCAGGCAATACTGCCAAAATGAAGCGACGTCTGTAGATTGAAACAACGTTATCGTTTATTATCACTGCTAATTGTCTTGGTGATATGATTCGAGTAGTATTGGAGAGGTCAATCATAAAAGGATGATACTAGAAAATGATTAGTAGATAACTATTCACTATCTATCTCTACGCTCCGTTTTATAAGATATGATAGAAATTGTGTAATTTAAAACTGATAAAGCTCTTGTAGAACTAAACAATATGTTATTTTGACTTTATTATAATGAATTTAAGCATTGCAGACTTCCGTGCCTTTGTAAAAATCATAAATCAATTGAAAAAATAGTAAAAAATAGAAAGCAGACTTCGCGAATGTTAATCCGTGACCCGCAACCGAATAAAAACTAACTCATTTTCTTGTAAAAATAAATCTTTTCACAACAACTTACTATTGTGCATTGTGGTTCGATATGTTTTGCATATTATTTTTTTGAATGAAAATCTCACTAAGTTCAATTAATTTAGTATTTGGATGAATGAAAACTCAATTGTGTATATTTCTTTTAATTTTTGCTCAGTAATTAGATACTTAAGCGTACTCGCACACTTGATATTTAGAATAATTATTGTGGCTAGTTATTATTCATTCTCAGCAGTCATGGATGCGGTTTTACAAGTCCAATGTACACAGGAAGCCAAATAGTAAGTACGTTTTACTTGTGCCGCATTATGTGCTAGCTAATAACTGTGAAATTATTATTTAACCGCTAACACAAAAAATATAGAAACGTTGAACTCAACACCGAAATCTCAAACAAGAAAAAAACCCTAATTTATTCAGTAGTATTAAAAAGAAGTCGTTAAATGTTAAAAATATTACAATATTGCATGGGAAATATTTTGTTTGTGATTATATTTTTTGCGGAATCTTGGAAAGGCGTTTTATTTCTAATATGTACGTATTTGAATATCTTTATGTGGTTATTATGTTAATTTTAATTATCATTAAATTTCACCGCCGGCTTTTTTATCAAATGTTGATTAAGAAACGAGCGACTTATTAAAAATATTTTCTTAATGTATTTACAGTGCTTCGCAACCGATGTACCTCGGCAATTGTTCAGGAGAAGGAATAAACATCACATAGCTTAAAAAAACAAGGTGCTTTATGTTTTTATGAAACAACGATGCAGTCAATATTTATATTATTATCAGTCATAAAAATCCATGTAATATGACAAATTAGAGCGTTTCTAATTTGAGCGTAAATAGGATATTTTTTATCATTCATATTTGCCATGGAATTCAAAACTCAATTTCATTTTTTTTTCTTATAGGTAGTTTTGCCGCGGAGGTGACGAAATGTAAAACATAATTTAATTTAATTTCTGTGTATATATACCCTTTCATATTTATGTTTTACTTGTGTGCCGCGGAAATTTGGGGACAATTTTCGTGGCCCGTTAGAGATAAAAGGTTGCAGAACACTGATATATTGTATTTTTCCGTTACCATTTTTATTGTTGAAACCTAACTACGATTTTTTTCATGAATTTAAGTCAATATTCGTGTAGTGTTAGTGAACAGTGAACTTGTTCAATGAATGAAACGTAAGTATTTACGTAAGAAAAACTTGAATAAGAAAGCGTTACAAATTATTTATGTTGACTCTAGTCGGTTTTCCACGTTGCGTACTTTTGCATATCTTGTTTGGTTTCTGAAAACTGTGGGTGTATGTGTCCGTTAAAAAGGACGAATTCAGTCTTGCTTGTCGGGCTTTGAAATTGTCGCTTTATCTCGTAGGACAGGCATGTCGGACCAATGGCACATTGGAAAAATTTGTATAAATAGTCCATAACATGTTAATTGTCAATTTTTGATGGAAAGGTGGTATATTTAAAAATAAACATATCAATGCTTTGTACTGATTCCACATTTTTTTTTATATTGAACGGGACTTATTTGGCTCATCGCGAGTGATGAAAGCCACAATATTTCTTACCAGAAAACGGTTAATCTTAAGCGAGGAAACATTATTAAGATACATAATTTTAACATGAAGAGTTTGTTTTGTTTTATATCAATAAATTATGCTTAAAAATGTGTCAACACCTTTGTTGTACTATGTTTTAATCTTTGCCGATGCGTTTGAAATCTACAATTTTACGTCTAAATTCATCTCGCATGCTATAAAATAATATTATCTGCATCGTAATAGTGAATGATTTTCAGCGCCTCTATTAAGGAAGAGAGTTAAATTTTTATTGGTAATATTACTTTATTTAATACGTATTATCATTTTTGATCAGTTTATAATTCAGCAGTGCGTTGAGCACTCGATTTTATAGTTGTTGTTTTTTTTTTATTATTAGGTTAAAACCGTTCATTGAATCGTATTCTGAGACGATCACGCGAGGATGAGCTGTATCAAATCATCTTAGAAACAATATTAATTTTGATACTTTATTATCTCCACGAAATCAAATCGAAATCCTGTAGTATTATTTATGGCACCCGGAGTGCGAAGGTATCCGGGGATTTGGTCGTTCGGCAGAACATTATTTTCTCCTTAGTATTGCACTGCATTGTCTTGGTATGCATGCATAATGTCCAACTCATCAGAGACGTCGTAGAACATTAAAGATTAATCTTTGACACCGCTCCAAACTTATTGGGCGGACCTGGACCTTCAAAAAGTCCAGAATCGCATGATTGCAAAAATTATATGTCTTTTGACAAAGTAAATTCAGTAATGAATCCCTGTAATTATCAAAAGTTTCAAAGACGTACCCACCTTAATTTAAATACGAAAAACTGCCTCTTCAGGGCATATTGCACTTCTTGCACCATATTTGCTTCTCATGACACGCGAGCTGAGTAAATCCTATAGATAGTACAACGGCATGTAAAATGTACTTACTCCAAAATATAAACATATTTGAGAAATGTTTAGTATCAGCCGTGAACCCTGTCGTTTAATCGGGAATTGATAAAAAGTGTTTATCAGTTTGAATTTCTCACTAGCTGAATGAATTCGGTACTACTACAAAATTGAATATTTCGCATGTACGGTAATGTGCCCTTTTTATTTACCAAGACGATCACGTTTCAATCACTAGCGAAACTCTGCTTCTATTGATTGAACTACGAACTTCGCCAGGAAACTAGCATCGGGCAGGTTGGCGTTTTTATAGTTTGCTGGCACGCAACCAAAAACGTTTTAACACCTATTGGCAAAGCGGGCCGTTTCTCTCAAAGTTTAGCGTGTTTCAATATAGCCAATAAGTAAGCGATGCGACTTAATTAAGTCAGTGATTGCGCGCATTCTCGTTATAATTATTAGTGTATTCTCAATAATATACAGTACACTCCCGATTAGTTGGAACTGATGGGAGCATGGAAAATCGATTTGTTTTTTATTTTGTTTTCACAAATCTTTAAACCAACTTCTAATATACTTCTTATTCCTAAAAACTATTATATTCGAATCTCAATTTCTCGATGTTATCCGAAAAAATGTCAACAGAAGTCAATGCATGCCATGCTGTCAGTTTTTCTTCATTTCCATCTTGGGTCTCTTCTGGTCGGCTGACTGCCGTATTTATATACCACCCATTAAAATCCATTCGATTCATTTCTAGATGCGTTATTTAGCGACATTTTCAAATCCTTATAAAACCAAATGAAAATTATGTTATTTACAAATTACGATAATTGACTTCGGGGTAGAGGCATCGCTGTTTTTCAATCAACACACATTTAAAAATATTTTTTCAGATATATACTGATCTTTATATCGATCGTGTTTTGGCCTATTGATGTAACCCTCAAAATTAAAATAGCTCAGGAGAGAGTAAAAACTGTTTTTATCGAAACCATTATATGATGAGTTGCGTTATGAATCTTTGAAATGCACTCCTGTGAATTATCATGTTTGCAGATACGGGATTATACGTAGGGAGTGTCGTTATATTAGTGGCTTACATCAAGTGGCAAGGTCAAGATTATTAAACCTAAAACCAATATAGAATGATATTTCCCTTCCAAAAAGAGGTCAATTTCTTTTTCTAATTTTCATCATTTGGCTGAGACCTCCTCTGTCGTTTCTAAAATGAGATCCAATCATTAACTAATTTTCGTATTTTTTTAGGTTACTTCAATCGGCTAAAACAGTCAAATTATGTAATGCATTTTCCATATTATTAAAAAAAATGAGCGGCGGTTTAGTGCAGAAGCAATCTCGCCCATAAAACCGTATCTTTTATTTTTCGAGACATAATATAGTTCCTGTATCCATAAATTATTCCTCACAGGAAGTAGAAAATGGTTTCCGGGTATAATTTATTTGCTCTTAGCCTTATCGCAGTTATTTAAACTGCTTGTTGACCTGCGGGTTTATAGATGTATATGTACTTATATAAAAATGACCCAAATCTGTACTTAAAATCCGGTCAATTATAAATATCGAAGAGGCTATCAAATGAGTGTATCGGAGATATCAAATTTGGCGCACAGGAATCTGTTTCATGCCATATAATTTACATGCGTACTTCTGATTTGGAGTATATCGACAAGTTTTTTCAATGAGAACTGGTTGTTATTTATTCGGTCAACCTTTATTCCGGAGAGGGTTGAGATGGGCGTAAGAGAGGTCCAGTAGCAAGTTGATCATTCACCCACCCCATTTTTATAAAATTTAAACTCACATATTCCATGCATTTGAAAAAATGGACTAAAAACTCAAATTTATAATGTTTTTGATCTGGGACTCGAATTAATAGGTTAAACTCGTTGAGCACTCGGCTAGATCAACGCCAATATAATATTTAATTATTGTTATGTACATATAGTCGGCTTCTTTTGCAATATATGTGTCAATCATCGACGACTTATCTCTATCGCACAATCTCACTTGAGTATGAGCAAGTAGGATACAAAAGCATGCGCCCGCATGCCCTTACTCTCGCTCGCACCCTTCACTTTACATGTGATTAACCGAGAAAGAGAGAAAGCCACGGTATGCGTCTGGTGTCAATGTGTCTACGTCATTACTCTCAACATATTTGATTGAATTGTAAATAGTTTCAATAATTACTTAAACAGACGCAGCGTTTTTTCAAACGTGTATGTAATAATACATAAATATTTTTCATGTTAAATTCCTACATCACACATCCCTCCATTTACGCGGTAGATACATTCTACAAAAAACCGCGTAAAAAAGATTTCTAGCTCAGAAAATCAAAAAAATTCAGCACAATAAGGTCATGGAGTTCATACAAAATGTTCCCACATGGGTTTAAAATAACGCGTAAAAAATCAATCATGTTATTTATTTATATGTTTATATTTACATAATATTAAATATGCTGTATTTTGAAAACAGGTATTTATGAAACAAATCAATGTGTAGATAATAATATATTGTGTCCAAAAGTGTTTTACAAAATATAGTACACATTTTTTGGAATTGTTGCTGCTATCATCTACAGCAACTATTTTTCTCATCTATTTTATCTCGGATATTTTGTAATATAAAAATATAGAATTGTAAGGCTAATATAATAGTAAATACAGCTATTGTGGGTTTGTGTCGGATGAATTGGGTGCGGTGGACTAGTGATAAAAATTTCAATATTATATTTATTAAATAAATATAATAGAAAAACGTTTTTTTAATCAGTACTGCAAAAAAAGTCGACGGATTGGTTATTACATAATCTTGTTCTTGTTTTCCCAATTTTATTGCAATACTCACGAATTTATTACCACAGTAATATTTAATGTCTGGGTCATGATTTAAATTACTATCAAGATTAATTACTTACAATGCATGTCCTGAAAAGTTTTTTTTAGTCGACTAATCTGGCACACTAGCTCACTAACCTTAAGATAAACTGACCTGCTATAAAAACGATTGCAAAAATGAAACGATTTTGCTTTTGACTTTGTTTTCAATTCGCCAGAAGCTAAGAAATAGTGATTCAAATCAAGAATTCCAATATATGTTTTTGCTATCTTTTGAAAGTGTGTCACATAATCACTTTTAACAGTAGGTACTGTTTTAAACGTACATTTATAAAATTCTCATTTTCATTTTTATATTGACGAATAACGTGTGAATGTTATAATAATCATTACCTTATCATTTTTTTTAATATGCTGAAAACTAGAGCCAATTTCCACTATACGCAACTCCAATTATTATCATATTTTTCTCAATATCATGCTCGTCTTTAAAATTTGTAATTAATCAATTATTGTTAATTATTGTTTTTGTTACAATAATGGTGATTTATTTTATGGTCATCCTGGTTTACAACGCCTGTAATTCCATAATTTGCACTGTCTATTAGTACGAAAGGATGGTGAAGAAACGTTTAACAACACAACACCTGAATGCGAGATTTGTTTTAGTATGCCCAAAAAATCCAATCTAATTTTTTTATATGCATGTAATAGGTATTATAAATACTTCAAGAGAAGTTTATGTTTTAATATTTATTAATTTGGGGTTATTGGAGGTATTGCTCATCCAAGGGATTTAAATTGGAATGATTATTTATTTTATTTAAACCACCTGAAATTAACTGCATCGCAAATGAAAGTTATTAAATAATTTAAGATGCGTTGCCCACGTGTATTCTATTTGCTTACTAATTGAGTACAGTGAAATCTCTATATATCGGAACTAATGCTGGCTAGGACGTATAAGCCGAAATTCCGCTGTACGATAAAGTAGGTTTTCTTAATGATTTTTCTTAATTATTGAACGCATTTCATACCATGAGCACGCGCTTTAGATGCTGTAGCGCTGAGTATTAATTGCTCATAACATTAATATTGCCATGATTACCAATTGCATATTTCATCGCAAATTTTCTCTGTTAAATCGTGGTCTTACTATACTAGAATATCAGGGTGAATTATATAAATTTTTGCATAATCTCGTCGGAAATAATTTTAGAAAAGCCACCTATCATATTTAACACTTAATTGCTATTAAGAGTACTAGTAAGCGATTGAGTTCGTTTAATTAGCATTATAAGAAATCTACATGGTGTCTTGTAAATTTTAGATCATAATACACAGTTTTATTCCTTTACAGCTTAACGAATTTTGGTGATTCTATCAAATCTATTATAAATGTCCAACACACTTGAAACACGTCCACGGTACAAAGCAAAAAACTTCCCGCCTGGTCCAATTTGCCTTCGTAATTTTCTTGCATAAAATTTCCATTTAAAATTCTCCGTTTCATTTCATCGGAACGTCAGTGGAAAATTTTTCAATTAAAAAAAAAACGAATACAAACGAGAAAAATTGTGTTGTTTAAACTGTTATGTTGTTTATGTATGATACCATATTAAAACATATTAAAACATATACAAATTAAAGTTTAAATGTGGAAATCCCAACTGGCATAAACAATAAAATAAATTGAAATAACTCGTGCAAATTCCTCTACGATCTATCTGTGTATTGTCTTTTTTTGTTTTCCATTAGCAAATAAACATAATGGTATGGTTACATATACGATGTATAAAATATCAACCATAAAGAATTGCTGTATATAAATATAATACAATCCGTGAATATAGCTAGTCCTACACTTACGACAAGTCGGCTTTATTCGAGGCGACAATTTTCACGAAATATTTGAAGAAATTACAAATATCATCGTTCCGATTGGGCAGAAACTATAGCTTGATGTTGATCACGAAGTTAAAAACCATTTTATTACAAAAAAAGACTTGTGACTTTGAAAACCAAAGGGTTGCCGAAGAGACTGAAAAACAACAATGCGAGGTTCAACTAGAAACTTCAAATCAAATAATATTGATATAAATGTATTTTGCTTTTCTCTAAATTGACCAAATAATGCCAATAAACGTGGACCAGGATAATGGTAGACAATGTTAACTGTCCATCAGGAAAACCTTGCTTGCTACCAAGAAATAAACAAGGAAAAGAAAACGCAAACAAATCAACTAAAATTAGATACATTTTTTAGAAAGTTTACCAGTATTTCCTCCAAAAAATCATATTAGTATTGTACATTTTAATCTATTGAATGAAATTCTATTTACGACTAAATTTTAGGAACGAATCGGTCGTGAGTCGAGAAAAATTTGTAGTTTTAAACGCAAGTGGAATAGGGTTGAAATTAAATATTTCTTTCAATTTCGGCCGAGGACACACACATAACTCAAGTTTTTCAGCTCTTTCGAATTGTAGATATAAATATATGTTGAAAAATAACTATTTATTATTATGAGACAGTTCACTATGCAATTCGATCAGTCTTTTACGAGTTTTAGCGATTGCCTGTATTACACATAACTATTTTACGATGTACTTTATTGCACTCTTGGAGTGTTTGTCCACAAACCTATAAATACCCAGCCTACTAGGCATTTCGCGGTATAATGAAACGTGCATTTGAACGATGTATAATTTACTCTGTAGTGCCAACACAACGTATCGTATACAAATACGACGAATTTGTCAGTACATAATATATAGATATTTAATTCGTATGCGGCATAAGTAAAACAAAGAAACGCGGACATTGGAATCACACCGCATCTGTTGCATTATGCAAAATGAAGAAATGCATACATAAGTCTGTATTTATGCAAATTTCACGAACGGGATAGCATGCAGGATGGGATAAAGCTATTTGAAGAGAGTCACGATTTATTTTCTGGTCAGATCAGTCAGTATCAGTGGCGGCCGGTGACAAGAATATTAGGGAGTGCAAGAAAATACTCATCTATTTATGCAAGAAATCCATTCTCCGATTCTTGGATTTTGAAAGCACTTCAATACCACAAACATTTAAGTCTGATATTGACGATACCAAGTGTTTCTCTACACTCAACGTCGCAAGAGCATTTAGTCTGTCTTGAGTCATGGTATTTCTCAAAAATGATTTAATCCTTTTTGATGTTTAGAAACAACGCTCACTTTCCACTGGAATCTGTAATAACTCACTTACGAACTATTTTTTTTTGTACAATTTCTACATTCAATTTCTGATTAAACACTTTATTATTAACCGTACACTAGGACGACCTGCTGCTTTAATTTCCAGCCTTTTCGAAAAATCCCGACGATTTTCTTTAATGTATGAGACGGAATATGCACCATTCTTTACTGAAGCACGTAAATATTAGAATTACGTTATTAGAAAGTAAATACATTTGATGGTATGCGTTTCTTTGTGGACAGGCCAATATACTACAGGTCCTTTCGACGTACTTACTAAACATATGCGACAGGTCTCTGCTTGTTTGAATACTTTCGGGAACGGTCGTCATAATTCGGCGAGAGGTGCAATGCTCCTGAATAACTAAAAACTTCGTATTTAAATCGAATATGCGACACAGGCGACGTCACAAAAAACTAAAGTTTAGTACTAAATCCCTTCTACTCTGGGAGAGCTATACAGAAATTGAACCTCCTCGCCGCATGCAGCGTACATAAAGAATAATTATTATTATTAGTATTTTGGTGCGGAATACGTTCGCTTAAGCATTGTTGTGAATAATCGCTTCGTGCAATATTTCCTTAAGGGGAACACGCGGGAAAATTTAAAATTAGTTTGTACAATATCGCCTATTACTTGAATAAATATGTTCATGGCAGTGCACTGCACCCTTTGCTCCTTTATAAGAGCCGTCCCTGGTCAGTATAGTATTCTCTATTTATTTCGAATAATTATTTTCATGTATCTAAGGCACTTGATACATTATTAATTGCTCACATAATTCTTTTAATCATTAATGATTAATTTACCATACATATGGAAGTTGTGGTATGGTCAAATTTACCCGTTGAGCGCTACAGGTGTTTATGTCATTAAATATTTTTGTTCGTTATTTCGATTCGTTATTATTATTTCGTTACACATATGCACTACACTCTATCTAGCAGTGATATCTACCAGTGATTTCTGGTAGTCGTTATAATATATCATTTTTTGTTTTTCACGAAGAAAAGGGTGCTTACATATTTCCGGAAAACTTCATTTCTCGCTATGTGCACTATAAGGCTATTAAATAAGTATAACTCTTTCACTACAGTTCATGTAGACCCATAGCCGATAGGATCTCCGTCCTGCAGGCAGGCACGCATGGGGTGTTCAAAATGCCATTATATGAAAAACAATATTCCACATCAGTGTTCCCCAACCTTTTTACACCTGCGGACTGGTAAAAAAGGAAAAAAAAAATCGCGGATCACTAATACTGAAATAATAATGATTTTTTGTAATATTTTTTTAATCTTGTGACAAATAGAAATAACTAACAAATATAGATATGAAATTCTTGGAAATATATTTAGTTTGGGTTTTGCATCTGGGTTCACTATCCGAGAGTAAATATTTCCGTTCTCCCTGAGTGTACCTAAGAAGATTTATGACTGTCCATTTTGAGAAAACCAGCGACCGTCGTGTCGCATCATCTTACCAATTATTATTTAACAAAACTAAAAATGCAAGTAAACGTGCTGGCGAAACAATCTATATTTAATATTTTTGCATGCCGAATTTCTTGAAATTTGACATACTGTTCGCGGCCCGGCACCGGGCTGCGGGCCACTGGTTGGGAAACACTGTTCTACATCACCTGGCAAAAACATGTAAATGGGGGACCAATCGGAAGGCTCTGATTTGAATATTTCAGAACACTTATTAGTTTTTCTCTTTCCATTATGTTATATTCCAGGAATTCTAGAATTTTTAAAATGATGTTAAAATAAGTAATGACTTCTCTTCCCTTATTTTATGAAAACTGTCAATAAAAATATTTGTTATTAACAAAGATACATCATCTTGCTTCGTTAAGCTAAATGATGTTTTTTTGCTTCTCCTGAACAATGGCAATAATTCTAAGTGGTTTTGCCGTGGAAGCGACGATATTTGAAAATTAAACATCCCTTTCCTTAGACTGCATTTCAGTAAAGCGTGCGATTAAAAAAATCAACTTCGTTGCTCATCCATTAATTTCTATTGCATATAATATGCAGCAACGAAGTTCTAAACATATATATACCTCGCAAGCATAGTGTATTGCCTCATCCGCTTCTCAATGTATCCATGGAATACAATTCGATGTCAAGTCGCAACGCGACATTTCGGAATGCAGTTCATATAGATGCAACAATAATTCAGTTACTTTTGTCTTCGTTTTTCAAACGAGGTATAAATAAGTATGATTACATGTCGGCTCGTTTACGCGTGGGCATATTTTATGCAGTTATGACATATAGGAACTATATAAAATGCCAATTCAAATTTAAACAGATGCAATCAATTTCGATAGAATTTTGTTGCATATTACATAAATGTAATGACGTAGTCAGTAAGCCCAATGACTTGTATATCAATTAACGTGTAACTGGTAGTAGTAATTTGGAAATGTTTGTCATTAAAAAATACTGCATCAAATTAAAATTATAGTAGTTGCTCGTGACGATCGAGAAAAGTAACGTGTTGCGAAACATCCATTGCATGATCTAAATCAGGGATAGGCAAATATTTTACTGATCGATAGCGAAGTTGCACGCTCGTGATTATTAAGAAATGTAATGTAAACAAAAACATCGATAATCCGGTAATATTCTTAGCTCTATAGGAACACTGAATTTTTTAAATATGTCCGCTCCCAATGTGAAGCATATGGACTCCTAGTATCTCAACGGAGGTTTTCCTACGATAACTGCTTGTTACTCAGTTGCTCAACCTCTCTTTTTCGAAGAGAGTAGGGATAGAAGAATAGGGTTATGTTAGGATAAGTAGTAAGCTAATCGCTCTGCCTACACCCCGCTTTTGGGATCGGATGGGTGGGAGGGAATTTAAGACATCAGAAACAATGCTTACGAACGGAAATCCATAAACCAATGTATGAAACTGTTCGTTCCGGAATTTGAACCCGAGACATCCATAAACGAAGCTCATGAAGTTGACCGCCGCACCACGAACCCGTCAATTTTTTCATAATACATCGTAAAAATGATTTTTTGTCGACTCTTATTAAAAATTTATTTAAATATACTTTGTAGCAATGAATTGATTTCATAATTCATTTTATTATTTCAAAGATCGACAATTAGGAGTTAGTGTGAAAATCCTTCTCAGAGTCGTGTCACACAAAGTAAGACAACCAGTTATCAATTTTTATTTAATATTTTCAGTTTTTTTAATCTATCACAAACTTCGAAAATTTGAATGAAATCATAGATGATATTTTAAGAATCACAGAAAATTAAAATTTTGTTTCTGTCAAAAGAAATAAGCTGTAAATATTTAATTAAATTCAAACTTTTTTGTAAAAAAGTATGTTTTGAATAAACAAAAAAACCTAGTCATCACAGTTTGTTGTATAAGGACTTAATCAAAACTTTTAATTGGTATTTTTGAAATATTTCACTTGTAAAGTAAACCCCCCTGTAGCGTAGCGTATTTTAAAACAAAAAAATGAGAAAAATCTTTGATTTACTGATTTCGTTCTATTCATCTAAAAAGAACCTAGCCTCAAATTTTGTATGTGTGCCTAGTCACATGTGACGTAGAATTCCTATAGCGTAGTCGCAATCTCTACGCTATAAGAGGGGACAGCCGTAAATTTTGTTTAAAATAAGTCAATATTACAATTTCACCGCTGAGATGATTTTGAAGTTGTTAAAATTTAACTTGGTATGGAAAGTGAGACATTTTCTTTTGTTTTTCTCATTTAAAATAATAATAAATTTAAACGATTTAAATTGAATATTATGAGTATTGTTTTTCTTCTGTAATTTTATTGGTGCTGAATTTTTATTTCATTTGTTTACATATGTTGTTAAACAAAACTTTATTTTAACCTGTCAATATTACCTATTTTCCACATACGCAAACAGATTATATAAAACAATATTATTGCAACACCTATGGAATATTCCACTGTGATTAATAATTCTGCTATCAGTTCATCGAGAAATTGACCTTTATGTTGTTATGACACAAATAAAAGTTGATTATGTATATTTTTAATACAACTATCAAAACCATTGGTAAATTACGTAAATTTTATAAATATTTAAAACATTTTATAACTCCAATACTTACTCAAAAAAGTAATAATATTTTTGACAAAATTGTTTTTTTTTTACATTATTTATATAGTATCGTATATACTGTGATCCTTGTTAACTTTACATAGCAATATATGTCTGGCGCGTTTGGGTAATACGACAGCTTAGATTGGCCCTCTTGCCGCCTCTCGTGATAATATCAATATGAGTGACAAGCGTAATTAAAAAAATATTGACCACGGGAAAATAAAAGTATCAAACTGCACTCTAATCAATTAACGTATTTGGAGAAGTTACGATATGAATTACGTAGTGACGTTCACTAGAGAAGTAAAAACATTTTTTTTTATCTTGTTTGGATAAATATGCTATTATTAAAATTATTATATTTCGGTGATTCATCAATGATAATAAAAAAAAAACTAACAAAGTAATTAAAAAAAATGTCTCTATTTGACATTTGCAGAACAATAAAATACGTCAAAATTGTTTGTACGACTTAAATACGAAGTTATTTATTATATGTTTTTATAATGCGATTATTTATTCAAATGTATCTACTGTTTTAAAACATAGCATAATAAAGAGCAAGTTTTTATTTTGGTTTTATGCCTTTTAATCAATTTATTTTGTTTACACAATACTTTTTTTCTCTAACAAATAATCAAAGATTCCTGATTAGGACAAATGTTTTTGATATGCAAGATTGTTAGTTCCTATATTAATCTTATAAATTATGACTACGAAGTGTGTAAATAAACGAAGACTTGATCTTTTATCGAAATAATATTTTTAACAAACAAAAGCAAAGACATAACGTACCATGAAACTTAAATCGCGAACCGGTCCTGTTTTTAAATAATACGTGTAGTATCTGCAATAAACATATTTGTTTTCTTTGTATCTCATAATTTATTTGTATCCAATAGTGATTAAATTAATAAATTACAACTTTCAACCTTTGAAACACCTACGTCGAAAGTTGTTTCTATTGAATAAAACATGTGACCGATATTAAAAAAAACGCGACACGTGGCAACCCTTACTTACACTCTCAATTATCATTTCAAATATGTAACCACTCAAAAGAATTGTTTCGTACCTTATGTAGCGTATATTATCATAATATCTTTTGAAGGTCTTACCTCTGAAAGGTTAAATTTAATTAGGGCATTCGTAGATAAATTCATTTTTGTGTAAATATGACAACATAATTATTTTTTATCTCCGTGCAATTATTTTTGAATTCTGAAAAAAATCCCTACGTAAACACATTGTAAAGAAGTTTAAAAAAGTAATTCTTTCTCTGTTTATTTTTCAAAAAAACGGCTATTATTATGTAGTTATGTAAATAGTATTTCGTAACAAAAATAATTAATGTATATTTTTTTGTGCTTTGTTTCAGGTTGTCCAACGCTGTACACTTTGGCAGTCGACATCAGAATTCTCAAAATGGTATATTCAAAAATTAATCATCTCACATTTATAAATTATAAGTTTTCTACCTATTGGTGTACTTTAAACATGATATTTAATCAGACTTGTTATGATTGACGGCAATAACCCTACGTTTCGAAATTAATCATGATACGGTGCGTTTCTAGAATAATATTTCTACATAAAATAAATATTGAACGCGTAAACATAACAACTTTTGTATGGAAATTTACTTTGCTTAAAAATAATTTAACTTCTTTCCTTGAAATAAAATTTATAAATTCAAATTTTCAACATTCTGTAAATTTCGAACGAACGCTTAAGTATTTCTCGAAAATTTTAATAATGCGTTATACATCAATGTTGTTACAAAAAATCGTTTTTTTTTTAATTCAACAACTTCATTTCTTGACTCATTACTGACAACTGTTTATAAACCTATCCCTCAGAAATAATTTATTAAAGAGGTGATATTATAACGACACGCACGCCAAAACTTTATTATTTTAAAATAGTGAGGCGTTTTTTAGTACAAGTCACAACCGATAATCCGAAATTCTACAATGCATAAACGATTATTCTGATATGTTGCTCAATACATTTTTCATCTGTTTTTAAATGATGCTTTCTATGTGAGTTTGTAAAATGTAAAACCTATAGAAAACATTATATTGTATTACATGTGAATTATTTTTTATCAGAATCTCTCCACAAAAATATTTTCCATTCAATTGCACCAACTTGATTATAATGACATGTGGATGAAGTTAATTATGCAGAGTAATTAAACGGGTTTTTTATTTGCTTGATATCGCTGTATAAGCCGTACGCAATGTAAAATTAAATATATATTTATATTATGTACTTGATGAATTTACAACTGTGTTCTACTTTACAATAGGCAAGTAAATAAGACTTCCGCGGTTATGGAAACGCGGTTTTTGTTTTCAGTTGATAACACTAATTAACGGTATTTCATTTTGGGAAATTCTGTGTACAAGGTCTGCTTACATTTCAGTTTTGCT
Source organism: Himalopsyche phryganea (assembly GCA_022494535.1). NCBI lineage: Eukaryota > Metazoa > Arthropoda > Insecta > Trichoptera > Rhyacophilidae > Himalopsyche > Himalopsyche phryganea. The sequence goes on along the minus strand of JAGVSL010000127.1, from coordinate 261,480 downwards.
TCGACACGTTCTCGTAAAGGACGGGTTCACGTAGGCACTTAACTTTCTTGCGCCACTAGATTTTTTCAATTACTTATTCAAAATCAAATAGTGTTTTAAAAAGCATTAGGAAGATGTATGTAAAAAAAGACACTAGGTTAAGAATTTTTATCATTGTTTTTCATATGTAAAATAAATACTGATGGTTACAAAAATTGTTATGTTGATTTGTAGTTCAGGACAAGTGATAAAAATTCTACGGAATGTTTGAATGCATTGCGGCTGGAAATTGATTTATTTTAGTATACGTACAACAGTTAATGTAATTTTTGTTTCTCGTTGTATTTCAGGCGCGACTCCATCCCCCGTCGCCCTATTCCGACAGGATGTGCATCTTGTTAAATAAACGAGTGAGCAGCTCCACATTCTGTCACAATGAAGCTTTCAGAGGCTACGCTGGTCCACAGGGGTCCGTCCCGACCTCGGTCTGATCACAGCTCGCCACAATCGAAACATATCGAACCGGAAAGTGCCGAACAGACCGTAACACTATTTAGTAAATTACGCCAGAGCGGAACTGCATCTCAAGTCGATCACAGGAAGAAGTCTAACAACAGGAAGTCGCTGGAGTTTCCGCCGCGAAAAATTCACGATGCACAGTGCGTGGCGAACAGAGTGAAGAAATCTTTCTCGTTCGACGAGCCATGCGCAAATGCAACGGCGAACGGCGCTACTATTGTCGAAGATAAAAAACCTGTCAGAGTCGTTCGGTTGGCCGCAACGCATCACAAGCCGCTCGTCGTCGAACCGGCGACGTTCGATAGCTTACATTGGAGTGACGGCAACGCACCGGTGAAGTGCATTTCGGTAATCGACGATATCGACTGTGACACCGTTAGAAGTGTAGTTGTCAATCAAGAATCGCGCGCCAGTGAAACGTTTGAAAATAGTGCAAGTGACTCGAGTGCTAAATATCAAGTAAATAGTGAAACGACGCCGAAGTTGAGTGGAAGTTCTAATGAAAGTGAAATTTGCGAGACAAGTAACGAATTTGTTTTAAATTTAAAATCAACGGTTGTTGGATATTTTTCGAAACGATTGTCCGACGGTGATTCTAATCAAAATAATTCTGCTACGAGTCGTTCAATAGTTGACAGTAAGACTCCCGCGGAATCTCCGACCGGATTGAAGGCGGCGCTCTCAGGATATTTTGATAAAGTTCTTTCCGAAGAATCGAGACGTCGCTTGTTCGGGGGCGAAAAAACCGGCAAGGCATCGCAGATCTGCAGGGATCTTCGAGGCCGGTCTGGGTCTAAGGCCGGGCTCAGGTGCCGCAGCTCGCCGCCGCCTCCGCCGTCGGTATGTCCTGGCGGTGGTGAAGGATCAGCCGGTGGCAGGCTCTGCCGGACTTGGTACGGGGGTTACGGCACCCTGACCGAGGACGGGGACACGTTCGCTGAAAAGGTGAGCGACTGAATTTTATTTAAACAATGATGTAGCTTTTAATCGATGTATTGGTCGTAGATCATCAGTGTTCATGTCAACTGAGTTGGCTTCTTCCTTAATTTATTATGCAATTTACTATGCAAATCATCGTATAAAGCCTACTACGAAATAATATTTATTCTGACTGTTTGAAGTCATTTTCTATTTGCAAATATATCGATATTTTTAATATTTCGTTTCCACCTCGGTATCAATTTTTCCCCGCTTTGAGTTTTTCGTCAAAGCGGACAGATTCGATTTAAAACTTGATACGAGAATTTCGCTTCAGAACACTTTATCCGTTCAGTTTTTTTCAGTTCTTTCAGTGATATTAATATTTTTTCTCATTCTGTTGCTTTTAGAAACTTTTTAATATTCGTTGATTAAAGTTTGCTTCTTTAACTTGGAAAGAAACATAAAAATCACACAATACTTATTTCAATGCTTTTAGGTAAAATGAAAAGCTGGCACTTCTTGTATCTTTGACATTTCGCAAACACAGGAATTCAAACATTATATTTTTCATTTCTCGGCTTCATTCATTTGACCTTATTTTTATTAATTCTTCATCTTATGCCCATTGGATGTATTGACATTTTTAGAATAATGACGTGGGTATATTTAATACGGTTACTATTCCTGATCGTGATGCAGTGAAAAAATCTTTCTTGAGTTGCTCTTCTCACCAAAAAACTTTCTATTAACATAGTATTTATATTACTATGGAAGTAACAAACCGTTTAAATCTTTATGCATATCGTTGAACGCAATCTCTATGATTCCCTATAAATCGATATTCAGACAATCAGTTCTTCGACTCAAAAAAATTTGGAAAAAACATTAGAATTGGTTGTACCAATCGACTTTTTATAGTTCATATTGTTATGTCAATTGAGCGACAATATAGCTCTAAATCCTGGTAAACATTGTTCTGTTGTTCTTCGGTCCGATACTAATATAAAAATATTCCATTGATTTAATAATATATTTATCATACGACGGTGTTTTGGCCGATTGATGTAACCCACAAAAAATACGAAAATGAGTTAATGATTGGATCTCATTTTAAAGACGAGAAGTCTCGGCGAAATGATGTAAATTAAAAAAATAAATCGACCACTTTTTGGAAGGGAAACATCATTTTAAATTGGGTTTAGGCTTAAAATTCTGACCCGGTCACTTGGTGTAAGCCACTATTATATTGACGATACCTACATATAATCCCGTATCTGCAAACGTGAGAATTTACAGGAGTGCATTTCAAAGATTCATAACGCAACTCACCAAGTTTTTACTCTCTGCTGAACAATTTAAATTTTGAGGGTTGAATCAATTGACCAAAACATCGTCGATATTTCAAAAAATAGCAATATATTTAATTCGGCATAACGCCATCGTCGGAACTTTATTTTTCTGTTCACTAAATACATTGGTATTTTTTTTAACTGTATTTTAATGGTTTCCTACAAAGTTAATTTCAATTATATCAACATATCGAATTACTTCATATCCGTTATCTGACAAGTAATTGTAGAAAACATTGTCTTGTGTTTATTTTACTTGATTTAGTAGTTAACGGAAATAAGGGGATTGACATATAGATTTTGAATGTCATCGTAAAAATACCAGTTTCTATTGATAATTTATAGTTGACTTTTCCTGTAGTATGACTATAATTACTTCTGCTTGTTTTTCAATTTTTTTAATCAAATAAATGTTTTTTTTAAACATTATTCACACGTACAGGTAGTCCTCGACTTTTCGCACTTACGACCAAAATTTTTTAAACAACATTTTTTTTCTTATTGCATCACGGAGCACCATTGCCAACGGTGATGCATACGGAAAGAATATCAGTAAAAGCATTTTCAGATTTGGATACTTATTTATATAAATATACAAATGTACTATTGACGTGCCATGGGTTTATCTCTATCACATAACCTAACTTGTCTATTAGCAAGAAGGATACAAGAGCATGCGCCCGCATGCCCTTGTATATCGCTCGCATCCTTCACTACACATGTGATTGAGCAAGACAAAAAAGAGGAGTCCTCTGCACGCGCCTGAATTTTACGTTTAATTTTTGAAGTGAATAATTAATAAATCGTACCCCTAATTTATGCGCACCCACATTTATGAACTCAATGGGAAAATCCCATATTGACATTACTCTGGCCACAGAGAACACTTTATTTCAAATCAGTGGCTGGCGAGTTCACGAAGACGCTTCTATTAGTGACCACCGACTAATGACATTTGAATTGAAGCAAGGATTCGCACTGGCTAACACAGACACTGTTTCAGCTGCACTTTTCAAGAGGTTTCGAACGCAACACGATAAATAGCAAGAATTTGACAACGCACATACCATAAAACTAGACCGGGCGGCTAGGAATCCGGTATTAGATCTTCGCGACTGACGACGGATATGGTTAATGCGGCTGATTGCACTATAGGCCGTTGCAAGCCGAGATATCGAAGACAATCACCTTGGTGGACGCAGACCCTCTCTGACCACAGGGCTGTTCTTAAAAAAGATAGTAGGTCTCTCCAAAATGCTCGCCGGACCGAAAGCCCACCTGCCATAATTGATCTCTTAATAGCTACGCACAGAAATGCAATACTTCGGGCCAAAAAGGACCATTGGAGAAGCTTTGTCTCTTCGCTGGGAGGCTGGAATCCTTGGGGTCCCCCATATCGGATTGTTTGCGGTATTGAACGACCTCACGGAGATGGTTTTACCAGCACCCAATCAGAAACCTCAAGTGTCGCTGGACGCGCTCATTCTTCAAGATGATTCATCCTCAGATAATGAGCATCTAAAACAAGCCCGCGCTTTAGCCTCTCTTCCGCTTGATAACGCCTATCCAACACTGCCCTCTGAGGAGGAGGTCGGTAAAATCATCCAGTCGTTAAAATCTGGCAAAGCTCCAGGTCCAGATTGTATCGATAACACTCTTCTTAGACGATCCTGGGTTCTCGCCGCGCCAGAAATAACAAAACTTCTATGTCAATGCTTCACCAGTGGCATTTTTCCCGACTGCTGGAAAACAGGGATACTTATAGTCATTCCAAAATCTGGCAGTCGGTTGCCGTCGGATCCAAAAGCCTATCGACCCTTAACACTTCTGTCAATTTTTGGCAAAATTTTGGAAAGACTCATGTGTTTCAGAATATGTTCTGGGGATATTTTTGGATATTGCTGGAGCTTTTGACAGTGCTTCTTGGCCACTTATTCTGCTGAAACATAGACTGAGATTAATCCCTGGAAATATATATACTCTAATCCAAAGCTGCTTCAATGGCAGATCGGTTCTTTATGAAACTGGTCATACTATATTAAAACGGAACACCACAATGGGCTGTCCACAGGGCTCCATTCTTGGCCCTTTGTTATGGAATATTTTATTCGGTGATTTTCTATCGATCTCTCTTCAACCTGACTGCTACATTTTTGCTTACGCAGATGATGCCTTACTCCTGGTAAGTGCGAACAGTCGCGCAGCCTTAGAAAAAACAGCAAAAGAGGCGCATTCATCTATTTCAGCTTGGGAAATCACCAATAAGCTGTCATTTGCTCCCAGGAAAACTGAAGCTATCCTCCTTAAGGGTGGTGTTGCACTAATTAGACAAAGGTCTCCCACTATCCCCATGGGAAGTACCACGATAAAAGTTTCTGAAAAGGTCACTTTCTTTGGAATAATTCTGGATGACAGACTTTCGCATACCATGCCAAAACATCGGTAAGCAAGGCTACCACTGCTTTCTACCGAATCTCCAGTTTAGCTGGTAGTAACTGGGGCCTGAGAGCTAGTGCTCTTAAAATTGCTTACGAATCCATTTACATGGAAATTGCCGGCTGCGCCGCTAGTACATGGTACAAGCGATGTGACCTTCTGTTAATCCAGAAAATCCTTCTAAGCGGCCAACGTAGTGCGTTGATAGCCCTAACCAAAGCATACAGAACTACTTCGACAGATGCATTGCCAGTCCTGGCTGGTATACTTCCGTTAGATCTACACATTCAAGTAAGAGGTGCAACAGTAATGCTGCATAAGGGTCTCGAATCTGAGATGGAGGGGATTCCTTTACTGCCTCCTCGATTAAATCCATACATTCCTAATGTTCATTAAATTGCATCTCGTAGTGTAGCAATGGATGCTGCAATGCGGATATGGCAGAACCGATGGGATAATTCTTCTAAGAGCAGGCATACTTATAATTTTTTTCCGAAAATAAAGTGGCGAATGGAGATAACCAAAGTTTTGACTCCTGATTTCTGGACCAGCCAATTCATAACTGGCCATGGTCACTTCGCTGCCAAGCTCTTCCAGCTTGGCCGGTTGGTAGATAGTTCACTATGTAAATGTGGCAATATGATCCAGGATACTGATCACATCATTTGGGAATGTCTAGACGTGGACATCGAACGGGAAAAATTTCTCAAGACGATACGACTATCGATCGGATCTGTCGGCCCCGTCGGTCATCTCTTACAAATTATAAGGCATTTAAAGACTTAACGGCGTCCTATGGAAAGCGATTGAAACACATTTCCTTAAGGCATTAACCACCTTGTTTTTCCTTTTTTTGAACACTTATTTAAAATGTAACCTCCTGCACACTAGAGTGCATGCAACCAAGTCTTGAGGAATTTCTCCTCGGTCATTCCTGGCAAACATTTGAAACACGCATAACGTTGTTACGCTGCGGAATACACCCTGTAAGACTGTGAAGCCGTAGCGGGTGGTGGTGGGTACAACTTTGAGTACCCTAGGGCATTTAAAAAAAATGAAAGTGGCACCGCTAAAACTGAACTGAACCGAACATTATTTAATTTTAGTATCTTGTATGGAGTTCGACTAACGACCAAAGTTCAGGAACGTATCTCGGTCGTAAGTCGAGGGCAAGCTGTATTCGTATTTCTGAGAATATCTTTTAATCAATAAAAATGACGCCCGCGTGAAGAAATACACTAATCAAATAAATACCCAATGAATGAAACTTTGTTTTCTGTACGTGCTATTAATTTATAAATGTCAAAACTCGTTTCTTTTTTTCATTCTGTCTTGAATGTAATGTATGTATATGTTCTTGTGCACAAGGAAAATAGAATTATTCGTCTATTCAGAAAATAAAACGTACTTAGAAAACTACGAGAGAATGATTTTCGAAACTCGGTAAAGTGAATCAGTTACCCAGACAAATGAATATATTTAAAATTCATGTATCGGAAGGTCATTTTAGAATTTATTAGAAGGAAATGACAGCTTAGAATACTTAACGTCGAATAACTAAATTAGAATGCAGTCTTATCAGTAATTTGACATTTAACCATTTCGACACGAAACCTTTTTTTCGTATGTGTCTCGCATAAGCGAGGCATGTCTCGAATAGATTCGAAAATTAAGCAAAGCGTTTGTTTTGCATTAATTTCGTTTGTACAGGCGCCCTCCTATAACACTTTTGCGATATAACACAGTCTAAAATTGCGACACGTCTTTCCATATAGCACGAATTAATTTAGTTTGACAACCCAGCTTTTTCTTCGGCATTTCGATTGAAAAGTGATGCCACCAGTATACAACAGCTATGGTGAAAATCAAAAGATTATTTGGTTGCAAACAAATCTACTTTATCAATATAAAAATAAAAATTGTTTACTAAAATATTGAATTTTGTTTATTTGAATATAAAATATGAACTTCGATTTTCTAAGTGTAACACTGATTTGTTACTTGTAGGTTTTGACACGTAACAAATGCACCATGTCAAAGAAAAGTAAACTGTGTATTTAATATTGAAAAAAAAAAACAATGACATTCCGGCCTGTCACATCTATATTGAAAAAATGTACTTTGCTCAAGAGTGGCCGAATAAAAAAAAAATACTTTTTTAAATTATTAAATAAATCTTGAAAAATTATCTCGCGGATTGCTGCAGTAGTGCTTTTACTGCCAACAAGTGTCTTTGTTTAGAAAAAAATATCATAATATGCATTGATAAATTTCAAACGGAAATAATAACATGGATAATTTTTAATATAGTTTTTTTTAAACCATGTCCATTCCCAAAGTGCAGCATATGAATGGAAGTATCTCAACAGAAGTTTTTCTACGAGAACTGCTTGTTAATCACTTGCTCAACCTCCTTTTTTCGAAGAGAGTAGGGATATAAGGATAGGGCTAGGTCAGGACTAGTGGTTAGCTAATCGCTCTTGTTTTCACCCCGTTTTTAGGATCGAATGGGTGGGGGGAATTTTAGACATCACAAACATCCATGCCTTCGAACACAAATCCATAAATCGATTGAAAACTTATGAAACAGTTCGAACTGATACTCGAGCCCTTGAGATCCGTAATCGTAGAAAACGACATTGACCACTGGACCACGGAACCGACATACATGATTATTTTATCCAAAATTTTCTCATTCATAGTATCCTAAATGAAGATACCACAAACATGTTTATCAAGATAGTGTACTAGAAGTCTGCACGGGTCGAAATTTTATAAAATTAACCGGTCCGAGCCCAAATCTCAATATCACACTTGTTACCCGAAACCGACCCGAAACCCAGATACAACTCATTTTAAAAAATATATGCATGTGAGTTTAAGCCGAACGTAGTCCAATATATTTTTATGGAAATGAAATTCCTTCCCCGGGCCCGGCCCGAGCCCAAATCTAAATTGGCTCGTGGGCCAAGCCCGAGCCCGTGCAGACCTCTAAAGTATACTAATTTTTTCCGTCGTTTTTAATCTTTTCATTACGGTGGGCCTCATATTGACTACCGAACGAATCGAGTCTGTGTTGCGATGGGAATTTGTCGGTGTCCAACACATCATTGCTTGCTTCCAACTCAACAAAAAAGAGACAAGTGCTGGTTTTTGCTTGTAGAAATAGTTCAGTCTCGACGTACAAATATAAACAACGGATCATTAATATGTAAAATTAATTATTTGGTCATATAATCATACCGCAGGAAAGGGGTTAATTATTTAAATTCTCACATTTATGGATCACACACTTACTTCATTGATAACCTTTTTTAATATGGAAACAAATGCCATGTTGTGTGTCCTATAGAATTAAACACATATCTCGTATTACATATCACCGTCACACGTGTCACTCGTTGACTCAAGTTCACTTATATTGGTTTCAATTATCAATTAATTCATACGAAATGTGTAACATTGTATGCTATTAAATCATCAAATTCCACGCGTTCATTTGTTACGTTATACTCCTCGTGTACGATGATTTTACGTGATATTAATGATATGACTTTGTTGCATACAGACAGGGCAGTAGTGCACACGGAAGAAGGGAGGAGGGGCCCTAGCACCTCAAAACAAAGGGGAAAATAAACATTAGAATAATTCAATAATTCCTATAAATAGCATTTTATTAAGAATAATAATAATTAAAAATCAATTGTCATTATCTCTTAATGTTTTTTTTTACTGAATTCAAAGATATTTGTATACGTTTATCTCGGTTCCCATCAATAATATAAAGTTCAAACGAGTCAAATATGACACTGATTTGTATTTTTTCTAGAGCAATGTAAATTGAATTGAATTGGTAACACGCCATAGTTATTTATTTATCTAATAAAAATTTCAGAATATAAATATATCTTTACTTATTTTTTTAAATCATATTTATGAACATATCGTCGTTGTACTGGAAGAAAACACTAACTGAAAAATACTGATTTTAAGTAATTGAACTTTGAAATTTTCCAAATGTGTTAAATGATATATTTTTCATTTGGTTTGTTTGTACAAAACTGTTTTTGACCAAAAGTATAATTTATAAAAATAAGTTTGTTCTTCCATACGGTAAAGTTTGAAATAAGGAACATTTTGGTATAACTAACTCAAATATGTCAATTTTTCGATATAATTTTTCTTCCAGAACGACGATATTGTAAATATCAATGATCGAAAAAAGACTTGCTGTCTTGGGGATGAACTTTTTAAAATAAAATGGACCAAGGAAAAATCAAATTTAAATTCTATTTAATTTGAAAACACATGAAGCAGGCCGATCGTCATTGCCTTGGCGGTTTCATATTTAGTTTCGTTAGTTTAATACATAGGTTACTAAACTTAACTACCATCCTGCATTACTATGTGTGCAGTCTAAATGAAATCCGATCCGTGGACCCCCTGCATGTTTTATATGGACCACTTTGATAACCTATGGTTTAGTACATCATATTATATTGCCAGTCCTGTAGCCGAGCGGTGGTTACAGGATCGAAACCCTTTACGGGCAATATCATAAATTGATTTATGGATTTGTGTTAAGTTTCCTTCTCATTCATCCGATCAAAAGATGTGGCGCAGCGAAAGTGATTACCTAACAACTTTCCCATATGCACCTTTCTACTAAGTAAATTTATAAATTATATTATTTCTTAGTTTTATGCTGAAACCTGTTTTTTTAACTTATAAATGGAAAATGATAATAAAAAACGATGACTTGGAAATAGAAATTCTTATTATTGCCATATCTAATTAATTACGTATTATCTTTTCTTTAACATCAGGTAATGAATCACGAATAAGTAAGTGAAAATTAATTAAAAATCGCTTGTCTAGTATACCTGTAATATATTTTAATATATTCATTGTTTTGTTTGTACTTTGTATTCACGGAAAAAAAATCTCCATCCTAAATTAATCGTATTATTTTTCACTTATCACTGGTAAGTTTAACTTTACAGATTATTTTCCTTCTATATATTTATTAATATCAGTAATTACTTATTATAATGACTATCAATACAAAAAAAATCGCCGAATGTATGTTATTGTAAAAAAACAATTTACTAAAGCATTCATTGTGTTATCGAAGATGATAATTATTGAGGAGCATCATCAGATTAAATGAATAAAAAATACCTCTTAAATCCAAAAGGTATAACCTAGAATTCTTAGTCATTAAGAATTATAACCGAGGTTTATAATATTTTTAATGCTACGCCCTCCCCTCCTTACTTTATTTCAATTGAAATCACCTCGATGAATTGTAGTTTTTTCCTTTACTGTTATTTGGTGCTACGCAAATTTATTCGGTAAAAGTAAATCAATATATAATTAACAAGCATAACTAATATTTTCTACGGGCTTGGCGGTATCTTTGTGTAAATTATTTTTTGACATAAAAACATGTTTTTCACGATTGCCTTTAGTTGCCAAACTATTTAATAAATTTAACAGCGGGGAGCCGGCCACCCGTCCTATTATGTTCTTTAGTAATAATTGATAACTGTCAATTCTCTTATTAATTTCCAATAACTCTAAACTATTCATTTTAAACCTTTGTTATTGACACGATGGAGTATTTATAAATTATTATAAATTTTTCTTAAAAGTTGTATGCTTTTTCTAAAATTTTATATTACAAAGGAATTTTTATAGCTACCGTAGAAGTCATCGAAAGTATAAAGTATTATAATGATTAAAATTGTTGTACCAACTTTTATGTATAGGGATTGAACGGAAGGATTGTTTAAAAAATTTCCTTCTTTTTCCAGAAGACCCCTGGCGTCGTGGCGGGCCTGACGGGCGCGGGGTGCGGCGGCGGGCGGCGGCGTGCCGATGCGCGTCGCCGCCGCCTGCCTCTCGACCACCCGCACCATCCGCCCAGCGCGGTCGCCGCGGCGAGGCTCTCGGCCAGCACCGTCAGTCTGAACATCCTGCCGCGCATTTCGGCCGCGGTGATCCCGCTGCGGCGGAAGGACCGGACCGACGCGGACCTCTCCAAGTCTGCCGCCCCGCTTCTGCAGCGAGAGAACAGTGCTCCAGTACTTAACATGAACTCGCCGCCGACACCGCTCACTCCACCGCACATGTCGAATCTGAAGAGGACCGACTTCAGCAAATCGGCCGTTCCTCTTACAGGGTTGAGTCATTTGGATCACCCTTTTGCCAGCGGCATGTCCGGTATGAGAAAGTGCGAGACTGTTTCAGGGTTTAGTGGCTTCGAACCTCAGAGGGCTGTGAATAGGCTGAGACAAGGTGGTGTTTGCTCGAGGTGTAGTAGTCTGTTATCACTGGCCGCTAGTGGATCGCGATATTCCCTCGGAGCTGCCGGTGGTTTCGTTGCTGTGAGCAGTGTTGACGAAGAAACTGTTTTGTGTAAATTGTGTTTGGAGGATGTGCCCTCTAAGGAAGTCACCAACATTGAACATTGCGGGTGCTCCTTCTGCACTAAGGTTAGTTCAATTATTGTTATTGACTATACTTAGCCGTATTAACATTACTGCTATAATTCAATTACGCTGACGTTTATTTACTGCTCACTTGTCATTAATGTCATAAATTAAGACGCAATAATTGAATAACGTAACGTAATGATATTATTTAGATTTGATTAGAGCAACAAGTCGCGTGCTTCATCATTTATCAATCGAAATAATAGTGGAGTATTTCCCTGAATAGAACGTTGGATAATGGGTGAAATGTTGAACGAAGTCAAGCCTCGCAATATAAAGCTATTCATCAAAGAATAATACACCTATAAAGCTGGCTCGCTTAAAGGTTCAACTAAATTCTCGCAAAAATAACTTTTTAGAGGCTTCGTGCGACGGTGGCGACGAAATTGTCATTTCAGTAAGTACGTATGCGTGTACTAGCTGTCTGAGACTTTATAAAATAACGCTTCCGCGTGACTTTCATTCTACACCATATTTATATTGTTGTTGTAACTAATTCAACAAATAATTGAAAATCAAATAATTAAAGAAGCCGGCGTTCTATTGCAAAAATTCTCTAGGCAAATTACTTATTAACAATAAAGATAGAGTCCATTTTAAGAACAAATCTGGTATTTATAAATTTCAATGCAGTGATTGCCAACATTTCTATGTGGGTAAAACCACACGTACATTAGATATAAGGGTATCAGAACATTTAGCTGCCTTTAGATTAAAAAAAGAAACTTTGACATTCGCAAATCACTTGCTAATGGAGAACCATACGTTTAATGCGGATGATGGGGTTAAACTGTTGCATCAAAACATGGGGGATCATAAATTATTTTATCAAGAAATTTTGGAAATCAATAGAGCCCAGTTAAATTCCTTGCCAATTCTGAATGAGCAGCTGAACCTTCCTAATTCTCCGTTATTATATCCTATACGTTGAAACACCTAACAGATATCACTAAACGTGGAATGATTGTATATATTTACCCTTTCGTCGAATTGCATCCCGTCGAAACCCACAATGCTATTATAATTGTAAAATCACTGGTAGTTTTAAAATTAGTTGGAAAGCGGCGATTCGCCACTCTGTTAATGTGTTGTTTACAAAATAAGGATTAAGGCGATTCTCGAAATGTTAACTCAGGTATCAGTGTGGCTCTCAGAAGTATAATATTTTACCTCGTAAATAATATTTGTCGTATTCGTATCTTCTATATAAACGTTAGACATCGACTGAGGGTGCTTGATGGAATTTCAATATCAAATTTGGATTATTGAGATTTCGAACTGACAGTCAGTTCGAGTCCATTCGTGTGCTCGAATGCCTGAAGATGCCGAAAGGCGAAACCCGGGTCGTTAGTGACAGAATACATGGAAGTGTAAAAAATCTCAATAATCCAAATTTGAATTAAAGAAGCGTTAAGAAGACTATAATAATATTCGTTGATCAAATTATCAATCTTGTGATATTTGTAAATTAAATATAATAGATTTTTTTCAATTTCATACAGATGAATATCGTTTACCTTGCGATGAAAAGGAACGTATTACGACGTAATTTGTTTGTTATCGATTCTGCATTATTTTTATTCTGTTTTTCGAAACGGATTTAACACAAAAAATAATTAATTTATAGCCGGTTATTTTAATGTGTGGTCAATTAATTATTTTAGTCTCATTACTCCCAATCTATAGCCTCTATGTTTCAAAGACACGGTATATTAAAAAATAAAAAATGCCGAAAAAATTTCTTTTTACGTGCACTCAATCAAAGTATTTAAAGTGTCAACCCAATTTTCATTCTCCGACGGCTATCATTATTGTCTATAGGCAAGCATGCCGTCCGTTAGCTTTACTCAACCACTCATTACACCCCATCAAAAACAATCTCTCATATTTAAGGGCGCCATTTTATGCCTTTTTAATCATTAAAAAGTCTTCGAACACATTCAGGTAATTTACTTACTGTGAATTATTACAACGATAACGTGTTAACCAATCATTAATTTATTTACTCCATGAAACAATTATTTTAACTTTGTTCAACCGTTATTCATACGGAAAAATTGCAAATGCAAGCTCAAAAAATCTTGATAATAGAAAAGAATACCAATGAAATTCACTGTAAAATATGTATATATTTGAATGGAAATGAACTTTCCCAAAGAGTTTGACATAAAACTGCCTTTTCCTTACAATAACAATGTTAAATTTGGATTATTGAGATTTTGTACACTTCCATGTATTTTGTCACTAACGATGTTAAAATTGTAACAATGTTAAAATTGCGTTTTAACCCGATGAACGCGCTGGACATGTTTACATGCCCAGGACTTTATCTCGTATTTACGGCCAAACTAGAAGGAACACTTCTGGATATATGCTTTAAAAAATAGTTCAGACCTTTCGGTAAAGAAATTAGGCAACAGATCATGAAAATGTCAAGTAGAACACAAGGAAACATTCTTTTGAAATGAGCTCTCGATCTTCAGTCTTTCGAATTTCAGCTTTGAATCGCAGCATTAATCGTCAGCTCTATTACACATACCTATACGGCTACGCGCTTGCTTGTGTGCGTGTTGGCGATGTATATGAAGACTGGCCGCAGCCATTTTGCTTGCAAAGTCGTAGATTAATATTTTTTAGCTTCTTCATTTACTTCGATTTATTTCAGCGAGAATGCGACGAGTTTAGTTCACTTCTTTATGTATTTGGGATAACTAATATATATTTCACATAATTCTCCGTGTTTAAATGTTGTAATTGATCTATTTGTAGCCATAGTGGACGTTTTAATAGATCAAATTGACTGAAAATAAATTCGTGCGAAAACGGCTCGCGCTGTAAGGGTTAATCGACTCGGTATTTGTATAATTAAAACTTCTTATCTATTCAAATGTTCTAATGTCAATCTTAGATGGTACAATTTCAAGAACATTTTCAGTGTGAAGGTATGTTTATAAATAATTTTACTGCATATTATATATTTAATCCTTTTTATTGTCATTATCTCTTCATTGGCTCACATGGCTGTTCTATAATAATTCATATTTTGTTACCAATTTTTCTCATAACATAATTCTAGTGCACACTTAGTCAGTGATAATTTAATCGCCAAATGTTGAGCCTCTTATCGTTATCATGGCGATAAAACCGTGCATGATAAGAGATATACAATCCGGGTTATTTTATTTTTAATATTACGACTTTAACTGCAACACTCTGGCACTGAAATATCAATCGACAACGGAATGTCTAAACTATAAAATTTTTATTTGCGACTATAATTTATTCACCACTGCAGCAGGAAGCTGGTTGTCAATGTGAATATATAAAAAGCTTTCTTTATAAAATTGGAAATTATGTGACAATTGTTATTATTATAGATCGAGCGTACAGGATAGACCTGTGTGTTTTTATATATTGACTGTGTTTTGGCCAATTGATGTAACCCACAAAAAATACGAAAATGAGTTAATGATTGGATCTCATCCTAAAGACGACAGAGCAGGTCTCGGCAAAATGACGTAAATTATAAAAATAAATTGACCACTTTTTGGAAGGGAAACATCATTTTACATTGGTTTTAGGTTTAAAAATTAAAGTAAGCTACTACTTGCTCTGTCGTCTTTAAAATGAGATCCAATCATTAACTCATTTTCGTTTTTTTGAGGTTTACATCAGTTGGCCAAAACACAGTCGTTATACAAATTGCATTTAAACCTTGCTTCCCGATCTTTTACACTGTATGTCCATTGCTTCTTATTTTGTTAGTAAAATATCGTATTTTAGTAATATATTATGGTAAATACAAAGTTTACATTTTATCTATAAGTACTCCGTTATACTTTTTGCACATTGCCAAATTCAATTTTCAAATTGTATAGGATAGGAAATTGACAAAACAACAAAAATTGGAATCAAGGAAATCAATAAATTATGTGAAATACGAAATACTATTCGTCAACAAAAAATGTCAAATTTTGTTTGTCCTAAGAAGTTCCATTTGACATCTAATAATGACTTTTTCATACAGATGTTATATTCGTATTTCTCGTAAATTACCCGTTTCCGCGATTCCCACGTATGGTAAGGTGACATTTTCCTATTCATAATTAAATTAAATATGCTTTCGCTGCAACATATACATTATCTTTGTATTTTTTTTGCTACCTCTTTTTTCCTGCTGAAACTATTATGTGGAGTCCGCGAGGCGGGTTCCTAGTTTCCCGGCTAAAGTCAGTGCTAGAGTGGGTACAGACTAAAGGTCTGCACGGGCCCGGGCTCGACCCGTGGGCCTCTACTACTGTACTAACGTATTTTTTTTAAATCGGGTGTTTTTTCGGGCCGAGATATAAAAATTTCGGCTTCGGGTCGGGCTCGGGTAGCAAGTGTGGTATTAAGACTCGGGCTCGGGCCGGGTAATTTCGTCAAATTTCAGACCTCTAGTACAGAATGAGTCTTTATATCCCTTTACCGCATGTAAGCTAGCTAAGTACTGCTATCTAAAAAGATTCTGTCAGCTGAAGGCTTTGTGTGAGAAAAACACTTAAGAAAAAACCCCATACGAGAATGATTGTCTTTGAATCATTAACAAAAGTTCAATTCTTACCAAGAATTGCTCGTAATGTTGGCGTAGGTTTGAAGAACTTACTAGGTTTATTTTTAGACATGCCCAGTTCCTAACTGAATATACGAGCCTGGCTCGTTAAATTTAAGATTTAT
Organism: Himalopsyche phryganea; assembly: GCA_022494535.1. Taxonomy (NCBI): domain Eukaryota; kingdom Metazoa; phylum Arthropoda; class Insecta; order Trichoptera; family Rhyacophilidae; genus Himalopsyche; species Himalopsyche phryganea. The sequence goes on along the minus strand of JAGVSL010000127.1, from coordinate 245,063 downwards.
CTCTTAGGGCGATTAAATAAAGGCCGGCTTGACTGACGGCCTCTTCCGCTTCCGTTTGTATCAGTTTTACCGTGGATATAAACTCTTTATTGATTGGTTGAAACTAGCATACAATTAGCATACAAATACCGACAGTACACGTGATCTTATAATTTCTTGGATGCGGCAAACCAGACTTCGTTCGAATCGTTAGAATGCTTTTAACATTTCTTTCGGCTTTGTTTTTCAGTGATCAAAATATAATATTCAGGCCATTTAAAGTATTCACGAGACATCTTTTATATGCCAAGGAATTGTGCTAATAATGCAATATCAATACGTCAAGTCTTATGTAACATGTTTATATTCTAAAGCACGTATTCATTCAATATGAAAAGTTGATTTAAATTATTGTTGAAAAACTTACTCACTTCAAACATTGTTTAAGAATCGGTATTTTAGTTATGTGATTTGCATAGTGTGCAATTAATAAGTCACAGTCTCGCCAAAAAAATAAATTGATTGAAGACAAAAAAAATCTCTTCTTCAACGTCCTTCAATAAATCAGCGAGTAGATTTTTTCAATGTAAAATAATATCATAATTTAAAATCATTTTAGTAATACAATATTACGCATGTGTTGCGCTTGATAACAAAAAATAGATAACATTTTAGAAGTGTGTACATAGGTAGTTTAGTCGATGTTTTTTTTTCATCAATTGAATCAGGTTCTTCCTATGTACGGCCCGCGTATACGATAACATTTTGTTATTTTTTTTAATGTTGGTAAATATTGGCAAGTGCTTAACAGAATTACTTAAAATTTAAAAACGTGGTAAAACGTGTATGACTCTCATGTCACATTCGTTTCTCTGTGTTTTATCTTGAATTTGAAAAAAATCTTTTATATAAATTATTTGCAAAAGTTTTCAAACTCTTTAAAATCGAATAGTGAGTATAAATTTTGTAATTTGTAATTCTTTCCATATGATTTTTCATGGTTCACTTCAACCTGACACCATATTTGACGTAGTCCCTGCGTAAGTTGTACGAGTATCCCACCTCCAAATAAAGTTGCACACCGCTGTATTAATTTTTTTTTGCTATATAAATGGTTAGTGTTTTCGTAATACCCTTGTTTTCAATCTACGTCAATCGACTAAAATAACACTAGCTAGCCTGAATATGTGGATCTTGTTTTAGCTTTTTGCCACTTCATGACGTTCCCGCTAAGGCATATTTTTTTTTATGTCTTGATGTTAAGTCTGCTCTCAAGTACTTCTTTTGAAATGAGCTACTTATAGATTTTGAAACATTTTATAAAAAGTTTTATTTCAATAATATCATTTCTCAAGTCATACATTTTTTTTATTAAGCTTGATGACGATAATCTTTTTTAGAATTCATGTTGTTCTATCGAGAGCTGTCGTGGTATTTGTATTGGGTAAAGCCGAATTAAACACTACCTAATAGTTCTAGCCGAATAATATTTCCTACAAAACGTAGACGAGGAAATTTTCCGCTTAAAACTGTTGTCGCTATCATGAATGTTTTATTTAATTGTGGTTCGGTCCTAAAAGCTTTCTTTTTCGTCAGTGACGGGAAAATTGCGGTTTATTGAGATATTTTGTGGAAAGTACGTATTGCGATTCAAGAGGAAAACTTACTTTTTGAGATATACCATTGAAAATACAGAGAAACCATCTTAAATGTTAACGTTTTAAGGAAAGGCGTTTTTTTCGTTATTCGATAATTCTTTCGAAATTATTAGCTATCGTTTGTTTGCACTTCATTATAAATATTCATGGATTAACACGGGTTATTCATATTTTGCTGACTCTGTTTTCCAGGTGATGTTTTGATGATACCACAAAAAATACAATAATATAAATTTGAATTATTGAGATTTTGTACATTTCCATGTATTTTGTCTCTAACGACCTGGGTTTCGCCTTTCAGAATTTTCAGACATTCAACCACACGAATGGACTCGAACTGACTGACTCAGTCGATGTCTTAAATTATTACAATAAAATAACCTTAAACGGCAAATACGTCATCGAAATCATTTATTTTGTTGGGCTTATTTTTATATTCGGATATCGTTTATTTTCCTGTAGGAGATGTAACTTTATTCTAATCTGTGTTTGTAAATCGTTCCCGTTTATGGATATGTCATGCTATATGGGTAAACACATAAAAATGGTAATTACATTTTTTTTTGTATAATATTTAAGTAAGTAAAAATGATTCACTCGCTAAGTCGTTTTTGGATTCTTCTTTGTGATCTTACTTTACTTTAAAAATACGCATTACATCTGGTTTGCTGGGACACCGATTTTCCATTAAACTATATTACACTTTTTCATTGGTGTTGCCAGACAGTGGGAAAGAAATCACTTAGGTAAGTAAGAAAAGTGATTCGACTCGCAACATGCTCCTAAGTGACAGATTTTCTTTAGCAGTTTTCGACACAGACATTACATATATATTTGAGTTTTGGAAATGTTTTTATTCGGTTTTCAAATATTGAACTCTACGTACAGTTGTCACAGACTTGATACTTACAATGGCGTCTAAGGCAGTGTTCAGGAACATTACATAGGTTTGTAAACAATTTACAAATCCTCATAGTTTTATGAATTCACAAGAGACATATACGATAAGACAACATAGCGATTCCTTCAACAAAAATCTCTTCATTGTTAGTGGACGAAACTAAAAACCGTTTTCTTTCATTGACGGGAATACCAAATTCAATGTAATTCACTTCGTTGAAATATAAATATATAGTAATACAGAAGAGTCTATACAAGTGACATCCTTTTAATACTGAGGTCGAATCGCAACGGTGTCACTTTTGTTTTGTTTTAAACATCGGAATATGAATTTGAATGAAAAATTAGACTTATGTTATAATGATGTGTTTATTTATTTCTATCAGCTGTTAAGATTTTTTTCCTTATCAAATTATTGCTATTCAATATTCTATAGTTGGAAAACAATGAAACGATACTAAACTTTACTCGAATCATAATATGCGTGATTCATGGTTTTGATATGTATTAAATGTCATATAATCGAATTGATAAGGTCGGAGGTCATTAATTTGTTTGATTATTAATATCAAACTAAGTATTTGAAATTACTTACTGGAATTACCCAATGCAAGCGACTTTTGTTAGATTTTGTAATTATAAAGTAAAAAATCCCCGTTTATGTGGTGTGGCTATGTCTCGCATCTGTATAAATCCCGTGATTATGAGTGAAAATATGTCACTGGAAAATTTGTTAAGTTTCTTGTGACCTTTTGGCTTTATCTGTCTGCACGAATTTCCATGGAGTATTTTAATTTATTTTGATAAAACCTGTTGCTGATGTTGAATTTAAAATCAAAAAATACCAAGTACATAGACAGATAATATTATCCTTAAACCAAAATTTTCGATGGATTCCGCCGTTACCACGGCTTATCGTATTAGTATGTATTTTTTACAACCTAGTAAAGGTTATGGTGTTTTTGTAATTAAATGTGCGATCACTAAATCACATGTGTGATTTTCAGTGCCAAGTATTTCAAAAAACAATAGTAATTTTTATTTTCTAACTGGATTATCTACCCAACCACGATATCTATTCCCTACAGATTTAGTTGAATTTCAAATTCAAATGTCTTTTTTATGTTACTCCAGCGTAAATTATTGTAAACTGTCATTCCACTGGTGTACGACATTCTATACCAGTGTTTCTTAAGCTTATTGCCTTCAGCGCCCCCTTTACTATAATAAAATTAAACAAACCCCCTCCCCGTAGAAAATGATATTAAGAATTTACACTATTGTTTAACTGTACTTCTTGTAATAAAATAAATGTTATAATTGAATTGAGTTTAATGCAGGCATTGAAATTTTTGCAGTGTTATGATTATTCCATATATTTTGTGATGATATTTTTCTCTGTTTTTTTGCTTTCTGCTTCGGTTAAACGCTTGACGTTTGCAATATACATACGCTTTTAAATTGATCGTGACTAAACTTACCACCACATGCACAAAAGTTGAAGCCTTTATGGCAGGGATGGCGAATAAGTGGCACGTGTGACAAGCATGGCGTTGGATTATTCCATTATGGCACATGTGCAAAACTCATCTCCGCATTCAATCATATCTCGCATATATAGAATCACCCACATAAAATCAAAATCATGGAGCGCGCTTTTCTATGTTTTTTTTTATCTTTCTTTTCTGTGTTTTCAATGAAGTCCATTTTTTGCAGCCGAGCAACAAATAAATTTGTTAGTATGCAAAAGTATTTTGGAGATTTAAAAGACCATCGATTATCACACAATGACGTATCTAAAACACAATATTAGAAATTAGAAGCATGTAATAGCTTGCCAGATTCTTTATATTATATCAAATCTTGTTGTTTTCAAACTATTTTATCTATCACTCATGCTGATAACTTGCTAATGTCAAAGAATAGGAGCAGATAAACAATGTAAGATTCCGATTGACATTTTTGTTTAAATACAGGTAGTCCTAGACTTACGACAGTGCGACTTCCGACAGTCCGCACTTAAGACCAAAAATTAAAAAAAAAAACATATTTTGTATTGCATCACGGAGCACCATTGTCAACGGTTGATGCCGACGGGAAGAAAGATCAGTAACAGTATTTTCAAATTTGAATATTTATTTATACAAATCTACATAAGTAATTGTACGCTTAATTTATATCATTAATAAATCGTACCCATAATGTCTGGTTAACCGTATTTAAGTAAATAAACTAAATTTATATACTTATTTAACGGAATACACGTGATAAAAAAAGACAAGTGCAATAGACTTGGAAACGAAACTTACACTAATTAAACGGTTTGAGTATGGTAAAAAAAGCGAAGGACTTCAACGAAAATTAATTCACATTTAACGATCTCTACAATTTTGAAGAATAAATTGAGAATTAGTGAACCAAGGATCAACATCTATTAAATCTACAATAATAATTTGCGATAATATTGTGATTGTCGTTTTACAGCTACTTTATTTCCATAAATGAAAGTGACGCCGAACCGAACCATTTAAATTTAATATTTTGTGAAGAATTCGATTTACGACCGAATCGACTTACGACCAAGGTTCAGGAGCATATCTCGGTCGTAAGTCGAGGACAACTTGTTGTGATTAAATTTTATTACAACTTGTCTTACTTACACTACATAAAAGGTATAAATAAATTTTATCATGTTTTAGGCTCGCAGGGAAAATCTATTTGCCATCCCTGATATGTGGCATGCATCCGACGCCATAGTGAAGAGTCAAAAATTTGAATTTACTTATTCAAATAGAATTTTCAAGTTGTTCGATGTCTATTGCAGAAATATAAAGTTTATTGTCCTCTTGTCATTGAGAGAGTGACTTTTTGTAGTATCGGCGGCCAATGCTGAGCTACAAATGTTATTTGGGGATTATGAAATAAATCAATTCGATCTATTCATCTATTGTATGTCTCAATCGGTTCGCTGTAAATTTATCGTAGAAAATTGAACTGGACAACTGCACGCGGAAAACTGCACACGCAGGCAATTTATCGTGGAAAAAAATTGAACGCGCAGACGTCTTATCGTTTGTTTTTTAAATATAAAAATTAATATTTTCATTAGTCAAATATTCAATCTGTGTATGTAGGAAAGAGTATTTTTTATTGTTTATAGAAAAATAATTTATCAAAGCGTCAGATATTTTTAAATAAGTCAAGATCAACTCGATTAGTAAAGACACCACAAATATCAAAATTTGAACCTATGACCTTCTGCTTATCGAGCGGACCACGTGCTGCTAATCTACAGATGTCATTATTCATGTTATGCATTGCTACTAAAATAAAAACGACAGCAATTCATATTTAGTTTATGTATCTATAGCTTAGGTCAGGGGTTCTTAATATATGCATCGCGATCCAAATTTAGATCGATTTGCATATTAAGTGGGAAAAAAATATTTATAATAAGTTTTTGAGTTTTTATCAGATAGATTAATCACTATCCAGTGTCTGGTATGTCCGGTGGCGTTATTAAACTCGCATTTTAATCTATCTAGTTGTATGTATCAAAAGAATTACCAGTACCTAAACAAATGCCGTACTTTAATTTAAAAAAAAAATATACTTCAAAACAAGTTTAAAATGTACAACCTTGTTAATCTATTTGTTGTGTGACACGTGTTTCGATTCTATGACAACTTTATCAGAATAAATGTATAGTAAAAAATATGTTAAACAAATGTTTAAATTCTAATCCGTTAATTATTTATAACCAAAACATCTCTAAGGGCGTAATAGGCAGATCATGAAATAAATAAATAATCGTATCATTCGTTACTCATCTCCCTTCAATAAAATGATTATGAAGTGGGCGGGAATGTAACCCGCAGTCACGAATCTAATTATTCTTGAAGCCTCTGTTTCTGTTCTTAAGCCTCCGAATTGATGGCACTTCAAATTATTATTATTCTCACTTTTTATTTCAATAGGCAATTCTCAAAAGGCACGTTTTCTTAAAATATCTCTTAATGTTAAGGTTTTCATCTACTTTACACAACAGTAAATATTCCGCAAATTTTATTTTATAAAAATCGATCTACCAGCTCTTTCCTGTTTTTTCACAAATTGGAAGAAAATTCGTGGTTGGTTCCTTGATTTCTTACTTAATCTTTCCACTAGAAAAGATTAACAATAAACGATATTAAATTTAAGATTTTAAATATTCCTTTTATAACTTCATTCAAATCAAACTGCCAAAGTTTGGACGATCTCTCATCGGAAGTTATAGATTTAAAAACCTTGTCATACTTTCTCGTGATAGAGTGCTTCAGAAGAATGTATTTAACGAATTCTAGTCGTAAAAATAGAAAGCTGATGCTCAGGCAAGAACAAATTGTCAATGAACTTGACTAGGATTAGCAAGACAATAATGATAACATGACAGATATTCATCCCTTTGGAAACTCTTCTTTTAAACCACGATTGATTAAAAAACAGTTTCCGTCTCCAAATACAATATTATTTTTTAATTGGCCACCGCTTATATTGTTTTCAATAGTGCTTATGTGGTGGTCCATACATGACGTCACGGGGGGAGGGGCTAAAATAATATGCCAATAAAAATGAAGATGTTAAGGGATGATGAAAAAATACTGGGGTAGTATGAGTCAAAATATCTGAGATTGAATAACGTATTTCAATTAGAAGTTTATTATTTAAACTTAATAGCCGTACCCGTCATAGATGACGGTATTGAAATGGAAATACTGAATGTCTAAAGTTCCAGTACGTCGAAACTGTGTGTACATTGCATAACATGTTATTTTATATACAACGCGATCGCTTAAGTCGTGAGAAAATTTCATTCCTACATGTGATGTGATATGTGGTAATAATAAAACGTCTACAGAGCTGTCTCGGCTATTACTATTTAATATATTACAATTGGCATCTTTATATCACCATCACCATTATTGTGATTGTTAAAGAATTGTGTTATATAATTATATTTTGTTGTACATATCATAATTAAGTATGCAGTATTACAATAGTTAGGCCGTTTTCCCAAGAAACTTTTTTTGAGATTGAAGATACATAGTTTGTAATGATAATTCACTTGGGATCGTTCCAATTTTTCAAGAAACAAGTTATCAGCGGTTCTTGCATTGAAAACAACTGACGCGTTCTTTTGTCACAACAGCAGGCGTTTGCTGCTGTGACCCGAATATTGCGTGGTTTTTTGACACTGTTTTTTTTCTGTGACAAATGTCAAAGTAATACGTAATGAATATTCACGATGTTTTTATAATGTTTCGGAATGATTTTAACACGTGTCTGTGTTGAAAACGAATTATTCTAAACGTTTTGAATGATTCCTGCTTGACATAATGGACCGAAAACTGGTTGGTGTGAAAACATTTGATTGAAGAAATTACGAATATTTTTCATTAGTTACAGTTTATACTTGGGTTTATAAAATATATTCGATACGCTAGTGTTATATTTATTCCAATCATGTCCGCTCCCAATGTGTAGCATATTGACTTGAATTGAGCTTCTTAACAGAAGATGTTTGTAAGAGAACTGCGCATACGCTCAACCTCTTTTTCAGATAGGTTTAAAATGCGGCTAAGTAATGAAGTGTTGTTAGATATTTATACTGTGCAATTATATTATTATCCAATGGCTTCGAACAAAAATCCATAAATCGATTGAAAAATTAATTAATGGAAGTGGTTTGGTCATTGAACCTGTACTAGGGTAAGACGAACTCCCAGTACAGGACCTGCAGAATATGTTTTTACAAATAAAAAATAAGGCCACCATATAAACCGCAGCAATTACACGTTGGTTATCATATAAGTATTCTTGTCATAGGCTAAAAATCTTACAGGCATGTATTTAAAATCCCCGACGTATTTTGAATTTCCTTATTCTTTTTAAAAATCTAGATAATTTTGTTTTTTATCATTATGTGCATAGATGATTTGTGTAATACGGAAAAAGATTTTGATTACCTAATCATTAATCACGAATCGATATGTTGAAGAATACAGAACGATGAAATGGCTGTAGCCTTCTCGAAAGACATATTTAACATGACTTTAAGTAAACGAATCGTCATTCCGTATGTCTGGGCCAATTATTTGTATAGGTTTTATAATTTTATTTTTTCATTAAGCACACTATTACACAGCTTATAGAACAGTCCCTTGCTGCTATGCTCTATGAGTATTAAAATCCTTTTTTCTTTTGATAACATTGTTGCGAACATTGTGGGTGTTGACGACAGGCAGAATTGTACTACATGCGTAAGTTAACTGTACTATCGTTATGTAAATAATGGAATTTATTTTTCTCAGTTCCGTAATTCTTTAGGCATTGGTTCAATTTAATTATTCATATAGATTAGTTAGCAATGTATATGTTTATATCTCGTCCGAAGATAGTTTTTTTTCAATAATAATTTGACTGGAAATTTCTCTAGTTTATTTATGTATTATCGTTGTTATTGTGGTATTGTGGTTGGCGGTTTTTGTGTTCTAGTAATCATAATATCTCAGGACTTCCGGTCCTTTATCCGCCAACCGTTCCCGGGACTTGTGGGTAGGCCCTCGATAAAACCAAAATGTTGTTATAGAATTATTTTGGTAGTGGTTATTAGATTACGTTTCTTACATTATCAGTGTTGCTTCTCAATATGGTCTTTGAAAGGACAAAATGGTACATACATATTAAACGTACATGATAGCACTGATCATTACCAAATATTGCTAACCGAAAGTTCACAGTGAGAGATGCTCAGTCCCCTTCGCTATAGTAACAATAGAAAGTACGTATGTATTGCTATAAGTCCTTTTTCTAATATGCTAATAATAACGAGGTGACACGATTAAAATAGTTGTAGGATATTTTTTATGGATTCGGCGGTAACTTTGTGGAAGTTCATTTTTAATATAAAATTAAATTAAAAATTGATCACTTAGTTATTCCACTTGGTTTATCACTAACGTGACGCGTTTCGCCTCTTTACGAGGCATCTTCAGACAAACCGTATCGCAAGGTTATTTATTTCTAAGGTAAACAATAATTTTAATTCTTAAAAGGGTGGGGGTGGGTTTTATTACATTCTACTGGACGTGTGGAGGGGGTAAGATATAAACGTAAGCTGTAAGCTATAAAGCTGAAGATGCTTGATCTGTTAGTGATAAACCAAGTGGAATAGCTAAGTTATCAATTTTTGATTTAATTTTATATTAGTTGTAGGATTGTCTTATTTTTTTTTCAAATAAATATGCAAGCTTGTCACGTAAGGTTCATTTTTAAAATGTCAATGAGAGCAAAATAATAAATTTATAAATATGTATATTTTTAATGGCTTTTAAGCGTTAGAAATTTAAACAATGCACTATGCAATAAATCCCGATTCAATTTTAATACATTCAAAATTTCCGCATGAATTTTCATTATTTCTTTTCTATTTATATCAGCTATAGTCATATAAGAGTCATTCATTAAAAAATATTACGATAATATAGTACAGCGTTTCCCAACATTTTTGAATTAGTGACACGCTTTTCAACTGTTGCGATTTCGCGATACCAAATTTGTTAAATCAAAATATTCGAAACACTGATTAAGTATATTGTAATAATATATGGCTCTTAAAGAAAAGAAAAAACAAGGCATGGCAATGATGTAAAATTCATCAATTTTCCATAAATTGTTGCGGAAAGAAAAATAATGCAATAAATTGTTGTGGTTGCCATCACCTTTTCTATCATTAAAATGACTTCTTATTGTTTTGTGTGGTGGTGAAGTACGTTTTATTACCAAGGTTTATTTAGGCCGTTATTGAAATTGCATTATAAGATATGAAAAAATATTCCATTCTAGTTACTTACATAGTTGTCAGACAAGTACGGAAAACTAATATGAAGTTTCCTCCGTGGCTTTGCACATATATTTATTTTAAATCATAAATAATTTTTTCACAAAGAAATATTATTTATAGATAATAGTGCAATGTTATTTCATCATTTCATCACTATCACTTTTAACTGTCAATTCTTGGTGGAAAGGCATATTATATTTAAAAAAATAAAACGCAAATTGGTTTGTACTTCTTTCACATTTTTTTATAATCAAGACCGGTTTCGCTCATCGCAAGCATAATCAACTGAACGAAACTGGTCTTGATCATAATAAAACTGTGGAAGTAACACAAAGCAAATAATGTTTTATTTTTTAAATCAAATATTATTTCTTCAGTATATCAAATGAGGCTAATATTTGCAAACACGTCTCATTCCAAAAATCATTTTTTTTCAATAAAATGCAATAAACGGTTATACAGACAAATATAAGACTTAAGTAGTTATAAGCTTTTTATTTCAGTGTTAGTGTAGTAAATATAAAACAGAAACCAATTCATTTCTATATTAATAAAGAATCTTTTTACATTTTAAACGTTGTATCAAGCCAACTTTGAAAGTGACAGTTGGAATGAGCCATTTCTGCAACTTAAATATTTGGATTGATCCGGCTTTGTAAGTATGCAACCGAATGATATATTAAGCACGTGACCCCAAAGTTGAGCTCCTATTGGCTAACTATCTTTGAAACTAAATGATTATGGAATAAGCCACGTTTGAAAGTTTCGCATTATTTTGAAATGATATTTTGTATGTAATCAAGCTAGGTTTGAGACTGCTTTTAAAAATTAATTTTGTAGTGTATTTTATTTTACAAAACGATATTCAAGGTTCATTTTTCAGCAATATTGGAATGAGCATGGTTATTACTGTTACAAAACTGAAGAAATATATTATTCTGACATTCAGAATGTAAACAAAAAATGTTATTTCTGTGCTATTCTTAATTCTTTTAGTCTATTTACATATCGAATAATGTGTCTCGAGACATGTTTTTCTTTACCCTTTCGCTGTATTAAGTGATCACAGTATTATCAGGAACTTCTTTTCATGGATCCCATTACGTATTCGATGCTCATTCACAGTATGTGTCTATAACTTTAATCTTACGGATTGTAATTTGTTTGCAATATCAATATAATCGTACCATCGAATACGACATTTCGCTGACGAGTTCGTTACGTTCGAGTTTACAGAGTAAATAAATAAGAAAAACAGAATATCCCGTTCAAGTGTTGTTGGGCGGATCACTTAAAAAAAATGCTTTTTTCAATTTTTAAATTAGCAATGTATTATATTGTTTTAATTAACGTCGCAATCCGTATTTATATGTAATTTTATTATTAGTTAGTGCTTTTGACTGAGCAGATATATTGCTGTAAGTAAAAGTATATGTATATATATAAAAGAACTCTGCAAAAAACGTATGGTTCATGCTTCCACACGTTCCAGTCATAAGATTCAATTATGTAGAATTTTACGTTACTCTGCAGTGTCGCCGTACAGGTAGGTTTATTGTATCGTCTAGCTCGAGCCTTGGTAATCGCTAGAGGAAAACGTTTTTCTGCTACAATAAGAAGACGTGTTGATGGCAGTGAAATCAAAGTAATTCATTCCTGAAAGTCGAATGATTTAGTAATATACTTGAATGACTATAATTTCCTAGTCGCTATTTGAATCTGTGCAGTATAAAATTGATCTGTTATGTGTGTTTCTTGCTAACACTTTGAGCCGGGATGACTTTCACAGTACGCGGATAAATATTATGTAATGATTTTAAAAGCTATTCATACTTTACTTTTGTGTTTGTACGTCAATTCTTTTATCAACTGTTTAAAGAGGCCTTTTTTATAATATAAAAAAATATCCCTGTTGATTTTCGAATTCAAATTGTTTTTATTTGAAAATAACACTTAGTCATGATTAATTTCGCCTTTGAAAACTCGTCGCTGTCCATCAAACTAACAAACCTTTATCAATCACTAAAAAAATAATTAAACTCTAATCTAGAATTTCGACACTGTAGCACGAATACCTGATGAATACTATTAAATGTTGAAAAAGCAACGTGTTCAGTTTTCTTTAAAATATTAAATATTGTTTAAAGCTATTTCAGCATCAGTTAGAACAACAATTCAGACAGATCTGAACATGGCTTGATGGTCAAATAACTGTCAACGGTATTCGATAATTCTTATATGACTATATACAATACTATTGTGTAGTCTAGTATTATGGAGTTTTGTAAGTGCCAATCAGATCAATTAGCTAAAATTATGTTTTTTTATAAGTTATATCAACCTGTGACATAGATAAAATTACACGAGTTGATTTTTTTCTAGATTGTTTACACTAGGTAAACAATCAAGCATTTATCAAAATGTTATGTATGTGTTTATGTATTACATGAACTTTCGTACTGGAACTAGATTTTTTTAAATTGTGTCCGTTTTTAGGGCTTTATATGTATTCCGTAATGTCAGTCAGATTGTCTATATCAGCGGCTGCCAATCTTTCAGACTTCGCGGACCACCACGGATTTTATTTTAAAAAGGTATAAACATATATTTTAATTACATAACATAATGATCTTAAAGTATATTTTTTTTATTGTAAAATAAAATTTACACTTGTTTAATAACGAAAAATTAATTAGTGTGATATTTGTTGCCGCGTGTTTTAAATAAATTTATGGATTCTTGGCTCTTATGACACCTCTGCAACAACTCTGTGGATATTTTTTTCACGGACTACCGATTGGTGACTACTGGTATAGACAACGCGATGATGTTGCGCTAAGATAAATCTAAAATACTCTACATTTATAATTAGCTTTAAGGAAGTTGACATATCTTATAAAATTTCCTTCTATTGTTTATCCTTTCTAAGTAATAAATAACTCTTTTCGTCAATGTAATTTAATGATTTAATTATACGCTTAGTTAACAGATGATTCATAAAGCTGCTCAATGAATTTAATTATGACCTCTTTATGTCTGCAAAATAAGGTCAAATTTAATAATATAACTCTAACTGTCAATTATCGCTGGAAAGTCATTATAATAATATTTATGAAATGCAACAGCTTTATATTTAGAATTTAATAACTAAATCAAACGTAGTATCAAATGAAGTATCGTAGAGGTTAAATAGGTAGTTATATTTCCGTCATATTTTCAACTAAGAATTTAGATCCAGGATCTTGATGTCTTTAAGGTGAAAGGATCGATCGCTCGCCTCCGTTATTTTTCCGACGTAAAAAGACATTTATTATTAACAAACAGTAATCACCGGCTGTCAAACTAGAGCAGGGATGGCAAATATACGATACACGTGTCACCAACTGACACGCGGAGAATTTTTGATGATACGGGTACAGGGCCGTAGTCAAATAATTTTAACTCTGAACGATAATATCAGAGCGTTCGTAATTTAATAACTTCAATTTTTTTGCAAACGATGTCAGGAATGAGTATGAACATCTCCAATTATTATTATTCAATTGGATTGGATTAGAAGACTAAGGTATGAAATTAGTGGAATTTAAAAACATTTCGTTTGGAAAAATAATTTTATGCAATGAAATTTTATTATGGTAATCATTTATGGATTTTTTCGATGAATTTGATAAAATCGAAAGTAAGAAATCATTTCGCCGTGTTAGATTAAGCTGTAACTTGTGTAGAATTGAAAGCAACCAACTATAAAGCATGAATAAGTAGTGTCACAAATAACATGAAAATATTCCATTCCAAGTATTCCAAGTATATTTCAGACCAACCTGAGAATTTAACGTTAGAATTTTACACCTTAAAAAATACGATATGTTCAATTAACACTTTGTGTTTATTATACTTTTAACACATGTTTATAAACAGTCGATCTTGTATCATAAAATCATCTTAATAAGTATGTAGCTATATTATAATATGTTTATATATACATATATATATATATATATACACAAAACCAATTATTTTTATTAATTTTCTCAGAAGATTTTTTGTAGCCCCCGTGAATTCTATGGCAGTTACTGTTCATGCCTTTTTATCATTGCCGTAGGGAATTTATGAAATCGTAGAAAAGGAAAGGGAAAGGCACATTGATATCTTGCATGTTTTATTTGGTGTTTGAAATATTCATGTGGCTTTTTCATTTATTTAAGAAAAATATTGCTTTTCTTTTCCATCGTTTCGTGATATTGAAAAGTTTGTACTCATAAAATACGTTTTTTCAAACATCCTTGAAAATGTTTTATTACAAGCTATCTACAGAGACTCGAGTAACCGAAATGGCAAAAGATAAAAGCAAACTGGATTCGGTAAAAATCATATACTTTTATTAAAACCGTTAGTATATGTAATATTTTATATTTTCTCTGTAAATTATTGCATTTTAAGTGTTTTTATTTTTAAACGATAGCTTATTTTCGGCTCGATCTTTTGAGTCGATTAACTTAACAACTGCAATAATGCTTAAGAAATTCAATTTTATTATTTTTGATATTTATATGACTTTATTTCGGGTTGCTATGATAACAACCGACAACAGTTTTGAAATGCGTTGCTATGATAACATTACAGATGTGTATAATTGTAAATTATTAATGTAAAGTATTAATGTAAAATAATTAATGTCGGCGTCCGTGGCGCCGTTGGTAGCGTCGTTGGCTACGGTTACGGATGTCTCGGGCTCAATTCCCGGTGCGGACGGTTTTCATAAATTGATCTTTCAATCGATTTATGGATTTCTGTTCGTAGTCTGAGTGTTTGTGATGACTAAAAAACTCCCTCCCACCCATCCGATCCTCAGGGAGCGTAGCGAGAGCGATTGGCTAACCACTAGTCCTATCCATCTATCAGTACTCATTTCGAAAATAAAAGAGAGGTTGAGCAACTGAGTAACAAGCAGTACATAGAAAAATTCTGTTGAGATACCTTCATTAGGAGACCATATCCTTCGTGTTGGGAGCGGACATGAAAAAAAAAATTGAAGGCATTTGCACTGGGATACGGCTATGTGTTTAAATAAATATTATTTGAAAAAATCTTCATAATAATTTAAGATTTCGAGGGCTGAGGGTTCTTGATCGAATTTAAATATCAAATTTGAATTGTTCAAATTTTTTACATCTCCATGTATTTCGTCACTAACGACCTGGTATTCTCTTTCGGCATATTAAGACATTCAAGTACACGAAAGAAATCGAACTGACAGTTAGTAAATAGTTTATATAAAGAATAAATTCTAATTGTTAAAATTTTGTAAATTTTCATGTATTTCGTCACTAGCGACCCGGGTTTCGCCTTTCCGTATCTTCAGGCATTCGAGCAAACGAATGAACTCGAATAAATAAAATGAAAATTGTTTTATTTCCTAATATTTTTATAATGTATCTTTGCAATTCTATTTTGATATGTTATTCACTCGTTATCGGCTATTTTATGCGCAGTGCAATGTTTTATCTCTTAACCAATGCTATTATTCAATTATTGTGAGATAACATTTGCGGAAAATACTGTGACATTATTCATAGTGCCAACCCACAGTGACTAATTAAAATGATGTTTTTAATGCCACTGAAATATCATACATTCCTGACACATGGTACATATTATTAATAATCTTTAAAAGGAGCTTTTTCACTTTTAATGTGATCTAATATTAATATTTTCGATGGATTAAGATTTGGTCTAACATTCGTTGCTTTTTCGAATGCAAAGAACGGTTTTGCACACATAAATTATATTTTAATACATTTCGTTACAATAAATTGGAGTGTTTACTCACTTAGTTTTAAAGACTGGCAAGGTATCTCACACAAGAAATACGACATATCATATTTTTTAGATTTGGGACTTTTCTTAATCCTTTGCGCTCATTAATTAATTTAAAAAATTTAATAATATTCGAACGTTATTGAATCAAATGGGCGATATACATCCAATAATTAATTAACAACATATTTTATAATTATGTTATAATTGCTAGGTTGTAAGGCATCATATAACTAAATGCAGCATTTCAAAGTGTGATATTTTAAAAAAATGTGTACTATTGAAAACATTTCAAAGTGCTATATTTTTCAAAACATTCCCCTGGTACAATGCCAGGTTTCCTCTCACTATAGTCTCTTTTCTTCATCCTGGAACCTTCCTGCTGGAACATATCATACAGTTATTATGTTTTTTTTCGCGAAAATATGAAATGAATGCGTCCATTCAAGCACTGGTCAGCAACCTGTAGAAAGTCGCGGAGGTATATAATGCTCCATAAATTTGCTTCTTTATTAATTTTACAATAATAATCTTTTCTTATACCTAATGTCACAATCGGACAAAACATATCCTGTGCAATACCAATTAATGGTACTTGAATTGAAGAAAGGCAATAAAATAATCATAAATTTATTTTCAAAGTGTGATGTAAAATGTCGAGTCCAACTCGACATTGGAGTTCTAAGGGTTAATCTTAATAATTAGATAATGCTATAGTTCATAAAGGATAATAAATTCTCAATATATAAATATGAAAGTCATTATCTAATATAAATGTATGTAACCAATTAAAAACTAGCAGCCCGATACTGATCCCTACGGGATTATGGCAAATGATCACGATCATGATTTGGCACAGCTAATTGTTGCGCGGGTTTATCATTGCGCCTTATTAACCGTCATTGCTAATCACAGTCAAATTATAACAGTCGCATTTGGAACTGAACTTAATGTTAGTTGATCTGTTTAAAATAAAAGGCTCCTGTTTTTAAACCATTGATTTACATCACAGACTGTTTCTTTGAATTTTCTGTTTACAATTTTGATAATTAATTTCATCAAATGTCGTCATGGCAACGTAAAATATTGTATCAAAAATAATCAACTACCAAATTAAATCGTAATTTTTAAAGCATTTTGTGCTCAAAATATGACGACGTTTATTATTTGTTATTGGGATTTGTAATAGTAAAAAAAGAGATCAACCTTACCGAGGAAAATGAAAAAAAGAAGCCTGAGATAACTTTTTACTTCGTATACGATTTTAATATAATATATTATATGATTATTACGATGTTATATAGTTACTTTCAGAATGGCGTATGTCCGCAAGAACTTGTCGGCGATCCGTGACCTTTCCTATCTCGAATGATAATAATATTGTTTTCTTCTTTTCGCCCAACGGGACAACATGCGACCAAAATGTTGGCCCATCCGGTTACGGCGCGTGGATCCACTTATTGTTTATCTAACGAATTCACTAAATGCTCGAGCACTTTGCTGTCTAAAATAAGATCCGTTTGCCAGGAGCCACGCACCACTAACAAACTTGCTTATTATGATTATTTTTTGATTGATGATTATAACATAATGTCTTCCTATCAAAGATTGACAGTTTTTACATAAATGTAATATCAATATTTAATAAATGTTATAAATATAATAGTATAATGTGAAACACCTCCTTGAGTAACGGTTTGTTAATCGAAATGCCGATTATTAATTCTCGTCGCGAAAATTGAAAGGTATTGCAGATATGAAATCAACTAGCTATCAGTGTCGAAAGATAATATTGAAGATGCAACCAAGATTGGCTGACAGTTGACAGCAGATTCTCAATATTTCATGGATGGTAAAATCAATTACCACTTAATCATACTGTGTTTCAAATTACCGGTGCATTTTGTATTGTTTTGATATTTTTTTAATGTCACTACCCAACTAAAACATATTGTATTATACGTTATGTTGTGCAGAAGTGTCGCCTTACTTACTAGCAATGTGTTAATTAAATGCAAATGTTTGTTATTTAATCCGCTACGAATTCCCTTCCCACCTTAGTACGTATTTACTCATCACGACAGTGTTGCCCAGTCTATTTCGCTTTACAAATCGATCATTATTCGTGTTGTGTTGCAGTAATTTACGATTACAATTATCTTCCCGCGTTCATAGATTAATTTATTTTTCAATCTATTTTTTGTGTTTTAGCAATTAAAACTGGTTTATTGCCGAAAATCCATATCAGATACTACATCAGAAATGAATAACGTTCATTTAAATGCATATTCGAATTGTATTAATAAAAGTGGTTAACTCTGCTAGTGTAATAAACCAGTCGGCGTTTTATGATATTTACATTGATTCATCCTTGGATTCACATCCTGGGTCTTGGCCTCCTCAAAGGGTTATATCCGGGCCCCGAAGTCCTTCACTGTCAACATTGTTTATTCCGGGCATGTCAGCTGACTTCGATATAAGCCGCACTTATTTTCTTTCTTTAAATCTTATGATACCTGAAAACTTTAAATTGGATTCGATTAACTTTAATATCAGGCAGTGAGATCAAATGACTCTCGAAGAATCCAATTGAAATTGAGCTGCGAGACATTAATTTGTTTACGTTATGTAGTTAAACTACTCAAAAGTGTTAGAATCGCGCCCAGTTAACTCATTTTCTGGGAGGCATGAATGATACGAAGAGTTGGCGGTCACCCGTACATAATACCATAATTTAAGATAACCTGGGTTTGCTAATATAAAATCGTATTAGCTTCAGATATTTACACCCCGCTCGCTATAGTAATAATATTCATTTACGACCGTTACCACTATACTGTAATATTGAAAAGATGCACCGCAAATGTCTTTAATCCCACTTTTAATTATTATCTATTAATAATAATTATTATTGCTGACATTAGTTTATTCAAATGTATAGAGTCGAACTCATTTATCTAGATCGCACGCTATTGAGGTTAAGTTTATTGTGAACTGAATAAGAACTAGTTTGAGCTTAAATAAAAGTGTCTAGCTATAAATTCTATTGGATAAGTGTCATATTATTATTATCCTACTTTGGTACATATGCTTTGCTCAACTGACCTTAAACGGTTTTGTAACTCGGTTTTTGAATAACATCGTAGGATACGTTTACATTGAATTTTATATATTTTTTAACGTTTATTTATGTTTTTTTGTTTTTACATATATTTAATTTAATTATACCCCTAATTTAGATACTGCATTTAAATATTTCCAGAGTTCTAAACAGATAACGTATCACATATCGTCCACTGTCTGGCAAAAAGTCGAATAAGTTGTTTTTAGAGAGCTTCTTATGTTATTTTTTTTGAGTGCTGAAGTTATTTGTTGTTGTACTCGGTGGATGTCAGTCGCTCAACCTCTTTCTTCACTGAGAGTAAGGATAGGAAAATGGATTAGGAATGTTAGTATTAGTATATATTAAGTTAACTACACTCTACGCCATTTTAAGTATCGGTTAAACCACGCAGACATCCATGTATTCCGTTACAAATCCATTAATCGATTGAAAACTTTTCAATTACGGGATTCCAACCTGTGACCGAAGCCCAACGCCCAAGAGCTCTTACGAATCGTAGTAGTTAAAGCAATCAATCGAATCCGACTTCAACAATGTAGAAAAATCAACTGATTTATTTGCCTATGTGTACAATCTAATCACTACAAAAAATAGTATTTTTTAAAACAGTGTTGCAGTTTGCGCGTTGTAGACTAACACGTGTATTTTCCAGCGTTAGTCGATTAATTTAAACAGAAAATATAACACGTACTGTTGAAAAAATAGTCAATTTTAAATTTTGCATGAAATTCCAACAGCACAAAGAAACCGCTGAATCAATTGAAAAACGTAAAACTTGCATTAGAAAAAAATGTCGAATCATTTAAATAGAATTGCTTGATTGTAAGTATAATTGCATATTTTATTGTAAGACTCCTAGTCTTTGTGTTGTACGGAACCTAGAAATTCTTTGATATTGACGTCAAAGTAAATAAGTACTGTATTATGTTGTTACATACTTTATTTTTTCACTGTAATGATAGTGTTTTCACTAAGTGCCCAGCTATTATTTACTATTTATTCAAGTCATGTAAATGAAAAAATGCGTTTAATAAAATGACAATACGTTTCCTGGTATATTTAAATTGCTGTAATCTAAAAGGCAAAATACTTTATTGAATATTTTATTTATTTTTCTTTTCGTTTTTATTACCAAAGTATACAGTACATAACTTATTTTAGGCATATCTTAAGATAATATTTAAGGTAAAATGATTGATAAATTTTGCATCGACTGTGTTTTAGCCAATTGATGTAACCCTCAAAAAATACGAAAGTGAGTTAATCTCCCGATCTCATTTTAAAGATAACAGAGTAGGTCTCTGACAAATGATGTAAATTAGAAAAATACATTGACCACTATTTTGAAAGGGAAACATCATTTTACATTGATTTTAGGTTTAAAAATTCTGACCCTACACTTGATGTAAGCCACTATTATATCGACAATCCCTACGTTTAATTCCGTATCTGCAAACATAAGAATTTACAGGAGTGCATTTTAAAGAATAACGCAACTCGCTGTATTTTTTTTCCTATAAAAAGAGCTTTTACTCTCTCCTGAACAATTTCGATTTTGAAGGCTACATTAATTGGCCAAAACACCCTTTGAGAAGACCAGAATCGAACAGAGGCGAGTGGCTGGTTATCGACGTCCTGGAAGGGCTGGGATCTCAAATAAACAACATTTCAAATCCGGTTCAACACTTATTTATTTTTAATCAAAGATGAAGTGGTTTAAAATACACAAAAATATTTTTAAAAAAAAATTGAATCTACATTTACTTAACAGCTGAATTTACTTTAACTTATAATGCAAGTGACACGAGTCCAATTTCAAAACAAACACAAACAATCCACAACGTCAACGGTGCCGACCACGTTGGGCCGGCGCTCTCTCTCGTTCGAAGGCTGGTAATCGACTACTCGTAAAATCAGAAACCTTTCCATCAAAAATGGATTCGTCCTGCGAACGTGTCCGGAGGCGATGGCGATCCCCCTTCGCGACAGAGTTGGGTCGATTTCTCCGAATCATTGTCATTATCGCTGTGCGATTTCAGTTATGGACCCTAATAAAACTTAAACTTAACAAAAAAAAAACCAGGGTGTTTCACCTTGATATGTAAATACAATAAGAATGCATTTATAGGCAAAGGATAAATATGAAACGGATTTCAGATGTGGAACTCAGTGATATTCAGTGATCATGCAAAATCGCATCCTTTGTTTTGGCAATATGCAGCACACAACAATATATAATTTCAACGGAGGACATTTAGACCGTTTCTTAAATGGACAGAGGACATTATTTGACGTCGAATCGGAGGACATGTTATCAGTGTCATCTTTATGGAGACCATCTGGTAACCCTAGCCATACTGTCTATTTTGCACATTCTTGCGATGAGAATTCCGCGCTGCCACCAGTCGTATACAGACATGAGAAAGGTAGAATATATATAATGTACATGTGCTTTCATTGTACGTTGAAATCAGACATGTATGTCAAAGGCATGTTGATTTTGTTAATCGCAAATAATAAAAAAAGATCTCATTTAATCTGGATTTCTTTTTTCTATTGTGAATCCGATATTAATTTGAGATAGTCGTGCGTTCGAGAATGTTCGTATCTTGTGTACGTACCTATATTTACACGATTATCAGTTCTGTGAGATACTTGACACAGATGTCAGGCGTTTATTTGTTTAAATGTGTAATCTTGGTCGATATTATTTGTTCAGCTAGTCAGATTATCAGTCATCATTTCTGATAGTCCCACAATACTCTCAATAAACCTATTTACGCAATTATTCATTTTATGAATATCTTTCCATATGAAACACTCTCGGCAGTATTCTCAGTTCACCTTTAAAGCGAATTTGAAGGACAAATAAACACACCTTGTAAAAATGATAAAAAGAGTTTTTATCTTTTATATAGTTGATGCAGTTGTATAGATATTACTGTGTGTTGTAGTTTACCATCTATTTACTGTTGGATGGTTAACGTTTAAAGATTGCAAGTTTAATTAGCGCAACCTCACCTAAGCGGCTCTATCTTAGCGAAGCCGGGTAAAAAATGCTACTATTATAAGGGCACATATAAATTGCACTTTGTATTAAGACCACAGATAAACTAATATATAAGGTTTCAATAAATAGTTTCTTTGAAAACTTATCAATCACTTTTTAGTATATAACAAACACTGAAGAGATTCGCCTTTTATTCATTAGTAACTTAATCTTACCTATTTACGCTCTAATGGATACCAATCTTCTACTATGAAGTAAAATATCGTCTTACCTGAAAACAAAAGAAAATAATAAATTAGATGCCAACATCAAACATAATGCCTAAAATAGATGAAATTTGAATACCATCGTAGGAAAACTCCATGCCAATTGATTAGTGTCAATTTGATTGAATGTAAACAGTGAAAATTAATGTAAATACTATTTTTAGCCATCCAATAAATGTTAAATATTGGGTTATAAATTATTGTACTTTGTGTTAGATAGTATTCACTTGGTACACTTGAACTTTTATTTCGATAGTTTTCACTTGGGATTACATATTAGTTACATAGTATTAATTTAGTACACTCAAACTTCGATTTTAATAGTTTCCACTTAGAAACGGATTCTTTTAACAAAGTACGACAAACTTAAATTTTGATAGCTTGGACCTTAAAATGGACTTTATTAATATTGATTTGTATGTTACGAATAGTGATGTAAATTATATTAACATATTGCACGTCCAATTGGAACCCTGCTTCTTCATAAATACCGCTTCTGAGCGCATGTGTTGTCAAATTTATTATCGAAAGGTTATCTCTTTACCCTTTAAATGCGCTACTTTCTACTTTTTACTTAAATAAATACATTCATAAGCAATAAATGATTGTGATTACTGGAAAAATAATAAAAAAATATTTAATAGTTTTATTTGTATATTTTTAACCAAAATCACTTTATAATTTTTACACGTCACGATTGGTAACACCGCTAATCGTACACTGACAAGAAAATATAAAGTTATATTGTGTATACTTATGCCAGTTGAGCATAGCATAGATAATATAGGATGGAGTGGTCAGTATCAAGGAAATTTTGCAAGAAGTAAAGAATAAGTGAGACTTTAACTGCAACTTCGTGCAAACTGTCGATTTAAAAGTGCGAAGTACTAATATTCAAGTATTATAATACAGTATGATGTCCATGATGAAAAATACAATGAATGTTATATTGAGATAAAATAAAAGATGCCATCCATTACCAAAATATATATATGTATTTCGACACCAGGTATTAAGATATTCTCTGCAAATAAATTTATCACAACATCTTTCATTGAATGTTGAACCTGCCAGCTGTAATAAATTTACTATTGAATATTCTATAACAGAATCCAGAATTACTTTCCTCACACATATCAATCATAAGAACCGTCTATTTATTTATACGAAACAAAAATCGTTTTTATAATACTCGCCAATATAACTGATATGTTTTTGGATGGTATCTTGTATTTTTTTCATGCCTGTGTATCAACTGAATGATTTGATTCTTTTTTCTTATCTATCAGAAACATCATTTTTCGCATCGAAACTTCAGCAGACATTTTCAAGAAACTCCGCAATGCGTATGTTTAGAAATAATCTCTGATTTAAAATGGTATTAGGGAGGTGAAATCTGTTTTCTCAACATATGAATTTGAATGTGTCCGCGAATACAAAATTGTACATTTGCGTTACTTCAATGGATTCGTTGGTTGTTTTTCGATAATTTATTTACGAAATTAAATTGAAAATTGATTTGGTTGCACTTTTTTGTATTACTACTAGTAAAACGTTTGGAATTTTTTTGTCATATTTTAAATACAATGGGCTCGAATCTTGATTGTTCATACATTCACGTTTAAATCAATTTATCAAATTTGAATCGTTACAATTGTGTACACTTCCATAAACTCTGTCACTAACGACTCAGGTTTCACATCTTCAGGTATTCAAGTTATCTCGAACTGTCATTTAGTGACAAAAATTATGGAAGTGTACACAATTTTAATGATTGAAATTTTATTTTGAGTACCCTCAGTCGATTTCTTAAATTAAATCGATTTATCAATATGTGTTTATGATGTTTACGCCCCTTCTCTCTTACCCATCCTATTCGGTCTGATTTTTGTACAAATATTGTATCTTTATCCTCTCCGAAAAGAAAACGACAGTTGTCATAAAACAGCTTCTGTTGAAATGCTCCATTATGAGTACGTATGCTCGTGATTGTGAGCGTACATAATATTTGATTATCTTTAGGTTTATCAAAAAATAGTGTTGTAATTGGCATTCCGCTTGTTTATTTTAAAATCTTATCGCTTACTTCCACGGCGAAAGACTTTGCCTAGACTCATAATCAAAGAATTACCCTTTAGCTATTGTTTAGTAAACACTACTAAACGTAACCTTAATTGTGTTTTGTATATATATATATATTGTCTCTCTGATTTTTCAAATTTATCATACTAATTACTTTCACACGACGGAAAGCATTCATGTTTGCTCTGTCATTATACTTAATCCCCACAGCAATCGATTGGAAAATTCTTGGAAACGACGATGTTTTTTGCGGACGTCTATATTTATTTTCATTTTAAACACATCAATGCATCGTGCATCACAATTACTAACAGGAAAGGCAAATGCCTTCCATTATAAATAGAAATGATCGATGTGCATGCGTTTTGCCTGCCGAGTTGCCGCCACAGATGAGAAACGCTTTTAAACTTTCATCAATTTCCGCTTACATATATATATGATGGATTCTATGGGTGCGATTCCACTTTGACACAAATTGTCACAGAAATGTAACTTTTAATAAGAATTTCTAAATCAGTTTATTAGTCGCGGCAAATGATTAAACCAGGGACTCGAACATTTTTTTGCTCGATTCCCCCTTTCACCAATGTTTAGAATATAATCCCCCCTCTCCTTCTTAAGATAATCTTACTCTTACTCAAAAGGTGCTTCCCAAATATGCGCTTATTTAATATTGAATATCTTTAATAAACGGCATCATTTCCCCCCCGGAACTCTAAAATTCAAATCTAGGGACGAATTCTCCACTGGTAACTGTAACCCCTGTATTAAACTAACAAAGATCGACTCACAAAAACTTGGAGTGAATTGCCCGCTCCGAATGAAATGACTTGCAGTCCAATTTTTATCTGATTCTTCGCGAGTCTTTTTTTCAAAATCTGTGTTAGAGTTGAAAAAAACGACTTGTAGCTCTATTCGGATTTGTTTTCACAGTTTGACTACTATCTTCAAAGCTGAGTTAGAATGGCAAAGCAAGTGTTTTAAGAGTCGAACGAGTGACTCGTTCACTACAAAAGTACGTCGTTAGGATTCGTTCATTCGTGAAGGATGCATTTCTATTGCACTATAGATACCGAAAATATTAGTTCGCTTCACTGCACCTGTAAATAAATTTACCCTAAACTTCATTTCTGTTCTATACTTACGTGGCATAGAAAAGGTAAAATGAACAATAACATGTTAAATATTAAAATCAGTATCTAGCTATCAGTTGTTTTATTAAATCGATTAAATGAACCTTCGTCATAGTTAAATCTTCTATTTTGACAGAACAGTGTTAAAAATATAAAAAATATATATAAAAAAGATTTTAAATCACGTCGTCGTATGCCTACGCCGTAGCGTCGTAGAAGCATATCGTCATTTTAACTAACTAGCACACGGCGTATTTCGTACATCTTAGCAAAATGCTCAGGAGAGTTTCAATAAATGTTATTCTACGAATTTTACATATGATATGTGGAATTTAAAAATACCATTGGTTAAAACTGAATTTATTGCGTTTCAAACCTCTCCTGAACATTTTAGTGAGATACGCAGATTGCTAGCTAAGATGACGATATAGACTTTGGTTACTCGATTTTGAATTCTTAATTTTGTTATAGTTACTCTCAATAGAGAATATTATATTACTCATTAAACAGATAATACCTCAATTTGGTTGACGATTCTTCGAAAATTTGAAGTAACCTAATGATTGTACAAATTTAATCCGTTTTTTCCATGTGCGTAAGAAACAGTTGAAGTATTCATTCGATGGCTCAAAAATTATACTTCAAAAAAATTGTCAATAGATTTATTTCAGACTTTAAACCTGGTCTGGCATTGATTTTGTTTACATAGTGTGTACATAATGCAGTTTGCACTTGTTTTTACTACATTTCGATGCATTTCATTGACAGAACTTTTTTATTATCGTATTATTTTTCGTCAGTCTAATTAATGGCAATGTCAATTTGACAATTCATCTTTATTTACCCTTACTTGATTGATATAGATTAACTTAGATTGATATACGGAACGCTGAAAATATGTATTTATTATAAGACCGATAATTAATACGTTCAATTATTTAAGATTATATCATAAAGAATGAAAGAAATTCTCACAATATCAATATGAGGCGAAATAATATTTAGCTCTAATTATAATCGTATTATACCGCACTTGTAGCCGAGTTGTCAAAACGTCAATGCGATCATCTTATTCGGTTGCGTCAGCCACTAGCTCGAAACCCGAAACGGACGCTTGCATAAGTTGATTTTTAATCGATTAATGGGTTTTTTTCCAAAGGTATGCATATTTGCGTACGTGCTTTTCCATCCATTTCCTTTTTAATCTGTGCGTAGAGAGAAATATTCGCTGACTTCCAGGCATTTTCCTAAGACCATTCATATATCCTATCCCACTCCATATGCTACACACGGGAGTGGGATAAGAATGATAAGATGAAGACATGGTTAAAAGTGCACTCTTTAACGTTTGGTTACTATTCAAATGTGATATTTAAGTTCTACTTAAAAGTCCCGGTCAATAGAATTAATGTTAAAATGAAAAATAAATGTTGATTGGCTTCAGAAAACGACATTAAATAAATCCTCGTTCGCAAATATAATAATTGTATTTTTAAAAACAGGAACATATGTAAACGATGTGTTTTTTTAATTTGATTATCTCTCTCCAATTACATATATTGGTTATATACACTGATCGCTAATATGTGATATTCATGTCCATTTACTGTTTTTCATTCTCGGTTTTGCGTTGAGTTAATCTTCGGGCATTACATATCTAGATTGTATTTGTCAAAATAGTACAGCGAAAAATTTGTTCGACATTTTCACTATCACCATATCCTTTTGGGACGAATTTCCCTATAAGAAAATAGTTTTCCGAGCAGTATTTTACAACGCTTTTAAGACCGATGGTTTATTTGTTTCCATTTTTAAAGAGAAAGTAGTTTAAAATTGACAGCATTGGCGGTTTAATGAATAAAAATATATTTACTTTTTTTTTTACTTCTATTAATTTTATTTAAACAGAAAATTTGTTCACTGTCGCCTACTGTAGAGAGGAATAAATGTATGCAGTTACTCTGACACTTTTTGCAGATTAAATGTAGTGACATCCGTCAAATGTCCATTCGAAATAATTGCAAATAAAAATGAATAGCGATACAGTCGTGGATATATTATCTGAATGGTGGCAGTGGATTTGGCCAACTTTAATTTCTACTAAGAAATTGAGAAAAGCAAGAAAAAAATATCACGTTTTCTATTCTAGAAAATAGTCAAATTTCATAATATGTACTAATTCAAATATGTAGTCTCAATTAGTCAAGATATTTCGTATTTGCTAAAAATCCAAACATTTAAACAAATACAGTTGTGACTTTTATGTGTATTTGTGTGTAAAAATGATCACTGAAATACAAAAAAATACTTCATTATGTGTTATGTGTATAGCGTTTCTTGATTAGTGTTTTTTTGATATTGCTTCACATACATATTATGAACATGATAATTCGTTTTAATTAAAAAATACTATTTCTTTATCACGAATGTTGTGTCTCCATCTCAGAAAGCTACCGTCGTTTTCAATAATTTAAAATTATGTTATTTTGTAAAACCTGTATTGTCACGATATTTATATAAAATCACCACAAAAGAAACAAACAGTATTTATACTAACATATAAAAATATTTTTATTTGTACGCTACATTCACAAAAGAGGAATTTTTGTACAATTCAAAATTCGTCAAAACATGTTGGCATTTAAAATATTTAATACATTCAAATATCAATAAAATATTCACGGATCGCCGATTTATGTATGTTTGATGGTAATTACCGGTCGTTTTTATATTACTTTATTTCTTTCATAAAATATCCACGTCAATTAAATGAAAACATATACTTGTTTTCTTTTTCCTTCGTTAATTCTCTACAACTTCTTAAATTATTATTCTTAAAAGGAGAAATTTGATATTTTAGAACAGATAGTAAGTATCAAAACATTCCTCAGATGATTCGTGGGTTAATCCCACGCTGCTATTGGTCGCATTTTTACCGCGTGAAATATTTAACGAAAACGGAATTAAACAGGGTCTTTTAATTATCAAGTAATGTCGCCTGACTTACCACAGCATTATTCGTATGTTTTGCGACATGATTTGGGCAAGCTGTATAAATATGATATCTTTAATGAGTCAATATTTGCAACCTTTTTCAATATTTATTCAGCCATTGCAATGTTAAAGTAAATAATCAAAGTTAGATCTCACATAAGAATAATCTCATCAAATCTAATGTTTTTTATAAACCACCCTTTATCCGCTACTGCTATTCAGAAACCGCTGTGTTTATATACTGTATATTCTACAGGAGTTTTCCTCTCGTAGAAATTTATGTTTATCTTTCCGCAATGCAGTTTTATTAGTCATGCCTTGGCCGTAATGTATGTGTCAAGCACTTGATAAAATGTACTATAAATATTTTTTATCTTTAGTAATCGACTGACATATTCATAAAAAAACGTTCGAAGTATCTTGTAAATTGTAAGTATTACTGTCACCCTTATTAGTTGAAATTTGGCCTCGACAAAATTACACTCTTGTATTAACAAGGCTGTTCTATTTTATCCCATTGTTCTTCTAGCCAATCGATCCACCACTGCATTGGATTTCTCTTATCGCCTTTTCTAGGTATCAATTTTCCACAGTCTTAGATATGTGTTTTTTTTCATTTCAATTAAAACTCTATTATTCTCTCTATTATTAATTTCATTTTTATTGTGTGAATTCCGTTTTCAACTGTAAGTCCAATTATTTTTTCTAAATATACCGCTCATGGGCACTTAAAACATTGGGAATATATTACAAAATTAAGCAAACTTTTTTCAATAGACTTGAATTTCCGTGATAGTAACTGAATGGAAATAAAACCTCGTATGGCTCATTCGTAAAATAATAAATAATATCTATTTATCATATTAGAATAACCGTGGGCATAAACTTCATTTTAACCGAATCTAATGCGAAAAAATCCCATTGCAATAAGATTCTAATAATCTGTGTTGCAGTCTTGGCAGTGGGTAACTTTGAGCCAGTTCTGAGGGTTTTTGTATTTTTATGGTTCGCCATTGTATTTATGTGTGGTATTGTTTGAGAAGACCACCGGATCGAAGAGAGGCGAGCGGCTGGTTAATTTCAGATCCGGTTAAAAACTTATTTATTATCCATTCAAGATGCAGTGGTTTAACATTACACACATATATAAATCTTAACACATAAAATTGATTCTACATTTACATTTACTTAGCAACTGAATTTACTTTAAGTTATAATACAAATAACACAACGAATTTAAATTAAATCCAACGCAAATCAAAACACAAAAACAAACAGTTCACATGTCACCTCCGCTGCCACGAGACCGCAGCTCGTCCCACTCAGCGGATCGTAATCGACTGTCTACAAGATTCAAAAAAAAACTCCGTGCAAAGTTGGAGCTACCCTTTTCCGTAAAATGGACTCGTCCAGCGGCGGAAGCCGGGGGGGTAATTTAACACCTGGCAACAAGAAAAAACCTTTACTGCGAAATATTGCTGTTTGCCGCAGGCCGATTTCAGTTCAGGACACTAATGACACTTATACTTAAGAAAAACCAGGGTGTGTCATGTTCTATAT
Source organism: Himalopsyche phryganea (assembly GCA_022494535.1). Taxonomy (NCBI): domain Eukaryota; kingdom Metazoa; phylum Arthropoda; class Insecta; order Trichoptera; family Rhyacophilidae; genus Himalopsyche; species Himalopsyche phryganea. Next base: position 214,658 of record JAGVSL010000127.1, on the reverse strand, counting down.
AGAAATGAACTAATGTCATAAGATGAAATTTAAACAACATAAATAGATTTATTGCTATAATTGATATATAAATATAGACAAAACAATGTGGGCAAAATTTTTATCCAAATAGGGTAATTTTGACCCACGATACAAATAATCACTGTAATTACTATAAATTTGTAATACAAATTGAACATATGGCTAATCCAATTTATTTCAAGAAACGTTTTGAAATTGTGTTTTATTATTCCATGCTGAAAGCTGACAAATTCAACAATAAAACAAATTGTGTCTCACATTAATTCGTATTTTTACCACCACGGGCTACTCGATACATTTTCTTAGCTAAAAATATTCATGTCGCATTATAATTATCATGGTATTATAACAGCACCTTTTTCTATGTAGTGGGCCAATCTTAGACCGATGGGCAAACTTACCCAAATTGATAGTACAACGAATCGGAATAATTACTTATTTCAATGACTGAAAATTTGCTGCCTCACTAAGGAAATAATAAATAAAATATTTTCTTGACGCATTTCCCACATATGTACTACATCATTGTAACTTATTACCGAATACCGCATACATTCATGTCCGGTCATTATCCAAATCGAAATGTTGGTCAATCATAAAATGCACTAGAGAAGACTACAAAACGGTTATTGTGTTCGGGCAAAATTTTACTGCTCTGCTGGCTAGGTTTTTACATGACACTTCGAATGACGAAGATGGGAACAGTTTCCATGTAAGAAATTAATAATTATTATAATATGCAAACGTATACATTTTTCTATTGCGCTTCAGCATTATGATTAATTAATTTATATTAATAATTGTGAGATCCATTAGCGGTCGACAGCTTATAATTTATTGTTTGTTTATTTTTATTGATATTTATTTAATCGTTTTTTCAGATGTTTACACAAGATTTATTTATATGTTACCAGTTATTTTAATGTTGCTTTATCAGAGATACTGATTATCTATTTTGATTGATAAGGATAAACATTCATTTTATTGGACTGTATTTTCTAGATTTCAAAAATATGATAATTTGCATAAAAAATATTTTTTTAGACATCTATTATTTACATCGTATCTTAAGTATCTTAAAAATGTGTATTTATTAATTACTAATATTTGTATCGATTTTTAATTTATCTTATAACGAGGGAAACTTAGCTTGTCATTTTTATATTTTCAAGTTGACTTTGGTTAAGTAAAAAACATTAATCAACTATCAGGTTTTTGTTGTTGGCTTCATTTAACAACCCCAATCTACCCAACTAAATATAAATTTTGTCAAACGGAATGAAGCATTCCGTGGAAAATTATTATCAAAATTATCTCAACTTTTAATATTGGCTGTTAATTTTCATTAAAATAACTCTTTCAATTGTTATCAGACCGAAAAAATATAATGACAATTAATTGATTAAATTTGCGTTTTTTTCCATGTCCGAATCCAATGTGGAGCATATGGTCTCCTAATGGAGGTATCTCAACAGAATTTTTTCTTTGAGAATTGTTTTTTACTCAGTTGCTCAACCTCTCTTTATCGAAGAGAGTAGAGATAGAAGGATAGGGCTAGGACAGGACTAGTGGTTAGCTAATCACACTCGCTACGCCCCGTGAGGATGGGATGGGTGGGTGAGGAGGGAGTTTTAGACACCACAAATACTCACACTACGAGAAGAAATCCATAAATTGATTGTATGATCAATTTATGAAATCCGTTCGCACCGGGAATTGAACCCGAGACATCCGTAGCCGTAGCCCACGACGCTACCAACTGCGCCACGGACGCCGACGAGTTTTACATTTATGACCGGCAATTGGAATTTAACAATTAACACCACTTACTATGTCACACACGAACTAAGATTTGTTTTCAGAAACCTTCGCGGGTGTGCGCACAAGAACTCACCAACGTGTCATTGTAATCAAATGAATTGTATAGGAACGCATACGGGACAAACAAACATTCATTTTTTTATATATAGATTTCATTAAAATATACCGTTTCTATTGCAAAATATTTACATTGAATCAATACTGCTATTATTTTTACTAAAATATCTTATATTAATAATGCACTTGCCATGAAAGAAGTGCTATTGGTATCCATGGTCAACCGGATTAGATATCTTATCTTATAAACAAATATGGTACAGTATCCGTATTGCTGTCGTAAAATATGAACTTTATATTGAAACTGCATGCTTTGACGATATTTTAAATGTCTCTTGAACGAAAAAAAGAGGCTTGTTAACAGTATCTCCTGCGTTTGTAGACATTTTCAACTGTTTTGAATAGAGAGTTGAATTGGATCTCTTAATATGAATTATTGCACAATGCTGCATTGTTTTTCTATCCAATTGAAATAAATTGATTCTATCAAATTCATTGGGTTGAACTTGGCATGGGAAGTTTTATGATACATCAAACGCATTAGGTAGATTTAAATTCAACTCGTTAGTTAGTTAGGCAGAAGAAATATATTGTATAACGTATTTATTTTACATATAATTTTTCAAGGAACTGAACTTTTTAATAATATATTGACATGCTTAATGTGTTTTTGGTTATTAATTGTGAGTTTACATAATGATAATAAATCTATAAAAAAAATTACATCGATACTATAGACATCGTGTAAAATTAATATAATAATTTTATTTTTTCAAATACAATAAGAAAATTTTCCTCTCAAAAATTAATAATAAATACGGAATCTAAAGTATTATATTGAACGCTAACATAAATTTTTATAAAATAATTACTGTTTTACTGACACATACATTTATTATCTTTTAAATTTCTTCTAAAAGAATAAAGGAGGTAAAAAAAAATAGTTTGTAAATCGGAATGGTGTTTAGATGTCAATTCTAGGTGGGAAGATAATATTTATTAAAAATAAAACAAATTGTCTAATTCTTATTACAAAATTTTATTCTGGGCTCAGGAACAGTTTTTCTTAGCTATTGAACATTTACAAGTGACACAAAATATGTTTATTCTTGTAAATATTGGAATTTAAAAATCTTTTATCACATCTTTTATCATACTATGATATTCCTCAAATAATTGAAAAATAATTTCTACAATAAAACGTATTTTTATTTCAATTCGAGAATTTCTCTTAAATTAAAACGATAGAGTATTGATTGAAGTAATATAATCACATTGATGTGGTTAATTTGTTTGAAAAAATGTATGTTGTTGTTTTTTTCGTTTATTTTAACATAGATCGAATTAGAAGAAAACCGCAGACATGTCTGCTCCACTGACAACTAGCGCCGATTGTGTACCGCTAGGTCTCTGTTGTTGCCAATATTAATTCACATGTGTATTTGGCAACCTGACAGCGATTTGCTTTATCGAAGTGTGACAGTATTATCGTCTTCGATAGCCAGTACTATTATGTCGATCGGCGGTGACCAGACAAAACGAACAAAATATCTAATTCAACATGGAAAATTAATAAATCAATTCGCATATATATTGTTTTTTGTAAAATATTGACATTTAATTATTCGTCTTCTGTAAAGTAACACATGATTTTATAAACTTCTACATCCGCTCATTCAATGGGGCATATTTAATATCAGTATTATAAATACCAGGTGGCCGTGACACCTGTCAAAATTCACTCAATGCGCAACAAAAAGTGATTGTCTGTCAGTCTTTATGTATCTGTCTCTCTGTCTGTGTGTATGATAGGCTACATATAGACAGATAAATCAAGACAAATGTAAATTGTAATATCGATGGAAAATAATAAGCATTTTGTTGAATTGATGTAATTCAAGCACAAAAGTCGCCGTTTCTTTTATATTTTAATATGTTATTTGCAAAAGAATTTACAATATGTATCATTTTTGATAACACCAAGTTTTGTGTAAAAGTAAATTAAATGAATCACATACGATTGCAATTTTTGCTTAGGTAATGGAGATATAATATAATACATATATCGTTTGAAAAATCAGCTTATAAGTAAAAAAAAAAAGTTTGACGTACATTAATTTGATTTTGCGATGTAAACACCATTTTGAAGCGACGTCACAAGGTGAATATTTAAGGCTTACAATTAAATGCACTTTTGTTTAGATCATATTCACTTTCACAAAAAACTGTTTTCACTTATAACAAATACATTCCACAAAAAACAATTTCTTTCACTAAAAATAAAGTGATCCTACATAATAAAATATATTTTAACATTACAATATATATATTACTCTTAGAAAAAAATATTTTCACATAGATAAAACAGTTTTCATTTAATATAAATACTTACACTTTGAAATCGATAGTTGCACGAAACTGTAAATAAATGTCACTTATTCTTCTACTCTATATTAGGCCGGATGTATTGTCTTTACTCCACGCATTAGAACACATTACACAAACCAAACCAACCCTAACATAACCTACTAAAAACTTACTCACTTTGTTAAAAGAATCTGTGACTAAGTGGAAACTATTAAAATCAAAGTTTGAGTGGACCAAGTTAATACTATCTAATCCAAAGTGCAACCTATCGAAATAAAAGTTCAAGTGTACCAAGTGAATACTATCTAACACAAAGTAAAATAATTTATAACCCAATATTTGACATTTATTGGATGGCTAAAAATATTATTTACATTAATTTTCATTGTTTACATTCAATCAAATTGACACTAATCAATTGGCATGGAGTTTTCCTACGATGGTATTCAAATTTCATCTATTTTTTGCAATATGTTTGATGTTGGTATCTAATTTATTATTTTCTTTTGTTTTCAGGTAAGACGATATTTTACTTCATAGTAGAAGATTGGTATCCATTAGAGCGTAAATAGGTAAGATTAAGTTACTAATGAATAAAAGGCGAATCTTATCAGTGTTTATTATATACTAAAAAGTAAGTTTTCAAAGAAACTATTTATTGATTGGTTCTATTCAATAAGTGGAATGGCGATGTAAATATAAAACTGTCCTCCTAATTGTTAAATATTACTGTATTAGATTAGAAGGTCCATTCGATGTCTCTCACCTTCATAAGCTTTACAATCTAAACGTAAAAGGATAGCTAATGCGTAATGTACGTGAATTAGAATAAGAGAATATTTTAAATGTCGTACAGAATTATAGCGTACACGAGTCGCTTATAAGTATTGATCTTCCGGGAAGGTGGCACTTCAACGTGCAGTTAAAACTGAATTAGGAGACTAGGAAGCAGAATTTTGCGATTCGAATCTTCGAATGAATCGATTCGTATGTATGTACATTTGTGATGTTATCATCATTTCCAACCCATACGATTCAATTCTGAAAACGTGACCGTTAGTTCAATACCAACAAACTTACCCTAACACAATCCCTCTATCATAAGTCCTTCAGCTTGTTGTCTTACCTCATTACGAGTTTGTTCTGATCCGGATCCAAAAAAGGTAAATTTGTTTTTTTCAAAAAACTCAATAAGTTATATATTGTTTACCACTAAAGTATATAAAAAAATATAAGGTAAACACACCAGTAGTTGACCATGTCTAATCAGAGGGTTTCATGACAACCTTCCATCAGAGTTGCCTCAGAGCTTCCCGTAAGACCACTCTTGGTTGAATCAAGTAGCATATGCTTAAATTCACTGATATCCTTAACAATTCTCTTAACAAATTCAAAATAATATACTGCATAAGGTGTTGTTTTCAAATGGTCGCTATGACACCCCAATGACATACATGGGGTGATGTGTTAGTTCCAAAATCCGATAAAAGATGGTTTCACTTTTCTGAACTCTACAATTTAGAGCAATTCCTCGTCTACGTTTCTTATTTTGGGCAATGTTATTGAAAAAAGGTCAACTACTGGTAGGTAAAAGGTGAACTACCTGTACATTTACCTTACTACATAGTCGTCATTTTATTTACACAGCTGAAAAAGTTTACCCGTTAACGAAACCGCTCCTGAGGTGTACGTTAAATCTGCGATGTGTATTAAACATACATGTATTTTATCATAATATCACACGGAATTCCACCAATCATGCAAACCTGTGCATAATAAATCAATGGATTTATTATTATTTGTGACTGAAATTCTTTATTACCCGTTATGTCAGTTTCGTATTTATTTCTCTGGACAATTTACTTATTAATCACTTATGTGTGAGTCGACTATTTGTATAAACAACAGTAATGTACATTTTTACTCATTGTTGAAGTTTGTACTGATTCACCTGGCAATGGCGCCGGATCTTGTCCTCATCATCGTTTCCCAGCGTGATCGGACAAGGTTAATGTTTGGTTTTGTGACCGGTTAGATACCGACCGAGTCGGCGGTTGATAACCTGCGGTATCAGTGCCGTTCACCGTATGCGCTTTCGCTATTTTTGTATTACATAGTGAATATATTAAATCTGTATTCAACATCAATTATCGGATCACAGTGTTGATATGTTAAGTTAATTAAAGTATATCATTTGGCATGGTGCGGTAGAGGATACTGAATTTGCAAATTTGTAAAAAATCATTGCATTAAAAAAAAACTTACTATTATGTATGGAGATGTATTTTATTTCACGGTTACAAAGATTTTTATGTTGTTGTATTATTACAATGGGAGCAAATTAAAAACTACACGAAGGTGGCCGCCTTAACTTAGCGGTTTACTTACTAGTTAAACGAAGGAATTCCGCGTAACTAATTTCATAGATTCAAATGAGGAAAAAACGAATTTACAGAGAAGCGAGTACCGCTATGATTGTGAGAAAACAGGGACGCTCAATGAAGATTCGGACATTCAAAGAGACGTGACACTAATTTACGATATCGACTGAGGGTGCTTGATGGAATTTCAATATCAAATTTAAATTGTTGAAATTTTGTACATTTCCATGTATGTCGTCATCGAGTTCATTCGTGTGCTCGAATGCATGAAAATACCGACAGGCGATAAAAAAAGCTTTACTCGCATTAACACAGTAATATTTTACCAAGTTTGATGTATAGTGAACCAATTCATATGCTTAGTTTATCGTACGGCCGTGGGACAGGTTTTTTTAGGATTATTGGTCCAAATGAATGTTACAAGTTTGGGGATAACCACATAATGTCAACATTAAAGATTCAATTAACTGTTATTTTTTTGTCAATCCTAATAATAAAAAGTATGGCAACTCTATGGATGGTTGGCGATTATTGCAAAACGCTGCGACAAGTAATCTTGACGCGCCAATTAACAGTTTCCACCGCCTCTAGATTCTAGAATACAACATTACTTGAGTTGACTCGCTTCCGTGATCTAGGCCGTCAGAGTTGAGACATCGGGTCACTTAGGCCAGAGGCGAATAGAATCATGCACCGAGACCTGGACAATAGTCGCTTATTACGGCTATCTACCACAGCAGTGGGTATTTCAAATTAAGGCCTATAATTTTTTTGTACCTCTATTTGCTGTATCCCTTTCCAATATCCTTATATCCCTTATGTCGTACCCCGAGTGTAAAACAGTAGTAAGTGCGAATTTCTAAATTTTTATTTTATTACTTATTAGCAAAGGTATTTTTATGATGTACACTAGCGTAAAAACATCAGTATCTATCTGTATTCCGATTATTTTAGTCTGATAATACACTTATAAGTTATACGTATTTTCACTGTAAAACGATATTATTTGCAATAAATAACGTCTACATCTACAATACTGTAGTATCTACGTTGCTGTCCTTTTACAATAATAATTTACTATGGTTTGGTAGAGAATGAGCAAATAATATTCTTTGTTGACACAATAAAGTCTGTTTATCTCGGAACAATGAAATTTGCAGATACCACTGTTTTACAATAGGTTTGCAATGTGTTGTAGCTAAGTTCTGAAGATTCTGTAAGCTGAAGGTTTTTGTATGGGGTAAAAGATTAAAAAGAAATCTCTAGGAATTTTGATTGTGGATATTTATGTGAAGAGTTTACTTAAACTTGCCCAGTCCCTAGACGACTTTCAAGAGTAACTCGAAGGCGAGTACATAGATCTTCTACAAAGGCTTTCAATGTTTGACTTCTAGCAGAACTATACTTGTATTTCTCAACTTATTTTGCAGTACACTCAGCAAGAATAAATTAAATTAAAATGCCAAAAATATAAAAATGCATGCATAGTAGTGAAGTGTTGGGTGTGAAATATTGGTTACTATGATAATATTCGTCAGAAAGTGGCAGACAATAACAATGTCAATAAAATAAACCAGAAAATAATTCACAGCGTGTACTTAACATTGATTAGAAATTGCACTCACGAATGAAGGCTTCTTGCCCGCATATATATTTAATTTATTCATTAATTCTAAAAAAATAACTTCTCAAGCCCGGTAACGTCTACAAAACATCACGCCGATCAATTCTCACGTATTCGCATCTATGCTATCCTTGTCCCTATATATGCAGGTGAATATCTTTTCTTCCCAGTTTAGATTTACTATATTATGATTACTGCCTTTACTAACGCTGTATTGTTTATGCATATTTAAATACAATACAGTATATTATATAAACTGTTCGGTACTGCTCCCTACGGGATCACGGGACGTAACTCCGTGCAGTTGTTATTGCTAATCACAGTCAATCTGAGAACTGTTGTATTTGGAACTGAACTATACAATTAGATTAGTTAGAGGTTGATTCATATACATATAAGGAAGACCACAGCAGCCATTATTTATATTAACAGCAAGCGTATCGCAGTACAAACGCCTTTAAGGGTTACTTTAGGTGATGTCTGTGATTTCACCATAACAACGCAAACTGTTTCGAAGTCGCATTGTAGTTATTCGTTAGCACATCAACCCAAAATAAACAATACCACAATTGTCACAAATAATAAAACGTCGTACCATATTCGTGAATTTTTTAAGTATTTTCGCAATAATATTAATGTTTCTCGACTCAAAGCATGGAGCGGAAAATTATGTATATTTTTCATTTAAAAAAACTCAAAAATGGTCGCAACCTCAAGGAGGAGATATCATCAAAAACGTGCGTGGCATTACGTATATATTATACCGCAAAATATCCCATACGATTTTAATATGTATTATAGAATTTTATCAATCACTGGATGTATTAGTTATCAGTTATACAAAGCTTAAAATGTACGACGATGTGAAATAGGGTTAATAGTGGACATTTTGTTTCGAGTTAGTGGAAACAACCAAGGATCTCAACTGTTGTGACCATTATTATTTACTGATTTATTTCCATGATTTATAAAACAAATCGTTTATAACTGAAAGTAGAAAAATATTTTATAGTTTAAAATGTGTGTCCGTCCCTTAGGTCTTAACCATGGTGTTAAGAAGTACAATGTGAGCTGGATAAAAGGTGACAGTCGCCATTTTTGTATTTGTTGAAGTCACTACGTGCTTATCCAATTACAATGTACTATGTTTACAACGGTGTTTTGGTGACAATACAAAATTTGGTTCGTCAAAGTGACGTCACATATAATACAAAAACAACGATCCAGCTCACCTTGTACTTCCTTACACCATGGGTCTTAACCATATTTATTATTTTCGAAGCACGAGCTACTACTGGTCTAAACAGTTAACTCTACGTGGAAATATATCAACATTAATTTGGTGAACGCCAGTGAACGCTCTTTCGTTTAGTAGTAAAAGAGGTTATTTATGTAGTAATATTGGGTTGTGTAAAGAAACAGCTGTTTGTGTGCAACAGCTGATAACTTCCTCAAACGATATGTATCTTGCGAGACGATTCAATGATATTTACTTATTTGCTGATAATGATATTTACGATTCACAATAATTTAATGGTTGCTAAACGTCACGTGATTACTATAACGTGTTAATAATTGTATTAATCACTTTTAATTAATTTGAGGTGTTAATTGTTGGTGAAAAGGCATTATATCATAATATGGCCAAGGTGCATTATTAATTTTCTTTGATATAATAATATTGGCTATCTTTATATTCATTAAAAACAATGTTTGAATTTATTTTTCATCAGCTCCTCATACAATAATGTGAAATTAGTACAAAAAAATATTTTTATAATTTTTGTAAAAAGCCTTTCCGCCAAGAAAAGAGTTACAGCTAACACCCGAAAAGTTATATCAGTGGATGCTTAAATTTTCTAAAAAATACTAATTATTGAAGTTTTTTTGGATTTAAAAACATCAGATACAGATATCGCATTGCATTAAATACTTACATTTATTGAATGCCGTAATATTTATGTCAAACGATTCAATGGTATCTCGCAATGGATAGTAAATTACGATTAATATAGGTGTACCATTGGCCTGACCATGTTGATACATAACTTCCAATAATTGTCTGACCGGTTAAACACTGTAAATAAGTTATTGCTCACCTTTGGTCAATTGCCCTCGAACTGTTACAGCAATAGAGTTATGAACTTGACCCAAATATTGCTAGCCGATTTGGTCTTTAACCCCTTGCCTGTCAATCGAATTTCTAATATATTTATTTTTCCGCGCGTGCAATCGCATGTCTAATGTTAGCGTTTATTTATAAAAAAATCGTATTTTATTTTGATTTAGTTGTATGGATTGCAAGTGCCAACTCTCTGGCCAATAAAATAAAACGCATCAATATATTTATGTTCATAATTAATATTTAATTAGTTTGATAGTTATTTTGACATCACGACATCGTCATAAATTTTCTCGTATAAAATAAAAATAGACAACATTGCTAATTTTATGTTAATTTTAATTAATTTTATGTTAAAGATAAACTTCTGCAAAGTTACCGCCGAATGTATCTAAAATGTTCATTTTTATTCACCTTTATAATATACTAACTAACAACAAGTGGGAATTATATCAACTTACTTACTCTATCTAACTCAGCAGGACTCAACCATTTTATTTTCGGGCCGCATACGTATGTTTGCTAAGTTACGCGGGCTGCAACATTATACTGATATGACGAAAAAAATTCGTATAGCTAAAAACAGTATTGATTGAAACATGTCTGATTCAATATTGGAGCACCGCCACTTGACAAATCAACAAATATATTTTTTTAACTAAAACAGAATGATTATAATATTAGCTTGCTGGACCGCAGGTTGATTATGGCTAATCTAACCCAAAGGTTGACAACATCGAAATTTTTTGTCTAATCTAATGCAAAAGAATTTTTTTTGTCGGCTACTATTTGAATTAGATAACAATAAATTGAGATGATTTTATATCAAAGACAGTTACACAGTTACACAGGACATAATTTTACCTATGCTTGAATATGTTTAGTTCCAATTATTTTAATTGTGGATTCCATTTTTAATTAAAACTGTCTGTCTTTCACTCTTTACTCTACGGAAAGTTGAAAACATCAAATGATTTCTCTTGTTGTAAATAAAAATGCAAATTTTTAGCCGGTGATTTGAAAAACGCTGCTCGACAGCTTATTATTGTTATTTTAATTTAAAAATAAATTATTAGACTGAAGATAATTCATATGCCCATAAGCTGACTAACGGAGCCCTACTTGTAGTGAGGTCCAAGGCCTTATATGCAAGGCGGAAGGCTTTTTAAGTCGTAAAAAGTATTTCCTCCAAAGATAAGCGTTTCTCAATGAAATTTAGTAGCGGAACCCTTTTGTATTTTTCAACACCGAATGGAACCCCTCGATTATTTATACCCCTTGGTTGTAGCACAGAAATAAATCCACAACTGAGACTGAAAATGCAAGTCATGAGACATTTAGAATTATTTCACCACGCTTTCAAAATGATAACGCATAACGATAAGTGTGTCAACAGAATACATTAACTGACTATACTGACACTAGACACTACTCGCGGTTTCACGCGTACTTCCGCCTGTTTGCTCGTTGACCAGATTTATACATATTTACAGTATTTTTTTTCTCACGGAAAAAATAATTTTCCACCGCGAACCACTACTTGGGAAACATTGCTTTGAGCGTTATAATATGATAATCTAATACAGTGGTTTTCTAGCTTTTTAAAATCTTTGATGACGATAATATTTGCCAAGCAACAAATTTACTACAGTCCAAAAACTATTAATGATTATAATATAATATACAAACAAACCTTCTATTAAAAAAACAAAATACAAATGACATGTTTCATAATAGCATTACGTAGTCTCTATAGCTAACGTCATTTTGTCGTCTCCATTAGTTAATCTTTCGCGTTTTTATTTTGCATAGTGGTTATGTAGAAAAACCGAACACACACTGTTATTTCATTGAATTTAATCTCTAAAGTACGATACGTTGACAGGGAGATTTATTTTTTGGAGTACAATCCGTTGCCGTCCGTTTAACTCACTATTCTTCTTCTTGGCACGAATATCCACAACCTGGTATATTGACTGTGGCAAATGGATCTCGTATCCACTATTAATTTACCACTTTCGTTTTGTTCGCATCTATAATTTCGCGGAGCACTGTTTCAAAACCACTGCTCTAGCAAGTACACGGGCATGCTCTCTAATGTTTTTGACAGATTCTTCGACCTTTATAATTATGAATAGGTTAGTAAGCGTTTTATTCGCCAAGGATTACACCAGAATTATATGATACTTTACTTTATTACGAGTCGTAATTGTGTTAATGTCCGTGACCAAGTAATAATTAGACGGCGTGCAATCTTTAAGGTCGTTTCTCCGGCGCAGCGAAATTAATAACGTACATCCGAAACGCTAATAATGACAGTCCAAAAGCCAAGTCAATTCCCCGGCAACTCGATTCAACGTAGCAATCAGTTCCATAAACATCATACTGCGCGAATGATTCGTGAAATTTAAGATTGTTCTGCGGACCATAATTGGGTGCTTACTTCACTACTTGCGTCTTGTAATCTATGCCTTTACAATTTTCGTTCTGATCGTTTTTGAGAAACAATCAAAGGCAATTTTGTCAAATTTATTGCGTGCCACTTTCTTTTCGGTCATTAAATGGAACACGTTCCCAATTAAATAAATTTTACAGTTTTTCTCGATAACTTATTTTGATAAATATAGAATTTGCTAATATAGTCAAGGTTTATTGATATCAAAACAGACGAAGCTTCTTTGTGGATTACGAGAATGCGTTTAATAGTCCGCATCGGTCTTCCCTATGGAATATAATTAAATTGTATGAAATCCCAACCAAAATTATTCTAACGGGTCTTACGCCTTTCCACCAAAAATTGACAGTAAAGTTAACACATTTAAAATAAATATGGTAACATCTCGATATTACTGACTTCACGGAGAAAATTGCCAGTCAAATATGAATGTTTTTTTATTAGAAGAGTCACCGCACGTTATCAATGTTCTGGTCTTGTTAAGCATATTGTCACACAGCTGCATCAGCTTTAGCGCGTGTCGGCCTATGATTTGGCGTTCGCTAAACCATAGCGAACATCGATTGATCGGCGGTATATTTTTGCCCGTGTGAACACACCGTTCTTACCCTACCTTTAAAGAAGACGTACCAAAGTTGTGTTTGTATCTGGTATAATATGATAAAACCCCACTTAATAGAATTTCGACTTTGAAGTACAACCTTCGCTCGCTATTTTTAAGTTTTACTGTATTAAAAATTACAAAAATATGTGTCTCTAAATCGATTTTTGACGCACTTTCATATGGCATAATAAATTATTTTATTATAACTTGTTCAATACAAAAAAACGAGAATTAATAAGACAAAATTAAGCGTGCTTACATAATGGCTTATTGGTGACGCTTATTGGTCTGTTTGGTCAATAAGTTAGCTATTAGCGAGAAAAAATTATTTACATTCATAGGTAGATCACTGTTTCCACTCGATAAATAGCCTTAAATATGTATTGATTCTTTTCCTTGGTAAGAGATTATCAAACAAAATATTATCAACGTTTAATATTGAACCTTTCCGGGACTTAAAGTTACAAAGCGGAGCTCTTATTCATTCATTATTAAAGATTGAGTTATATTTTTAGGTGAAAATTTTTGTATTATCGGTGATGCAGTCTATCGATTAATTAAATAATTTCTTATGTTGTGGACGTTCTTTGAAATGAATGCGAAGAATTTTCAATAAATATACGCTGCCAACATATATCACAATAATACTTAAACATTGGTCACGTTGTGTTTGTTTTAAATAACAATCTCTGAATCAAATATTTACTTAAACCTGCTGTTTGATCAAGAATTAATTTTTATTATAACGTCATATTCACATACAATTCTGCAGTGCACAATATTTTGTCGCATTACACATTTACGTTGTGTTTATACGTGGATGTATTAATTATTTTTGTCCATGTGTCGATTCGTGCAGGCTTATTCCTCCATATTAAATGGCAGGGAATATTCTTATATCGATACCTCAGTTCCAAAATGTAACAAGTAGTAATCTGTCGCTATTTAGGGATGACGGTGGTTATTAATACTTTAGATACAAACTGTAACAACTACGAAAATCCTGCGAAAACCTCTGAAAAATTATATCATTAACGTAAAAAAATATTGAACTACTATGTTCATAATATTATAAATATACTGTTTTACTAATTTCATTAAAATGTACAGTAGAAGACTTAACACGACTTTAATCTTGTTCGCTTATAATCTCAGAACTTGCTTCTTGAATTGTTACACTTTGGAACTGAGGTATCGACATATTTATTAGAACGAATATTTAAATTGCTATCGTTAATCGAGTTTTAACAGCATAACTGAGAGACCATAAATACTTTGTGTTTTCGTAAACTCCATATATGTCATATAATAAAATTGATTGTTAAGCTTTATCTTCTTGGCGACGCTGAAAAATAATAGCATACATTAAATTGTTTGTATTTCGTAGTGCTCACGGAGTTCAAATGCACGCTTCGTTTTACTGGAAAACTAAATAGCTACTATAAGAAATATGATTTTATATTTGTAATGGAAACGATATTTTATGTTATATTTGATTGAAATGATTGATTACATAATATAATATCAAAAATTTATTTCCCCACAAAGGTGTGGATAGGGAGATGAATTAAAAATAGATAAGTAGTAAGATCAGTACATATTATGTTAATAAATCCTTTTGTCAATATCGGTTGTTGTTACTCAGGGGGGAGAATTCTTTGTACACCCTCATTTCTTTCATTGGTTTAAGCCAGGGTTCTCAAACTACGGCCCGGTAGCTGGCCGGACTTACCCGGTATCCGGCCCGCCATAATTTTTTCACTCAGATAAGTAGTGCCGAAAGCGAAAAAAAGCCACGAGAAAATTTATGCAACTGATCAACCAATTTTTTTGCTGAAAGGACATATTATGAGTTTCTAAATCAGGCAGAAGCTGGTTTTCTCCGTGTCAGCTATCGGCTATCTCCGCCACAATGAAATGCCCTTGACACTTACCCGTAAATACCAACCGAAATTTGCGCGTAATTCAAAACTACGGTTTGTTGGTATGATAAGCTAGCTAAGTCTTGGCCCTCGGGACTTAGTGGAGTAGTTAGTGTAGTTATTAGACTAAACAATTTCGAGACCTCTGGCTTAAACGATATAAATATTTCAAAAACACTGTATATTGTAGATGAAATTTCACATACTGATTTCGTATGTGGAAAATATTGATCGAGTATACAATTATAAGATGAATATTTTGAATAATAATAAATAACTAGATAAGTATATAGTCTAGTATAGATATATATTGTACGATAATTCTTCACCAATGTTATATAGTTTTTTTAGAAATAGGAATAGGAGTGGGGTTCCGTAATTAAAAGATAACTTTATATTTTATGAAAAGTGATGATAAGTTTTCGCAATGCTAATATTTACTTAGTCATAGTCATCGAAATGACTAACGTATTTGTTTTGGGTTGGCGGAAAATTGATTCAAGAACCAGTTGTATTCTCATTTATTTAACTTCTTCATTAACTTCTGTTTACATTACAGCGTTTTTTCAATGTACCGGATATTTTTAATTTCAAATCAGTGAATTAACCAAGTGTCCCAAGTTCAATTTTTGATAATATGCATCACAAACACCCGTGTTCTTGAACTCGAATCAAGTTTTGCACCGAAACATATTCGATATTAAACTTGACCTGGCCAGGAATTGCACCTGGGTCGCTCTTTCCACTAAACTACAAATAACCGCATGTCTGTATATGCAAGATGCAAGCATATTAACAGTTTCCTTCCAATGACTGACCTAGTATTATGATTAAATTATTACTTAGGTAATACACTATATTTCTTTTCGATCGCGTCATTATTATTATTGTATAGCTCAACAATCCAATAAGTCAGGCGATAGCAATTTTCACGTGGGCTTTTGCGAGCTGGTCGGCTGTTAGTACTTAATACACGTGTGCAGCGATTTGATAGGCATGCTATTATATTACACTTGCCGTCAAAACGTAGGAATAATTTATATTGGTTTGTAATAATGATTATTATTGCTTCTTTGTTTTCCTTACTTAACTACTTTAGTAATCGTAAAAGTGAATTTAAATAAATAACCATTGACGGTTTTGATATAAGGTATAGGTTGGTAGATGGCAATCAAAGGATAATTTATATTTAAAAAAAATACTTTAACTTGACGTATTTATGATTTATAAAATAACAAGATTTGATGCGCTCTTATTTAGTTAAAATCGAAAGATTAATTGGTGGGGATCAGCACATAATCTATTTATGTAGGCACCATAATATAAATATTGTATGGTGCCCGCAATTAAAGCAATCTTAAACTATTTTAACTACAGGGGGCTTTACCACAAAGGATGATAATGCCCTAAATTAGAAACATCTCTATAAATTTTGTCGTATCCTAGTACCCGTATGAGACAGCTAATTGCCGGTCATTGAAATAAAATAAGAAAGTTCGATAGAAGATGAAATAAGAATATTCAAAATTATTGCCACAAATTTTATTGCAATCATATATTATTTGACAAAAAATCGTTCTTTTGATTACAATTAAGTCTCTAACACATTGCTTTAAAGTTGAAAGTCTATAATGTCTCGAATGTTTATAGAATTCCTTGTAACACCTTCAGGCTAATTCTTGTTAATTGATATACAATTTTAAAAAAATATATGTATAGGAGGAGGAATCGGAAAGAAATAAATTTCTGAGAGTAGGGCTTCTGGTTCTCTTCAAAAATGTTGGCATCTTCAACAAAAAATTTCGAAAACTATGACAGGACCAAAAAGTTATTTTATATCAGTAGCACTGCAGTTTCTCAGTGCATATTTTCAATGAAACCTTCGATATTCAGGTGACCTTATTGGTGAATATCTGAGTAGACATATTTTTTATGGATTCGGCGGTAACTTTGTGAAAGTTTGTGTAAGTTCATTTTTAATATAAAATTCAAATTGATAACTTACGTATGCCACTTGGTTCATCCGCCTCTTTAAGAAGCTTCTCCAGACTAACCGTATCACTATAAGGTTATTTATTTCTAAGGTAAACAATGATTCTAATTCTTACATTAGAAATAAAGGTGGGGTGGGGTTTATTCCATTCTACTGGACGTGGGGAGGGGGTAAGACATAAATACTGATAGACTGATTACCATGGCACTACTACTTACAAATCAATTATTAGTGTTTGGAGGTGAAAAACCCAAGGGAAATAATTTTTTTTTTTTTTTACTTTTAAGGTGTTAACTGTCAATTCTTGGTGGAAAGACATTATATTTTAAAAAATAAAATTCATTTGTACTACTTCCACATATTTATAATGATCAGTACCGGTTTCGCTCATCACGAGCATTATCAACTGATAAAAATACAAACATAACAGGCTTATTTATATAAAATTGAGTGTAAAAATGAAGGTATATAAAACTGATGGTATATAAAACTGATGGTATATAAAACAAATGAAAGAGTCTACAATTAAAATGTTATGGACCTCTTGCAAATCATTAAATACTAATCTACAATCACAAATATAGCTACATTAAAAGTCCATTTAGCTGAACAAAATTATTAATGACGTTACTAATATAATATAAAATAATGACTCAGGGAAATTATAAAATGTAAAAATTAAAAAAAAAAAGGAAATAAATTTAATAATGGTGAACCGCCTGTTCTATTTAAAATGCTATTTACTAATGCTCCATTACTGTTAATGGTTTTATTAATTTCTAAAAACTTTAAGCTATTCATTTTAATACCTTTTTTACTTACTCTATTTTTATTAAAATTATCATCATTATTCTGATTAGACGATTAGTTTTTTAAACATAAAATTATATGGATTGACATTCGTGCTATCTAGATTATTATTGTGTTTATTCCGAGAAAGTTTTTGATAGACTTCGAATCTTGTTTTATATTAACTTTTTTTTTTTAATAAATTCCATTTATAGCATAGAAATATTCTCGAAATTGTTTGCCTAAAGATCCAGGGATTATAAAACGGACTTGTATTGAAACTCCTTCTTGCATGGTACTGCCATTCTTTAACATCTATAATAAATCAACCAAAAGCTGATCAATGGTCGTTTCTTTGTGGTTTAAAACGTTTTAAAATATATAATCTTGCACAGCACACTTATCTTCTTTTTCTACACATCGTAAGTAGAATGTAATAACGATGGTATACATTCTGTATTCAGAATTAATATGCCAAACATTATTTGACATGTCAAATCAAATAGTATAGAAATTCCTTCTATGTAAAATGATAAATTTGCTCGTTTCAGTCATCCGTTGGTTGGATATATTTGGAACTTTGAATATCCCACGGTATTATCTTTCCTGCATATTAAATTTTCAATATAAACAACCGCTCGAACCGTTTTCTTTTCCAAAGTTCTCACATTCGAACCTATTATATTTGAGACCCTTTCAAAATAACCCACCCCACGTAATGAAAATTGAAACCTTTCCAACACTGAAACTAAACTCGTGTTGGCGTAGAATTCAATATTTTATCTATAAAACTAGAATGATAGGAAAATGAAAGATTTATGTGGTGTCAGTGCTGGATAAACCATGTAAGTTTATCTTGTTATTTGAAAACAATGTTCGAGTACATTTTATCAATATTTTTTGTTAAAATTATTGATAGTGTCTCTTGTCGCCTTATTTTTTTTTTGTTTATTCTATTATTCTAAATCATGCAATACTGCCATGTTATATTTTATTCTGCACTCAAATAGATTTGGTACTTTGTTGTTTTTCTGAGAATATTTGCTGAATGAAAACAATGAAACAGTACCATTAAATAACAAGCAAAGAATTTTGCAAACCTATTGTATCGATGAAACATTGTCCCCGTTATGTCTCTCAACTGTATCAGCAAAATATCAACGTTTTTAAGTATTCATTTTATATTAACATATTTCATAATATTTTTGCATCGAATTGATTATTTTATTGATATTGTGTACTAGAATCAAAATCATGAATTTATTTGATGTTTTTCGTCGTTTCTTTACCTAATCCAATCTTTACAGTACAGGGATTGATAAAATAACGACTATCCTTTTACCGTCTCCATATTTATATGCGTTACCCCAGGGGTTACCAACCTTTTTGTACCCTAGAGGGCCTAGAGCACATTCGAAAATATCGATAAGGCGTCGGGCACCACCTATTTTTTCAAAGCAAATTTATTGTTGCACATAAGTCGTAAATAATATTCAAAAAAATAATTTTAAAATACTAGACTTATAGTTCATATTCTATAAAACGAAAACACGTCATGTTTGTCTCATATATACAAAGTGAACGTTATATTAAAATTATAATATCAATCTTAAAGTCAGTTTGATTGTTGGCATTGCATTCACCGACCAGTAATCATAATTAGGAATGTATGATGATATTATTCATGTTATAAAACAATTATAAGATGCGCATGGCTGAGTCGAGATCTATATTTTTATTTTATTAAATTCATTTTTGAAAACAATGATTCACAAAGGTATGTGGAACCGAAAAAATATTTAATCTTTTATATGCCGCTTTTTTAAGGGTGGGAAACTTCCAATATATTTCAGAAGTCCTCTTCTGGTATTACGGATTTTAGGATAACATCATTCTGAAGGTCAAAAATTTTTTGCTAAGGTTATTCTCCCCTCATTCAGTGCAGAGTAACCAGACAGCATAAACATGTCGACTTATGCATACAAATGAGTTCGAATCACATATTAATTAAATAAAATTGAAATAAAAAATAATCTGTCGCTGTTGAAGAGCGGCGAGCGCACACTAATCGGTAAGCGGGTGCCATAGCGCCCGCGCGCACGGGGCTGGAGATACCTCCGTTAACCTATCTGAAAATAGATATTGAAATACGAAGAAAGAGTTCTAGTCAGTTCTCGTGAAATGTAAAATTGGTTGTCGCAATGTGGAACCTTGGGAGCAGACAAGAGTTTTTAAGAACTATTTTTATGATCCCCTATTTTCTATGTATCCCGAAGCGTTTATATTGTGGTCGCAGTAGTGAACGTAAGAGATTGCAGTACCGAATGAATTTATATATCAATAACTGTATTTATTATTAAATATCTATATTAAAAATATCCATATAAGTATTACAAAATAAATACAATTGAGCAAAAAAAAATACCGACCAATTGGGATCGCACATCCTAACAAATATTTTATATTAAATACCTTCATATAAACACGGATTTGTTCCAATTTTTTTAATATACTTAATTTTTTTAAATAAACAATCGGAAAAATATACATTGAAAAAAACTTATAACAGATGATTCATTCAACATCGTTATCACTTACAATTCTATCACTGACTCTTTTTCGAGATCAGTTGTGAGTTTAAATTATCGGAAGACTCTAAATTTGATATAGGCTTTAAAAATTCTTTAATAAGAGATTGTTTGCTTTTAGCGTATAAATCTATACGTATTTCGTGATAAATGGTCAAAATCTGTTGTTTTTCTCTCTTGAACTTCAAACTGCTTTCCATTATAGGATCATTTTCATCAAAAATGCTGACACCGTGTTATATAAAGCGTGTTGTACAAAAATATGTAACAATTTATACACGCCAAATGTGTTGAAACTGTTCGTTTTCTCGATAATAGTTGATACCAGTATCAAACATTTGGTATTTCAATAAAGATTGTCTTCAACACAAAATTCTATTATTTTCGAACTAGTTTCGATTTTCCATTGTCCGGACAGTTAAAACTATTGATTTTGTACATTCTAACTTTACATAAATACGTATTATTTTGATGCCCAACTTGTTTTTACTGAAAAAACACTTAATGCTTATTAATTCAACTACATACTTCACTAGAACTGAAATGTAAATTCTTTATAATTCATGTCATATAGAATCACATTTATCCATTAGAAATACAATTGTTGCGACTTACAAATTCTATCACTCAAGAGCTATTCCACTTCAAGCTAAATTTATAAATAATAAATTTCAAAAGATAGTTAAGAGCTTTCTTCTACTTATACTTTATAAATGTTTCAATGGAGCCTGTTTCTATAATTCCTTGATGAGTTTAATTTTTTTTTTGGGATTGTTAAATTTTAATAGATGTTTAAAATATTGTAAAAAAGTGTATTTTTACGATTGTGTATACAGGTAGTCCTCGACTTGTGGCGGTTCGGTGGAAATATTGCTCGGTATAAATTGAAACCATTAATGATTCATCACTCGAAAATTTTTACTATTAAATTACTGCCTCAACAAAAAAGAGTGGATGACGCAATTTTATTCCTGAAGTAAAACAATATTGTAATCAGACAGGAATTTCAACGCAATTCTTGCAGAAATAACCTTGTATCATCCACCTGCTTTATAAAGGAAATTTTAATTTTCAACGCAATTCTTGCAGCCAAACCTTATTCCAACCACTTGTTTTACAAGGCAAATAATAAAATTGTGTTGACAACGTTTTAGTCTTTGTTTTATTTATTAAAAACAGAAGATCGGCGCGCCAATTTGCGATAATATTGTGATTGTCGTTTGACAGCTTCTACAAAATAAGGTACTGACCTGAACCAATATTTAATTTCAAAATTTTGTATGAAATTCGATGTACGACCGATTCGACTAACGACCAAAGTCTAGGAACGTATCTCAGTCGTAGAGGACAACCTGTATATGTATATTTACTTTTGTAAGTTTATGGAGCCTATACATTTTTAAGCACAAACAACTATGGAAAGTGTATAGTATACACTTTCCATAGTTGTTTGTGCTTAAAAATTGTTTTAAAATCATATACAAGTAAAAATCTATAAACAATGATTCAAGTAAAGCTGATGTAGTATACGTTTTTTAAGTTTTTTGTTGATTTTCTCAATTAACTATTTGGAATCTAATGAACTTTTAACACTTGTGCTTGATTTAAAATGTCTTTAACGGAGTTTTTCAAACGAGTGTAACAGGTTACTTTACTGTTTTTTTTCTTTGTACGTGTATTAATGCTAATATATTTTACATTTGCGATCCAATTTTGTATCTCGATCATCAATCATGATACTAAGGAGGTCTGCGCGGGTCACAATTTCTACATGCAATGCTAGCCAAAAAATACAAATCTTAAACTTGCACAGTAAAATCGCCGTCCCTAAAATACTCGACATCTTTCTTTCGCGGTGTGTTCCGCCGCATAATTTCGTCAAGCGTTTTTTTTTTCACATAATGGAATAGTTTTTTAGAGTTGAGATTAATTTCACTTGCTTTCAATTAGAATAATTTTATTTAAATTGTATGACTGATTATTTCAAAGATACGAACACAGTTGGAAAATGGCTTAGCAGTACATGTTGAAGTTTAGAAAAAAAAACAATCTGGAAGCTCTAGTCACTTTTAATGTGTTAACTGTCAATTCTTGGTGGAAAGGCACTATATTTTAAAAATAAATCACATCTTATTGTACTAATTCCACATGTTTATAATGATCAGGACCGGTTTCGCTCATAACGAGCATTATCAACTGATAAAAAATACAATTAGAACAGGGCTATTTATATAAAATTGAACGTTAATAACCACAATGTATATAATACTGTTGGTTCATGAACTAAGCTAAGAATTTACAGATCATCAAAGAAATTACATGTAAACGAAATTAAATTAGAGGTCCTCAACATTTTAATTGTATTTAATTTCGTTTTTATGTAATTTGTTTGATGATCTATTAACGTTCAATTTAATATAAATAGCCCTGTTTTTGATTATATTGTTATCAGTTGATAATGCTCGTGATGAGCGAAACCGGTTCTGATAATTTTAAACATGTGGAAGTAGTAGAAAAAATGTGTTTTATTTTTAAAATATAAGCTCTAGATACATATTATCGGCTAGTAAAATCCCGCTTCCCGTTTTACAATCTATAAGTTCTAGATTATTTTAGTATTTATTTTGCAATGTTGACTGTGTTAAATTGGATAAATATTACAATATTTTTGTGCGCCTTACTTCATTAATAATATTATAGTATAATACACGGAAATTAAGAAAGTGTTTCCAATAAGAAGTGACAGATAAAAACAGAAACGAATCGTAAATTCGAATCTGGCCTGAGCCGGTGCAGTACTCCCATCGTGATGCAAGCTTGACTTCTTCGGAACGTGCGTAATTTTTATCTCAATCTGTCTATGAAATGATGAACTGTTGATTTTTTTACCAGCTGTGTTTGTTTCGGTGTTGTTGTATCTTTCTTCTTAGAACATGTACCGTTTAATATAAAACCTGTTACCTCTAATTGTCCGAATTCACTGTAGCCTATTGATACACTTTTACTGTAAGTGGGTCTGAAACGTAGCCTCGAGATATTTTTCTATCGAGGTGAATTCAATTGGTTATTTGGAAGTAGAGATGAAACGTTAGGACCCGAAAACTCGGTGTTCATCCGTTCACTGATATCGTGTTGCATATGTTATTACCTATTGCCATTCTCACTTTTTTATTGATATTTCTTCAGTGATTTTTGGTTGTCACATTATTTGAATTATTTATTTCAGATTAACAATAAATACAGAGTTAATTTGAGATATCACAAAAATCCATGCCTTTGAATATAAATCCATAAATCAATTTATGAAGTTGTCCGTACTGGGATTTAAAGCCGTGCGATCCGTAAACGAAACCAATGACGTTAACTACAACACCACGTACCCGACAAATAGTATGTCTACCTTGTCTAGCAGTTCCCTAACCGAGGAAATGTATGAAATAGAGGTCTGCACGGGCCGAAATTCCATAAAATTACCCCGTCCGAACCCGTCATCTTCCGGCCCCGTCTTACCTGAGCCTGAGTCTCAATATCACACTTGTTACCCCAACCCGACCCGAAGTCCAGGTTAATTTTTCTCAGCCCGAAAAAGCCCGATGTTCTTTTAATATAATAATTCATTTATACTTTTCAAACAATATATGTTATTGTTTCCATATTTCCAACGATATTCATAGCACATGTGAAATAAATTAGTTAAGTTATAAAAATATTGCCTTATGGCTGACTGATCTGAACATAGTCCGAAATATTTTTCTGAAAATTGAAATCCTTACCCGGACCCTGCCCGAGCCCGCATCTGAATTGTCTCTACCGTCCGCTGGTCAAGCCCGGGTCCGTGCAGGCCTCTAGTGTGAAATATAATAATATGGTCTTCATATGGAGCAAATTCAAAAGGATAGATTTGAAGAGCATCATTTCATTTTATATCTGTAGAACTTTAATTCTTTTAGTCTTACTCACTTACTTACCATTTACATATTGACTTATTCACATTTACGTACTGTTATTGAAGAATATTTTACATATAAAATATAATCCTCGGATGATGATGCAAATGCTGAGATACAATGTGTAAATGAAACAAAAATGTATGCATGATATGTAATTCTTAGAATTATTTAAATATGGAAAGAAAAATCAATACAGCTTGTATACATATAAAAAAATGTTATCATTATTACAGTTGTAACTAATGGATTGTTGCTTCTTCCACCATGCCCAGTAACGAGAAAGTAATAATGTCATGAAATAAACATAAATGAAAAATACCAAAACAGTTACGGTAAAATAAAGCCGCATTTTCCTCACATTTTCCGTATGCGCTATTACCCTTAGGTACCCTTTTGGCTACATGCCACATGTTTTGAATTGTCTCATTTATGAATACTCATGTATGCCGCGCCATTGCTCTTCAAAACGTTTCGTAACTGGATATGAATAATAGAAAATCGGATATTGTTTTTTTTTACATTATAATAACCATAAAAGACAGAATATGGTTGTATGTATCTTGAGCAGCATCAAATATTGTGAAGTCTAAATGAATACAATTCTTTTTTGTGGATAGAGTAAATGTAACGAAGAAAAATTGGTACCATCATAATGGTTAATGCGAAATATTTAATGTCCCTTTGCCAATAAAAAAAGTGCTTCGCTTATTTCTTTTATTTAAAATTCCAGGAAGGAGAAAAATTTTCCTATAACATTACTGCTAGGGACTCTAATGTATGAATTTTATCATAATATAATATTTTGTTATTTTTTATATTTGTGGCGAGACCTATTAATTCCTAACACATGTTTACAGTACGTTTTGATTGAGTATAGTTGTGAGAATACTCGATCGAAAGGGGGCAAACGATTGGTTTCCGGCGTCCAGCATCAATTGGAAGGTCTCAATGCAAACGCCACTTCGGTCCGATTAATCTCTTTTTATTGAAAGATGCAGTAGTTTTACACAAAAACTATTAAATTAAAACATATATTGAGACTACATCTACACTTAACACATGAATTTACATTTAAGTTTGAACAGAATTGACACAAATGATTTTTAATTTAGCATTAAATACAGTTTCCAACAAAGCAATTTAAAATGGCAGCGATGCGGTCTAGCGGCTGTCGCACGTGACGTCGATCGCTGACTACTCGAGGTAGACTGCTGAAACTATCAAAATTTCTTTTTTTTTCTCATAGCACCCCTCCTTTTTGTCGATGGCTGCTAACTGTTGCTAGCTAGATGGGGCAATTAAAAAGCGAATAGCCGCCGCTTTCTGATTTCGACTTTTCGGCAACTCACTTAATTGACTTCCGAGAATCCCTTACATTATTAAAAGTGTCCGAACGGCCGTTCTGGATTATTCCAAACCTTCCAAGAAAATAAACAAATGTTCACAAAAATATCAGGGCGTGTCAGTTGTTTAAACCTATGCTTCCCAAACTTTTTCATTCCACAGCTCACAAAACTTCAGAAAAATAAACCACGGCCCCTAGTCCAAAAATTAAGCTACTTAAGTTTTATTTGACATTATATATAATATTCTTCTTATACATTACACCTGCATTCTACAGTCGCCTCAAAGACAAAATTTTAATAAAATTACGAATAATGTGTTCTTATACATACCTATAAAGAATTTATACATATGTAAGAGAGAAAAAATGCATAATTAGATACTTGTAGTTCTCCTGAAAAATTTTGCCGCCCCCCCCCCCCCCCCCTGCAGAAGGCCGAAAGGGCACTGGCGGGCTGCGGTCCATAGTTGGGGAAGTACTGGTTTAAACAATAAAAATATATTGTATTGTCAATATGTAATGTGAGGCCGCTTGTATTTTTTTAACCCAGTAGCTTAATGTACATTAACAATACGAACGAATAATATTCGGATATTCGATTGCAATCCCAAATTACTGATCTAGACCTAATTGGTGTAAACGATAGTTATTTCAGATATATACTATTTTTGAAATCACCGATATGTAGAAGCAATTACAAATACAGTTTATAATATGTTTACTAAAGAAACGAATTCAATATGAGTAATAAAATAACAAAGTATTTATTTTACAAATTTTTATCAGGTAGTTGATAGCTATTTCGGCTTTACGCCATAATTATAATATTATAATGGAGCTCTACCAAGTAAATGTCAATTCAATCAATCAATATGAGTGATCCGACATCCGACCGCAAAATCAATACGTGGACTACTTGCGACTTTTGAATTAAAATGCTGGCAAACACGGGGTGCAGTCGCTAGATTATTCAGCAGCCTGCAGTTGACCCCGATCCATTTTCTCCGGCTAGCAAGATACTCGCAGTAATGCTAAATTTAAGTTACCCGGCGATTCCCAGGCTGCGCAAATGCCCTCCCCTTTTACGGTAGTGTCAATAAATCGAGTCTGATGTATCGCCTCAATAATTCGTTTGTTGTAGCCCCTTGGCGAATTGGCGGGCCTTGCTCGAGGGGTAGACTCTAATGGTATTGGGAGAAAATAAAGATAATTCGTAATACCTTTTTTATTATGCTTTACGGCAGTGATGCACCAAACCACGGCCCGTGGCAAAATAGTATTTGTTGCGGCCCAAAATAACAAGTACATCATAAACCAAATTTTAAATTGAATATTAAAAAATCTGTGTTTGATATGTGAACAAATTATGCAGTAGCAAAGAAATATAATCTGAATCGTCACTGACAGAAATCATAACTCTATTTTTATTATTTGATACGATTATGTTTCACTGGTAAATATTTGCTACTAAAATTCATCGTTTTACAATGAGACACTGTCTGCGATGCATGTGCAGTTTTTAATGTTAAATTATTATTCATATAAATATGTGAAATTCAAAAACAACTTTGGTTTAAACTGAATTTATTAAGTTTCAAAACTCTCTTGAACATATAGCTGAAATATAGATACGCAGTTTGCTTGATAAGCCGACGATATCTCGTATATTACAATATGTCATTATTTTCCTCTTTGACACTTTTACCCACTGCGGCTTGTGAAAAATTATAAAATCTATAATCTGGCCCTTCTTTCAAATAGGTTGTGCACCACTGCTTTACGCAACGGAAATGGAAAAAAATGACATGTGTCGAATTGAATGCAAAAGAATGTTTTTTTTTCAAACGACTTATATTAAAATAAAATCATCTCCCATACCAAATTCACAGAAAAATAAGTTTCGCCGTTCTTTAAGCTATTTATCCTGTTTCCCAAACTGTGGAAGCGAGCTTATCGCATCAGATTGACGACAACATCTCGAATTTATCGGCAGGACTGTTGCTGCTAATTATTATAGTCATCGATATTTATCGCTGAATTGTTCTACCCATGAAGCTTTTAAGTAAGACATTTTTGCATCTTTGTTTTCATATTTTATTTATTCGTTATGACATACAATATATATTATTACATACAATTTTTCTTTTATTTAAATTTTAGAAAAATGTATCTGTAATTATGTTTACGTAATAATATACTAGTTTGTTGTAAGTTTAGATGTTTAGAATTGAAGATGACCATGGAGGTTTTGAGAAACACTGTTTAAGGTATATATTTAAAAATTAGTAAAACTATTATTTTTTTATTTTTATTTATTGTAAGTTTAAAAAATTGAAATACATGGCATTACAGCTGACGCCAATGCGCCATGCATTTCACAGTTTTCATGTTATGTATCGAAATGTCGGCCGCTGCTTATAATATTCTTATAAAATTTCAGATCATCGAAAGATGACAATGTTGAAGACTAGTAGAATAGTTTAGATTTGCTGAAGATGCGGCTCATTGTAAATTAAGTGTGTATTAAAATATGTATTGCTTTTCAATTCACTGTGGGCATAATTTTAAACTTAATTTAAAGCTACCCTGTACCTAAAGTTGACCCTGGTTTTTTTCCAAAACTGTAAACTGGCCGCTCAAATAAGCTTAGATACCCTTGAAATTTTCGATTGATTTGTAATAGATTTTTTGATCATATTTAAATAATAAATTTTTTTTTTCTTAACCAATTGATGCCATAGCCGCTTAAAGTTTATACATGTCATCGAACTGAAAATAATGATGAATTATATAATATTTATAAACTGTCTGCGGCCTAAGAATCTAGGTATTGAAGTGCTGTCTTTTGGCTGAATCTTTCTTCTATTTTCTTAGAGAATAATGTACATTCATACTTTTTTAACTACATACATCTAAAATTGTACTGAATGCAGCCTTTGTTGAATGAATATTGTTTTATAATTTGCTTATACTGTCAATAACGTTATTTTGTAGGTACCGGGGTATCTATTTGAAAGGATATCGGGTATTCGACGGTTAAATAGTTTAAAGTATTAAATTTCTTCCGATTAATATTTGTTGATGGATGGTAGTATGATAAATCCGATTATTCATGTCGCTTCAGTCGGGTCAACTATAAATCGAAAAATGCTTTTTAGTGCCCCATGCACTGAATGTCGGCAGTTTTTTGGTCGACCGTTTTAAGAAAACTGGTTAATCCGCGATCAATGACACCGTTTATTTACATTACTCCTAACTTATATACATTTTTTTGTTTTAATATATTAAACTGGTTTTATAAGTATCACATGTATTTAGGAATACGTCCCGCCCCGCACCATTCACTGAAGGCGCTACATGTCTGATGAATATAAAAATAGTGAATTTGTATCAATTAAAAAATAACCTTTTAATATTTGTCAACACTCTCGCAATATCTTAAGTTAATATCTCATGATTTTCGAGAAGAACTCGTTAGCCATTCATGCGCCATCCTCAAAACTGATGACTCGAAGGTGAAATAGTAGTCTACTAAATCCTATAAATACCAAACCAATGCCAATACAATCAATAAAGTATGAGATCACTTTTATGGTGTTTAACTGAAAATTCTTGGTGGAAAGGCGCTATATTTATAAAAATAAAATACGATTTTTGGACTCGTATGACATATTTTATCTAATGGTCATAAAACTGGATCATTTACAACATACCCAACTCGCGATGAGCGAAACCCTACCCATTATGAAGTGGCGATATATTTATATGATTTCATTACATTGTAGTTTTCTTTCTTCAGCCGAAATCTTGTTTTGGTAAAAATACGTTTCAACAGTCGTTTGTCGCTCGTATTTCGCACGACATGTTGTATGATGTATTTGTAATGGAAAATTCATCTCATTCTACTTTTCCTGTCGTTACGATTTGTGGATACGGGGAAGTATTTTATAATATATATTACATATATTACTTATTAGTATGTGAACAAATTGGCACGCTTTCGAGCAGATCTTTTGTCTATCTGCCATCTACCAATAATATTTTTTTTTTCAAAATTTGTTATATTATTGGACATACTAAAATCTTCCACCTCTTCCGGTATCATTTTTAACCATTTGTTTGGCAATAATATATTATACTTCATACTGACGTGTATGACTTCCTAGTGAGCGACAACTGCTGCTGGCTCAATATATATATATTTTACCCGATAGCTCAAACATCTTTACCGTCGAAGCGAATCGAATACTAAATCTTGACGTTTATGAGGATTGAGCTATGACATATTATTGGGTCCATGTTTAATTCAAAAATATTTTCCAATTATTTTCGATAAGTAAGTGTCTGTGTTACTTGAGTTGCCGACTCTCCAAGGCGCGGCGTGTCTATGACATAATCAGAAGTAACACATCTCAGATACGTTGCCATGACTCCTTACATTTATGATTTCGTTCATATCCGTTTGTATAGACGTGCTTGTGAAGTTTTCGGAGAATTATTATTTATTTATAGACCGAAAATTATGAATGTAGATGAGGTGTATGTTGACGAAAACATCGTTAATTTTCAATAAAGACATTGTTTATTGTAATGAATATGATTCTGTGTGAGTTAACATTAGGAATTGCAATATATATAGAATCCCACATATTTCTGTGCTCACGAAAATTCCGAAATAACAAATATTAAATATTTACACAGATACTTACTATATATATTTTTATTTTACGGTATGTTATAAATAAGGTTATACAAGTCTTGTCGTATTTTCTATTTTTAAAGTCAGCTTAAAGAACTTATTATGTTGACGTTAAACAGAAATTTATGAATATGGATAAGCAATGAGCTTTTTGGATGTCTTTATTTTTCTGATAAAAACGCTGTAGGAAAGATATATGACAAAGTTTTTGAGGACTCGTGAACGAAAAGCAATTTGTACGCTATTCCACCGAGTATATTTTCTAGGAAAGTATGGATAAATAATATTTAATAAAAGTACATTTTCTTATCGGCTAATTTATGGAATATTGTTTATGTTATTTAATTGGTTCTTGAATAACTGTGTATGTTTTCTTCGCCATTGATCTATATCTTCATCGCCAAGGTTCGTGACCTCCAGCTGTTGATACATGAGAATTTTCCCTCACGTCTTCCGTATATAAATGGTATTTTTTGCATCACGTTTACGAGCGTCTTCCCACATTTTTCGGTCAGTGCTACTAGCCATTTTGGATTCCGCGTTATAAAGGTGACGTTAAATATGTTTGTGCTTGTTAATGATTTATGACATCTTGGTACACTTCTAAATGTAAATAGCGTTTTAATGTTTCAGTCATGTATCTTTTATAAAAGTGATGAATATCTTCACAAATTAATGAGCAGAGCGAATAAGCTACATGATTAATTACTATCTGAGTACCAGAAACCTTGCTGTATTATTTTTACAAATAATACAATTATGTTTGAAGATTGATTGGTTAGTATATCACTAAAATATAAAAATACTAGTTTGAATCATTCAAATTTTGTACATTTCTATTCGTTTTGCCACTAATGATACCGGTTTCGCCATTCGGCATCTTCAGGCATTACAGGCGTACACTTATGAACTCGAACTGACAGTTTTTCAACATTTGGCGAATTGAAAAAAAATATCATCATTAAGTCTGGGAATTATATTGATCTGAATCGATTTACAAATCAGAATTAAAATTAGTTTTATGCGTAACATAGTATATTTAAGTGATGATTTGATGCGGTTGTTTTTTTTTTGCCTTTTGTTGTATGAACTATGAATTTAAAAAAACATCGCGTTTTTTAAAAAAGTGAAACTACCGAACCTCAACTTGTTTTTTAACATATGTAAAACATTGGCAGTAATGTAATCAGTAACTATATTTGTGTGACGTTAGTTTGCCGAAGATAATTAACTTTCTAAATTAGTAACCAATTAATGCGCAACCGCTTTACACATGAAACTGTTTTGTTAGATTAGTATAAATATATACTTGATATCTATTTGGAGAAAATAACATGGCAATAAATAAATTAGCATTATTGCTACAAGTCATATAATATAGCTTTCTATTATTTTTATTACACATCTCTGAGGATGCGTAACTGTTAGCATCAGTACTGTTTTGAGGATGATGATAAATGATATATGCAGGTGGAGTTGGGTAAACAAAAAGGTCACAGAACTGTAATTACAGGAGGCAACGAGAAATCACTATCATTCATATTCTATTATAAAACCAATGTGCATACTGAGAGAAATATTGCAATTTGATTGCTATCACTTAATAGAAAACGGCATCAAAAGAACATAGTAAAATGAAGAAATGTCGAAGGTGTTTTGGCCAATTGATGTAACCCTCAAAATTGAAATTGTAAAGCAGTGAGTAAAAACTGTTTTTATCGAAAACATTGTATGGTGAGTTGCGTTATGAATCTTTGAAATGCACTCCTGTAAATACGGGATTATACGTTGGGAGTGTCGATATAATAGTGGCTTATATCAAGTGGCCGGGTCAGAATATTTAAACATGCAACCAATGTAAAATGATGTTTCCCTTCCAAAAAGTGGTATATTTATTTTTCTTATTTACATCATTTGTCCGAAACTTGCTCTGTCGTCTTTTAAATGAGATCCAATCATTTTCGTATTTTTTGAGGGTTAAATCAATTGGCCAAAACAACATCGATATGATAAAAATTCAAAATTCATTCTTATGTTATGTTTCTTTCAAACATTATTTGAAGTTAATTAACATCAAAGTAAATTGAATATACGATATAAATCTAACTATATTCATAACATCTACAGTAGAGAACAAGTTTTATGATATGAGGATGTAATTTTTTAAATAACACTCTTGTATAATATACTTGTTTAGTAAGTGATTGAGTTTTCTACGAAACTTTCTTTAGATACGGGCCGATGTGATAACTAATGAAGCGTACTTCAAAGTGGGGCATGAACCGTTATGCAAATCCCTTCTAATACGATAAAGGCACATCCTAATAAACTTCAATATTTACTTAGGTTAAGCTTGAAAATTTGAACCCGCTCGCTCCGGTCACGCCATTATTACGGGATGGCACACTATTATCACACAGGACGTAAAAATACGTAAACAAATTAAATTCCTGAAGAAGTCTGCAGAGAACTATCGTTTGCATAACATCTAATCGTCAGTTGTATGTAGTTGGTTTATTATTAGAGCAGAGAATCGGAATTGAGTTTGTTGCATTATTACATAAAGGGAGTGTACATATTAACAAATTTAGTACTCATATTATGTTATGTTGTAATGAATTTTATAAAGGAATCAAATACGTAAAAACAGCAATATATCGGAAAACCCTTCTGATTTATTCGTGTATGCACCAAACGGAAAAACAGAAAATATTGTGTATTTAGAAAGCACTTCAATAAACAGAATAAAACACAAACTCTTTCTTTCTTTGAGTGGCATTGCAGCGCATGCCGGGTACTCTCTATTACTGTATAAATAATTAGACACAATTGAATTACATTCAATTTTATAAAATGACTTGTCAACTATTATATTGAATTCGTGCATTTAATGTCGAGCAGTATCATATGATGTTATTTAGCTTAAACTTGGCTGGTTTTATACAATTTACTGTTAATTATTACGAAAAAACTGTATATACCTAGTTCATATTCCATATTTATTATTGAAATAAAATGAACGTTCCACTTAGATAGTGCCCGGTTTCAACGGTTATATTATATTTAAACGATGCACGCTTTTACTAACTGCCAGTTCGAGTTCATATGTGACAAAACTTAAGATAGTGTAAAAGAAATTAAACTATTCAAAGTTGTTACGATTTCTCTGACAAATTGACTTATTCCTCGATTAATCATCACTATCTTCACACTGATCTCTCTATCCTTTTATATCATATGTCTTATTAATAAGTCCCGACGTATTTTATATCAATAATATTATTCAATCCATTCTTTGTATCAAATTTTTTTCTCAGAACCCTTATTTCCGATCTAACGAATTTGTGGATTTCTAGTATATCATTATATAGTAGAATTTTTATTTCTTAAATCAGATACATTTAACGTGTAGCTTTAACGGCTCTGATATTTAGTGATGAACTACGATTTCGATTATATCTTATAATGGCATTTCACCGAAACATTAATTACTCCAAACAATATTAGATATCTAAAAAAAACTTTCATTCTGTACTACATACTCCCCGATAAATATTTTTAGTATCGAGTACGTTACTCTCCAGCCTGTATAAAATAATACTTCTGGATGCCTAGATGCGTCGTTCTCGGAGCGTCTCGGGGAATTTCAATGCAGATATTTCGTATAATGGAATTCCTAGTGTTAGCCTAGATTTCCCTTCCACCACCTCTTTTGTCAGTCGCCTTCATATGGAAATTCCTCGCACATATTCAGCCTGTATAGCCTTTTCATTATACGATCCTATTATTATTTATTAAAAAATAAAGTAAATCCTTATGTGCCCTATTCACAAATATCCTTGTATTTAATTTTGTGTATTTAGGCTGCTCCACTATGTTTTTAGTGACGATCAATTTCGTCATAAAATTGAGAATTAACATTTTTATAATTATGAAAGATTTCTTTAATTATTATTGAACACATCTGTAGTTGGGAATTTCTATTGTTTTTGTTATTCCTTGGTAAATAAATATACATTATAAAACATCGTATAGTATATTCTACATCTATAAAATTGTTATTTGAAAAGCATAACCTTTTACTGCAATCTTATGAGTTTATTTCCAAAAGTTTATATATTGTAATTGCTTGTTTGATTTATTATTAAATTGGTTTTACTATCGTTATCTTCTAGTAACTCTCTCTCTTTTGTCGTTTGTTCAATTAGTCTCACTTTTTTACTTAAATACTGATGCTTAATTTTAGCGAAACTGTTCTCTTTTTAAGAAACAAATGTGGAATATTATGTACGATAAATAGTTCTTTCATTATACATCTTCTCTACTATATAGCACAAAATACATGTAGAAATCTGTATGTTTGTATGTCTGTCGGTCACAACAACTCCTCCCAAACGGCCGTACACTAGAGACGTGATATTTTCACACGTCATTCTAGCTGCAATTGATAGTTCAACTGCTCTATTTTCAACTTTCAACTCTCAACATTGAACTTTTAACCTAAAGCCGAGAACGCTATATTTTTAACGTTTCAATGAGGGATGAAAAAAGTAATTATAATAGTCGCCAATAGCAACAGCTCAATAATAATGTATTCTGGAAGTGACAGTTGATATAATAACGCGAACGTAGATATTTGTGTTAAATATTGAGTTTCCTGTTTGTGATTTGGTAGAAAGTGAGTGATAAATTCATACAACTTGGTGTGAATCTGAAATCGTCATCGAGAATTAGCTTATGACTCTGATCGTATGTTTATTTAAGGAGCCATTCTTAAATGCAGATCAACAAGCTGTATATCGGGAAATTCTGCGGCGCCATATCTAGAGTACAGGTGGCAAAATTGTCATCTTTTATTTTAGCCGGTTTCAACTCTTGGCATTATTATTAATTGGTGGACTATGTTTTGTGGGTGTACCAAAAGAGGTACGGTTGACGGTGATATTTTCAAATTTCAACATTAGCCAGCCAACGTCTAAATTTAATAAACTTATATAAGCGTTCACCATCTTGGGTGAAGCCAGGTAAAAAATACTAGTAATATCATAAAATATTTTCCTTTTGACATCCAAATCCATGTCGTTATATTTTACAACAGTGAGCATAAGCGGTTTTTCGTAAAGCTCACTCTGGAAGTGCTAATATATTATTATACGTATTAATACATTTCCCATGTTTTTTTTTTTTTTGTAATTTTATTTTCTCTTTCTTTTTCAGGTAAGTGAAACGATTGATCGAAAACGAAAAACGGAATATATTCTCGATTGGACAGAATTTATATGGTGGATAATAATTCTGAATGATATGTCAATAAAGTTTGTGATGAACGATGTGTGTACGAATTAAAATCGAACTGATTTGAATGCCTGAAGATACCGACAGGATGAAAATGGAAGTGGTTTAAAAAGTGCTCAAATTTTGCGTCATGTCGTGAACACGCATAACGTGGTAATTTTTGTTACCGTATTTTATATTGCGAATTCAAAAAAATATTTCTTGAAACATTTTATTCCGTAAAAACGATATTACAACTGTGTGAAGTGCAAAGAATAATAATATATTGCATGAAAATGCAGCTGTATGAGTATGACCTAGTTGCAGTCCACCACTCTAAACAGAATTCTGACCCAACGCCAAATTGTAATTTAGCAGAGTTGTCTTCTTCGTCTCTTGGGAAATATACAATTCCCTCGTTTATTTAGTAGGGCGGTGTTTAATGCATCTTATTGCCTTTTGATTTCGTAGCAATAAACCATAATTAAATGTTGTAAGGCAGACATCTATTATAGTATTACTTCCCACGTTTTTTTATGACTAACCATAATGTATAACGACAGGTCTACTTATTCTGTGATTGGTTGGTTCTTTTTTGTGTTTTTACTTGCCCTTAGTTAATATTGTTTGTATTGCGGAGTCAATTTTGTTGCGCAGTTTGTCTTTCTTAATAGTACCAATATTTCGTAAAATGTCATGTATTGTTATGATTGTATGCAATGTAAACGAAACCTAATATTTATATAAATTGATCAACAAATTTTCAAAGATTTTTCATTTAATATTAATCATTTAATTGCAATTATTTTGTTGTGTTTCTGTGTCTACACAGACCAAAATCTTTATTAAAAAAAAGCATTTGTTTTGCATTAATCGCCAATAAATTGTAATTTTATTTGCAACTTTATAATTAATTAATTATAAGGGTTGACGTCAATTTACAAATAGAATTAATATAAATTCACATATATTGTTTATGATACGAAAGGTATCTTTATGTGGGCAAATATTTTCTTATATTGAAAATTGCAAAACTTTAAAATGTTCGAGCAAAATATTTATTAAATATATCTTTATTAACGTCAGCTCACGGCATTGAACTAAATTATGATTTTTTTTTGTGACGAACCTAACCAAAGCCTCAAAGTGGCATATGTATTGACATATATCACAACTCGAAGCATATAATATCTACAATAATGACAGCTCACAAGTCTCACGGCATTAAACAAAATCATGGTGTTTTTTTATTGTAAAAAAACGTGACAAATCCTCAAAAAAAATATCGTTTCTTAAATTTTCAGTAGCGTTTTGCGGTTATTTATCAACCACAATTTTGCTTTTCAATTATTTCATATTTGGTTTGTAAATTTCGTTTAAAAGTACATATTATAAAAACACAGTTAGCACGCGACATATTTTACATATAAACTCGTTTAGTATTATAACATCGTTTAAACGTTTACATTTTTACGATTGTATTTTGAGAAAACCATTTATTCAGTTAACGGTTAGGTCTTCAATCTATCGGTAAAATTTTACTATTTATGGAAGGGATAGTATTTAATATCATCATGACTGTAGATTTTGTTGGTTTTTTCTTCCACGAATAGACAGACGATAATAGATTTACTTGTTAACCGTGCACACTGCTCTTCACCTACTAAACGGATCAAATCGCCGCCCATTTCCTCATACAAATACAAATTTTGATCAAATTTACTTCATAAGCTGTATCTTATGACACGTCCTGATATTTTTGCTAACATTTATTTGTTTCTTGGTAGGTTGAAGTGATTTAATATCGCAATGCTCCGAATAATTTCTAACTAATGTTAGCTAGCCGAACCGGTTTATGGCCATTAGAAAGCCATCGGTTGCTAACCGACGAGGGTCCATAGCTTAAATTAAAAAGCAGACGCTGTTAAAGGGCACGTCCGCTAGACGGGTCTATTATAGAGAACAAGGGGTGCAACCTGCAGTGGTTGAGGTTTGATTTTTAGTTTGGCAGAGGCGGCCCTCGGAGCCGGCCGGCGTCGCAAGTGATTATAAATTGTTTTTGTTTGTTTTGAAATCGGACTTAATTTAAAATCGTTGTTGTGCAATTGTATTATAACTTAAAGGTAAATTCATGTGTTAAGTAAATGTAAATGTACAATCAATTTTATGTGTTACTGATATTTTGTGTATCAACTACTGCATCTTCGTTAATTAAATAAGAGATGAACTGGATTTGAAATGGTGTTTTCTTGAGATCCCATACCTCCCGGACGTTGATAACCAAACATTCGCCTCTCTTCGATTCGAACCTTCTCACTTAATGACAATTCAAATGATGATACTACGCATAATATATTACATGCCATTTGTATATACGTATATTATAGTAACGAAACATAATCATGTGCCGCTTGATCCGTATAAAGTGAATATATTACTTCTATTATAGTGTTTCAATGGAGGATCTTTTACCCCAAGCAATTTACGAATACTGATGTAGGTCGTATTATGAAAATAGTCTAGGCTTTGTTCGTATCGTCTTTATTGCCTCGCATTTTGTATGTAAATCCCCGCATCGCTCGCTTCTTAAGTCACAAGAATTCATTGCTTAGAATATATGGTAAATAAAAACAAATTACATATCAAAATAAAAATCAATACAGAAAATTTATTAATGCCGTAATAATTTTTATATCTTTGGCTACCGCCAATCGTATCCCTAAAAAAAGCAAAAGGCCATCATGCAGGGTCTCTCGTCAATTTTCGTGCTGCCAATCGGTCCAAGCCAGCACGTATCGTGTGTTGTCATAAACAATCTTTCGGTTGTATGTATAATATTATACTATATTAGCACCATCAAAACCCCCCATAGTTACAAGTTACAAGCCATGCTATAAAGCCCGTCAGTGTCATAAAAAAAGACTCTGAATTGTTGTATAAAATTTTCTGCTTGCAAATATAATTACAATTGATCAATTTAATTTTATTAGAATATCAATTACGAATGAAAACTTTCTATAAATGATAATGGTCGAATTGTTTACGGGACTATAATAACCGTACATCAAGGCATTAGCACCTCAGCAATATTTACCGTAAATTTTGTTTGAGCAATATTACTTAATGTGTTGAAATAACACAAATGAAAACCAAACCAAGTTTACAACATATTTCTACATCATTTATTATATCGACTATTTATGTCTATAAATATAAAATTCGTAACGTGTATTTCATGCGACATCATACATATATATTTAAATCCGTTATGGATGTTTTTTGGTGATCTGGTGAGATTTTGATCACTTTAGTTTTTTTATAAATTTTACTTCAGTAAAGAATAATTTTCCGCTGAATCTTTTGAGTCGAGTAAAGCATTATTTTGGTACAGAAATGCTTAAGACTTTCCTGATTTTAATTATTTCTTTATTTATTTATTCATATTATATATTTTGGGTTGCTATGCCAACGATCGACAACAATGCGACTTCAATATAGCTTGCGTTGTTATAACCACAACATAGATGTCACATTAAGTAACATTAAAGCATGTGTACTGGAATATGGCTACAGGAAATACAAATAATGTGTCTTGTTGTTTTTCTTGTGTGAATCAACCTCCAGTTATATGTGTCACTTAGAATAGAAATGGTGTAACTCCAGTTTTTAGGTTTTGAGAAAATCAAGGTTTTGTAAAATGTTCTTAGGTTTAAATAACAAGCATTAATAACTGTTTGTCAATCAACCGAAGAACTTAAACGTTAGTGTAGTAGTGAAGTCTGTCCGAACACTTCACTCCTATTCTTATAATGGAGGTACTTCACTATTATTCTGAAAATTATCGTTAAATATGGGAGTATAAAAACAAAAAACAGTTTTTTTAAAGAAATTAGGAGTATATATGGAGGTGCACCATTATTAAACAAATAGAATAATATCTTTTGAACGTGTTTAAGGTATAAACTCTTTTTTCGTAATTTTGGAGTTACACCGTTACTATTCTAAGTGACACATATTATAGTTGTCTTTTTGACCATGTAAACATTATGGACATATATACGCGATGCACGAAGTGATCCCGTAGGGAGCAGTATCGAACAGCTAGCATATATTTAACGATACACGACACAATAAAATTGTAAGATTTCACGCCAAATTGCAAACATATTTGTCTGAATTTCACTGCAATTAACCATTTTAAATCGTCTCATTTTCATCAACTTGTCTTAAAACAACGGACGGGTAACCAGTACCTGTTTGCTATGTAACAGATTGGACCTTCCATCATTCGGTAGCAAACATTTGTAGAGAACGAACAGGTGATTTGTCAATCAAATAACTCGGTGTTCCGGAAGTTCTCAACAAACCTGAATCGAAATATTAGAGCCAGATAATTCACTAAAGGGAATGAAATGTTTCGAGAGACATTACATAGAACTGAAACGAAATGAATTGTAACAACATATCAGCGCGCTGTGAGAAATCATCTGTTT
This sequence comes from Himalopsyche phryganea, assembly GCA_022494535.1. Taxonomy (NCBI): domain Eukaryota; kingdom Metazoa; phylum Arthropoda; class Insecta; order Trichoptera; family Rhyacophilidae; genus Himalopsyche; species Himalopsyche phryganea. The sequence continues at coordinate 174,153 of JAGVSL010000127.1, read as the reverse complement.
ATTTAGGCATGTCAATAAAAATATTATATGGATGTTTGCATAATAGAATTCGTATCTCGACCCCTGTACCGAGTGGACGTAAGCTGTCAGCTTTGACATCTTGGCTACAGGGCCGACAAATTTATTATATCGTAAGATTTTCGACTTTTTTGAAAAACTACATTGAAAAACATTCGATGAAGAAAAATTTCTGTTGGTGTTTAAAAATAGATTTATAATTTTTTTTTTTAAATAAAACACAATTCATTTGTACTACTTTCACATATTTATAATGATCAGGACCGGTTTCGCTCATCACGAGCATTATCAACTGATGAGTCATGATTATCAACGGATCAGTTGATAATGCTCGTGATGAGCGAAACCGGTCCTGATCATTATACATATGTGGAAGTAGTACAAATGAATTGTGTTTTATTTTTTAAAATATAATGTTTTTCCACCAACAAAACAATTGACAGTTAACACCTTAAAAGTGGTTTATTATTTGGTTTACGTTAATAACAACAATGTATTAAATTGTATAAAAAATATTTTCTACAGCTATTTCGGCCTGACGCCATCGTCAGTAATATCCGAACTGCGCGTGCTGCCGAAATACCGTCAGCAATAACTCTTAGCATTAATAATTCTTAGTGGAAAGCATATGTGGAAGTAGTACAAATGAATTGTGTTTTATTTTTTTAAATATACTGTCTTTCCACCAAGAATTGACAGTTAACACCTTAAAAGTGATTATAAACTGTTCTTAAGAATCTAAATAAATTGATAAAGCATCTGAATCTTAAAGAAAATCAGAAAAATTGAAAATATTTTTGTTATAACCGTTTCTAAATAAAAACTTTCATTCTATATTATGCCGCAGAAGATGTTTTAATTATTAAATTTAATATGTTTTCATACACCGTGACGTCAATTGAAGAAAGCATCTTAAAATAATTAGTATGTTTTGAGAATATTCAGACAGAGATTTTGCCTTCCTCAATATTGAATTAATTTATATTGTTATGAAAATGTTCCATTCCGTTGGTGCTTACTTTTATTTCACACTTGTACACGCAAAGAACGTGATCAAAACAAAACCAAATACGTAATACGAAAGTCATTGTTCTTTCTTTCACTTTCAAATTTTTATCAAATTCGAAATGGATTAATTATGTACTCATACGATTTTAACATATTTTTTTTCACTTTACAACGATGTATCGGGTGAAAGTTATATCTCAGCCAACACAAATTAACTAACACTATCGAATGAGAAGACTTGATCAAACTTCAAATTAATATTTCCCTAAGAGGTGTGTTGTTTACTACCTTCGTTGCCTCGCTTGAAAGTCTAGTCCAAAATATACGTTTGCACGTGTTTTCAAGGCCCAACAATGCTGAAAGGTCGAACCTGTAATGAAAATATGTAACGTACATAGCTAATCGGAAAAGATATTATTCAAATATCGTCCCAAAAACATCATATTTTTATATGGTGTTGTATAATTCGCAATGGATCGCAAACCTATGTCACCGTAACCGAAGATTCAATTATTTATTGAATATAATTTAAGAAATCGACTGAGGGTGCTTGATGGAATTTCAATATTACCATTTGTCAGTTCGAGTTGACAAACAGTCAGTTCGAGTTCATTCGTATACTCGAATGCCCGAAGATGCCGAAAGCGAAATTCGGGTCGTTAGTGAAGAAATACATGGAAATGTACAAAATCTTAACAATTTAATTTATTGAATGTTTTAATTAATCTTGCGATTTGCCAAGTATTTTCTTCACTCAATCCGGCTAGGCTTACATTTTCTGAAAAAAAAAACTGCCAACTGATATAAAACCTGTTCTTGTCAAGCTCCTACACATATGATCCACATTGGTAGTGGATATAGTTAAAAAATATTGTAGCAGATTAAAGGCAATTTGACCGATGTATCACTATGGAAGCGTTAATTGGCTTATCATACAAAATAGACACATGAATGACTTCAATTTTATTGAAGGTGATACAATTGTCGAAACCGGTCTTCAAAATTTTACATTACCATAAAAAGTCGCCATTTTGATGTTTCATTTATTGATATATCAAAACCAAAACATTTTTCTCATGTGTTCCAATTTTCGTCACTTGACATTTTACACTGATGCCATTGGGATGAATAAAGAAAAAAGCATTGTTTGTTATAATTTAAGACAGTCAGTTCGAGTCCATTCGTGCGCTCGAATGCCTGAAGATGCCGAAAGGCGAAACCCGGGTCGTTAGTGACAAAATACATGGAAGTGTACAAAATCTCAATAATTCAAATTTGATTGTTTGTTATATTTGAAATTCACTGCAGCAATTATTTATAGTAAACATGTGTATGCAATGGTGCATTTTAGCGAGTTATTAAATCCTGGCTTCCAACAATTATTGCGGTAGACCTCACTCGCGTCAACCGTTCCTCGTTACGTTTGGAGACGCCATACACTAAGAGGTTTAACTGTTTGGGGGGAAACTTTATGTTGTTAGGTGTGGCAATTTGCCAGTTTCAATCTACTGTAGATTTGGCTTTAGTTTACATATGAAACAGAAGCTCAAATTTTCTCAGTAAACATTTATTTACCCAGAAATCTCTACTTTAAACATGTTCGTTTTTTGTTTTAATAACAATTGCTTTGATGACATTCATTCAAATAAATTTATAGTCAAGTAATTACAAAAAAAAAAACAAAACGTATCTTTCATATTACGTTCGATAGATTAGACGGTATCTTTGTTAAAATTCATGTTTGAGATAATATTACAATTGATTGTTGTGTCACATTTAGTAACAACTAGTGGAATAACAATGTTATCAATTTTAATTTAATATCAAAAATATCAATTTTAAATACATGTCATGTTCCATTCAAAACGTTCTGTATGTGGCCTAACATTAATACAACTGCAGCTAATGAAAGCATGTAAATCCGCGAACTAATCTATTGTCAATACAGCGTCCAACATCAACACTATTTTAAGCAGAACAATTACTATACCGTAGCGGAAATTTTCCATCACACTAGCAACACCGCGTGGAAAAGCAATCTCGTCGCCGCTTATTTGCATCGGAATAGATAGACATTGGCTTTTGAATTACCGCGAAATTTCGCTCTGGGGTAGTAGTATATCGATTGGGATGTTGTTAATGGCCGTCGTACATATTATGTATGTAGAAAATTCGATTGCGAGCTCGTTATATTATTTTATACTAACGTAAAAGTGTTCTTTATGTTAATATAAAATCTGCATCTGAATATCTAATAAAAAGTAACCAATCATCAAAAAAATGCCAATACCTACTACATCGCTGCCAAATTTCGCATCGAATATTTTAAACTGACTATCCTCAACTTCTGACTATCCATATAATATTAGTTTTCACTATAGTACCGTGTTCAAATGTAAATAAAATCAAACAATTGCAGTTAAAGATACATAATTCTTTATGAACTTTGTGTCTTTATGATAATAATAAACACTGTTTTGGTTAAATCTTTGGTAAATAGTTGGACAACTTGGTATGTAAAGTGCCCCTATCTGCGTATTTTATTACGAACATTTGTTCCCAGATTTCGAAAGTGGTTGATATTGTTTTCGAAATGGGTTGAGGATCCGGTGTCTCTTCCTATTTATATTTTTTGTCTCCCAACTGCAGAGCGATTTTGAAAAGAAAAACTTAGCTCGGCTCTCAAATGGGCAAACTTTAAACAACGCTACGCCTCGCCTCGAACTCCAACGCGCTACAAAGTTAAATAGCGGATACTCTGCGTTAACTTTTTGATAACGTTTTAAAAAAAAAATCTAGAAATATCCAATGTTTTTCATCGCTAGAGTTAAAAATATATGTGGTGTATCTTCATTGGAATGTATTGATAAATTACGTATGTATATGTTTTGCGATAACAAATATATACTTACATATTGAATATATCTGGCTTGCTGAGGGAGAATAAGAGTTTTTCCAACATTCCATACAAATAAGTAAAAGTTTTTCTTTATATTTATTCAATTTTTTTACATTGTTAGTGCATGGATATATTTTATGTAAAAGTTTGTTATGAAGATTGAGAAATAGATTACATATTTAAATGTTAAGTTTGAATTGTTTCGAAGATACTTATATTTTTTAATATCGTCGTCAATTTAAATAGTTTTATTGAATGGGACATATTTCTGCTTGGTTCATGAGTAATAACTTGCAGATTAAAAACCCAATTTATAGTGATATTTCTCAAAGAAGGATTCGAGTTTTATATTAAAAGTAACGCAAAATTATGTAGAATGATAAAGATTTCCATTATTCACTGACTCAAAGGAATTATTGATATTTTCTTGCATCATCAAGCATTACCAATTTTCGTGCTTACTTTCACTTGTCCTAAAAACCCTTTTCCCATCAATGTTTATCGAATACGACAAGATCTCTCGAAATAATACAACATAACTCCGTAGATTACGGCAGAAAGGTAATTTACCTCTTTCACTCTTTTGGAGTTTTTTTTTGTTTCCAATCAGTCGTGCACGTAATGTTAGGCGTAAACCGAAATAATGCCCTTGTTCTTATTTATTTTTTGCCCATAATGCCACAGACCAAGGCCTACTCCGTGTATGGTATATCAATCATTGTTTATTGTATTTTTTGTACTTCTAATGCTACAAACCGCATGTAATTCTGATTATGCAAAATATTAAATAATGACGCCGCCAAAGTATTATAGAATAACGGCAGAAATACAAGCGCTCTATTATAAGAGCTATTACTGGTTGTGTGGCTTATTTGAAATGTCAAATTTGTAGTCGTTGGCTACTCTATGTTATATTCATTTCGATACATGCTATTACGCTTTCCGTTTGACTTTTTTTTCTACTATCAAAAGTATATAATTATTTAAGTTCTTCTTAGCTTAAGTTAGCAGGCCTGTACAATGCTTGAAGCTTAGTAGTAACGCCGCATAAAGAATTTGAATAGTTCAACAGGCCGCCAAGTCAAAAGGTATTTTACTATATACATGCATTAATATCACGAAAAGGTAATTTGGATAGTTTCGGCGTAAAAACACAAGTGATTTTCCAACAAACCCTCATTTTATAAGACGACTAATGGGAACGCCCGTCATAGATGAAAATGTTTACATCTACGCCTGCAGACCGGTCTGGGCTATATATAAGATTGTAACTGTCCGCTCAAATTGAGTGTATGGACCTCTAATGGAGTTTATCTCAACAGAAGTTAACTAATCGCTCTCTATACGTCCCGTTTGTATATAAAATACATTCATGCCTTCGAAAATAAATCCATAAAAAGCGCATACTCTTTTTATATTCCTATATTCTTAAGTGCCGTAAGTATTAGAATATCTATCATGTTTATAGTCATACAATTAAAATGTATTCACTTGAGATTGATTCCCTGTTAATCTAAGGTGTGATATTATGTTCGACTCGACACTTAATTATTATTATATTATAGTATTGATTCGAAATCGAACATGCATTAGCATTCCAAACCGAATTGGTCTGGAATTTAGCATCGTATTTCTAAACTGAAGTGGCGGTGAGGTGGGCTACGCAAATGGTAGAAACGTCTCATAAAGTCGATAGAAATCAAATTCAATTTAAAACGATTCCATGAAGTGTATACAATACTACGGACTAGGGATGCTACTTGAATACTCGAATATTTGATATTTTTTTCGAATACTACTTGTATTAATGTATATGTAATCACAGGGTTAACTAAAAATGTCATTATTCTTTTTAAACACACTACTTACCCACTACACGTACTAACAACTAGTATGTGTTAATACAACAATAAGTACGTTTCGCTCTCAAAAATTGTAGTATCGGAGTATATTTGATTATTCGACTACTAAAAGGTTTTAATATTCGATATTCGAATATTTGTTTTCAAGGAATATTTGGAACAGTGGCGGCCGGTGACAAGAATATTAGGGAGTGCAAAAAAGACTCACCTATTTATACAAGAAATCCATCCTCCGATTCTTGGATTTTGAAAACACTTCAATAACACGAACATTAAAATCCGATATTGACGATACCAATTGTTTCTCTACACTTAACATCGCAAGAGCATTTAGTCTGTCTTGAGTCATGGTATTTCTCAAAAATGACTTGATCCTTTTTAATGTTGAGAAACAACGCTCACTTTCCACTGAAGTCATCGGTATTGTACAAATAATCTGTAATAACTTAACACTTTCACTAAATACTTCGATTAAATTATTGTTTGTAAAAAGTTGAAGTATGGACAATGCTCCATCGGTGACGTAAAAATCTTCCCTACTGTATATGACAGTTAATTCATTTTTAAGCATTAGTTTGTCAATGAAATCGTAAGTTGATGTTGCAATATTAAAGTCCGCTAAAGGAAAACTTTTGTGATAATCCGAAAATTTTTCGCTAAAAAACAATTTAGCTGCTACTAAATGATCATGGTATGCGAAACGATCTTTCGTTTGATTCACTAAAGTATCGCATACTTCATTACAAATGACATAATGGGGTAAGTCATTTGGTCTACGTCTTTTTGTAGGTTGGACTAGTGACATTTGGGTATTTTCTCGGATATTCTGAATAGAACGCGTAAAACTTTCGATATTCTTATTTATCTCCAAAACATCTTTCGACCTAGATTGAAGTTGCATAAAAAGTATATCACAGTGTGGCATAACTTTTGCAAAGAAATCTAGCCAGTAATTGAAATGATCTTCGTTTAAATATCGAAACAGCATTCCAGCTTGATTGATGGTATCAGCGTCTAAATTTACGGTTTCTAAGATGTGCTCCATACACTCTTTCAACTGCTCGCGATAAGTGTGCACGACAGTCACTGTTCTTATATTAAAATTCCACCTAGTTATTGGTGCTGAAGGTATTCTTCTATGAACTATTTCTTTTAAAATGTCAGCTCTCTTCGCAGATCTCGAAAAAAATGATGGAAAAGATCGTAAATTTGCAAAAAGTTCCGAACCATAGTGTTGGCTGAAGCACTTCTCTCCATTATCAAATTCAATTGATGTGCATAACAATGTATGAAATGTGCGTATGGATACGAAGCTTTTATCAAAGCCTGCACACCACCTAATCGCCCACTCATCACTGCTGCACCATCATAACTCTGCCCGATTAATTGTGCTGGTTTAATGTCGAGAAATTCCAGTTCCTTCAAAATTTCAGATGCAATACCTACCGCAGTATGATCTTTTGGGATAATAAATTTCCAGAAACGTTCATGTATCTTCCCGCGCAATTCGTACCGTATTACCAAAACGAGTTGTTGCGTAGTGGCTATGTCAGTTGTTTCGTCCGCCTGGATAGCGATATATTTGCTCTGCGATATTTCATTTTTAATTTCGTTGCGACACACCTCCAAAATTGAATCTAAAATGTCATTTTGAATTGTTTTTGAAGTTCCCTTGAAAACACTGCTGCTCTCTAAGTGCTGTTTCATTGCGATGTCAATCTCTGAGACGAAATCAATAAGCCCTCGATAGACACCTGGATTATGGGAATCTGCAGTTTCATCGTGTCCCCTTAAAGCTAATTCAAATGCACCACAGAACTTCACACAGTCAATTAACCTTGATAAAATATATCGATTTTTATCTACACGCTCATTAATTTGTTTCACTGACGCACGATACCCAGCATCCAATTGGGAACGAATATCTAACGATCCCAATACCGCAAGTTGCATTTCATTTAAAATGTGATTTTGAGAGCTACCGTGTTTCTTTATTTTGAATGATAGGTGAACCAGGTCCTTAATTCCACTCTCAGTCCAGTTAGATTCACCTCCAAACAACAGACACGGAAAACAGAATACTGTATTAAAACTAGTACAGCCACATAGCCATGGTGTTTTTTTATACGTTTCTACATTAAATTTCCGAGTAAACACTTTATTATTAAGCGTACACTTCTGAAATAAATTTAAGCTTGGCATAGGACGACCTGCTGCTTTAATTTCCAGCCTTTTCGAAAAATCCCGACGATTTTCTTTAATGTATGAGACAGAATATGCACTATTCATTATTGAAGCACGTAAATATTAGACGTATGTTAAAGAAAGTAAATAAATTTGATGGTATGCGTTTCTTTGTGGCAGGCTCAATACACTAGAGGGCCTTTCGACGCACGAACTAAACATATGCGACAGGTCTCTGCGAGTTTGAAAACTTTCGGGAACGGTCGTCATAATTCGGCTACTGGTGCAATGATCCTGAATAACTAAAAACTTCGTATGAAAGTCGAATGTGTGACACAGATGACGTCACAAAAAAAAAAAGTTTCCTACGGAATCCCTTCCACTTAGGGAGCGCTGAACCAAAATTGCACCGCCTCGACGTATTATTATTAGTATTTTTTCTGGCGCGGAATACGAGGTAGCATTGTGTGAATCATCGCTTGATGCAATATTTTTTTTACGGGGAACACGCGGGAAATTTTAAAATGAGTGAATTGCTATGTTTGTATAATATCGCTTATTACTTGAATGAATAATAATAACTTGAATATGGGAGTACATAGCACCATTTGCTCCTTTGCAAGAGCCGTCCCTGATTTGGAATCACCAGTTTCGTACTCATGGTCATTTATAACGAAGGTTTTTTAATGAAAAGTAGACAAAATGGATTATAGTCTACATAGTTTTTTAGATTAAAATTTATAATGCATTGAAACGACCCCGACCGCTTTGGTGCGGCCCGGCCGCAAACTGTGCCAGAACTCGACTCCGATCATCTATCGTGAAGTAAAGTTAGAAAGACAACGTTGGCATGTGTAATGTCACTTCATTTTTCGGCATCGTCGCCGGATAAGTTTATTTCGGAAACCGCCAGCTGGGTCGATTTTAGCGACCCTCGATCGAATTCCACCCTTATCAAAGAAAAGGAGCGGGGCCTTAACTGTTGCAGACCATTAGATTTTTCAGCAGTAGGGCTCTGGTGAGTGGTGCGAGCGCGTGGCTCGTCACGCTTGCTTTAAGATAAACTATTGTCCGCCGCGTACCAGTTTTACACGGACTTAATTTTTGTCGTAAATTATGTTTTTTTTTGTTTCTGTTTTAAATTATAAATTCTGTGTATGTATTAAACTAACTGCAATAAAGAGGACTCTGACTGAACTGGCGTGTTTTGACTGAAGCTAAAAACCTGAGACATCATCATCATCATCAGCACGCTAGATATAAGTCGAAGCCTTTCAGCATTACATGCGAAACAGCACTATAAGCGAACGTTCGAGGCTGGTGAATCCTAAATTGTCTGGAACAAGAGCTTCGCGTTGTTTAATTTTACATATTATCGTAAGGTCATAGAAAGATTAATCTGATGTGTCGTCACATCGTATCGTATGCCTAATACAGTCAAGATGGCTGGCAGAATTTTTAAACAGATGACAACACAAGGACAACGCTGCAAAAAGACATACCACGCGATTAAATTAGATGTATCAACAACTCCCGAAAGAAATCTAAGTATTTCTTGTTGTAGTCAGTGTGACGTTGTCTGTATTTTAATTTACATTAAATCTGTGGCTTAAAATAAATTATGATTTATGTACTATCATTATTTATTGAAAAACAATCAAACGACACCGGTGCAATACATGAGGTAAAATGATTTATCTACCGAGTTAACTATTGAATACGGTAAAAGAGGGGGGGAGGCAAATGAAAAAAATAGTCAAAAAGATTGGGAAAAGCTTACATTAGTCTCGCAACATAATTTATGAACAAAAATATTTGTTACAGCTCATAATTGGCAATGTTCCAAATATTTTGAAATATTAAATCAAATTCGATATCAAAAAACTCAATAGGATTTTTTATAAGACACTCGAGATCAACTCGAGGAGATAATATATCACCAACACCAAGTACAATATGTCAAATACTTAATTGAATATAAACTTATTTTGATATTGACCTCGCCGCGATTTGAACTCAGACCCACCTGATCGCTGGGGTTAAGCGATATTTCTTCTACCTCATTATTCACCATACTCTTTAATATCAATGAAATTATAATATAAAATAAGACACCGACTGAAGGTGCTTCATGGAATTTCAATATCAAATTTGAATTATTGAAGTTTTATACACTTCCATGTACACTTACATGGAAGTGTACAAAACCTCAATAATTCAAATTTGAAACTATAAGATAGATAATCAAATAGCAACAACAAAATAACTACTTGAAATCTTTTTCTTGTTTATTTACGTCAGTTTGTAATCTCAATCTTTAATATTTATTTCGTACATTCGATCTAGATTTAAAATCTTGTAAATCATTAAATGTCTAATTTTTTAATAGCTATTATTTTGTCGTACATATTGTCATATATACATTTAAAATTTCTTTCGTATACTGTAATAACAAGGTAAAACATGTCAAAAATTGCAGCATTATTTTTTATTATTGTATGTAATATTATATTTTTACTCTTTGTACCTTCAAGTAAAAAAAAACCCACAAATTTACCAGATTAAATATTTATTAATATCGAAATGTTTTTTTTCCTTCTTATAATTAACATTATCAGCTGCCTGCGTTTGATTCATGGAATTGACGATTTCCTCGTCTTGTTTATCTCAATTCATGTTCTCTGAAAGTTTGTTTAGTCAGTACTTTTTGTTGAAACGCTTCATCTCTTGTAAATAATATTTTCATAACAATGTAGGCGTGATTTTATTATTTATTGTTTACGTAAATTTTTGACTCCACATGAGGTATGACTTGCATTGATTATTTTTTTATTACGCGGTACTGTAGCTGTGTGGTTAACGCTGTTGAGCTATCGGTTACATGTACTCGGTCGCAGCATCTTTCATACGATGATTTTCCAATCGATTTGTGGTTTTGTATCTAAAAGCTTGAATGTTTGTGATGTCTTCGTATACTCCATCCACCCTCTATCCGATTCTGAAACAGGACGAACAGTAAGTTACTTGATAAATTCATTCTTGTTTCCTTAAACTTCGAAGAGCGGCTGGGTAATTTGCTTACAAACATTTTTTGTCAAAACTTGATATACACGGTTTCAGTGTTATACTTTTAAACGATTATTGTGTCCCTATTACGTGACTAACGTAGAAAAGGTTCGATTATTATTATCGTAGAGATGGTATGGATAAAATGATGGGCTTAGGAAACGGATATTAGTTATTTAATTGCATATTAACAATTCGTATTTTCACGATCGGAGATTGAAAGTTGGATAGGATGACAAAATCACACACATTTTTGTCTTTTGCATACAAATTCATAAATCAAATTAAAAATAATGTGTCCATTCGGGGATTCGAACTATTGATTGCGAATCTAGTAGGACTAAACTTCACTCGGTTATGGCGAACTACGTGATGTGATGAATAATAGGGCATCCAATACCGGACACCTTTTACGATTCCGGGATTTCAGGATTCAGAATTTCTCAATCCCGGGATCCCGGGATTGGTCATAAGGTGGAATTTCATGTGTTAAATTGTATATATATAATTTAATTTGTGTCCATTATTGCTTCAATTGGAATTATGTTTAGATGATGAAATTTTGGCATTGGAATGGTTTTCTTTTTAATTTAAAATCAGACATTTACAGAAAAAAACTTGATAATAAAAAAAAAAAAATGTTTTATTTCACTATTATGGTAGGTTTTACCAAAGGTGTCGAGGAATTCGGTTAAGAACGGCTGTTACGAAATATAAGAAGGAGAGAGACTACAATACATTTATATTAATTCTATGTAGGTATTATAAACAAACTATGTACATGAACAAACCGAGGTACACGTTGTAGTATTTGGTATATGAATTATTTTTTAACATTGACGGTGAATCCCGGGATTACGAAATTGAACAATTGACCGGGATCCCGGGATTGGAAGCCCTACTTTTGACGTCTTCAGTGATTCAAGATGAGGAATAATTATAACGATTTTTCACATTGCATTGGCATTTGTTTCATGAATTCGGAAATTGCGTCTAATCAAGTTTTTTTTGTTCATTCAGAAAATATTAATCATTTCTGTAAAGTCTATAAACTTAAACATTGAATTTTTGGAAGCTATTGAGTTTTCTTTGTCTATCAACAAAAATCAAATGATTCGAACATGTTGTTAGTCTCACGTTTCTGTTTACTCATATCTTTCGGCTTATTGACGTTGAACGCAATAATAATTTATGTTCCTTCGAAAACTTTCGCCTTACAAAGCTGCGGTAATTCGGAATTCGTAAAATATGGGCCGTATGTTATTCCCGTTGCCCTTTCATCGGGGAATAAATAATATTCCATGCGCTGCGGGAATAAACGCCATGCAATGTAAACATCATCTATTACTTGCCACTATCTGCTAACAAGGTGAATAGTGTGATTTGATTGGTAAATTTAAGTATTTAAATATTAAATTTGATTTTTATTGTCAATCGCATTTTTATTACTGCTTCTAACTAGTGCATAGGAATAGTTATGGCACACTTCAATTTCATTGTTTTCTAACTGAAATAATATGTTAATAATAAATCTAAGTAAATTAGTTATGCCTCTAAAATCGTATTTTTTTACTTTCCAGCAATATGATTAAATATAAATTCTATTTCATCGATGGAAGAAAGTTTCCATAAATAATTATCTATTTCTAATCCTCAGAATTCAGTTATAAGGGAACAGCGATGTATGGATTTCATTTTCATTTTGTGCAGAGAAAGTAACATTGGATGTCTTAGTATTTCAACACCTTTATTTTATTATTGATGTATGAAATCTTCCTCATATTTTTTACTTAATTACATTAATTTTTCTTTCTTTGTAGTGCCTTAACTGGATAAATACAACGTTTATTCACGATAGTTAATGTTAACATAAATAATTCGGCTCCGTGGCGCAGTTGGTAACGTCGTCGGCTACGGTTGCGGATGTCTCGGGCTCAATTCCCGGTTCGGATGGTTTTCATAAATTGGTATTTTAATCGATTTATGGGTTTCTGTTCGTAGTCATGAATGTTTTTGATGTCTAAAACTCTCTCCCACCCATCCGATCCTCTAAAACGGGGCTTAGCGAGAGCGATTAGCTAGCCACTAATCCTGTCAAAATATCCGTTCTTTTTCATATTTGTCGGACCCCTGTACCTAGTCGTTTCTCCTCGAGGAGACAAAAAAATCATTTTGGCTACTGAGCAATCATAAAAATCCTCATATAAAACAGTAATGAAAAAAACGAATGACTGTTTATAGTAGCCAATATAAACTTGCGCAATGCAAATATGTATTGGTTACAAACACAATGTCGCAATTTTATTATTTTCGGTCGAAACACTCTTTCTCCATTCAGCTAGCCGAAATCAATTAAAAGTGCAAATATCTTGCAAACAATAGTATTACTTTAACGTCACAATATTGTCATAAATCACCGTACAGAATAAATTGCCATTTTATGCAGAGGTTATTAATCTGTCAATGGTTTTTCATGAAATTTAACGACTAAAATATAAAATGCCGGCATATTTGCAATGACTCTTAAATTTAAACGAGGCGGAAGGCTATTTGCAGTTACCAGACTTTAAACTCGTAAAACTCTAGACACTTAATACGATCGACTGTGGTGTCCGTGATGGACATTCAATTAATCGTACACAGTTTTCTTATTTGCTTAGCAAAACTGCTGTACTTCAAAAATTACTGATACATTTTTTCGTATTAACCGCAATTGATGAATCTCAAGATATATTTTTTGCCCTTAGTAAAAAAGAATACAGTAACTGTTAATTTTCTTAGAAATTGTTTTTCAGTTTTTAAGAAGAATCACATTAGCATTCATAATAGGATTTTGAATTTATTGTCAAACAAAAGTGTCACATACATACAAACTATAATTTAATACATCTCATCACTGGATATGTCTATCACTATAGGAAATCTTTTATCGGACAGTTATCCCTTGCATCTGGCGTCTCATATGACAGACGCGAAGGATCGGTCAAGAAGAGTAATTTGAAAAAATCATGGCATACAAAAAAATAATGAAATATTTTCGACTTCTTGTATGTGTTTTGCAAAAACATGCTTATTATTTTTTGTCGAAATATATTATTCTTACATTCATTTTATATATAATTGCCATCGGCAATCTTTTCGAAAACATAAACCGGATTAATTCAATAAAACGAACGAATGAATCAAAGTCTATGAACACAAGGACGCCGAGAGGGCATTTGAAGAATAAAACTCCCCACATTACTTATCCCACGTATTTATCCGAAATTGAATCGCATCTGATTAAGAAGTAATCGCAAAATATTTCTTGGCGTATGGCACTGCAAAATTATAGGTAAATTACCTAATTGTGAAAATCGTATTAAACTACCGAAAATTGTGATGTCTAATGATGATTTAAAAAAAATACCACTTATTCAGTTGTTTTCATTGAATCTTTCTGTACAGCAAGATTTCATCATCAGCATAGACCAAGGTTGACTTTCAGGTACTTGTATTATCGATAGATAAGCATTCTGTCAAATCAGTAAGGTCGCCTCGATATCCGCCCAGCGCAAGAATTTTCCATTCTGGTCAATTCTTTTAATAAATAGCACAACGTGTGAAATTTGATATCCTTTCTCGGGTGGGGTGCGGAAACAGACGAAAGGTTAATTCTAATTTTTAAGACGATTCAATAAATCAAACACCCCATTTCGATCTAATTCAATATCTTCTTCTTTTTTTTGTGACAAAAAGCATGGAAATGTACAAAATCTCAATAATTCAAATTCAACATCTTTTATTGCATTTGGTTGTACAATATACAGTCCAATACAGTATCGAAGTTAGTAACAGTAAAAAAAAACACATTTAAAGGTACACAGTTTCGAATTTAAAAATACAATAAGTGATTTTTACGACTGGCTTACGTTGGGGTTGGTATTCCAATGTCCCGACCGCTAACCCTACACGCGGCTTCGTAGCCATGAGCTGATAGCTCATTTAGGTAAAGTCTCGGTCCTTTTTGTTTGTTAAGGCCCCACCCTAACCGCGTTATGGGAACTGAGAAAAAAATAGAGACCCAAACGAACCCGGCCAAATTTTTATGAACGCTAAACATGATGTGAATTATTTACGATAATTAATTTACCAAGTGAATAAATCCTTATTTTTCCACTACCTGATTTTCCCGCTAATTGTGCAGTGAAAAGCGGTTCGTGGACGATTCTGGGCACTTTGGCGCAACGCGGAGGTGTCAAATGATATCGAATTAAAAAGGAAACCAATATAATGTATATTTATTGTGCTCAGATTTCTCAGAGAAAGCTATGTGTAAAACTTTAAATATAAAATTATTAAACCCATTACTCTGTTCCAAGATAACCATAGACTTTAATTGAGCCAATTTCATTAATTTTTACTGCTGCAATTTCATCAGAGAACCAAATGTGCGACCGAATATAAATTGTAATCATGAATCCCTCTAGAAACTTTCTCATATTGATCTTTCAACCTATTCAAAGATTTGTATCGAAGGTATGGATGGGTGTCGTTTGATGTCTTTATTGACCCACCCATGCCATGTCCAATCCTGAAAATGGACCACAAAGACAGCGATTGCTTAACTTTACTCTCAGTCCATTTCCAACCCCGTCATTTTTCCTTGTCATCTTCAGAGAGAGGTTTACGTCAGTTCTTGTCCAACAATTTCTGTTAAGATGTTCCATTGGGAGTCTGTTTGCTTTGTATTGAGAGCGGACGTGGCTAAAAATCTGACATATCGACGGTATTTTGGCTCATTTTCGCATTTTTGAGGGTTACATCAATTGGGGAAAATACTACTGATATTATAATAAATAATATTGTTTTCTCTTTTACAATAATTATCATTTCTTTAAATATTATAAAAATATATTATCGTTTGACTGAGAACATTGTACGAAATGATCCAGAACGGTAATAAAATATATCATTACGCAATAATTCAAAGTAATGATTTTTGATTTGCTTTACACGTTTGAATTGAAAGATTTTATTTATTTATATTTCCCCACTTTGCTACCCACTTTTTTCGGGTTTATTAAGTTGAGAAATTCGAGAACTGTAAAGATTTTAATGTCACCCTACAGTGTAATAAAGTGAATAATTCCAGGCACTCTCATTATTTTAAGCACGCATTTTATTATTTTCGCCCAAGAGCCAGCCCCATACCTTTGAGGATTACTGGTCGTAAACACTTCTTTTGAAACCTCTCTCTCATACCACACTGCATTACCGCAGACCCTTTTTGTGATTATGCGAATGATTCTTTTTTGCAATTATTTATTGAAAGTCGAATAATATGTATTTTGACTCGTAAAAAATTGCATGTTATTACAGTCGCAAGTCAGGCATGATTGTTATTCACTCATCCATCGAAATCGCCTAAGGTTATTCAGTGTAGGTATTTGTACATATTTTTTAATAATTATATATATGGAATAGTGGGTATGAAAGATCCATTTTTTTTAAATTAAACAAAAGATGGAGAAACAACACGTGTCAGAATAGATGGACGTTTTCTTCCGCGTTATATGTTTACATATAAGTCGCTAAACACGCTCCCGAAGGTTTTGAGAGTTTCGAGTCAATCACGCAAAACTGTTATGGGCAGTATGGTAGTTTTAAGTATAATTTAAATCATTTCGTGTCTCTTCCGGTGTATAATGAAATGTTAAATATTCTTTTACACTGTCGTTTCTTTGGAGTGCGTCGACCGTGTAAAACATTGATCAAGATCGTGTAAAAAACAACATATTAAGGTTGGAAAAAACAAGGGACGAACCATGAAGAAATTTTAGACTTGCAACTGGAAATCTATAGATCTATCTATACGAGTACACACGTACATTAAAAACTTATTTTATTAAAAATCGCGAGGAGCGTGTTTAGCGACTCAGCGGCTCATATATTATAACAGTATTTTAGCAGAGTTTTTACAATGAACTGTTTTCTATTTTTTAAATTCTTCAACATAGGAATCTAAATAATACTAAAAATTTTGAGATTTGCCATGTTTTATTGTGATATTATTTCTTCTGGAGTTAATCTGAAGTGACTAATCCTTCAAAATATTTTGCACATTGACCAATTTTAGCTATGTCTAATATTTTTTTAATTATTTAACCTTCAAGAAGTCATTACCTTATAATCATTTTTTTGTTCAGTATTGCAAAACTGCATATTCAATGACAATTTTCCTTATCCCTTTTATTAAGTCGTCACTATTTTATACACTTAATTAATTTCTATTTTATTTAAAAATGACCTTTTTAACTTTGTTATTCTACATACTTTTACATCTCTTTGAAAATACCTTCACATTTTCCGTGTAAGATCAGAAAATTTGATCAATTACTAAGTCAAATTGATCAGTCATGATAAGAGCCGAATTTGATATATTTACCATATCATTTGATTTGTAAAGAACTTAATTTCGTTATCTTTACAATGTTCCAATTCTCGCAAACTTTTCGACGCCAATAAAATTTAAGCGTAATTCGGAAAAAAATGCTGATAAAAGCGATGGAAATTCAATTATTTCTGAATTACGTATAATCTTGTTGTAAACACGAAAAGCACGTCAAAAATGACGCGGATTAAAATGTCTCTGGAAATTAATCCATATTTTCAAAGCCCACTCGACGTAACTTTTTTTATTAGCTTTTAGCGTCAATCAAACGACAATTTAAACTTTTAATGCGTTCTAAACTGATTGATCCCAAATTTACGTTACGGCAAGTTAAATTAATTTCACTTAAATATTCACTAAGTTTATATTTTTATCTTTGTGAATTTTACTGTAATACAGTAGGTGTCATACCTAATAACACATTCAGTAGCATAACAAAGCTATCAATTTTAATTTTACATGGAATATTATATGTTTTATATATTTCTTTAACCATGTCCGACCCCAATGTGTAACATAATTAGGAACTCCAAATTTAGGCTTATGTCAACAGAAGATTTTCTGTGAAAATCATTTATTGTCATCCGTGAGCACCGTAACGAAGTTAAAGACGTTGATCGCTCGGCTATAGGTCCGGTTGAATTGTATCTTAACATACCACCTTATTTGTAGGATGATGAGGGGTGGGAAATCTTTTCATGTCGGAAGGCAACGTAGATACATATAATTTAAGACATCGACTGAGGGTGCTTGATGGAATTTCAATATCAAATTTGAATTATTAAGATTTTGTACACTTCCATGTATTTTGTCACTAATGATCCGGGTTTCGCCTTTCGGCATCTTCAGGCATTCGAGCGCACGAATGGACTCGAATTGACTCGAATACCTGAAGATGCCGAAAGGCGAAACCCGGGTCGTTAGTGACAAAATACATGGAAGTGTACAAAATCTCAATAATTCAAATTTAAAAAGAAAAAATACATACATATATTTAACAATGTATGTACAATATTTTTAAACGAATAGTTCTGTCGAAAGGTGACATTTTAAGACTTATTAGGCTGGAGCTTCCCTACCCCACCCTGTACTATTCGTTTGAAATCATGGTCAAAATCGGAACATCGCTTTTTCGGGCAACAACGAACGCATCAAAAACCAAAGTGACAGACAGTTAAATATGAAACAAAAAATATGTTATCGTTTTAAAATGCAAGTTGATGTCGTAAAGATGTTTGTAATTGTGCACACCTATCTGTCATTAATATTTGCGGTTATTTTGAGTTAATATCGCCGCCACCGGTTCGGTGTGTTATTGTTTTTGCGTATTTTGCATTGAACGTGGTCAGAAGAAAACGTGTTGGACAAAATTTCATATTGTGGTTTTATTTCATTCAATATATTGCCGTCGTTCTGGGAACACATCGCAATAGTGTTGAAAATACTTCTATTATACAATGTATTGTACAAATATAGTAAACGTAGTAATAATTACTGTTGAACAAAAGATTTTATTTGAAAAGTTATTTTTTATTGATTTTTTCGATGAAATAGAATTATTAATGAACTTTTGTATTTTGTCAATTTGTAATATAGCGTAAAGACAAACATGTTCGTATATATAAGTCAAAACACGACCTTACGTTTTATAAAGTCAATATTGCTTACCAGGGTGGCGTCGATGTATTGTTTTAATTACCGCTAAAACTTACTTCGAGTTCCTCACAGAATCAAACCACCCCACTCACAATATCTGACGCAAGCATTTATATTCTCGAAGCTCAGTGTACGGAGTCTTCGTCAGGTGCCTTGTTTCGCTACCGTAAAGCAGCACTGGTAGAATGCAAGCGTTGAACAAATAACATTTGTATAATTTAAGACATCGACTGAGGGTGCTTGATGGAATTTCAATATTAAATTTGGATTATTGAGATTTTGTACACTTCCATGTATTTTGTCACTAACGACCCGGGTTTCGCCTTTCGGCATCTTCAGGCATTCGAGTACACGAATGGACTCAGTTCGAGTCCATTCGTGTGCTCGAATGCCTGAAGATGCCGAAAGGCGAAACCCGGGTCGTTAGTGACAAAATACATGGAAGTGTACAAAATCTCAATAATCCAAATTTAAAAATTAAATAACATTTGGTTTTTCATCCGGTTCTATCCGTAGAATGTACTCGACGGAAGAGAAGGATGCTCGCATATCATAGGAGGAAGGAAAGTAATCAGTGGGTGACGGAATCAAGTATGCGCTGAATGGATTGAATGTGATCGAAGAACGAGAAAATATACTTTTTTCATGCCGATGTAATGAAGAGTTTAGATAGTTGTATGTTATTAAATTTGTCAATTTATTAGATTTTCTTCTTTTGTACTCACTTTCAAAGTGTGGACTGTCAATTCTTGGTGGTAAAGCATTGTATTTACAAAAACAAAACACTTGTTCTTTGCGGTGGTTACAAAATTTTTTGTTAGTTATTTATGTTTTATTTTTGTACAAAAAAATCCTACCCATAGTGTCAAATATGGTTGTTCAAAAGTAGATTTAATTTGAGGATGCGATCTCTCGTGAGATAATACTTCAACTTCAATAATCTAATTTAAATCGAAGCGTTTGAAACACATTTTGACTTGAGGATTATTAATGTCAAAGTCGAGTAGTATTATTTTCGTTTTGTATAAGGACAGCATAATTAGATTTCATGACTAAAAGGAAATTTTCAAATTGCCATCGCTGTTAGTTAGACACCCTTGTCAGCTATTCAACCAAGTTTAGTTCACTTGTATTAAGGTTCGTGTATCATACATAAATAATATACATGATTAAGCCTCGCGGAAGGCCTCGTAGACGCGTTTCCACTAATACTTAATTGGATGATGTATTTGATGTACAATGGAAATTCTATATATTCTAAGAGGAGTCTGTAAAATTTGATGTAAATGATATGTCCTAAATAAAATTAAAATATATCGTAGGCATGTGCTACAGTGTTAAATCTTTTTTATTGGGCCTATCACAGAACATAGCCATCGTTGAACCATTTCAGTTGGTTTCCGTTCACTTAAATGTGTCGTAACATTTTAACTACATGTAGTCCTCGACTTACGACGGTTTGCACTTGCGACAAAATTGTTTTGAAAGCCTATTTAAAGCAATTCTTGCAGGCATAACCTTTTTTAATCCACTTGCATTATAAAGTAAATTTTAATTTTCAATAAGGCAAATAGTAAAATTGTGTTCACAAGGTTCTGTGTTTTATTTAAAAAAAAAACAGAGGATCGGCGGGCGAATTTGCGATAATATAGTGATTGTCGTTTGACAGCTACAATATAATATTTGAAAAGCGCCCTCTGATGTGTTAAAATGTATCCGTACCGTTTTCAGTTGGGGCAGATTTATTTCCACAAATGAAAGTGTCGCTGCTAAAACTGACCTGAACCTGATGTATTAAAATTTAATATTTTTTATGGAATTCGAGTTACAACCGATACGACTTACGACCAGAGTGCAGAAACGTATCTCGGTCGTAAGTCGAGGACAACCTGTATACGAAATACTGTAAGCTTTAAACGCATCACACGTTTTGTCAATTTAAATACATTACATTAGTGAGGAAGATGGAAGATATCCTGTTCTATCATATTTATGCGTCCGTGCATACTGTATTGATTGAACACGTATCCATATCTTAAGTGTTTGTTGGAAAAGCCCGATAATGTGGCGAGTCTTACTTATTATTACTTCGAGCATGGTGAGTGTTGTAAACTTTCGCACTGGGAGCTTGTAGAAACTTTTTCAATTATAACATGATACGCCTTCCACGAAACATTTTTAAGTCGAATTATAAATATTTAACTATTTACGGAGTTTCATCAATCATTTTTATAATTTATAACTGTATAATAACCAATTTTCAATATTATCTGTATCGCAAATATAGTATGTAATATGTATTTATATATTTTACAAAATGTTGCCTAGCCATATACTTTATTTTTTTATTATTGTGCCAATTCTCTCTGCCATGTATCGCCGCTAAACTTCCCAGCCTTTTCAATCAATTTGGCTCCTTTCCGCTTTTATGTCTCTCCATAAAGAGCAAATTGAATTATTGATTTTCATTAAATTAATTGCGCATTATTATGTCTTACCGTCAATTAATACTACAACAAAGTAGTGTGGCACACATTGTCTACTGAAGTAAATTATTTATACTTTTCTCAAGAAGCTGGTACTTAGCCAAATGAGACAGTTGACAAATTTGGTGTTGCGATAGTGTAAATGGTAGGCTATGATTATAAATAAATGTTTGAAATTAGCTTTCACAGCAATTTTAATCTCAGAATTGCCTATTTACAGTATTGTGGTGACGATTTACAAAATGAAAGTATTGTAAGGTACCTTTTCTCAGTAGACTTCTGCACTTCATCAATTTGTAGGGAAAGAATTATCACTCATAAGATCACAAAATTACTCCTAGTTATTTCTCGCCAACACCGCATATTATTCCATATTACTTGATATGGTCCTGTTTACGTAGGCAGTGCGGATATAGTTTGGCTTTCTTCCTACTCGGCTGCGTGATCAAGAGTTTGAATCTCCGAACATACACTTTCAAAACATTGTTTTTCAGTCCATTTACTGATTTTAATCTCGAAGCAAGCTGAGTGTAAACAAAGCCCGCTATAGTTTACAAGCTATGCTGTAAGGTCAGTAAGTGGGTATTTTTGTAAGCGAGTGGTCTATTAAATTAACTTTGAAGTTATATAAAATCGTCATGAGACGATATATTTCTGTTGTTATTATGTAAACTATTCTTAAACCAAAATTTTATTATATATCGACTTGTCACTTAAATCGTTTCTATCTAATGAAGAAACTATCCTTTTCTGAGACAGCTAAAGGAATATACGTAAAAAACTCACTTCATTAAATTTCAAATTATTATTACAAACTAACAAATCCAAATTGGCTCGCAATTATCATAACCATTGAGATTAAATTCTCTCACCAACTTATCCAGTTTGCTAAAAGTTTCAACAAACTCGAGTGTAGATTTTTTCATACCTTCGTACTCTATCCTTCTATCCAATACGATTGATTAATTGCTTCTCCTCTACTAACCCCATTCTTCTATGAGTAATAGTAGAGTAGTGCAGCGACTCATTTTCACTAACACACATAACCCATACATCGTTAAAAAACTCTTCTACTCGATTTACTAACCATTTTTGCGGATAGAAAATTGAGACGAAATTTGCAAAGCACAATTTTATAATATCCTCGTATTTATTAGTCTGAATATCAATTTATGTAATTACTATACTTACTGGAAACGTTTTCCAGTTTACCGTCAACGTCTGTCGTCATTTCTCCGACATGCAATAATCACACAATTATTCCACGTAACAAGAACTTGTTAAAATCTCAATACAGAATACCGTACGAGTTTAATTGGCATGTCTTTAATGCACCACTCAAAATAAAACCTGCTTTATTCTTTCAAATCTCGCAGACAGCGTGATGAGACAATATCGCATACTAGTAATAAAAGGCCTTTTTATTAGTAGTTATTTCCATGTGAGGGTGATCTGCGTTATGCTGTTACAAATAATTGGCCATGCGAAGAACTTTACCAATAACTCAATCACCTTACAATTCTTATGTGAATAATTTATAACTTGACATGACCATTTTAAAAATGTATTAAATTTATTTTAATCATCGTTATAATAAGGTCGTACTAGCAATACTGGTTCCAATTAAAGATCACAATGTACCGGAATCATTTCCTATGAAGGTCAATAACGTTTTTAAGATTAATTTATTGAATTTAACGTTGTCGATTTTTGCTGTGGTTTGTGATATATTTTCTTTGATATGATTTTGAGTAACTATTAAAATATTCATTTATCCCTAGTAAATATCTGGCGCTTTGGTAATTAATAAGCTATTATGCCAAATATTTTATTCATAAATGATGTTGTGAGACTAATGTGACCTTTTCTGTTGCTTTCCTCTACCTCTTTAACCGTACTCAATAGTTTCTCGGTAGAAACATATAAGAGAAATCATTATACCTCAAGTATTGCATACTTTTTAAAAATTGATACAATTATAACTATGTAAAATGTTACTTAGAATAATATAAGACATCGACTGAGGGTGCTTGATGGAATTTCAATATCAAATTTGGATTATTGAGATTTTGTACACTTCCATGTATTTTGTCACTAACGACCTGGGTTTCGCCTTTCGTCATCTTCAGGCATTCGAGCACACGAATGGACTCGAACTGACAGACAGTAAACAGTGTCTAACGTTTATATAGAAGATACAAATACGACAAATATTATTTACGAGGAAAGATATTATACGTCTGAGAGCCACACTGATACCTGAGTTAAAATTTCGAGAATTGCTTTAATCCTTATTTTGTAAACACCACATTTACAGAGTGGCGAATTGTCGCTTTCCAACTTCTTATGGAATTACCAGTGATTTTACAATTATGATAGTATTCTCGAATGCCTGAAGATGCCGAAAGGCGAAACCCGGGTCGTTAGTGACAAAATACATGGAAGTGTACAAAATCTCAATAATCCAAATTTACTTAGAATATTAATTAATTTATGGTATTCCTGACAGCATTCGCTCAATGCGCTTGACGCGAACGATGCGCATATAGAGAGAGTGTTAGTGTGCTGTGGTGTGCTATAAAAACACGCTCACCTGTAATAATTCACTCAAAAATTACGGATATATTCAGTAAATGAGATAGTATATCGATAATAAGCGCTGTGACTTGTGACGACTCGAATCAGATGATGCTTAAATAGTCTGTGAAACTATATACGTATTCCTAATGCAAGCGAAGTTACAAATAGTGCTCGCTACCTGAACGATATTCCTCTTGTTCATCATCTTAACTATAATTACTACAATTTATTTTTGTGGTAAGTCCTGTTAGCCAATTTTCAATATCTTATTTTTGTCTTATAATGTTTTGTATTCTTTTTCAGTGCATGCAAGCGTATGCAGAGTACGAGATAGTAAATGGAGCTTATGATATATCCTGCCCTGACTCTGGATGCCAGAAGCAAGGTGTTATGAGACCTGTTGAAGTGGAAGCCCTTGTACCTCTGGACCTAGTCGATAAACATAGGAAGTTCAGACTGAATCATGGTAAGAATATTAAATTATCCTACTGTATTATATTTTCACGTAAAGTTTACGATCAAAAGAAAAACTAGCTCATAATTATTCACGGCCACCTGATCCTGCTCTTCCAAGGTTTGAAATGACGATATAAGAAAACGAAACAGGTATTTTTTTACGCTGATTTTTGATTTTAATACGGCAATAAAAAAATATGACAAAAGAATCATCATATATAATATGTTTATCGTCAGAAAGCTGACAATAAATAAACATATTTTTATTCATTTAATTGGCAATCCCTTGGGAGAACTCAATTATATGAAAATGAAAAAAAACAGCAATGTATTAGTTATCTCTGACATTACTGGCATGATGAACAAAATACCTAACCATTTTTATGTATTTTAGGTATGTTCAATTTAACGGAAAAGGGTAAAATAAAAATAAGTATTATTTTTCAATCAGTAAAAAAAAATTTTTTTCGTTATTCCCGGTATGTACCTCCGTATTTTTAGAAAGATGACATTTGTTTTATTAACCACTTATAATTTTAATATACATAGATGTTAGACAAGCAGAAAATTGGTTAAATACTACTTCCAAAACAATACGTATCAATAATAATTATTGCGGGCTTACCAATATGGATATCATTCGCTAGTGCTATCAGCATTTCCAATCGGAGGCGTCATAGTGTAAACTCTGCACGTTTGGCCACTTGGCCAGCAACCGTTGTTCAAAGCATACAATGTGACGTCAGTATGAATATTGCTTATATAGAGTAAAATCGTCGATGTCGGCCTATTAAGCAATTTGCATTGTGTTTTGGAGGAATACAACTGAACCTTCGTCAAGACTTTATAAATGCATGGCGCATTGGCGTCAGCTGTAATGCCGTGTATTTTAATCTCTTAATTTACAAATAAATAAAATAAGAGAAGTCAGTCGCCCAACCGCTCTTTGCAAACTTGGTCATGATTTCTAATAGAATAGGGTTAACCTTACTAGTGCCAGGAAATTTTACTAGGCGCTAAGGTTAAGTTAAGGCCTAGTGCTCGTGGAACCGTATAAGGTCGATGGGAAGGGATAAAAACATCACTGACAAATATAGTATATCTTCTAAAATCTTTTGAAAAATTAATGTATGAATGTTTTTATTCGCGAATTCTCAACTCTTTTTCCACCCAAGGGCCATTGAAAATGGCTACGAGGTCGGCGTTTTATAATATGTAGAAAATAAGTTATTTTTATATATTTTTTACGATATCTATCGACTCACGTATGAACGTAAAAGTTGTTTATCAGTTCAAGAATATCGCGAAATCGTTATTCGTCACGTGTTTCAAATAAATTGAAGAGCGATCTTAAAAATTTGCATATTTTATCGATAATGGTTTCTTGGTGTGACCAATAATCATTTTTGTAGATGGCCAGTATAACTAAACGCTACCCAAATTATCAATGTGAAAATTATCACCAAAATGATAATTATTTTTCGTTCGCCACTGATCACAACGTACAATATGTCAATATTTTTCTTTTTCGTTTAAGTTTTCACTGTCACGAAATTCTTTATAACTCATCAACCACATTTTTAATAATTATATACGCATATTTGTAAAATGAATTGATGAAAGACACACAGTAAAACATAGTAACATACATTTAAAGTTATTAAAATATAATACCGGCTCCGCAGCTGAGTGATCAATTATCTTGGGTTTGTATCTCCAATGGTTCGACTTTCCTAACAGAAACTTTCAAACATTGGTTTTTCAATCGATTTAAAAAAATGTACATAAAACCTCATCGCTCCCACTGAGCATGGTTTGTAGAGAGACCGCTCAGTAGTAACTCTCACCGAAAAACAGTTTTAGTAATTCTGTTAAGTTTCTCCATTATGAGGCCATATGGTGCACATTGGGAGCGGACATGGAATACAAAGATATGTTACATCTATGAAGCTACGTTTAATGTTGGCTACACTTTTAATCCAAAATATAACCTTAAAACTTCTTCGGGGAATATGTGCTCTGTAACTTTTAATATTGGAAAAGCTATGCATCGTTGATTTACTCAATTTTGTTTATTATATTCTTCCTGGAATGCACCCCTGCATCGTAGTGGTTTATTGGGAAAGCTCGCATAGCAAAAATCAAGTGAAGCAATAAAAATCGTTATTATTATTATTATTGTCAATGCAGTACAAAAATTGTGTTCATTTATTTTCCTTATAGCATATTATACTATAATATCTCTACATGATTTGAATATATTCTCAATCTCGTGAAATGTGACTCGTTATATTCATAAATCACCATTGACGAGTTATTCTTCTTAGCTTGTCAGTCGCTAATAAAAAATTTTCTATCGCGAGGCTCTGCTGTTAGTTGTTTGTTCTTAGTCGATTCAGTGCACATATTTCCCTATTTCAAATGCAAGATTGTGTACGCAATTTTGCAATTTTTCAAGCCTCTGTCAAGCACCACTTTATTCCTAATTCTGTATTTTATAATTAATAATTTGGTAGCAGAAAATATGCATTTTTTTTTTTTAAATCAAAATACGCATTTACAACTAACTTTTAAAATCCCGAGACACAGTGGAGTAGAATGGTGTAAGGTTTTTTGACAATTCAATGTTGTACTAGCAGTGGCGTAGCTAGGTAGCTGCCCCCCCACCCCAATTTTCCCTCCAAAAATGTTGATCTTAAATTTACAGAAGTGGTTGATGCAGTTTTTTTTTAAACTACCCACTCATATTTTTAAACCATTAAGGTCTTGAAGATTGTTATTTTTTTTGTGTATAATTATTTATCTAAAAATACAAAATTTTTACAAATCAGTTATTTGAATATATTATATTTTCGATTAATATTGTAGAATCCCGCCTGTAATTATGTTTTTAAAATACGATTTTAAAGATATTATTTGATAACGATCTTATAATGAAATATAAAATTATTTATATACAATACATCAATAGGTATTACAATAAATTTAAATATTGTACATAAAAACGAATTAAAAATATTTCTTAGCAAGACTATGATGGTAAAGAAAATTTCTCTCACCAATTCAGGTTCGAATGATAATTCAGCATCTTATGGATTGTTCACCAGACAACATTTTTTATTTCTTCCCTCGACATTGAGGTTTCATGATTATCCTTAGATATTTCAGAAAGGAAATATATGTTGTCAGCGAATCACAAAGCATAACAATTTTCATTTAATTACTTACGTAATTTTCTACTCATTTTTAAAAATGTCGCCCGTAGAAATATAAATTTGGTAACGAGCCACAAATTAGTCCGAAGGACATATGGTGAATGGAATATAACTTGCATTGATTATGTGTACATAAAACAATATCTATTTTTTTACCGTCGAAATTTTCTATTAATTTTCAACAATGCTGCCGCCTAAAACGTCCCGTGCCGCCCGGGGTGATTTTTTTTAACGAGAATGCGACGAACTTAGTTTACTTCTTGATGTATTTGGAATAACTAATATATAATTCAGATAATTTTCCATTTTTTACTATTGAAATTGATCTAACCATAGTGAGCGTTTTAACAGATCACTTGACTGAAAATAAATTTATGCGAAAACGGCTTGCGCTGTAAGGGTTAAATAGTTTTTTTATTAATTTCAACTTGGAAAAGCTCCTTTCACAGCCAGCAACACTAACAGAAATTGTAAGGGCACCCTTCAATACTAATATAAGTAAGAAGGCATAGTTCTCAACAAAATTGTGAACCTGTTGAAATCTCATGAGTCACTCTGTCCGGTGAAAAAAACATTTCTCTTCTCAATTCAGCTTAGAATAATAATTCAGTAGCTTGTTATTGTTCACCAGAAAACAATTTCTCCTTTTCCTCTCGCCGTTGAGACTCCATGATTATCCTCAGATCTTTCGAACTGAAATATTATAATTTTTCAGCGAGTCACAAAGCACAGAGCGGGAAGAAAACATGACGAATAGAATATTGCGTGCATATTTAATTTATGTTTAAAAGGACATTTTTATTTTGTTTATTTTTACCAAAGATTCTTTATTAAGCGGTAATGTTTTTATAATAAGTCTTAGATTTGAGTATGTTTGTTTCTATAATATTTTTAGCTCTATGTTGCTGTTGGTTTGAAATATATCCATTTTCCTTACAGCACTCCATTCAATGTGTGTGACTAATTTTACATTTTAAAACTCTATGCAACTTTTCCCTTCCTTCCGTCCATTTTCCTTGACTCTTCAAGCTCGGATTTCGCACATAAAATGGCAAATGTGTATAGGTAAATTTCACGTCATTATCCCTAACGTCAGTTTAGTGTTGTATACCCACATATTATATTTATTACAAATCCGTATAAGCTGCTCATCAGTTTCATTATCATATCAGAGCATTGTAGGCAGAATGGGAGTACTTACCTGCCCCCTACACACCGACATAATGCGAACCCTCTACCCTATAGCCAAAACATTTTTTTTGGCGTTAAAGTGTTTTTTTCTCTTAAACTTTTGATAATCATTGGAAAACTTTAATGTGCGCCATTTGAACTGTAGCGATAGATATTTTAATTGAAGTTATAAAAAACTACTTAGTCTTTTCATAATCGTCATGGGCTTAGGGGCCCTTATGCGCGAGTGCAATGTGCCTTTACGGTAATCTAGTAATGCTTACAATCAAAACAATCTTATATGTAGTAACCCAGACCGGTTTGTAGGCGTTTTATTATTATCACATTTTACATATAGGTATGACTTTTTCTCGTGATCTAAGCGTCCGCGGTGCATATAAAATAAAATGGCATACATACAGTTCTGTATGTATTGTTGGGTGTCTCATACGTGACGCAAATTCCGAAGCAAACAAACAAATATAACAATAACAATCGGTCCGTCGGTATGGAAACTAAAGAACAGTGGCGTTTGCGATTACGACGTGAGTGACAGCAGAGATGAAGATCGAGGCAAACTCCGGAACCTGCACAATCTCGACGTGCCGCTAGCGTTGAACCCCATCGAAGAGCTGAAGAAGCTCGAACATTCAGTATTTCAATTTTAATACCGTCATCTATGACGGGCGTCTCACTAGTATTTAAAAAAATACTATATATAGTATTTAAAATAAAAATAAATAATTAATTTTATTAGTCTCTTCTTTCTTGGCCCGTAGAATTTCTCGAAAATTGGTCGAGTAATTTCTTTTATTACTGGTGTGGTTTGATAAAACTAGGATATACAAAGTATTATATATTTATACAGTACATAACTTTGTCTGTTTAAATTGAGGTTTACTAACATAAATATTCTACTGTTTGAAATATTAATTTACTTCTTTCGCCTTTGACTTTGTATTCAAAAGGGGTGAATGACCCATGTTGTTTTACACTGGCTTTAGTTTAGGAACGCATTATCGAACTTATTTGTACAAATATTCGATCAAAGTTTAATAATGTTCTGTTATATATATATGTCCAGCCCGTACATTTTTTTCAACGAAAGTGAATATCCAATCTGCTGCTCTATTTTTTCAGAGGTCGCAATGGATGGATGCCGTGCGTTTTGCCCGCGGGCCGGCTGCGAAACAGTTTGCAGGGTTACCAGCGAGGGGGCAGGCCCGGTTTCAGGGATAGGGGCGGCCCCTCCCCAACCCGTGCGGTGTCCGACGTGCGCGCACCATTTCTGCAGCGCTTGCACCAACCAGGTAAAAATAAAAATTTGTTTTTATAATAAATTTCAACTGCAAAATATTTTCCGCTAATGCATATTCTAAATGTATACTGACAATCGGTGTATGTATTCAAGCTCAGAATGACATCGCGAAAATAATCAATATTTTCTTGATAAGTGCATGGAACTTGGCTTACTTCGGTGGTGATAATTTAAAAAAAATACGACACCCAGAAGTTAAGTAAAGGATAGTATACGTCAAATGTTTTTTCTAACAAAAAATAAACATATTCACTTATCAGTAAAACTACATAAAGTGTGAGTCTCCGAAAAAAATATTTTAGGATCTACGGCGGAAGGATATTCTAGTAGTATGGAAGACGGTTCCTACCTTAAATTTTATTGCAGATACAGGATACAGGTGTGTGGGGTAACCCTCCTATAACGCGGTGATTGATCGGTGTGCTAAAATGGTACATTTAGCAGATATTTTTAAATACCTAAATACCGTTAATACAAGTATTCAAGAAGAAACGAAATTTTTTGACATCCATTGACAAATTGACAGCATTTCAGAAAAAATAACTCTTTGGAAAAATTGAACAATGTGAAAAAATGGGGAACAATGGGAATTAGATGTTTTATTCACTTAAGAAAACATTCCCGAAGGAATTATTTCCTCTATAACAGAACATCTAACTTTATTGCAAGAAAAGATTGTATATTACTTTCCTTCCTTAAATATAGAAAATTATGACTGGATACGAATTCCATTTAACACGATTGATACATCAAGTTTTGAATTTTCATACCAAGAAGAAGAAGAAGAATTGGTCACCTTGTCAACGAATTGTAATCTAAAAATTAAATTTTCTGATAGGATAAAATAAGAAAGTATTTAGTTCTACAAAATTTTATTAGGTAGTTGATAGCTATTTGCTTGACGGCATCGCCAGAACTATCAAGTCGAAATAGCTATCAACTACCTAATAAAATTTTGTAGAACTAAATGCTTTGTTATTTTAGCCTATTATAATGGGCTTCTATCAAGTAGATGCCAATTCAATCAATAAATATTCTGAGGTAACTATGGAGAAATTTTGGATCCCTGTCCAAGACGATTACCCAGCTCTCTGCATGACGGCACTAAAAATCTCCTTACAGTAAGTTGTCAACATCATATTTGTGTGAACTCGGTTTATCAACAATTACTTTTATGAAGATTAAAAAACGAGGAACACTTACGAATTTAGACGAAGAATTGAGGGTAGCTATATCAAATATTCGACTTACTATTTCTGAAATCTGCAAAAACCGACAAGTTCAGGTTTCACATGAATTGATTTTCACATCAAATAATCTTCATTTCATTAGGGTTAATTTTAGTTTTTTCAAATATATATTCCATGTTTTCCATATGTATATCTTTTCTTTTATTATTTTTTGTTGTATTGTTAATGTATAATCTGCAAAATTTATAATAAACTTTATGTTCACATATTTTTCTTTGTTTTTTATCCGTTTGATTTTAGTGCACCGCCATTTTTTCTTATGACAAAAAGTGCACTGTGACTTCGAAAAATTTAAAAACCACTGTATAAGAGAGTAGTTATCCGTGTTGTGTAATATGGATAAACTGCAATTTTTGCAACCTGCTTTATCGTGTGGTGAATTGAAAATAATCCTATCCGTTTTATAGGATGACAAGTTTGATATTTAATGTACATGTTTGACACATAAAAAAACATTTGGCATGATCACAGTTCTGATCAAAACTGGTACATTTACAAAATGAACTACGGGTGGGTGTTCAATGCATTCGTAATATGGTATTTGTAATCATGATAATTTATAAATCGCTCGCTACAGACTCGAGTGTAAATAGTGTTATAATAGTTGCCTTAATGAATGACATTGAAATTCAATTCCGCTTATCACTAGACAGCAAATATAAATCTGTTTTTTTTAGATAATGCCTACTCGTTAGTTTGTGCGCCGAGAGTTGGCAAAGCAAATGTGATGGTTTTGTATGTCAAGGATGGCTCGCGGTGTGGATTCATTGCGCGGCAAAGATGACACCTCGGGATGGGAAACATTGTAGGTGCAATAAAAGCATATCTCTATTAATTGTGCTTAAAAAAACACATTCTAGACGAGAATCGGTAGTGTAATAATTGCACTGAAGCGATCGGATGAAATTTGAAATGACATTATAGTCTAGAATCCAAAAACATATTTCCAACAAGAAGGAACAAATGCATTTACTTACGCGAATACGGCTCACAAGACATAGTTTATTTATCTCTGGAATGGCATATTTATATTTTATACAGAAAGTATATTTTCTACTGACCAAGTATACTTTGATAAAAACAACACAGCCAATTATAATAAAAATCGAAGCCATTAATCTTTTTGTAGTGCTCACCTTTTATAAATATTGAAATAAAAATCTTTATTTTGAATCTTGATTCTTTCTTGATGATTTGTAAATAAAAATTCTGCACTCATTAGTGTGTGCGTTTCTTGATTTCCCTGGTATCCATACGTCAGCACTCAAGTTTTGGAATTCCCGATTATACATTTAAATACAATATTCCTTTCATATCGATATTTGGATTTCTAGGCATCGTTGGTGTTTTAAACCCTTCAGAAAGTTGGCCGTAGAGACAGCGATTGACTAACAGCCAGTTCTCTGTTAACATTACCCATTCGAAAAAAGAGGTTGATACTTTGGCTTGCAACCAGTCATCTTAAATTATATGCTCTAAAAGTACTCTGTAACGTGGGAGCGTAGATGATGAAACCTTTTTTATGCTCTAGTGACGTGAAACCTTTACTCCATTTAAATCGAAATTTTGTTACTCAAACTCGCTAAAAAAAATATTGCATTATATACTGATTCATATTTCAGTAGATCTATGCTTACGTACTAAAACAATTTGTATGTATTGAATTTGTTTATTGGCAAGTAATCATTTGATCTTTAAGTTTGTAGAACTTTGAAAAAATATAATTATTATTTTATTATACAATTTCAATGCGGCCCTGTAAATCATTTGAACAATTCCTTTCATGTTTTATACTATTATAATATAGACAGTAAAACAATTTGAGCAAATTAAAATTTCCCTAACCAACCAGGCGTATTAATTTATTCTAGGGTCCTTTGTATTTAAGTAAGTTTTATTTTGAGAACAACCCAAGTGGAAGTTCTTTTTACATCGAAAAGTTTTATTTTATCAATACACTTAGATTTTAAGTCTGACAACTGTAACTAGCATTTTGTTATGGCCGCCCCAAAAGCAAAAAGGTACTGAGTTTTGAGATAAACACATTCGAGCGCACGAATGTCGAGTTCGAGTCCATTCGTGTTCTCGAATGCCTGAAGATGCCGAAAGGCGAAACCCGGGTCGTTAGTGACAAAATACATGGAAGTGTACAAAATCTCAATAATTCAAATTTACTTATAAATCGAATTAAATATAGTTAAATTGGTGTATTGGTTTCAGCTCGTAATATTTAAGTTAAAACACATATATTTTGCCATACATGAATTACGATGATTAGTTTACAAATACACAAGCTACCTTTTTTCTTTTTTTAATTATAATTTCATAAGTTTTGTTTCGCAAATGTAGAGAAAAAACATCAAATAAAACTGCATTCATAACTCCAAATCGTCAAAACGTCACAAGTACCCTTTTGCTTTCGGGGCGACAATATGTGAGTTATCAATATTAAACTGTAATAATATAAACTTGGAATTGAATAATATTTTTATCGTCTGTCAATAAACTAGTTACAAAGGCTGTACTCAAGCTCTTTATATATTAACATTGGCGGACTGACCATATTGCCAAGTTGCCGATGGAAAGTGAGCCCCGCTATATGTTAAATGGAAAGCGTGATGTAAAGAAAAAAAATTGGTAAGGGGGGTGGTACAAATTTATTTTTGCCCTGCGTTCCCTTTGATTCTTGGCAACCAATATTTTCAAACCCAGTCCGCCACAGTATATAAGTATTCTGTACTTGAAATCAAGTAATATGTGCCTGTGAATTGATTGTCCCATCAATCTTAAAAATTTACTTTTAATCTTTGGTCACAAAGATTTTTACATATTTTAGAGGGATTGGTTTTGAAGGAAATTACAGTTTTTTTTCTTATCAACCACACTGACATTTATCATTTTTTTTCCATATCCGCTCCCAATGTGGTGCATATAGTCTCCTAATGGAGTTTCCTGATGGAGCGATTAGCTAACCACTAGTCCTGTCCTAGCCCTATCCTTCTATCCCTACTCTCTTCGAAAAAAGGGAGGTTGAGCAACTGAGTAACAAGCAGTTCTCATAGAAAAAAAATCTGTTTCTCAATTTAATATGGTTGAAATTGATTGTATGGCCATATATTATATAAATTTAAATCTTGGAGGTATTTTGCAATGTATGTTATATTTAACCCAGCAATGTCGTAACATGCCATCCAAGTTAAAAAGTCTTTGTAACAAAACTAAAGCTTTATAAAAATCAATTAAGGTCAAATAATACCATTTATTTTCAATTATTACAATATGTGACTATAGAACCATAAAGATTATTCAATACATATATGCAGTGGCGGTTGGTGACTATATAAACAGATGGGGCCAGGTGCCAATTTTTAAAAATTTTCATTAAACTTAATCATAATGTCTTATACATAATATAATGACATGACCAAAAAAAAATAGGTTTTCAATAAAGACAGACATGGAAAAATAAATGATTAAACGATAATGCGATTAAAACTATACTAAAAACCAAAATATAAAAAGATAATCAGATTATCGTTCGCTATGTACTTACTAGGTACCGATGGGACAGGCAAAACTGGCCCGAAAGAGTGCCGCCGCCGGTAAACAAACATGTACTCGCGTATGCAACGTGTTATGCAGTTATGAAATAGAGCTCGTACTAAGTCGCATTATACCATATTAACAAAAGATACTGCAGTTTTTTTATTAAACGTGTTGGTAAAAATTAAAAAAAATTATGATTTGGTTAGTAATTAGACGATTATTAGAACAGGCGGCTCGCCATTATTAAATTTATTCGCTTTGGGTATTTCACATCCAGGTGCCAGTAATTGATTTGTTTATAGTATAACAATGTTTATGCTTACACCCTTTCACACGTCCAGTAGAATGTAATAAAAATCCACCCCCACCCTTTTAAGAATGAAATCATCGTTTACCTTAGAAATAAATAACCTTACGATACGGTTAGTCTGAAGATGCTTCTTAAAAAGGCAAAACGCGTCACGTTACTGATAAACCAAGTGGAATAACTAAGTTATCAATCTTTAAATTAATTTTATATTAAAAATGAACTTCCAAAAAGTTACCGCCGAATCCATAGAAAGAAAAAAAATAGTAATTAGACCATAATTGTAAATTTGAAAAGCAACTAGCGTAAATAAATATTTAGTATAATTTAATAGTGCCTAGGATAACTGGAATAAAATTATGATATCGTATGCGGAAGGGCTCGCGCCAGTTGCCCCCAAAACGACCTCTAAATTTTGGGAGAACACGGATACACGTGCGAAAGAAATATACCGCGTCTTGGGGCCTGCCACAGCTGACCCGCAAGCGGTGAGAATAGTTAATAGCTCAAAACGTATGCCGCGCCGCACCACGCAGGTCGCTGATATTCTCAAATTAAATTATTGCATTTCCATTAATAATAAATTGATCAGTATCAATTTAAAAAATGCATTTGTACAATCATTTGTATATTAAATTTAATGTTTTTTAGTCGTAATCATTTCGAATTCTTCATTTAAATTATTGGTGAGGCCCGGCCCCTGTGGCCCCTAAAACCGAGCCGCCACTGCATATATGTATGTGAATAAAGTCACAATTAATTCAAGCATTCAATGGCTGATTCTCATACATGGAACCAGTTTAGAAAACTGTCAAATGTTAAAAACAAGTTTATCCATTATGTTATTCAAATATTTTATATTTGATTGTAAACCGGGCCGTTGTCTATCATTTATTTATGTATTATTAACAATTTAAATTATGATTATTTCAGTGGCATGCTGGTATGGACTGTGCTGCATACAGTCGTCACCTGGCCTTAGAAGCTGGTCTGGTAGGCGGACTGTCGGGAGGCGATGCCATCGCTGCCGGTCTCCCAGCCGAGTCTGACCTCATCAAGTGGTGTCCCATGTGCCGGGTGCCCATTGAAAAGGACGAGGGTTGCGCGCAAATGATGTGCAAGAGGTGCAAGCACGTCTTCTGTTGGTATTGTTTGGCGAGCCTTGACGTAAGTTGTATTTGTTTAAAATAAACATAATTATTGATCAGACCTCAGCACAGTGAAATTATCAATGGATGGTTCTGAAATATTTTTCATTACTTGTTATTTCAAGACTCCCTGTCACCCACCAATATTTTGTTTGTAACTTACATTTTTTTTATATAAACCATGTCCGCTCCCAGTCTGGACCGGTTTCGCCCATCACGAGCATTATGAAATGATAAAAATACAAACATAACAGGGCTATCTATATAAAATTGAGTGTTAGAAATGAAGGCATACAAAACAGTTGTTTACAATGAGATATTAGATATGTAATTAATATTAACAATAAACAGCCATAGTGAGTGGAGAATGCAGGGCAACCAAGAGCATCCAACAAATTTTTATATCTTTTGTATAATTTTTGTTTTATTTTCAGATATAGAATATTCAGAATTTTTATATCTGAAAATAAAACAAAAATTATACAAAAGATATAAAAATTTGTTGGATGCTCCCGGCTGCTCTGTGTTCTCCACTTACCATGGCTGTTTATTGTTAATATTAGTTGCATATTTAATATTTCATTGTTTTTAAATGCTTCACTAATTTCTTCTTAAAATTTTCCAAATCTGCTATTTCTTAATGTATCAGTAATGTAATTAAACAAATTTTGCTCAGTTGATGGACTTTTAATGTGGCTATATTTGTGATTTCAGATTAGTATTCATTGATTTGTCCTTAACATTTCAATTGTAGACTATTTTATTTGGTTTATGTATAATTTGTTTGATGATCAGTAATTTCTTGTCTTAGTTCATAAACCAACTGTTTTGTATACCTTCATTTTTAACACTCAATTTTTATATAAATAGCCCTGTTATGTTTGTATTTTTATCAGTTGATAATGCTTGTCATGAGCGAAACCGGTCCTGTTCATTATAAACATGTGGAAGTAGAACAAATGAATTGTTTTATTTTTTTTAAATACAACGCCTTTCCACCAAGAATAATTCACCATTGACAGTTAACATCTTTAAAGTAACTGGTTGTAAGTCAGTTTCGAAAGAGGGATAGGAATGAAGAAATGTGTGAACCAGTATTAAGATTGAATTGGCCTTTACTTGATAGAACTCTATTACAAAAGGGTAAAAAATTCTTATGGAACCAAATACATGGAAATTTTTTTACCCTTTGAGTAGTTACAGCCTTACATGTACAAGGTCTTTTTTGTCATCTATTATTTATTGCCATGCTCATTAAATTATTATTTCTTCAGATATGGATACTACACATATCTATCAGTAATTTTTGGTAGTCACATTTTTTTTTTATTTGTTTCAAATGAACATAAGCATTTCGTAAAAAGGTTAATATTTGGAGATCTGTAGCCTTATAATATTGAGTGTAAAAACCATTTTGATTTGACTTCTTTCCTGCAATAAGCTATGTGCACAGATGCACATGCAATAAAGATCTATGGCCAAATCGGAAATAAAAGTTCTCGATAATTATTTAGTAATAATGAGTAACAATGGATTATTTCATTCACATTTTTAAATAGGTTTAGAAAAAATCTTTGAACTTGCTTGCTTTCTGAAGCTTATTATTGTTTACCGGTGGTGAGCTTAGTACAATTATTATGAACAAAACGTATTGCTGACAATAGCAACGCAAAATTTTCAATTGCAGGACGATTTTCTTCTCCGACATTACGACAAGGGTCCGTGCAAAAACAAGCTGGGCCACTCTCGCGCGTCTGTAATCTGGCATCGCGCTCAGGTGGTCGGTATCTTTGCCGGCTTCGGGCTTCTGCTGCTAGTGGCCAGTCCGTTGCTGCTGTTGGCGGCGCCTTGCATCGTCTGCTGCAAATGCCGCCTCTGCAATTCAAACGAAGGCAAGAACATCGACGCAGACGAGGCGGAGGGAGAAGACTCTGACGAAATACAACGGATCACAGATGTCCCCATCGAGTAAATATTTACGATTCTTACTTACAAAAAATTCCGCTGTTGATACTTTTTTGTGGTTTTTTAGGAAATTATCGACAGAATTTAACATTTGAAAATTTTTAAAATATTCAACCCAACAGTGACTTAAATAAGATTTCTATGAGTTCTAAAAATTAGATTTTTTTTAAACAATTTGACAATATATAAAAAAAAAATGAACTGTCGAAAGTGTAGATATAGATATGGTGTTTTTTTATCAAGTAAAAATGTAGTGAATTATTTGGTATGATGATATTATTACATCAAGTGTTTGATTAATGTGTTGTCAAAATACTCTAAAACTCATTTTACTTTTCTTTCATTTGCAATAAACATTGTAACATGATGGAAGGGCTCGTACTAAGAAATTGACAAATGAAGTGTGAGGTAACTCGGATGCGGATAATATTTTATTAAATTCTGTGATATTGACTATTGAAATGTTCATTATAATAGAATGGTTGTATTGAAGTGGAAACCTCAATGGCTTATTTTTAATAGGAAAAAAAGAATTTATCTGATATTTTTATAGTTATTTCTCAATGCAAAAGAAAGCATTTATAAATGTCATATTAATGATCATTGCATCCCCACACATGATAGTACCTAATAATAAATAACATTTCTTATCTTCTAAGCCTGTAAATATTTTTAGATAACTTACTGTATTTCCGTTAGCACAGGATATATGAATCATGCTTTTCTAATTATTAAATCGACATTCGATTCGAGGATAACAATAAAAATGTTAATATTTGAATATTTTTGAAATATCAGTGTTGTACTTATTTATATATATTGTAAAATATTTCGAAAATTTGAATAGTATTTATAGTGACAAATCAGAGGAATGATGTCCTATAAATAGCTCTTAACGGAAACATCCAACATTGTATAAAAAGATCTTTTCTTCATATCATTGTATTTTCATAACAAGGCTTTGACTTGCAAATCTGATACCCAATTACTTAATATGATATTTTGACTTTGTTGAAATTATTTTTTTTTTCATATAATTTGACATGTTTCATTCTGAATTTGTATCATAAATTTGTTGTAGGCAACTGTTATAACTTTTTAAAATATCATTACAGGTAATATTTTTCGTTGTTCTGTTTTTTTCCAGGTTTATATATTATGTTCTTTCATTTATAAATGCATACAGAATAGTTAGTTCCATCCATTTAAGTCTACTTAATTTTTGAAATTCTATCCAGTTAAATACTGATGATGTTTCAAGTTTTCTATGACATGCTGAACTAGAATTCAAGCAATATTTGATTGAATTAAAGGATTATTTCTCTACTATTGTATTTCAACTCATATTTTTTTTTTAAATTGCAATTTCCGAATAAAATGTTATTATTGTGCCAAATATTGTAGGCTTCAATTAGTTGTGAAGGCATGCAAATATGATTTCATCACATTTTCTCAGAACATCCCTAAAGTTTTGTCATTTCATATTTAGTTTTTACTTTAAATATTTTTTTCACACAGAAGAAATCACTGTAGGAAATTTTAGCGCATAATTAGAATTTTTGAGTTTTACTTATGAATATGTGGCCAAATAACTTAAAAAGTTGACATAATATAGTTTAGTAGTTTGTACACACAAAGAAATACAGAGTACAGTCAAACATTTAAAATTATCACTTGACTGCGACATTCATTTTTTCATGCTTTGCATAAATCTCATGTAAACAATTTATTATCAAAGTCCACAATCTAGTTATAGATGAATCGCTGTATAGCTATACATTCATTAAAATAATCAAATGAATCTATTCATTTATATCTTATTGACCTATCGCTTAGGATATCTACCTATTGACATGAAATAATAAATTTGCATTCATAAGTATCTAGGTATGTATATTTCTATGTATTACATGAAGCGCAACATAACTAAAAGTATCGCTTGTTTCTCTATTGAGTAAATTGTAAGAGTATTTTTATAATTATTTGGACAACTCTTTCTGATTTAAAAGAAGTTTCTGTAAAAAATTATTAAATCTAATGTTTCAGTTTCCGAAATAGGCTTTGATATAAGAAATAATCTTACCTAAAAAGTTAAATTTAAACATAAAGAAATATATACTATATGAAACTCTCTTCCAAGTCCTAGAAAAAGTTTATTAAATCACAATTTCTAATGTATCGACTATTTTTATGATACAATAAGCAATATTAGACCTGAAATATTTTGAACACGGAGAAAATATGATAACTGAAGAAGATATATTGGCTACTTAATATGGTAGCTGAAGACGCTTCATTTCATTGCAAAGTGGTACATATTGCTTCTGGATAACATAATAACTTTTAAAAGATATTTCACTCAGCTTATATTTCTGATTCAGTAGTTTTTTTTTTAATATTCAAAATTCGACATTCATTCAATGTTACTTTCTTGTGAAGCACCAGTTAGACTGAGCCGGCTATATCCGAAATACGTCAAACAAGTTCAGTAGATGTTTATTTAGATTACACCACAAATTACTGCTGGAAGTTTTAACTTTGGAACAGAAATATAAGTTTTTACATGCAATGGCAAATTGTAACTGTACACCTTCCAAAGGAGTTGTTGATTTCTGTTTACATCTAGTTTCGCAACATATATTTATATATAGCTGCAATGAAAATATACCTTAATGAATATGTTCTTGATTCCATTCCTTTAAAATATAGCTGGTATTTATGCACATTGTGTACATGCATGTTTTTTGTTTTTTTTTCATTAAATAACAAATTTGTCATAAGACAATCAGTTCAATATGAAACTAATGTGATAATTTTAGATTATAATAATTTAACAGAAATACTTTACTATGGCTTCAAGTGTGATTTACGTTAAATGTGATAAAATGAGTTGAATAAATTACTTATAAAGCAGTTTTGAGGTAGATTAAATTCCCTGCATAGGCACAGTATTGTTACATATTTCTAATTTTATTTTGTATAATTTTAGTGTAAAATAAACTTAATAACTTGATTGGTAAATTTTACTATTTAGCTTATGTATAGATACGTGAAAATTATTGTATTTAATAAACCTTTATTTTCAATATCTGAAATAAATTATTGCCCATAATAATGTTTTCATTTGATCTCACATCCCAACATTTCAAAATCATACAAACAACTAAAATAATGAACAGAATAATAGTTGACTTAGGTTCATGGTGTAAGAAGTATGGGTGAGCTGGATCATTGTTTTTGGAAAATATGTGATGTCAGTTTGGCAAACTAAATTGTTATTGTCACCAAAACATTGTTGTAAACATACTAGATTGTAATTCAATAAGCACAGAATGACGTCAATAAATACAAAAATGGCAACTGTCATTTTGAATCCAGCTCACCTATACTTCTTACACCATGCCCTAGGTTGCTTACGCATGCTAGAGATGGCACCAATGAAATTTTGTTGGCACATGAGCAGTTCATAGAATCAATTTTTCGCGGAAGATAAACCAGAAAAAATTAAATGAATTTAAGAATTTCTCAATAGCTTATGAGTTTTCTCCAAGATTCAAACAATTCAAAGGTTTTGAAAAGGCATCCAAATTTAGTCAGTTTAAGAGATGAAATTAATCGAATACAGATTTAGTTCTATATGGAAACAAAAGCTTGGTGATTAGAGAAATGTCTTGGAAATAACTAAAAATTATCAAATTTTGATCATAATTCAAAAGGATGCGGGATGCAATCGTGGGATTTTGTTAAATAATTCCAGAAAATCTCATGGTGGCAGAAGGTGGAGTGAATTCAAACACTTGTGGCAAAAATTTTTTCCTCTACATACATGTAAAATGGCTTACCAACACTGACCTAGGTCATGTCATAAATAATGAGGTGTTTTATGAAGTCATCACCCGCTGCATTCTCCTGACCCTGGCACTAATTAACCGTTCAGGCACTTATATCTGAAATAGATTTTCAGTCCCAGGGACTGATCAATTTTTTGTATGGATATAGCGGTAGAATTTATAATATTAGATAATAAATTTTATAGCGAAATTTTATTCAATAAACACTTTGAGAGACAATGGAATATTTTTACTCAAATCGAATGAATGACAGAATAATCTCCACATGAATTAGGCTCAGACCGAAATTCTAGTTATGATCCATGTGCTGTGCACGTCATACGGGCTTGAAGGGTTAAATAATGACCTTTTCCAAAATCTACAAAAACCATATTAATGAATAACAGTTTAATACAGACAACATCCGAGAGTAGATTTGATTTTTTTTTCAGCTCAAAATGGAGGGAACTCTGTCGCGCGGAAACCGAAAATTTAATATAAAAAAGGTATATTGTTTGAAGTCATTTTTTGAAACCATACTGCTTTCAACATTAAGCATAAGGACTCATTTAAACAAAAGACTTCTGGAACCTCCCTATTCAGATGATGAAGATAGAGAGGTGTTTGAAACAGGGATAGTTAGTTGATCACACTTGTCTTTTTTTCGGGATACTTGATCAATTGATCAATTTATGCAAATGTCCATTTGGTGACTTGAACCCTAAATTGCAGAACAGCTTTGCAACAACAGTCCTAGAATAATGCATAAATCATCAGTGTAAGTTTCATATTTCGTCGGAAGAAATTTAGACAAAAAGGCCTATAGAGTTTGGATAAATTTAATTTTTGTTTTTTTTTTATATACAAAGTCTTTTTTTTTATATACATGTCAGAAAAGTACTTCCTATAAAGTCGTCAATAAGAAGGTATAATTCTTTTACATTTAAGGGAAAGAGCAACGCTGAAACTTTTTTTTCTAATTAATGTGAAAAATAAATTATTGAAAATAAAATAAAATTTTGGAAAAACATTTGAAACTTAGCTTCTAGAGAATTCTTTCACAGATACGAAAGTTCAATATTTTAGCATCCTTTAATTGTGATAATTTCTGACTTGTTAGTTGTATTAGTGACTCAAATGCAACACTATGTACAGAGATATACACACTTATTAGAGGAGTGTTCTTCTCATTCCAGCTGTGTAGTCGAAAATTTGAGGATTTCTGAACTCTCCCTTCATGTCTACCAAGTAAAACAACCATTTGTTTTTAACTTTGATTGGGATCTGAACTTTTTCTGCATTCCTGGATACATCGCACGACACATTTTTTAAATCCACTCTCATGATTCTATTGCTCCCAAATGGTGTGTATGTCACAAACGACACCGAATCGCCTCCCTTGTGAAGTATAAGGTAACGAACAGATCTTAATGTGTAAGACCAAGTACAGGCAAGCATCCCAAAACCTAAAAGAAAAGTTGATTTGATTATCAGTGCATATGAATAAAAGAATATATTTTCAGATTAGTTTTTTTCTATAACTATTCTAACTAAAAGTTCAGGTGGTGTGCACGGCGTGTGAATCAATTTTTTTTTCTCTAGTATCGCAAGTGGTCTTAATAATATAAAATAATATCACTTTTGACTCCTCACCTTTGTGAAAAATTGGTCTACAAATGTTCACGTTCGTATTGAAATTTGATATACCGTACGCTCATCACAAGCATTATCGTGTGATAAAAATACAATCATAACAGGGCTATTTATATAAAATTGTGTGTTAACAATTGAAAGGTATATAAAACAGTTGGTTCATGAACTAAAACAAGAATTTACCGGTAATCAAACGAATTCTATATAAATAAAATTAAGGTAAATGTCTATTAGTAGTAAAGTAAAGATAATTCAAATTGTAGGATTCGCCATTATTCCCTTATACTTTTGAAAAAAACAAAATATTTTTGTTTGTCAGGTTGGTTTCAGGTTTCTTTTATTCAATATTAAAATGGCCGACGATTCTGACGTCTGTGGACGAGTATGCGACAGGTCATCGTTAAACCTATATTCCAACGTTTCCTTTCATGATTCACGAATATTTTCCATATATTTAGGTACATAAAAGATTATTCTACCCTAAAACATAACATTTTGGGTAGTTTTCTGAGAAAAATATCATTTTTAGGCTTTGTTCCTGCTAATAGACACTTACCAAAATTAAATAGTCTATAATTAAAATGTTAGGACCTCTTCCTCCTCACTCAGAAAAATATTACACTTATGAACATATAACACGAAACTACCATTAAGTTTTGAATACATACGTAATAATATAATGTATGGAAATGT
The DNA here is from genome assembly GCA_022494535.1 of Himalopsyche phryganea. NCBI lineage: Eukaryota > Metazoa > Arthropoda > Insecta > Trichoptera > Rhyacophilidae > Himalopsyche > Himalopsyche phryganea. Next base: position 129,410 of record JAGVSL010000127.1, on the reverse strand, counting down.
ATTGATGTACATTACATGACAAAAAAGTACTGATAAATAAAAACATTAATAAATAGTTTATTTGTAAAAAAAATTACCAAGAACAAATGCTAGTCCAGCCAATGTGTTTTTGTATTTGTTTTCTCCCAAGTTTATTTTAGCATACCAAGGAGTATCTGCTGTGAATTTAGATTTATCTACAGGAGCATCTTTCAATGATGAGTATGAAAAATAACCAAGATAAACCCAAAAAATATATTGTGTAACTCCAAAGAAGTTCAACATTTTAAAGAAGCGTTCATTTTCAAATTTATAAAGAATAATATCTTTATTGACGTTGGTATTGACTTCCTTAACAGCCTTCTGGATAGTTGATCTAGAGCAGTTACGGAGAAATTGTAAATTTTTAGGAAAACTTGAATTAGAAATCCTTAATCTACTTATCAGACTCTTGGCCAGTCGTGCGTAATTAATTAAATACATTTTGAGCCGGTTTTAAAGGTGAAGATTTTCAGTATTGTTGTATACTCTTATACATGATTATACGATTTAATATAACAAAAAAATATGAAATTCTTCGCCCATAACCTACAAAGAGAACGAAGCTGTCAAAAGTAAAAGTATACTAGTCTATGATCATAGATAATATACTAATATCTATGATATCAATCATAAACTAAAATCAATATAGAGAAGATATAAAGCAACAATATTAGATTAGTGATGCAAGCCGGGAAAAGGCCCAATTTTTACCCGTGAATAAGCTCGCATGGTAAAAGATCATGATACTATTTATGATAACTGTATAAAATTTTAAGCATCCGGTAAGTCTTATTTTAGAAACGTGGCATTTTTATGTATGCCAACAAATCTATTCACAAATTTGACGTAACGATGAGTTATTAGCTCGATGATATGGATGGAAGTAACGAACGTATTCAATATTGGATTACGCATGAAATCTATGTATACTTGAACCCAACACAAAATATTTACGGAAATTTTTGTTTTTATTTAAGATGCACATATTTATACTTATGTCCACATAGACTCAAAATGTCGAAAAAATGACAATTAATAATAATAAATAATAATTAACATGTAATTTCCAGTGTAACATATTTTTCCCAATTTCCGGGTTTTTTTTCACCATTTCAAAATTTCCAAATTTTTTGCAATACTAATTAGAATACAACATCAAATAAATTTAGAAAATAGCAGGGTATAAGTATTGTTAAATGGGTATTTACTTATTACAACAAGTGCTGTATTTAAAGGTTTACGCCATATATCCTTTGGTATATTTTTAGAAATAAAATACCTTTACCCTATGGTTAACTCAAAACATTTTACCATCAGACAAAAATAAATGTTTGTAAGTAGATAGATATTTTAATAACATTGTAAATTATTTTACTTTTGCATTCGGCAAAAGTTGGACATGTAGGATTCAAGTGCCATTACTTCATTTGCACCTTGCTGTTCTTATTAAAAATTTTAATCTTTAGATTTCATCTTTATGAAAAATTTAAAATAATTGAAGGAATAACAAAATATCACCAATTTTTAATTTAAGATGCAGTAATATCAATTCAATCAATACATTATAATGTAAATCGACAATATTTACTATTTTGAATACTTCCAGGTAACTTTATATAACAATAAAAACTATATGAAAATAAATGCGTGGCACAAAAAATACAGTAAATATAAATTAACAAAAAATAGTAAAACAACCAGGTGGAATAAACCTGTTTGACAGTATGAAAAAGTCACCATAAGAAGTAGGTAGGTAAGTCTTAAAATAAACATGAGCAAAATTTAAAGAATGCTGTCGAAATACTATGAATTTCATAAAATTTATCGGTTTCCTTGATTCTAATGTTTCGTTTTTCTCCAACTTTCTATCCACGATTAAGTTCCTTAAAGAATAACATTGTTTTTAGCAGCATTACGTATTTTTTTTTACAAAAAAAAGAGTAGCATGTTTTAAAGAATATTAACCAAAGCATGTTTTTCTTAAAAAAAAGCATCTGACCCCTGCTCTTGAGGATCATTACTATATTATACTAATCTAAGAATGTGTAACTCTATTGTTTCTATCCAACAAATCATATTTTTATCATACATGTGTCAGTCTGTGTCTATTACTTTTATTGTCTATTAATCGTCTGTCGTATGTTTATTTTCCCGCTGATTTTGTTCTTCTGCAAACGTCAAAGTTATTGTAAACACTGACTGATCTTTTCTCAAAAACTTTTAACCTGTGTTCGATAGAATTGATATGAATGGATTTAGTATTACTTACGCATATACTCTAATATGAATATATATTTGAATGCCAATATCTGAAAATGTCCAGCGTTAGGAATTTTTTCAAACCTTTAAAAGCGACCGATGAAAGTGAAGTTATTCCACATGACAAAGTAAGTGCAAGTGCGGCATTAAAAATTAGTGCTTTTGAAAATGATAAGACGTTGAAATGTGCCAGTGCCGAAAATAATACTTATGATAACTCGGAGTGCGACGCTTTCGTAAAATCGAAAGTTCGCAAAGCTAAAATTAGGGCTAACGAAAATAAAAATGTTAAGAAGAATGTTAGGAATCAATCTAAAAAAGAGGATAAACCAGAAAGTTGGAAAAATGACGTTCATTTATCACAGGATAGTTCCTCCATAGGCGCTAACAAACAGTCAACACCTGATTATTCAATTGGCGAGGAATGTCTCCAAGAGCTTTGTAGTGATGGCAAGTCCAAAACAACACAAATAGGCACATCCGATGTCGTCAAAACAAAAAGAAAGAATTTAGAAAATCCCAAAGAAAATAGTGTCACTTTGAAAACTTCCAAGAAAAACAGATTGAGTTTGAAGACGATGAAAAAAGAGAAGAGATATAAAAAATCATCAAAAAATAATATTTCTGATTGCGAGGAAAATATTGGATCGCCACCTATTGTCAACGATGATGAATATGAGAAAAATCATGATTTTGATAGTGACGCATGTTTGTCCCCTAGCAATGCTTTTCAAATAATGATGGAATCCCGTAAAAAACGTATTGGAACCAATTCTCCAGGAAAGGAAATTGATATTGAGGAGGATCCCAACGATGCTCACTTACGCAGACAAGTAAAGGCCAAAAGAAAATTGTCTCTCGAAAAATTGGCCGATAGTAAAGGAGCTCAAAAAAATAGAGACAAGGAAGAAATCCGAGATCAAATATTGAAAAAAACTCTCGAAAAACGAAAAAAATCATTCAAGGTATTACTGCAAGTCGCAACAAATAAGGATAAATCAGCAAATGGTGATTTAAGAATATGCGAAAGTTCGGATAAGGCTAGAAAAAAGAAGTTATCTTTGGTATCCAAAAAAAAGGTCATAATAGATGACGTTATAGTGACTTTGCAGAGTGATGGTAAGAGAAAGAGAGATGAACATCTTCACGTTGTCGGTAACTTACCAAAAAAATCGAAAATCCATATTAATTCTAAAAAACCAGATTTTAAAACATGCTTGACAGGCGATGAAGAATTTTTAGACAAACTTTCTCCATCCCTTCGAAAAAACGAAGGCATGCTTAGCTATTTTAAGAAAATAGAAAATGAATCACCGTCTCCACCGAATATGATAAGAGTCTGTGGTAATGAAGACGAAGATGCACAAATTATAAAAGTAAAATTCAGCAAACGAGTAAAAAAAAAAATTAATAAGTCTCGAATTCAAAACAAAAAATCTGAAGTGAAACAGACGTCAAATGATGAAGAAATTTCTGAAAAATTGTCTCTGAAATCATTAACTCTCGAGACACAGGTCCCTAAAACGAAATTTAAAATTTTGAATATAGCCAATGCCGACATACAACCAATGGCAGTTTGCAAAAAAGCAGAAGCGGTAGCATCAGTCCCATCTACTGAACTAGCAGAGAATGTACGCCCCAGAAGAGGCAATTGTAAAAAACCCTTCAGATATATTCAGGAATCGTCTGAGGAATCTGATAGCGACAGCGGCGTGGACGGATATCACATATTTAGCCCTAAAAAAAACAATCCCAAAAAAATTGATAAACCCCTCATCAGCGTTGATTCAGATGTTGAGGAATTGTCAAATATGGATACTGTATCACCTATTAAGATTATCAACATCAAATCCCCTGCCGCTATACGATGCATTCGTTCGCCGAGTCGCAGTGCTCTACGAAAATCACTCCAAGGTGGAAAACTGAGCAGGTCTGATTCTCAAGAATCAATCACCAAAAGTGTGAAACTGGCACCACTTTTTTTGAAGAATATGCCGAAGCCTATCGTCGATCCGGAGACTCTTGCTGCGAAACTGAAGTTTTTGCAAAGCGGCATGCCAGATTATATACGAAAGCAACAAGAGAAGTTACCTTGCATTTTAAATGATTTTAATATATTTCCGACTGTCACTCATGTACAACAGATACCTAAAGATTTAGATAGAGGTTTCTCTGTGTGGCGTTTGCCGACGATTATAATTGCAAACAATTTTGAACATACTACGACCGATGAAAGAGATAATTTTGATTTTAACTGTGTAAATTTCAATGACTACTTGAAGGTGCATCCGCCTGTGATGCGGATGTTTGCGGAACTGGCCAATTCTAAGTCTTACACTTGCAAAGTAGGCCTGCAGGAAATCAAGCGTAGATACGCAATTCATCCTGTTAACAAGATATATAAGACAATGAAACAAAAATTTCAAGCCAGCATTGATTCCGATCTGTGTGTAAACATACCAAATCAACCTGAAGGTCATCTTTTAAATACCGGATCGGGTGCCATTGACCCGAATATAGAATCGAGTGTCGATGATGTATCACTTAACAAAAAGTTTTCATTGTGGACTGAAAAATATAGGCCGACTGCCTCTAACGATATAATTGGAAATATGCGTAGTATTAATGCGATAAAGAAATGGTTAGAATCATGGAAAGAGTACAATGAATCCCACCGGAATTATAAACAAAATAGCAAGGATTCTGAATGTTCGAGTGACTTTGTTCTATCTGATTGTGATAGCAGAGATAGCTCTCGTCTTCCAAGCAATATGATTGTCGTAGTCGGTCCCAACGGAAGCGGGAAAACGTCTTCCGTGTATGCCATAGCCAATGAACTCGAAATGAATGTTTTAGAAGTTAACGCTGGCTCGAAAAGAACCGGTAAAAGAATCCTCACTGATCTCCAAGAAGCTACACAGTCGCATAAAGTGATGACTAAATTGAATTCCGATAGCGGTAATAATTTTAGTGGATTATTTACAAAATCAAGTAACATCTCTGAAGTTATCGATGTCGAAGACAAACTGAAAAAAGTCAATTCAAAGAAATCCAATAGTCAGTTGAAAAACTGCAACAAAACTGTGAAAATTAGAAAGAATCGAAATCCTGTGCAAGCAGCCAAGAGTGAAAGCCAAAAAATGTCATTGATGTTGATTGAAGATGCCGATATTGTATTCGAGGAGGATGATGGATTTGTTAATGCACTGGCACAAATTGTCCAGTCGTCCAAAAGGCCAGTGATTTTAGTAGCAACGGATGTAAAATGTTCGCATCTTCAACGCTTTATGTCTGAAAAAAACGTCATTAATTTCTATCCTTTGATGGGAGCGTTACTCGGACCGTGGTTAGATATATTAATATTAATAGAATGCCGAAAACTGTTACCCCAATTTTCATGCAGATTCCTTGATTTTTGCAAAGGAGATATGCGGACTGCGATGTTGCATCTTCAATATTGGCTGTTGGGCGCAAAGAAAAATAATACAGTCGAGTGTAAAGATGAGAGTGAAGTATCGAAGCCGAATGAAACTGACGATCAACACAAAGTTTCTCTTTCGATATTCGATCCAAAAATGACTGACATTATGTTAAACTTAAATTTATATCAAGAATTATCACATAATTTAGAACTGGATAACATATGGTGGAACATATCAGAAATATTCGATCACTTCGGCGCAGATTCTCCTGTGCCTTTAAAAAAACCTTTAGTGCCAACAGAAAATTTAGATACTATTTGTAATTTGTTTGAAAGTCTCTCTAGTATCGATGTAATGCAATCGCACACTAAAGCTAATATTCAATGTTTCGGAATGGTGAAACATTCCTGGCAGTTTCAATTAACTGACAGCTTATCAGAATCTGAAGACTTATCATTATATTGCAGTCACAAGGAATTGTCGGCTATGTGGTGTAAAGATTTAATTTCACTGTCATGTAAACCAGCACTTGAAAAGCTTGACTATAATAGTAACTTTTTTATTGATAAACAATTTCACCGCGAAGAGGATTTAAGGTAAGATTTCATAACATAATTAAATATCAGTCAAATTGACAATGTTCTTTAATACTTGTCATATTATCATAAAAATATTATAAGATCATTTGAAATATAGAAAAAAAAAATTCACGTGCATATAAATTAGATGGCCATCAAATTGGTCTGTACGCTGTGCACGTCATCCGGGTTTGAAGGGTTAATTATTATTGTACAAAATCAGCCCTGAATTACAACTATCCTCCATTACATTTAACAACTGAAATTTAAAACATTTATTACTATATGCATGTTGTTGTTACAGATGGAAAAAAATACAAAAGAAGCAGACTGCCCACGGCGAATTGTGCGAACAGATACCATTGGGATCTCAAATGGACAGAACAGCATTGTCCATGGATTACATGGCAGCGCTGCGAAATATCTGTCGTTCCGAAACAGAGCGATCTGGAAACAATATGAAAAGAAACAATCGGTTTCATCATTATTTAAAATCAATAAGTTTTGACTCTAGCAATGAAGTCTTTGATGAAACTTGTGAGATCCTATATGATTGTGCATCATTACACAGTTAATGTCAAAACGTAGATTCTTTTTAGCTGATCATACTTCAGTTGGGAGTCAATGCTTGTATATATTAGTGATTCAGTAGTAGGAATTGTATTTTGGTACTTCACTGAAAAACATGATTCGTTTTAAGCAGATGCAGATACAATACTGACGCTGTTTTGGCCAGTTGATGTAACCCTAAAAATTAAAATTGTTCAGGAGAGAGTAAAAACTGTTTTTATCGAAAACATTATATGGTGAGTTGCGTTATCTTTGAAGTGCACTCCCGTAAATTCTCATGTTTGCAGATACTAGGGATTGTCGATATAATTTTGGCTCACATCAAGTGGCCGGGTCAGAATTTTTAAAAACCAATGTAAAATGATCCCATTGGCCTAAACACAGTCGATATAATGTATTCTAATCTTAACCCTTTAGTAGCGAGTTATTTTATTAACCTTTTTTAAAGTTTGGAAAAATATTTTCCATGTGTTTTGAAAATTAAAGTAGATTAGTGTTATAATTATGTACAATTAGGTACCCAATAAACATTTTTGAAGGTTTTTATGATAATACAAGCTTATGAATGATTTTAGCAACATTGACAGATGATCCGTCAATATGATATTGTTGCAGCTCAATTGGTTGATAAGATGATTGAGCATATGGCGGAGTCTACAAAACCATCATTTAATTATTCATGATGAATATAGTAATTATAAAAATTAATTTATTAACTTTATCAATAAAGGTTACGTTCCAAAATGTGGAACTTTTAATTCCAAGAATACATTTTTAGAAACTACACATCAAAAGACATCAGATTTCAACTGTTTCTGCGATTACAATTTCAGTAGGACACAATGGACTTTTTTTTTATCATCATCTCTATTGTAAATTTTTTAATCAATGAAGCTATTAGTGTACATTATCTGTCATGTATTAAATATTTTAACTTTGTTTTATTTAAATGTAATCAAAATAAATTTTATTTTAATGATGTAATAAAGTTGTTTTTGATTGCTCTGCCATTTTTCATGAAATATCCAAATGAATTTAATCCTTAATTGAATGGTTATTACAATATTTAATAACATGAAATTTTTATCTTAAATTTTGACAATTCTTCAGTATCTATCTAACATGGTACACCACACTTCTTGCAGAGATATTGGATCTATCCATTCTTTTTCTCCTTCAAGCACTTTTTGTACAAACAACATACTATTGCCAGCTTACATGCTCATTTGAATGGCTTTTGAAGTTAATTTAAAAATTTTAATCAGCATCGGCTAATGATTTTTTGAAGAGTTGGGGTACTTGGAAGAACTATCATTTTTAGCACTTATAAAGGGCATAGAAGCAATCCTTCAGCAATTATTGCCCTCATCGCCTTACATAAAAATGGTTCTGCAAGATTAAATTAAAATAAACCTTATTCAAATGCCGATAGGAATGTAAATGTTCATTCGGTAATATTGTAACAAATTTGTTTTATGAAGTAATATAAAAAAAACTTAAAAGTGTGTTTATTGTGAAACAGAAAAGTTTTCTAATTCTAAACATCTATCTTTCTTGTCCAGTTTCAGTTGTTATTTAGTGCAGATTACAATTAACACAGTTGCATCAATTTTTTTTCAGATTTACGATACAGTTTGTTTAATATGCACTGTTGCAAAAAGATGTTCTGTATAAATGTGTTTTTAAGATTATTGTATTTATGTACTTTCGTTTGAAATATGTGTGGAAATAGGTGTGTTTTTAATATTTATAGCAAAACAATAAAAATAATAGCGCCTTTAAACCTTTAATTAATTCCTGTAAGTATGGACATGTGACATTTAGAAGTTAAAAAAGGGTTCAATTGAAATTAAGAGATTTAAAAAAACTTGCTGGTCAGAGATTAAAATAAATTAACTAAATGAATATAATATATATATTTTTGAGGCTAAAATGTATACATATAACAAATTCGTAAGTATAATATTGACATAGTAGTGTCTGTCATAATTTGTTGTAATCAGCACCTAGCAGCTGATTATGTATTTAAAATGGTGCATACTTCACAACATTATCACTGTTGAAAAGAATAAGCGGACATATTGATTGCTCATTGATGCAAAACTTTAGTAAATGCATTATAGGAAGATTCCAAATCAAAAATTAACTGCCGAGCTTGGGTTTCGGACAATTCATCTGATGCCTGCATTCCGTTCAAAACTGTAAGCCATGATTGAACCTGAGGGAGAAAAGATTAGTGTTGATGAATTGTTGCAGTAGGTCTTAAGGCAGTGGATCCCATGTGAGATATTCATTATTCTTGAGAAGTAAAAAAAATCCTTATTACATATTTTATTGACGTCTACCATATAATGTATGATAATCTTAACCCTTTGAGTAGTGAGTTATTTTATATAATATTAACCATTTTTATAATAAACAAATAATAAAAAAAAATGTGACTGGCAAAAATAACTGAAATATATTCAATAATATATGACGAAATCAAGACATATTATAATGAAAATTGCAAGCCTGGCAAAAGATAATAGACAATACAACAGCGCAGTGGCACTGCTCAAATGGTTAACAGCTTCCTGGACATCATGTGTAAATGTATGATTTCAGAGTTATTGTTGCATACATTTTGATTTTAAAGACAAACCAGATGCATTATCTTATGAATAAAAATAAAACTTACTTTTTGACGACCTTCAAAATCTTCAGGAAGTAGGCTCAGTCTGGTCATTGTATCGGAAAGATCTCTCAAATCTGGATGAAGGTCATCCATGGCCCTTATATCCAGTCGTAACTTATCCATAAGAGTAATAAATAGCTGAAATGACAGAATAGTTGAAAATGTGGCAACTGCAAATAAACTGACCTTGCAGTGGAAAAAGTACATTCCTTATATAATCAAGTGGGTCATCTGGTAAAGGTAACAACAAAAATGATCTGATTTTTCAATGGAGCTTACAGACAGTTTGAGCAACAAAAAGTTACTATAAGATTGTAAATTTGGCGTCACTGCCACTGAAAGTTTAATGTAAGAATTAGAATACTTCTGAAATAAATAACTTTGCGATATGGTTAGTCTAAAGATGCTTCTTAATGGGGTGAAATGCGTCACGTTAGTGATAAAACCAGTGGAATAATAAAGTTATCAATTTTAATTTTATATTAGAAATGAATTTCCAAAGTTACCGCCGAATCCATAGAAAATCAGATGTGCCTATTATATAGATTTCTCAGTTACTTGCAAGTGCTGCTGACATACAAAGATAAAAAAATATTCTTTCTAAAAGTAACCATTGCAATATGACGCCCCCACTGTTTCCACTAATTCTTGATCATTCAATTGCAATGTACTGTCCATCTACTAAATAAAGTTTACCTTATTGAAGATTCATATGTTATTTTTAATATTCTTTTACTGTAATGTGAAACATATCAAATTTTAGTATGCCGGACCGTACATATCAAATTAACAGCGTAGGTAGAGAACTTAACATAAAATGTTAATACTTACGGACACAATATCTGCTATACACTTGCTGGTGTTGCCTTTATCGTCTTTGATTGTTATAGGTCTATCTTCTTTGATTCTTTCCAAAGCAGCAGGGCAATCGAGCTGTAAATGAGATTTTTTATCAGTTTAAAGGATATATATTTGTAGACAAAACCATTGAAAAACAGGAACAAGACAAGACTAAAAATAATTATGTTGGAGGTTTGGTAAAGATCACAGAGATTGGATTCCAAGATCCAAAATTGATTGCATTAAAATCATACACATCCATTTTATCATATATAAATATACAAATCATTGAAGTATATATATTTGCATTCATTCAATTTGATGATTGATAATGTTCAGCTCTATCTTTTGAGTCATTCAAGTACCATTGTAAATTGTCAGTCGAAAATGCTCACGATGAGCGAAAATGGTTCTGATTATTATATAAAATTGTGGAAATAGTACAAAAAATGTGTTTTATTTTTATAAATAAAATATCTTTCCATCGCAATTGACAGCTGGTCTCATGTATTTCTTTAGTAGGTATTTGGAGACATTTTTTACTGATTCAGTCATCTATAACCAACAGTCGACATAAGTTAAATGTAATTTAAGACATCGGCTGAGGGTGCTTGATGGAATTTCAATATCAAATTTGAATTATTGAGATTTTGTACACTTCCATGTATTTTGTCACTAACGACCCGGGTTTCGCCTTTCGGCATCTTCAGTTCGAGTCCATTCGTGCGCTCGAATGCCTGATGATGTCGAAAGGCGAAACCCGGGTCGTTAGTGACAAAATATATGGAAGTGTACAAAATCTCAATAATTCAAATAAGTTAAATGTATAAAATAATAATCAGCATTAGTAATTTTATTATAAAACATCAATTGAATTACATTACTGTAATAATTATAGTTCACATTAAATAAAAAGAGGAGCATTTCCATATCAAATAAAATAATGACATTGGTCCCTTACCCTATACTTTTTGACAAATGCATCGATATTTGGGTATTCATCACCCTGGACTTGTTTAAAGGCAACCTTGAATTGTACAAGTAATTTGGAACACGATGCTGTATATTCCTGGGGAGTCACACAATCCCTAATATATGCCTTTTCCAACTGCTGAAGTGTGCTCACCACAGCATAGAGATCAGCCATATTGTCATGCCTTAAATAAATATTATAGAAGACAGTTAATCACATGATTTTTATCGATGCATCATTTACAAATTCTATTATTGCACGGCAAGCAGCTGGCTGGTTAGCAAATTCCTCTTCGGTTGCGTTGTCCACAGGTTCGAATCTCAGTAAGGACACTTGTAAATTGATTTCTGTTTGAATGCTGAGTATTAACTAATCACTTCATGCTGCATTCCATATGCCTCGGATACAAGTTTATATCCAGCAAAAGATATTTAGCTGAGGATTTGAGTCCCAGAGGAAAAACAGAAATACATACTTTCACAATAAATTAATTTTTATTTTTCAACTATGTTTCATATTGTTAGCTTAGCTAGGAAACTGTATATTTATAAAAAGTTGACTTGATTTATTGTAAAATTTTATATGAAATAAGTACTCTGGCATTAGATGAAACATTCAAACAAATTTTTAAATTAAAATAATATTTGTCTCATTTTAATTCCATTTCACGTATTTTTTAAATGGAGTAATTAGTTATGCAATTTGAATGTGTAAGAATTACTTTTAAGGCGTTAACTGTCAATTCTTGGTGGAAAGGCATTATATTTTAAAACGTTTTATTTTTGAAGTACGAGAATTAAGTATATCTACGTATTACAAATCTCAATATAAATTATGTGTTGTGTTTGGTTTTAGAGAGATAGCTATTGTGTAACTGTAAAATGTTCTGACAAAATGTTAGGATACATAAATTTTGGGCTAAGCTACTAATTTAGTCACAATAAATATAATACTGATGATAGATTACAAGTTATACAGCAATAAAATTTTGATAATCTAAATTATTTTGTCACATACTTTTCTCTCTCTCGTGCATTCTTGAAGAGCTTTATTTCTTCGTATAGCTCTGGGCGATTTACCTCTAAAACACAAATTGGTAATATTAAACGACTCCAACAAAGAAATTTGATAAAGGCAATATAAAAAAATGTGATCAAATGAATCATCCACTTTACCTTGCATTCTTGTATTTAATACTTATTGTATTGGTTAGTGTTGGTTATTGTAAAATGTAAACTTTTTACTGCTGCAGTGTAAGAACGATTTTAAGTATTTTCTTTGTAAATTGTCAAAATAATTAACAAGGGTGAAACAATGACTCAACTTCGTAGGCTAAACAAAAACGTCAGTGACATAGACTGTCAGTGGGTGACTTCATAGACAATAAATAACATGTGTAACAGTATTACCATATACAATTAAGTATTGACTTTTGAAAAGTATACATATAAATATATAATATTATATATCTATGAAAATAATATTAGTTATGGTCTAACCTAAAATTGCTTTCAAGATAATATTGTCATAAGTGTCAAATATCTACGATATCGTGGAACAAATAATAGTACCGCACTACACTCGCCGCAGAGTTTTAAAATTTGAATAAGTAATCGAATACATTTAACACAATTGAAAATGAAATTGATCACGCATAACATGTTGACTTCAAAATGTGTAAAAGGTGTAATAAATGGTTACCCTCTCGCGATCAAAGCCACTGAATGCAAGGTAGTTGAAGCTGATTTCAATCCAGAGTTCATATCCCGATTGATCCCTAAGCTTGATTGGAGTGTGCTTTGGGGCGCTGCTGATGGCTTAGGTCACAGCGAAGGCCTTCCCAAAGCACTCATTGAAAACTACGAAGAAAATGAAGAGTTTTTGAAGAAAGTGCACAGAGTTATATTGGAAGTAGAAGTTTTAGAAGGATCACTCACTTGTCCTGAAACTGGCCGACAGTTCCCCATAGCCAGAGGAATCCCAAATATGTTATTGAATGAAGCTGAAGTATAAATAAATTTTAAAACAAAATTTGCTGTGGTTTTCTATATTATTATTAGTTATAGTTTATAAGTATATGTTATAAAGCGACGCTCTTAATCAATCCTGTTGATATTTTTTTTATCGATAAGAGACTTATTGCATTCTGGATAATGTCACTTGGCAGTTATTTATCTTCAAGTTTTAACAATTGCATGTTGTCATCCTAGATATTTTTTTGTGCAGTTCTTTTGTAAAGATAAAACATTTGGCTTTCATAGATAAGTGCTTTGGATATATGCCCCAACAAGCTTCAACTTATTTTTTATAATTATTTAGTTTATTAGTTACGATAATATCGAATTTATGACTGTTTCCAAATAAAGAGAAGTTATCTCATTTTTCGGCACATGTCAGACGATTCTTATCTTTAATAATATCCTCATTTGTTCAATTGTATTATTTCATCAGGTTAAAATGCTCATATGCTGAATGATGAAACTAATCCTGATCATATTTAAAAATGTGAAATAACCACTACAAATTGTAATATATGATTAAAAGTGATGACTTTATTATTCCACTGGTTGTGTTACTAAATGTGACAATGTTTCGCCTCTTTGAGAAACATCTTCAGACTAACTATATCACAAGGTTTTTTATTTCTAAGGTAGACAGCGATTGTAATTCTTTACTTAAAAATGAAGATTGGGGTGGGATTATTTCTTCCGACCTGGACGTAAAGTTACAATGTTGATTTTATATAAAAAATGAATCTCCACTAAATTACCGCCGAATCCATCGAAAATACTACAGATTCTGTTTCATTATGTATACTTTTTCAACAAGAATTAGCAGTTAAAATAATGTGAAAATTTGTCAGTTTTGTATATTTTTTCAATTAACGTTTCCTAAATTATTTTTCTCCTACACAAACAATAGGCATAAGGTATATTACTTAAATTATAGCTTTGATCTGATATTGTCCTTGGAAAAAGTTATTAATTTAAGAAATGTTTATGATAATAAATTTATGTATCTAACTGTACTGATGTTGTCACCAAGTAATGCATATTTTAATGTCAATAAATAAATGTTAGAACCGAATACATATTTCATAAATTTTTTCTATATCCAACTATAAAACAAAGATTCTATATAATATCTTTGTCCAAACCTGATTTTCAACAAAAAAAAGCCACATGTTTTCAATACACTTTTATTTTGGATTCCCCAATAATAAATAAAATAACAACAATAAATTATTAAATGATGATTACATATGAATACTGGATCTTAGCGTATATTATTTTACAAGTTCATATATATTTATAAAACATCATTTAATTGTATCGGCTTTTAATGGTTTTATTTCCTAAACGCATGATCAACAATCGTAACTATAGAAGACTACAATTTGATTTGGAAATATTTGATGTTCTGTATTATCAATAAATGCTATAAATATTGACATTTTTTTGTTTTTATAATCTATTGTAAAATGGAAAGTGATTTATTTAGAGTTCATCTACGTATGGTACATTAATAAGACTGCCGGCCGCACCCATGGAGAGTTTTCCAATTTTGCCTGCAGCCTGCAATAAGACAAAATTAATATGAACATTTTTAATCTATGTTTCTTGTAAGATATTTTTGAGGTCTTGTTATGTTAAAAGTTCAAATCAACTTTTTCAAATGGTAACTGGGATATTAAAGTTGTTAATGTCATTAGGCAAATTTAAAAAAATATGATTATAGATAGGTCTTTTCTGAAGTTATCCAATGCATAAAATAAACATTTTTTTAAGCAACATCAACTTTAAGCAATTGTTGTATGTGTAGAAGTAAACGTGTAGTGAGCCTTAAGAATTCAGGAGTCCCCAATCCTTTTTGGGCTAATTTTGTTACCACGGAACCTAATCAGCTCAGACATATAGATGTATATAATACCAGCTCACTTTTGGTTTGTGACACTTTTTGACAAAAAGCATTTAAATCTAAGAACTCATTATAAAGACTTAATTTAATTATTACAGGATCTATTGATAGAAAAAAATATTGATGTTACCAAAATTTACAATGTAATTTAAAAAAATATTTTCAACATGTCTGCAACTTCAACTGTGTTGCTAACCAATATGCAGTTAGCTGGTAATATATTGGTTCTCAAGAATCAAGCTAAAATCATTAACGTCACAATAAAAAAATCTTAATTTTATGAATAATAGACAAACACATACGGTGGAAATATCGCTGTCGGTAATTTTGGCGATCTCATCAGCCAAATCAGTGGGCTTCTTCAAAGATCCAACAAGCACACCTTGGATTGCAAGACCTTGAACCATTGCAGAGGGTGTATCGGCAGCGTTCAAAACATCAGCCTGAAGTTGAGCTCGGCCTCGTTTCAAAGCATCGCTTCCGACAGAGGAAGCTTTCTTCAACACTTGAGCAGCAGCCTGGACAGCCTGTTGATAACATTTACATATAGATGGATCCAAATAATTTTAAACTGACCGACACACAAATTTAAAGTGAGAGGTGATGTAAACATCAATGCATTTCACATCATATCTACAGTGTTTTGGCTAATTGATGTAACCCTCAAAATTGAAATCGATCACGAGAGAGTGCAAACTCTTTTTATCGAAAACGTTATATGGTGAGTTGCGTTATGAATCTTTGAAATGCACTTTGTAAATTCTCATGTTTGCAGATACGGGATTATATGTAGGGAGTATCAATATAATAATGGCTTACATCAAGTGGCTGGGTCAGAATTTTGAAGCCTAAAACCAATGTAAAATGATGTTTCCCTTCCAAAAAGTGGTCAATTTATTTTTCTAATTTAAATCATTTGGCCGAGACCTGCTCTATTGTCTTTAAAATAAGTTCCAATCATTAATTCAAAGGTTTAACGGCCAAAACACCGTTGATATAATAATTTCAATTTGTAAACCTTTCCAGCGATATCCTTGGGGGCGGTTACTAAAATTCCAAACAATCCTGTGTCGGCATAAGAAACATTGAATCCGTTTGCTGCATATAATCCTCCGGATGTCTCGGTGGAGATAGCTTTACCCAATGGACTGTTATCACCTCCCCATTTCACTTGAGGTCCCGATGAAATGGCTGCAATGAAAAGATTTTAAAGTGTTGTTTCAGTAACAGTTGTATTGTGATAACAGTAACAGTTTTGTGCTAATTTTAAATGAGACATTACAGATTAGGCTAAAGTTTTATTTTTGTTTATAATTAATTGTAGAACAAATGACAATACATTTTTACTACATGTTACACAATTTAATTATAACATGAAAGACATTGATTAACACAATGCGTAAATAAATTGAGTTATCTCCATTGGATAAAGCTAAAAATAATACGGTTTTTTTCATTTCTTATTTTACATTTCCAGGTTGGTTTTCATGAAGTTTATTTGAATAGCTTCCTTATGATAAATCTTTAAAGCCCCAGAGCGCTGATTTCTCAGCAGGAAGCTGAGAAGCCTGACAGAGATGATCTATCAAAGTTTGCGCCAATATATTTTTGCTCAAGGGTTGAAATTATTTTTTGTGACATAAATGTGTGAAAAGGATGAAAAAGAAAAGAATAATTTACCTTTAGCGAGAATGGCAAGAGCAAGAGCATCCTTAGCATTAGATATTCCGGAACCCTGTCCAGCTAAAGCGACATGAGTGAGTCCTCCTCCCATCTCTTTTCTGTAATAATGGATTTTTATATTATCGAGACATAATATTCGCATCTAATCAAGGAAAAGAAAACTACAGCCAAGAATAGCTTTGGTTATTATAAAGTTCAAAAATTTTGGGGGGAAATTAAAACGAATGTGCTTAAAATTTGGTTAAAATAATTTTGTATTTAAATCTTTACCATATATTTTATATTTTTTTTGGTGTTTTAATTTTCTAGCAGACATGAAGTTTGCAAGTTCAGTCAGCATCAAAATTACTGACCTCATTTCACCGCCCTTGTAGGGTGAAGGAGTGTCAGGTTTGCCACTGCCCTGCGGTAAGCTGAGGGTCTGGGCGATGGCCACTGCCCTATCCAGAGAGAGACCGACGGCCGCCACCGCACAACGACCGGCAGTGAAGTTACTGTTTACAAAGTGTTGCAACGACTCTGATGAGATGGCACCTACTTGACGTGGAGGGCAAAACAGAGAGTTACCCAGGCCTCGTCTGAATGCGGCTTTGTGCAGCAGGTCGATAGCTCGGACCTAAAAGTAAAGGTAATAAATTAATAAAAAAAATCTAAGAAATAACATATGCAAGGGTGTTTTGTGATAAAGAAATACAAACTTACTTGAGTTGAAAGTCCAGCGATCTCATATTTAACTTGGGGAAGGAATGTTTCGAATTCCCACGGCTGGAACAATTGTTTGCAGGCTACATCATTCAGGTATTTGACGGCCGCTTCCAAGTTATCTTTGGTAGCCTAGACATAAAAAATAAATATGAATATCACTGCTCGAATAATGAATAGTTAATGAAACAAAACGAAATTCTAATGAATTCGATGGGAAGCCTACAGCAAGAATTATGGCAAAATTTGACTATACTTCTTCAGCAATATTCATGCATTATATAATTTAATTATATGTATGTAAGAGCATACATGGGTGGGTACCAAACACTTGAAACCTTGTTTGACTTCAGCTTTCAACGTCAAATTTTTTTCACAGCAATTCGTATGTCCCTGTCAGAATGACACATAATGGGGGAAATATTGATATATAATGGAACTTGGACTGTAGAATGGGTCAATAATGTCTTATAATGATAATATTATTCATATAAATAGTTTTAAAAACCAATATATTTTATGGTAAATGTTTTTCTGATCATGTTGAAAAATTACAATTTACTGACTAGTATATCTGAAATATGGCGTTCTAGTGGACATGTTTCCAAACCCTTTGAAACTTTTGATAGTTGTAGTTTAGGTTTGAGGTTTGCCATAGAAGAACAGACTTATAGTTAAGGTTGTGTTACTAATATGTGGAATTAATAAGTTTTCACTTTTGTTGCTGTAAACTTACCTCAAGTGTGTAGAGAACGGTTTCTCTGTCAGATGTAGTGGTGAGGTTGGCACCCAATTGCTGAAGATTTCGCATGATTGCAAACGCTGAAGCGCCAGACGTGGTCGCACCTGCTGCAGCACGGAGAACATGGCTCAAGCCGGCTTCATCGGATGATTCAAAACGGGAACCAGCCCTGTTTAAAAAAATGTGATGTTTATGCCATTGCATGCAATATATAGAATATAATATACAAGAAGCGATATGTAATTTATAAAAGTTAAATGATATAAAAAGTTAGTCCATGTGGATAGTACTGTATTTATTTGTCACCATATGAATATATTTAGATGTCAAAGTATGTATAAAAAAAATTCGAAATAATGTATGTCATACCGAACATTAAAAATATACATAATTGTGTTTTTTATTCACTGATTTCTGCATTTAACCCACTTGGTGCCCTTTATTGCCATAAGTTATGAAATTTAAGTAATTTTAATTAGTAAGTTTTTCACTAATTCTTTAAAATTGCTAATCTCAATTATCGATTTAGATGCTTGATCAAGAAGACAATATAGCTGTCTTTCGACTAGAGTCCATGTATTAAATTGAACAATATATTGTAATGAATTATTCTGCCAATTGATACATATTTTAACTAGACAAACATTAATGCAGCAAGTACAGTAAAGTTTTTCGAATGATGGTGATGGTTGGGACTAATCATAAGAACTAAGAATATTGAAATAATATTTACTTGTAGGCAATGGTGATGCGAGCCACTGGAGACTGTTCATCGAGGGACGCAACAAAAATCTTGTTGGGGAGAACAGTGGAAGTCAGACCTGCGAATGATTTGCTCGGTGATGATACAGCCACCTGCGCTTGAGCTGCAAATGTCCTTGCCTAGAAAAAACAAATTGAACATATCCTATAAATGATTCTTGAATGGCACAATATGTATATCTACAATAATTATTGAGCTTATCTCATTTCCGAGCTGTGATTTCATCAGGTTTTATTAAATATGTTTAATACGTACGGTGCTAGTAAAAAGGAGTGACATAGTTGCACTATGAATTATTAACAAAACTGGAATGTAGGTATCTGCTTAGCCAGGTCTTTAACCGTTTCGAGCTTTATACCTGTCCACAAAGCACTAATAAAAAAGGCTCTTCTAAAATTACTCTTGACTGAACAAAACGTTTTATAACAATAAATTTTATTTATTTCACTAAACATTAATAATGCAGAAAAAAATTGTGATTTATGCTTCACTTACACAACATATCATGCACTCTTCACCAACTGAAAACTGGAGTTATTTGAAACAGCATGATCTCTTTTGTAAACATGATCTTTTAAATAAAAATTCATATCTTTTTATATTTATGATGGTTTATCTATATAAAAATCAATGTGGGTTTGTTCGTATCTTATGCACTGCCGTACCGTTCATCCGATTCCGATAAAACTTTGTCAAGTTATTGCTTGAACTTACGCGGAGGAAATAAGCATAGTACAATCAGGCCCGGCTCGGCCCAAGCCCGACTCTCAACTTTTTAATTTTTACATATAAAATTAGGATAGTGAGATTGATTTTTATTACATATAAAAATCAATATCACTATCCAGATATATCTAAAATAATGAATTAAATTCGTGGAAATAGCGACATCTCAGAAAACCTTCTGATTTATTTGTGTACGCCCCAGACAGAAAAACAAAAAATATTGTGTTTCCAAAAGCACTTCGATAAGCAGAATTAAAACACGAACACTGTCTTTTTTTGAGTGGCATTGCAACGCATGCCGGGTACTCACTAGTATAACATAAAAAACTTTGAAAAACGAAAAATAACATTTGGCAGACCCATCCATTTCATATTTCCATCAAAGCTATTTGGTTTAGTTAGTATTATAGGTAAAAACGCATGTCTTAAAAAATTTGATCAGGAGAGCGTTGTATAAACGAAAATGGCAGTGTCTACTAACTGAAAACTTTTTAAAAACACCTTCAGGTCTGTATCTAATAACATTAGGATAGAATTGAAAATTAATTAATAGAATATATGCAAGATTCTTATATTAACGCATTTTTAATCGCATTTGAGTGGTTAGATTTATATTGGGCAGAAAACTTTAAAGGCCTTATGATTGAAAGCATTTAAAGCTCGCAAAAACCAAAATTTTTGTCTCTATGCGCTTTAAATCTAGTTGATTAATAGATATTGTTGCAGCTGAATAAAGTAAAAATGAAATCATTTTTATAGTAAAACTAAAATAACTAGAATAAGTTAACTGCCAAAAAAACATGACGCTTTTGAATATCACATTGGTAAAGATAAAGATATATATGACAATGGTCTCTGTTGTTTTTTCAATGATAACTTAATAGAATATCAAACGTTTTAAAACGGAAAAGATAATTATAAATCATTAGATAGAAGTTAAAATACACTTGGTTGCAAACATTCACCAGTGCAGGTGAAAAGCAGGTCATACTTCTTGGTAATAGTTATTCTTAGCAGAAGCAATTATTGTGACCCCATGGTTAAATATGAATGTAATATTGCATTAAAAACATTAATGAGATTAGGAATGGTTTATCCATGTTGATTTAATGCAAAAATCATAGCTAAATGTCAATAATTTTATTCAAATAAATATTCGAGGCTTCAATGCATCCCATGATATAATAAAAGACACTAAGCAAAGAGATATAGCATTTGTTTTTAATCAGAACGCTTTACAACATTTCGTAGCTGTTTTTCTACATTCATTGTAGGGAAATCTAGATGGAGAAATAAATTCTAACCTAAAAATAATCCTTTTCGTACTTGACAGGTTTATAAAACATGATTTTTTTATTAATGAAAGGGAAGTTATAATAGAGCGGTGTAAGCAAATTTTAGAAACATTCACCGGTGGTAAAATAGACTAAAAAAAATTAAGGTTTATGTAATAGGGTTCCCATATTCGCGAAATGTCAAAAGAAATTATAAGTTTTAGTGACATTCAAGAAGTGAAGAAATATTAAATCAATCAATTATTGTAGATGAGTTATACACTTACGGATATTGCCCTGATGAAGGGCAATTTAGAAGCGTTGCAGGCCATTTTTATCGTGATAATATTGAACGACACAAAACTTAGCTAACGATTCTCCTTCAATGGCAGAGGCAAGTCCTGCTAGTGCACATAATTCACAAAGTTTTTCGAATTCACTGTAGTTGTCAATTCAAAGTTTGCGTTTGCTATCATTAATTCAGTTAACATAAAATTAGAAATTAACGTATTACTAATTAAAAGTCTAACATAAAATAAATTAAAAATTCGACAATAAACTACTTTCACATGGCTTAATAATTTTAACCAGATTAGCTTTGATATTTGTCTATGGTTTTAATACTTTATTAGTGCGAGTTTTGAAAAATCAATTCATGCTCACTAGTATATTTTATTAGCAAGGTATATCCGTATACCATCAGCAATGCAGGACTTGGTAATTAAAAAAAAAATTATTCAAGAGATAATTCGAAAAACGCAACGAAAGTTAAAATATTCGGTTTTGAATGGTTTACAACTATGCGACATATTTGGTTCGCTGGGTTCCATAGATTTCAAAAGCAGCTCGCTAATTTCCTGAGTTTATCAATCTTTGTCATAAGATGTAATGAAAACAAATGTTAAGTTTTGATTCAATATTTTATGTAAAGAAAGCCAAGCATGGAATATATTCTGATGTCAACAACTTATTCAGTATAAAATAGGAATAAAATAGTTACAGTATTTAAAAATTATTTTATTCATGAAATAAGATTACATTTAATGCTTTATTTAATATTTCACGTATGTTTTATGAATATATGAGGACAAAATGAGTGTTTTTGATAATGTTGCCCTACATCCATAAAACAGAAGCGTAGAACAGCAGTATATTTTCATCAAACAAATGAATAATCCTTCAACCACTCTGCAAAATGCAATGACAGATCATTTATTAAATGATTGCCTTCAGTGTTACCACTTCACCCATATCATTGATAGAATTCATTAGGCAATGAAAATAAATTGAATACTATAAAAATTAAGTATTATAGAAAAAAGATTGCCATGAAAACAAAATATCAACACCACTATTGAGAAAAATTGTGAAGAAACAGAATTCATAATATTTATATTGATAACAATGAGGAGTGGACTGATTCGAAAATTGTGGTCTAGTAAAAAAAAACATCATTCTTTATGTTGTGTGAAAAGTTTTTTTTATGTATATATAATTGACCTCCAAAGAATAGTTCCATAGAAGTGTCAGAAGTAGATAGGTTAATAGTAAAATTAAATGATTAAAATCTCTCCATAGACTAAGCGTAGAGAAATGTTGCTTTTGGTATTGAATGATGTCAACTTTTTAACATTATTAGTGAGAAATAAGAGTATCATTGTGTTGAAAGGGTGTGACAACAGTTTCATAATTTAATAATAGTTAAAAAATTGTAGTAAATATTTTAGTATGAGTTTATAGAAATGAAAAACAGTGCACTCTAGATTTATGTTATTTAGTTACATTTTTGTATTATTTAAAAAAAATATAGTTCACCATATTGAGAAGAGCACACCATGTTTCAAAAATGTTATAAGGAACTTTTACAGCATGGAAAGTGAAGCAAAAAATACTTTCAGACTAATCAATTTATAAACTCAACCAAACCTTCAATGTAAATTAATCTTTTGAATTACCATATTATGTACATACATGTATTTCAAAAATTATGTATACAACAAATTTCAATAATTTTGTATAAAAATATATTTGCATGTAATCTCTTTGAAACGGGTAGTTTATTTTTCTTGTGAGGCTTCCAATTACATGCCTAATTTTTTTCTTTGCTCACCTGAAATGCATATAAATCGAGAGATACTGTAAATAACTTTATAATCAAAAAAAAAAAATATATTTGTTGCCAATCATTGACTTACTTCTACAATCTTGGGTTCAAATCTCATGTTCAATATTTTTATGTATTGATTTTGGCATGGGTGTCATATCCCAAAATTTTGATCGATTGACTGATAACCAGTCCTATGCATCTCATACTTCTAGTTTTCAAGTGATTTGAAAGATTGGCTTTCAACCAGTCCTCAATAAATATCCAGTGTTGAAATACTCTATTGGGAGCGGAAATGGTAAAAAAAATACACGTATGGGAGAATTAATACAAGAATGTCTTAATTTGATGTTTCTCGATGGATAGTATGGAGAGCTCAAATGTGATACAACATTTGTGGTTGTTGAAGGTATAATTGAGTTTTTCATGTGTGGATTTCTTTTGCTTCACATCTCATCAGGCACTTCTAACTGTATACAAATTATATTATTGCCAACGGAAAGTGGTAAAACAGTGAGGCGTAAGAGCGGAGGTCAGTCAGTGTAGAGATATCATGCACTGAGTCAGTGATCACAAGTCTTTAAAGGTAGCACTGCCCAATTCACTAGTTGAGAGGTGGAATAGTGGTACTGGATCCTGGTGCATCACCACACTGCGGTCCTGATTCACGACTCATGTTCTGGAAGAAAGAAAGCCAATTTAAAACAATTATATGCAATGCAAATTAGAGGTGGAGTATGTAGTACCACGTGCCTTCACTCTATTCAATGTTGAGACACATTAGGTCCCAAAATACCTACATTGACAAGGCCTGTGTAAAGCACTCAAACTGGATTTTTGTTGGTTTAACGCTTGCCTTACTGTAATAAAAAAAATGTGTGCAAATTTCTGCTGTGAAGTCAATACACATGAGTGATATAAAATTAATAAAAAACAGAAAAATAAGGACACCTTTAATTGATTAAAGTTGAAAGTAACATGTGGTAAAAATTGAAACTTAATACCTAAAAAAATGAAAATAATTGGCCTAACAAAGTAACTGCAGGGAACCTCGAGAACTTGTGTTTCTAACAAAAAATCAATATAAACGACATACTGAGCCTCTCTGCTTGAGCGGTCATATTATTATGGGGTCTGGAGTATTCGGGTATTTTGCGCAGGCTTGATTTTAATGGTCAATTTATTTCCAATTTTCGACAAAATATATCCGTGTCCAATGAATGCTTGTTATGATTTTATTCAATTTGTAAATATGTATATTTGTAATATTTACGTGGATTTTTTTAAGAATATCGCTGTCTTTGTTAAGTAAACCTTTACTAAACCGGGGTGGATAATGACAAAAATGTCCCGGTTAATAAAACTGTATTAAATCTAATTATTAATATGGTTTTTTTAAGCTATAGATAATTCTAAAAACTATTTCTTAAACAAGTTTAGCTATTGTTTTGCTACATTGTAATGTGACCAAAATTTTTTTTTTCTTTTACTTCATTAAAATCAATAACTTATGCAGTCTATCCAACAAAAAACTAATAATTATTATGAAGTGTTATATGAAAAAAAAATAGTATATAAATAGCAGTTTATATAACAGGTAATAATTTACTTACTTTGACATGTATTTGGTTTTTCAGCATCGCTGCTCTCAATATCAACATAGAAGTTCGCCTTTGGTACTCTTTTCCAACGGAAATACTTCTTTCGAAGGTCGTACTTCGCTGATCGACATCCTTAGCGTACAATATTTTATTGTGTGAATCTATCCGAGCCTGAATCTGGCCTTCCAATATGAGTTGCATGAGTTCATCTTCTAGAGCGCTCACAGTTCTATTGAATGCGGCGGCCATTTTGCGCATATCAGCCGACAGGTAAGGACTAAAATACTGGATGAGAGCTCGATTCCGGATCATCGTGTACAAGGCTGGTAAGTGGGGGGCTAAATACATGTCTAGTAGTAAGTTATCCCTTATATCGTCTAAGAGTCTTAAACACGATGCATATTTCGATTCATAAAACTTAAAAATAATATCCCTCAATTGTGGCTCCAGTTCAAGGAAAAGTTTAAATGAGCTACTGAAGATGACTTGCTTTTGCAGTTCGACACGGTCGAATGTGGCGAGAGCGCACAATCCTCCGTATAAGGCGACATTGCTTCCGCTCAGAAGCTCCGGAAAGTCAGTGTGGTCTAGACTGGCGGCGAGGAAGTGCTTTGCTGCAGATTTATACTTTTTAGTGGCCAATTCCGCTAGCCCGGCGGCGCATTTTAATCTAGTGAGAATCGTTTGGTTAGAGTCTTTCCCATGGCCCTCGGTGAAATCGGGAGTGCCCTCGGCTTTCGAAACGTAGCTGAGAACGTGAGACCAGTTTTGTAAATATACGGACACTTTTATAACGTTTAAGCACATATTTACCACATGCTTACCGCTGGTGCAGTAATCTCTCGCTCTTGAATAGCATTTGAGGGCATTAGATAGGTCACCGCAGTCCAAATAGTGATCTCCTAAATCATCGTGTCCTCTCCTTATACTCTCTTTTATAGAATTTGTTTTGTAATTTTTAAGGTCGGTATCGAGTTTTTCTAACTTGAGTGCGGCCTTCTTCGTTTTGGCTTCAACCCACATATTATCTAGGGCGGGCAAGTCTTGTGAGCTCGATTGGGCCGCTATGTCAGGTAAACTCGGACCGATCATCATTTCTGCTAATTTTTTGTGCAGCTGTTGATAAAGATTGACATTATATGTTGTCATTACATAGGTCACTGCCATTTTTAGGGCTTCCAGCCTCAGAGTTGGGCAGTGGTCTGCTATGTATATTAATCGATAGAGTTTTGCCAGTCCAGAGTACGATGCGGCGTAAACTTCAAGATCCAGCGAAGGGTTTTCGACGATATAGCATTCGGCTTCATTGTTTTCGTTGTCTTCCGGCGGTGCGTCCACCTGCATAGGCTCAACAGCATTCTGAAACAGTGAACGGTGCCAATTATTGTAATCGTGGGTAAACATGTAGGCATTGTAAGCATTAGTGTAGGCATTAATCCGGCAAACAAATTCTAGGTGTCAAATTTACGGTTGCCGTATTTTAATGAATGGTAAATAAAGCCTATTGATTTTGTCAACGATGAACTACAACAGGTGTTGATCAACGATTTTTGTCAAATAAAAGCTGTCATTGTCCATACCCAACCTAAAATGACAAGCTGAATAAAAACGAAGTGTAAATACGCATATCTCTCAAAGCTATTTCGCCGAAACTCTAATTGAATAAAAACTGATACATGTAGTCCTACATGGGTTAATGCACAATTAAATTACCTGCAGTAACATGTTCTGCATATGCAGCGGCATTTTTGCTATTTTCTATCGAACTCCATTTGTCGTCTCACACTTATCTATGGTCTGACTTGCGTCCGGCAAAAAATATTTTGAAATGAGTGTAGCCACACTAAGCGACATACCTATCGATATGTTGATAGTTGTACGATTTTCTACCCACCAAAAAGTATTTCTTTGAGGTATTTTGAGATTTTAGTAATCATTATATATTTTTCAAAATTTATACTGATTCATAATATTATTATTATGTAAAAAGAAATTATAAGTCTTATGCTAATTATTTTTTAATTTTTAGATTTGTCAATATGAAACAAAATAAACCAACAGGTACTTTCTTTTTTTTTTGCTATTGGAATCGAAAAAAATATTTTGGCCCCATAGCAGTTCTTTGCACATAGCAGCACAATGCCTTTGTTGATCGCTACCTACTGAATAAAGACCCTAAAAGTCAATCTGCAATATTTTTTAATAATAATAAATTTGTGTTATCGGACAACCTATTCATTTTTCATTTGAGTGAGTTCAGTCTTGTGGTCTGAGAGCCTATCTAGGAGAATTCTAGGTTATTACTGGTTGAATCCTATTTGCTTTATTAGTTGGTTTTCAGTAAGTTAAGTAGCCTTCTACATGACGTATTGTAATAGGACTATGAAATGTTTATTTTGGAAGTCACCGTTGTATCTTTGTATTGGTTCAGGTAAAATGCTATGTTATTTTATATATTATGTATGTCGTTTCTTTTAACACGAAACAAACACACCAAATTTCTGCAATGCCTTCAACCCTTTTCAGAAAATTATTAGCTGACTTAATGAATAAAGTTAAATTTTATTGTTTGTTGTTTCCTTATTACTAATTTGGCCTATGGGAAAAGATAGGGAGAGCGCCATTTCTCATTCCTATAAACACCTATTCAAATGTTCCATAACAAAATGGACACTAAAATAACAAATTGTGAAAAAATAATTCAAGCATTTGTGTAAAATCTGCACTAAAGAAATTTAATAATTTTCATGTTATGTAATCGTAACAGATGATCTAGTGACAATTTTTAAAATAATTTTGTCTGGTAAAGGCAGATCATAATAATAATTTTGGATACTGCATATTGCACTAACTATTTTAGATTTGAGGAAGAAACATGGTTAAAAAAAAACTAAATTAAAAGTTTGGATTATTGAGATTTTGTACACTTCCATGTATTTTGTCACTAACGACCCGGGTTTCGCCTTTCGACATCATCAGGCATTCGAGCGCACGAATGGACTCGAACTGAAGATGCCGAAAGGCGAAACCCGGGTCGTTAGTGACAAAATACATGGAAGTGTACAAAATCTCAATAATCCAAATTTGATATTGAAATTCCATCAAGCACCCTCAGTCGATGTCTTAAATAATAAAATTAAAAGTGTTGAAGATTTTCTTGGTTTCAAAATGACATACTCTAAAATAATATGCTACAAAAATAAAGGCTGAAGATCCATATCTCTAACAATCAGGTCATATTACTTGTTCTTTTGCCATCATTGCAACTCTATTAAGATTGACCGAAAAAAACTGCGGTATTATGGTGACAAGTAACTTTATCTTTTGAAAATTTGTTTATGAACATAGTAATATATTGTTAAGCAGAAATTCATTTTGTTTGTTGTCACTGGCGATACATTTCCAATCTTTTGCAGTGATCAAATTTGATTTGTATTGATTAATCGTTGGATTAAGGAGTTCTAGCATGTCGTATCATTGAATTCAATATGTATGTGTCTTGAGATGTAATTGGACAGTGAGCCTTGTGAGAGTTGTAAAAGAAAGTCACAATACCTGATAAATCTGAATCTGATTTGCAATCGATAAAAGTCATAAGATATCAATTAACTGAGAATGAACTGCTTTTAATTACAGGAAAAGAAATATTCTGTTGTCTTATTTTTTTGCTCAATATGCAATATTCTTGGTGAATACAAATTTTATTATATTAATATATTCAATAACACTTTTAGACTTATTGCAGTTGAATGATACATAAAATAAGTTTCTCATGTGCTTCCTCATAAAATACAATACCATTCCATAAGAATTGGAAGCTATGTAGAAACCATGTCATACTTCTAATAATTGTGGTTACATGCTATCTGCAAATCTGCATGCAATGTCTATTTTATGGTTTGCTTTAAAAATTTCACAGTCCCTCTGTCTGCCTGAATAAAAAGGGGAACGAACGCATGATTTTTTTTTACCCAGAAATAGTGCTGCAGTTCAAATTTAGATAATAAGATGTTTTGCCATTTGCGATGGTCCTAACCTTTAATTGCAAATTGTATATCACTGATAATTTTTGTGAGTGAAAAATCTTAGTTTGGTAAGGAATGATTTAAATATGAAACATCATGGACTGGAAACCTGAATACTAAATTTTGTTTAAGTGATATTATTTACCTGTATTGTTTGATTTATAATATTAGACTTAATGGTATTAATCGATGATTCGTGTTATAGGTGTTACTTTATAAAATAAATGTGTATCTCTACAACAGTTGAAAAATGACATGTTTCACATCTTGCAGATAAATAATACTGTTAAATTTCAATAAGGGAAGTCCTCCTCCTGTGATAGTGACATCTTTTGATGAGAAGTTTTGTAATTGTAATGAAGACAATTTTTAGTATAATTAATAAACTCAAGCGTATTGGAATGTTAAATAATTCTCAATTGATTTTGGTACATATTACTTTTAATGTTTATTTCTTTAAATGTTAGTTTTATAGCAGTGGGGTCTAAATTGTTCTGTATTTACAATAAATTTCTTATGTTCAAGAAAAACGTTTCACTTTAATATAAAATTAAAATTAATAACTTAGTTATTCCACTTGGTTTATCACTAACGTGATGTGTTTCGCCTCTTTAAGAAGCATCTTCAGACAAACATATTTTTAGTTATAGTCTAACAAATTTCACAGTCCCTCTATCTGCCTGAATAAAAAGGGAACGAATACATGTTTTTTTTTTACCCAGAAATAGTGCTGCATTTCAAATTTAGATAATAAGATGTTTTGCCATTTGCGATGGTCCTAACCTTTGATTGCAAATTGTTAATTATAACCTAGTTAGTCTGAAGATGTTCTTAAAGAGGCGAAACGCGTCACGTTAGTGAAAAACCAAGTGGAATAACTAAGTTATCAAGTTTAATTTTATATTAAAAATGAACTTCCACAAAGTTACCGCTGAATCCATAGAAAAAAAACGTTTCACTTTATTTATGTGAGAAAATATATGCATTTAAAGAAAATATGTATCTTAATTATTCATAATGATTACATCTTGTCATTAGACATTCTTAGTAAAACAACTCACAAGAGAGCAACTGCCAAATGGTTTAGTTAAAAAAAGGATTATATAATTATTTATTTAATTGTAAAGCTATTTTTTAAGTTGGTAGGAAACGAAACAAACATTTTACATTAAACATTAAACATTTTTTCATTATACATTTGTATTCATGTTGTAATAAGAATGCATTTTAGGAACACAAATGAATAGCAATAAAAACTATGCAAAAAAGTTAATTATTTAACTTTTTATTACTATGTTTAGTGTCTCTAGTAGCGATAATGCAAAATAAAATCATCATATTTTTTAAGCTTTGGTCGATATGTAGATCCAGTGCCGGCGTTAGCACAGTCGCAGCAGGCGAAAAATTTAAAAGGGCACCTCTCGCGGACGTAATGGAATAATTCTGCGTGCGAAAGGAAGATGGCGATAAGTAGAGTTAGATATTCTAAAATAATTACAATACATATTATATAAAAAGTAAGAGTCGAATCAATGGTGCTGAATTGGTAAAATTCATGTTTAAACATTACACTTTTCATCAAATTTTATACAAATGCAAATCTTGTTTTGGCTCTCCTGAAAAGTACCAATTTTAGACCCTCCTTCCTTTCACACACAGAATTATTCCATCTTGCCTGGGGCGGCAAAGCGTCTGGCACCGGCCTTGTGTATATCCCTTTTATAGGTCTGCACGGGCCCAGGCTTGGCCCGCGGACTCTTACCCGACCCGGCCTGTGGGCCGGGTTCGGATGGGTAAAGACAATTAAGATTTAGGCTCGGGCCGGGCCTAGGTAAGGAATTCAATTTCCTGAAAAATATTTCGTACTATGTTCGGGTCATGAGTCAACCATAAGGCGATATCGCGATTCATAACCTAAATATTCCCCCCCCCCCATGAAATATCATTGAAAACAATAACATATACTTACTTATTGTTTGAAAAGTATAAATGAATTCAAGTATTGAATAAAATCGGCCTTTTTCGGGCTGAGGAAAAAAAATCTGGTCTTCGGGTCGAGTTCGGGTAACAAGTTTGATATTGAGACTCAGGCTCAGGCCGGGCCAGTTTTAAAAAAATTAACTAGGCTAAGTTGATTGCATAAAAGTATCTCCCAGATTCAGATAATCAGGATAGATATTTTTTCAAAAACGAAATGGGTATTTATGGTTCTTGATTTGATAATGTGTATTATTTCGGTAAATACATTTGTTAATTTTTTGTAATATACTGAAAATTTTTCTGCTATCAATGCTTCCCAATATGTGTAGCAATGTGTTATTTGTACGGTAGGATTTTTTTGTCTTACGCACGAGACAACTACCCTTTTATTCCCCATCATTGCAGTTGCACTATCCGCGCAAACACTAATACAATATCAAATTTGGATTATTGAGATTTTGCACACTTCCATGTATTTTGTCACTAACGACCCGGGTTTCGCCTTTCGGCATCTTCAGGCATTCAAGCACACGAATGGACTCGAACTGAGTCTTAAATTATACTAATACAATATTTATTCCATTAAATATCTAAATAATGTAACATTTGCTTCAACGACAATAATTTTATCAGAAATCGTAACAACCGAATGGCTTTAATTATTTTTAAATATAAAAATATTTGATTTTACCTCATTTGGACGCACTGCGCTGGGATCACCTGGGATCGTCTGGTGGCGCACCAGCGTGCCGCGGCACACTGGTTTCGGAGCACTGGCTTATCGTATACTGCAAACTACAAGATAATAATTATGGTCGCGCTATAACTTCTAAACTATGCTTCTGGAGAAAATATGTACTAAGAAGTCGTGGTATTCAAACAGACATTGAAATGACGATATTGATTACGACTTCATTCATGTGGTCCATATTTTGAAACTTTGATTTCAGTCGTGCGCTATAAATCATTATACGTATTATTGTAAAGCATGACTTAGGAAATGAAAAGGAATTAAAAATGACAATAAAGGACAAAGGACCCACGGAAGACCTTGGAGTAATCTTATGTATGGCGAGCGAGATCATATCGATGGTGTTTTGGCCAATTGATGTAACCCTCGAAAAATACGAAAGTGAGTTAATGATTGGATCTCATTTTAAAGACGACAGAGCAGGTCTCGGCCAAATGATGTAAATTGGAAATATAGATTTACCACTTTTTGGAAGGGAAGCATCATTTTACACTGGCTTTAGGATAAAAAATTATGACCCGTCCATTTTATGTAAGCTAATATTATATCGACACTCCCTACGTATAATCCCGTATCTGCAAACATGAGAATTAACATGAGTGCATTTCAAAGATTCATAACGCAGCTCATCATGTAATGTTTTCGATAGAAATCGTTTTTACTCCCGAACAATTTCAATTTTGAGAAATACTCAATTGCCCAAAACACCGTCTTCTACTATCCCATATACGGAATTATTGTAATTTTTAACACAATATACTTGAAAGCATTTAACTCTCCGTCAAGGTAAGTGGTTCGTAACCAGTGGGGAATTCCCCCCTCCCTAAGGGTGAATTTTAGAGTTCAAGGGGGTTTTCAATATTACATTATTTGGAAAGCACATTTTGAGTTGGAGTTAGATTATCTTGGGAGGGGGGAATTATTGTTTGAACATTGGTAAAAGAGGGAATGGAGAATGAAAGATTGGAACTCCTAGTCTAGGTATATATACGTAGTGGACCTTCGAGTAATCTAATTTATTGCCAGCACATCGTTAGGGGATTTTTATACGCGTCAGAGAAGTAATGCAAATTCTAGATCCGGCACTTAACTTTCAACCGCATTGTTTCAAACTGATAATGAATTTACAAAATATTGCATTGAAATGATAATCAATCAAACATTGGAAGTTAGCAACAGCTCTGACTTGTACGTATACATGAGATAAATTAACTATTGTTTAAAATCAATTCAGTCGTGAAACGCATCGCAATGAAGTCGTTTGGTTTAATTTTCTTTCTCGGGAGTGTTGCAGTATGTCTCGCGAAAAACTTTATTGTCGAATTAGAAAAAGAAAATGAAAACCCTATAATTGGGATCTTGTCTCAAGAAATATCATTTACACTAGAAAGCATATATCCTGGAAAGTATCAAAGTTTTATTGCTGCATCCTATGTGAAGTTTGTTGAAGGAGGTGGTGCTCGAGTTGTACCTATTTGGTAATAAGACTATTGAAAAATAGCAAATTACTTCTAAAATATGATTACGTTGCATGAATAAACGTATTTTCTTAAATAATAATTGTTTATTTTGTTTTTATGCAGAAGATTTTGTTGTCATAGTTATTTTTGTAGTGTAGAATATTATATTCAAGTAATTCTTTATCTTTTCCCTCACTCTTTTAAAAGTATCAATACATTATGATCTAAATATTTAATGATTAATGATATAACAAATAGAAATTTATTTATTTCCAGGGTTTTTTTTATCATGCAATACGGTGGAACGGCTTTCCGGCACCTTTTCACTGTATATTTAATGTTTTAAAATAAATTACTCGAAACAATGTTTGCGCTTACATAATTACAATCCATATTTATATAATTCACGCTCAAAATTAACGTGAGATTTGACATGTCTAAAATAAAAAAATAGTATTATTATTTCTTTAGTAACAACCTTGACAAGCAGTGAATTCCCGTACGTTTTTTTTTTAAAACTCCGACTATTTCTATATTACCCCACTAAATAATTTTGACAAAGGCGTGTTGTAAGTTTTCTGTAACTAAATACCCTATATCTAATGCTATTTTTTTAATATTTTATAATATATTGAATTGGTATTTGAGCGTATTGCGACGTTTGCCGACATAGCTATCGACACATCATTTGATTCTTGTGGAACTAATTTTTTTAACAAACATTCATAGGATTGGAAAGGACAAAGCGTACTATGAAGATATTCTGTCAAAAGTGAACGGGTACGTTTAATAATTGAATTATATCTAATGTTAGTTATAATTACAAATACTGTAACGTTATAAGATTGCATACAAATAATATTTATGAAGAATTTAAAATTAATTCAAGAGGCATACATTGCTGTCTCATAAAAATCGGTACATAGCATACAAAACGACACTGATATAGCTTTTATTCAAATTCTTTATTGGAGAATTTGAATTATAATACCACGTAAATAAAATTTCATTTTAAAACTAGGTGAATAGAAAATATAAAGATATGAATTTTGAAGTAAATTGTATTTTTATTGTATGTATTAAAAATTATATACTACAAGTGAATATTATGAAGATTGCTTGCAATTAAATCTAAAAATTAAGGATGACAATATTTTATCTTATTTTAATTTCCTGTTATATTTACCAACAAACTTTATTTTTTGTCCCAGAGTTCTTTTACCAGGTGGAGCTTCTTGGTTCAACCAATCAAATGGCTACGCGGATGCTGGTGAACACATTTATAAAATCGCGAAAAAAATGAACGACGATGGCGACTATTTCCCGATATGGGGAACTTGTTTAGGATTTGAATTACTCACATATCTATCAGCAAATAGAGAAGAGCATCGAATGGATTGCAGTTCGGACAGACAGACTCTAAATTTGGAATTTAAACCAGGTAAAAAAGCCACTATCTGAACATAATACGAAAAATCCGGTATTTCAGAAACAACTTCATCAATTTTAGAGAAAAAAATATATATAAAATACACTTGATACACCCTCGTTTTGCAACATACCCAAAACTGTACATTAAGTTGTCTTTAAATATGGCAATCCATAATTGTACCACTTGGCTGACAAATATTATTTCATTTATCTTCGTTTGTGTAAATCGGTTTAGTAACGATAAAATTATTGCGAACGACATTCAGTTCGAAATATACCCCTCGGGGCGGAAACGTCGTATATCCGTCAAAAAGGTTACAGATTGCAATGTTCGAACTGTTACAAATCGTTGCTTTCGTCAGTAGACATTTGGTTGTCGCTTGTTCAGTTGTATTTTTTCGCCCTATCGGACAGGACAATCATCAATGTCTTAAGTTTATTTGCCGACGCGACTTTCATTTTAATTTGTCTTAAGTAAAATTTGTTTTTGTATGTGTCGTAATTTACAACCCCGATGTTCTAATTGTATTAAACCACTATAAAAAATCTAAATAAAAAAGATTAACGGATCGAAGTGGCGTTTGTATTGAGACTCTCCATTTTATCCTAGATGCCAGTAACCCATCATTCGCACCCTTTTGGCCTGGCATTCTCACACTATATAAATAACTGATTAAAGTGACATTTCGTTCTGAAAGCACTTAAAATGGGTTTGTCTAAAGATTCAATTTTTATACAAATTAACTTTTGCTTTTGGTGCGACGATATATTGTTGATTCATTCTTTTTAAAATGAAAATAAACTGCAAACGATGTTCCTATCTTCCATCAAAATAGTTGGCGCATAGATACAATTATCACTGTTGATAAATGGCGATGATAATATTTATATTTGTTATCTATGATACTCACCAAATCAAAAATTTTAATGGACAAAGGCAGGGGTTTCCAAAATAATTGAAGTCGCGGGCGCATTCAAGACTAAAAAAAGAAGTGGAAAGCAAAAGCTGTTTTAAAAAGAATAGCCAAAATAAAGTCGCCATGTAACATTCATTAGATAATTACTAAATTATTGCGAATCGTTATATTATACATTTATAGGCATGTAAGGGCATTTAAAAAAAATAAGATTTCGATTAAATTGTGTTTGTTCAGTGATTAATGATTTGTTATGAATGGGCGCACGCGAACAGCTCCGTGAGCCCAGGGTTGGGAAACTCTACTAATATATTTTAATTCCTAAAATAAATTATGAATAATTTGTGTTTCGATTCGGTAATTATTTTATCTAATCTAAGAATAATTCCATTTTAAAATCATTCAACACCTTTGAAAATGTATTTGCTTTATATGTTACGTTTGATGGAGAAATAATCTGAGAAATTATTAGATTTATAATCAGTGTGATTACTTTACGATAGAACTCTGTCAAACTTATAAAATATAATTTCACCATCAAATAATCAGCCATATATTTATCTGTGACGGTCTTTGAAGCAAAGCTCACGAACGTAGCAGATGCATTTTTTAAATTTGATTTTAAATTAAGATTTTTTAATTAATTCGGTTCCAATATTTAGAATGCTTAAATACATAATTTTTAGCAATTGGAGTTAAAGTTTGTGCTTGATTTCTCTTTCAGGTATATTTTTTTATTTAAAGCACACGTAAAAATAATAACACAATTAAAAAAAAACGAATTAAATCGAGCTTAACTAGGATACACTCTAACGGGCTGTCTTAGGTGGACGAAGTCTTTGTGAGCGTGAGGTGGCGCGACGTAGCTTGAAAATATCAATCGTTATCCGCCAATCGGAGTGTCCTACGTCAGAGGTGACGAAAACATGGAGGGTGCCGCTTCAACGGCGCGATCAGTTGGTTTGATTTGATGCCGCGCCGACTCACGCTCGCAAATACTTCGTCTACCTAAGACGGGCCCTTAAGCTCTAAGAGGTTGTAGGTTAAGTAAGATATAATTGATATTATGTCTATCTAATTTTAATAAATAATTTGATTTTTTTTTAAATTCTTCCAGATTTCCGCAATAGTAAATTGTTCAGAGACACTCCCGATAACGTCATTACTATTTTGAAAAATAAATATGTTACAGCAAATTTCCATCATTTTTGCGTAACAGAAAAGGTAATAATTATTTTTGTCGTGTATAAATTTGTATATTTTACATTTACTTACGAATCACATTGTTAAAACTGTTTACATCATTATTGATCTCATAGTTAAGCACTTATCATTTTATGCATTCAAAATAATTTAATAAATGGTCTATGGAAGCTATTTAGACACATCAATCTATTGATATGTGCAATAAATTAAAATTAAAAACTAAATGTCTCGGTTACGTTTCAATTACAATTTTTACAGAACCTGACGTCATTTGACATTGAAAAGGAATGGAAAGTTTTGTCTGTCAACAATGATGTTAATGGATTGAATTTCATATCATCACTGGAATCAAAAAGGTTTGTAACGAACACACTCACATGCTTTAGTTTATTAAGTATCTATATTTAACTATTCCCCGAAATGGAAGAAAATTTTCATTAAAACTTGCGATTATTTATTAAACGAAAAATCGTCTTTTTTAATATCGGAGACCCGCCAGCCTTCGAATCCACACCGTATTTCCGGTATATTCAGCCCCTAGTTACTGATCTAAATTCACAGATAAGAGGCGTAATTATTCAAATAAACGAGGAGCAGTTTTTGTATTTTGTAAACGACAGCTTATTAAAAAAATAATGCACAAATTGTGTTACTTCCACATTTTTATGCAGATTACTTCCACATTTTTATGCAGATTGAGACCAGTTTCGCTCATCGCCAACTGATGAAAAATAAATCTTAACACAAATAAATAAGACGAACGCCCAAATACGTTGATCAACCGGCTGCAGGGCCGGCTTTAATTTGATTAATATAAAATAGCTCGATTTAGATTCCATTTTAAAAAAACTGTATTTTACTACGAAGACACTTTCTGTGGTTACCATTGAGAATTGTTTTTGTCACGTTGAAAATAAAGCGCACGTTTAATTTGTCGCCTTTTTCCCTTTTAAATAATTACGTTCAAACAATACATTAATCCTTTGGGACATTTCAGATATCCATTCTACGGAGTCCAGTTTCATCCGGAGAAAAACCTGTACGAATGGATACCGAACAGGAATATTTCACATACTGGAGAAGCCGTACTTGCCAACGGTCACTTCGCTAATTTCTTCGTGAATGATGCACGAAAAAGTCAACACCGATACGCAAATAAATCGGAGGAAGATCTTGCATTAATCTACAATTATGAGGCTACTTATACTGCTATTAAAAAAATTTCATATGAGCAATGCTATTTGTTTACAAGTGATCAGAATCAAGGTTCTAATTTGTCTCAAATGAAAATTGTTTCATAGATTTACTCGTTAAATAAGAGTCACTCATTTTTACTACTACTTTATTGTTGATGGGAAATGAATTAGTTAAATGTCAATTATGTTGTCATGTACAAGAATGATTCAACAATTTTATTTTAATTAATAAACTCATTACACCGTTTTCTTTGTATATTATAGTTTCCTTTTACCGTGAAATGTTAAAACATCATAAACTTCAGCGATAAGAAAAGTCATGCAGAATCTATATTTGAAAAAATCTACGGTGTTGTAGCCGTAATAAAATAATAATAGCCATAATAAAATAGCCACTTAAATACTTAGCAAACAATAATTACGTCTAATAATTCCATGTCGACACCTTTTTATAATATAAATAACCATTATAAATCGTAACATATTTTTTAATAAAGAAGATTTGAAAAAAACAGCTTTTATTAGTATTACTTAATTATTGTTATTAAAAATAAAATGTTATACAGGTTAATAACTGCATTAGAAGAATTTCACTATACGAACTAAATATAATGGCTCGGGGGATAAATATTGACATATACTTTAACCATGCCTTTCAGCAACTAGATTTTTCAAAACTTTTCTTGGATAATTGATGATTTATTAAAATAGATTATAGCTTAATTTCACCAAGAAAATTTTCTACGTAATAAACATGTAGCGCAAAAAACCACTTTCAAGCTTATTTTAGATATTATTATGTTACGCCTCTCCGCAAAAAGGATCGTCGTGCAGTGACGATAATATCACGAATTGTTTTTTAGAAACAATATGTTTTCTGTTTTTGTTCAATTTCAAAAAAAAGTATTTACAAACCTAAATGACGAAGAGTAGATACCTTTATTGAGAAAAATGTCTTTTTTTGTACCCTACTAGAGGGCTTTGGTTTCGCCGATATCCATTTTAGCATATTTGCCCATAGTGATTCCGTGGATTACCTAGGGTCACCTAGAGATTTTGATGGTTGATTATTATTCATTATTTCAAAATTAAAAACTGCACGATTACTAATATTAAATTAAAGTTGATAACTTTGTTATTCCACTGGTTGTGTTACTAAACGTGACCGATATAAAATCGCATTTTTTTCTTTAATGGCTTTGATAGATTCGGCGGTAACTTTGTGGTAGTTATTTTTTAATAAAAAATGTCTGGCAAAAAAGCGATTTTATTTTTATCACATTTAGTAACACAATTAGTAAAATAACAATTTAGTTTTAATTTTAAATTAAAAATAATTTTCCACAGAGTTACCGCCGAATCCATCGAAAACATGTGAGATTACTATTCCTATGTCTGGTTTAGGTTCCAATAATTTGTTTTGTTTTTGACTGGTACTTTATTGATATCTGGTGCCAATCAAAAAATTTGACTTATAGTACTGAAGTAATTATTCCATGGATTACCAGTTATCTCAACGGTATACCAAAATTTGTTTTTATCAATATAATGTAAACAAAATACAACAAACACTGATAGTAACAAATCGAACGCTTATCTTCTATAATAATTAGTATGTTTATTTTAGTTTCTAGCCATTTAGTCCAAAGTAAGTGTTGATGAGCATTCACTATTAAAACAAAATAGTAGATCTCGTGCATCCCGTGGTTTATAAAATATTTAGATCAGAGCAGGTAAACATACAATAAATTAATCACTATATACTGTTAATTCTTGATGGAAAAACAATTAAAACAACTTCTTTTAAATTAAATAATGTTTTGTTTAATTTTATTATATACATAAATAGGGTCTCTTCAGAAAAAAATTGAGGCCCGGGGAGCGCGACTCTTTAACGCCGCCACCCATTTATATCCGAAAGTTGAGGAATAAAATATCACACTAAAATTAAAATTTACAGAAGAAGTCTTTGATGCTAACTGTCAATTCTAAGCGGAAACACATGATATTTAAAAAATAGATTTTTTGTACTA
Source organism: Himalopsyche phryganea (assembly GCA_022494535.1). NCBI lineage: Eukaryota > Metazoa > Arthropoda > Insecta > Trichoptera > Rhyacophilidae > Himalopsyche > Himalopsyche phryganea. Next base: position 89,558 of record JAGVSL010000127.1, on the reverse strand, counting down.
ATTCATCAGCATTTTATCAACATTATGATCAGTACTACTTTCGCTAGTTATGTAAAATTGTGAAATTTGCACTGTTACTCGAATTGTATAATAAGGAATGCCTCAATCAACTGGGATATTTCAAAAATTCTAGTTAGCTAGAATTTTTCAATTAAACGAATGTTTAAACAATGTATCTCATTAATAGGTGTCACTGTATCAAAATGTAAAACTTTAAACATTCCCTTAAAAGTGAGGCATATGGAAGTTTCCACTTTTGCCCCCCCCCGTTCCCTTGTAGTAAAAGTAATAGTCCCTTATAATTTAAGACATCGACTGAGGGTGCTTGATGGAATTTCAATATTAAATTTGGATTATTGAGATTTTGTACACTTCCATGTATTTTGTCACTAACGACCCGGGTTTCGCCTTTCGGCATCTTCAGGCATTCGAGCACACGAATGCCTGAAGATGCCGAAAGGCGAAACCCGGGTCGTTAGTGACAAAATACATGGAAGTGTACAAAATCTCAATAATCCAAATTTAATAGTCCCTTAATTTCATATAAGAACATTATTAAACTCATTTTTGTTTTCATTATATGAATATATAAAAAATCTATTTCCAAGTGAGTGCAGATTTAACCGATATTTATTTCGTTTTTTTTTCGGTTTACGAGAAAAATTTTCGCTATTTGAAAACCATATTTAATTAATACATTGTAGTTTTATCAGTTGATAATGCTTGAGATGAGTGAAATCGGTCTTGATCATTATAAACATGTGTAAGTTGTGCAAACAAATTGTGTTTTATCTTGAGAATATTATGTCTTTCCATTAAGAATTGACAGTTAACACCTTAGAAGTGATTTGAGTACGAGCTGAACCGAACACTTTTTTATGAAAATATCCTTGCTTAATTATTTTTAAAATACTAAATAAAGAATGTTATTTTTTAATCAATAAAAATGTGAAATTCCGACATTACAGTTTTTTTTCGATGAATCATATTTGTAAAAACGTTCACGATATTTTATTCGCTGTAAATCAATTTTCACTTGAAACATATACAAACATCCGAATGTTACCTACATACTTGACTGAATTGTAAATATTTGGTGTAACAAAGAAAATGAACAAATATCAAAATATAATAATATTTATATGTATATTAATGCTGCCGATATAGTAAAAAATAATCAATTCAGTATTTTGTGACAGATGCTGATGAATCGTGGTGCACTTTCATTTATTTGTATGAATAGAATGAGTTTTATTCTTAATACATGTGCGCATGCGCCCACATTATATAAGAAAACTGTTCATTTTGCGACTGTCAGTCGAACATCCGCAATGAAAAGTGTATTCGTTGACAAATTGTTTGCTAATTTAGAATTAAATTGAAGAAAAGTGGCAACAATAATTAATAAAGTAATTTTTAATAGAGTTTTTGACAGTCTATAACCTTAATACAACGACTCAATACAAAACAATAATACTTCAGCGATGTCGAAAAATAGTTTGAGCTAAAATCCACAGATGTCTACTCGTACTGTTGTAAGCTTTCGCAATAATATGATCTATAAATTAAAATAGTTGTACAATATATTTATAAATATAAATTCTAAATACTTTTGATTTAATTTACTATATTATTTAATTCAATGACTTTATTTTGAGATGCGTGTATATAAAGATTGCACTAAGAATATTCTACCGAATGCTTTACTATTATAATAAACCAAAAATACGTGCTTTGTTGGATTAACAGTGATAAATAAAGACAAAATTTTCTGTGTTATTTTGTTTAAAGCCTCGTAATCACGAGGGGACAAAATGTTCAGCAGCATAACCCACAGCATATAGTCTATGTGACGCTACAATGATTTCATAAGCTTCAAATAAATTTTATATTCTACAAAACTAGAGTGAAAAACGTGTCCGGTGGCATTGAAAATTTTTAACTTATTACAATAAAATATGCTATTTTAACATACATTCAATTTAATGTTAAAATTGGTTGTTTGTTTCATGACTTAAATCAATATATGGCCATACTGAGTAATTAAAAAGTTGATACTTCTGCCATTTGTGCTGTGATTGACTATAAAATTACTGTTTTTAGATAACGAAGGATATAATGATTGGAAGAAATTGTTTGTAGTCCATCGAGATGACTTGCAAAAATGAAGCAACATCAAGTAATTTGATGTCAACTGGCCACATGGATGTGGATGCCACCTACGATAGACCAATTATTGGTGTACTTGCCCAAGAGATAACTCCACGACTAGATGAACTCAATCCAGGAAAATTTAAAAGTTTCATTGCTGCCTCCTATGTGAAGTTCATCGAGTGTTCAGGTGCTAGGGTAGTTCCAATCAAGTAAGTGAGACATTAGATATTGATATTATGGCTATTTCTAGTTCCAGTATCTAGATCGATTTGGTCATAGTTATTCAGGGGTTCTACGGCTTTAAGTGTACGTTCATGAAGAACCAACAGTTAAAAGAATTATATCAGTTCCATATTCTCACGTATTTTGTATAGAAGTTGTATCTAGATTATAGGAAAGTGTCCGAAAGAATCTAAAACATTTTTTTACTCGTGGGATAAGCACTTATTATTACACATTTTAATGGCACTTTCATTTGTTTTCAACTGCAATAAAGCCGTAGATAATTTAAAAAAAAAATGTAAGTTTTATAATATTAGTCAGTAATCTTATAAAAATGTTTTTTATTGCTATTTTTAATGTGTTTCCCATAATAACGTACAGCATAATTGATTCCAATGTGGATTATGTCGGTAACCATATTTAGGTGTTTTTTTTCGTTTTTTTCCGCAATTTACGTCTGAAACAATTCAATTAAATTTGCAAAACCAATTCAATTTAATGCATGACAAAAATTGAAATGAGAGAAATCTTTGTCGAAGAAGAGGTAAATATAATCCATCCAATTCTTATAGAAGATAGTGTATGAGATACATTGAGGGCATAAACAAGTTATTTTAATATCAATGGTGACGTACGTAACTTTAAAATGAATTTATAAAGAATCTTTCAAGAGAGTTTTTTATAAACAACCCTTATAACCCAATATTTCGTTTTTTTTTTTATAAATATTCACAATCTGCGTTTTCTCTCAATTTTCGGGTGCCTTCAAAAATGTGAAATCGGGCTTTCACTGTTTACAAAGGGAATAGACACAGTTGTGGCTTCGATAAAATGAAATTTATATTGATCTTAAGACAGATAATTTTAGTCTGTATACGACTTTAAAATTTTCGCATATATTATTTGAGAGACTAGGTGAAAACGAAACAAACAAACGACACAAATCACATCTGTCTCGCTCGCCGCTCGAGGGATGACGGTGTAGGAGCGGGGAGAAGCGGGGTGCGGGCTTCAACACACTTCAAGGCCCGCGTCCTGGGATAAGGACAACAAAGGAGAAAACAACGGTTCCTTCCATTAAAAACCCCGGTCGTTTATCCGCGTACTACTCCACTGACTCTGGCAGGATCGCAGGCGCTTCCCCCACTTCAAACTGCAAATCAACAACATCAACCAACAAATCCGACCCCCACCCTTAACGCCTCAGCAGGGGTATTACATTCTTAAATTTTCATTAATAGGAAGAGTCTGCAGATTGGTTTTGAAGACCCTGTCCGCCCCATAAGTACGGGGCGGTGTCAAATCACCACACTCCCAATGTTCAATAACCGTCTGCAGCTCTTCCAGCAAAATATAAAATAAGCTCAAAAATAACGTAAAAACAAACAGGAATGTCAATCATAAAAACCACAAAAATAGAAATGTCAAATTAAACATAAGCACTAAAGAGAAATTTCAACTCAAACACAAACACAGAATGGAAATGACATATCGAACACTAAAACTAACGTTCTAAACTGCAAGAAATTCTGTAAATACGCGCATAAGTCGCTAAGCGAAGTGGCGCGTTCGTCGGCGTCGCGACGTCTCATCAGGCGGCTTTGGCGGTGGCGCAAGTTTGCGCAACGAAGATTCCCACTTAAACTTCACCGGATCACTGAACGGCGTATCGGGTGGCCTTGCGGCCGGCCGTAATATCGTCAGCGTAGGCGGCGACTCCAGGCTTATCTCCCACAGTTCGGGTGGCAGGGCGGATGGTCGCAACCTTTTATCATAGGCGGCGACTCCAGGCTCATCTCAGGCAGCTCTCTAAGCTGCATATCGGGCGCACGCTTGCGTAGCACTTCGGGTGATGGTCTACCAGACGGCCAAACGTCGGGTGGCATCATAGGCAGCGGCTTACCCGGTGTACGCATATCAAGTATGGGCGCAACCAGCGGCGTCGTTATCAGCGGCGTTACCAGCGGCTGCGTATCTGGTAGCTGCTCATCCGGCAGTATCGTTACTGGCGACCTTGCATCAGGCAGTGTCGACTCAGGCAGCGACATCTCTGGTACTATCGTTGCGGCCAGTGGTGTAACTAGCAACGAAACATTGATCAGTGTCGTTACTTGCGACTTCATATCAGGCAATGGCCCCTCAGGCAGTGACATCTCTGGTAATTGCTTAGCGGGTAGCGGTGTAAATAGTAACGGCAAATCAATCGGTGTCGTTACTAGTGGCTGCAAATCAGGCAGTGGCGTAATTGGCAACTGCAGACTAGGCAGTAGCGTTACTGGTGCCTTTTTCGCCCGGCGGGGTGGTCGAACGGGCTTCCAGTTCTCGTCCAAGGGCTGGTCTCCGACCTCACTGTCACTGGTGGCAGCCACGTCGGGAATAAGGGCGGCGATGGCAGATAGTGAATGTATTTCACCGGCGTCTTCCTCTAGTCCGCTTTCGGAGCTAGGGGTGTCGTTGCACAACGTCGGGGGCTTGTTCGACTGTCTGGCCATCTTGCTTTCCTTCAGTGTAGACGGGCTGATTTCGAGGTGTGGGCGGCAATTCGGTTTCATGAGCGGACGTCGGCGCGATTCCACTTTGAATCGAACATACGGCGTCCAAGTTTAGTGACGTCACAACGTCGTCATTCGTAAGTGTAGAGGCGACTTCGTTACGACCCGTTAACTCGGCCGTTTCGTAGCGTTGTGACGTCATGACGTCATCTACTGGCGTCGCGATGATGTGCGCGGCTTCGTAGCCGGGCTCCTCTTGGCCTCCCTCGTATCGGAGGACGGCATCAAAGAGTTCGTTCAACGTTCTCCAAGAGCGCTGACTCATCTCTCGCTGGTCTCTCGGCAGCATCAATCTGTGGCAGACCTTCGCCAATTGTTCCGAGTCATCACTCGGGACGGCGTTCCGGGCTAGGTCCCGTTTTATTATCATAAAAGGACGATTGGTTCGTCCTCACGTTGCCTCGTCGTCATCAGCGCAATCCTGTCACGAGCTCGGCGGTTCTCGTCACTATAATGTTCGATAATAGCAACCTTGAACGTCTCCCAGTTAGCTGGCTTCTCGCGGAGCGCTGTGAACCAGCTTTTGGCCTCTCCTTCCAAGATGTCGGCAGTCTGTGCCACCCAGGACGATATAGGTGTCCCGGTTCTAGGGAGCGCTCCTTCACAATACTCCAGGAAGCGCTCTGCGGTCATCATCGGGTCTCCATCAAACCTCATGCCGGTTTGCGAAAGCTTGGTTATTGGCGGGCGGATGTAAGTAATCTCTTCCTCGTACATCCGGTCATCGTCAGCTTCAGACTCATGTGATGAGTAGGGCGGATCCTCAGCGTACATCCGATCGTCGTCTGCGTATTCGTATGACGTGTCGCGCGATCCGTCGGCGTACATCCAATCATCGTTAGCATATTGATTCGGCTTATAGCGAGGCTCATCGTACATCCGGTCATCGTTAACGTATTCCAAGGTGTCGAACCTATTCGACGTGTACCGCGAATTATCTACGTACACACTGTCTCCATACGTGTATTTCGAAGTATTTTCACGTGGTTTGTTTACGTAATTCCGGTTTACATATGTTTGTTCCGAGGTATTGTCTCTACAATAACGGGGTTTGTTTACGTACACCCGTTTATCATACGATTCAAACTGATTCGGCACATAACGGGGCTTTTCCGCACACATGCGGTCACTATAAGATCCGACTTGACTCGGCCTATATGCGGACTCATTTTTATTCCTCCGGTTCCTTCTTCGGCCGGATGGCTTCGGCGGATATCGCGGAACTTCCTCGCGATTTCGCCATTCGCATTTTCTATGCATTTTTGTATTTCCACATTCACTTTCCGTTGTTGGGCGCCACAGGGAGTTTCACCCTGACTAATTGCAATCTTCCGGCTAGCGTCTCAGGTCGTCAAGTCCTGAGGTATTTAAACCTCCACGGCCCACGTTGCAGGCGACACTTGAGAGAGTAGGGCGAAAACGAAACAAACAAACGACACAAATCACATCTGTCTCGCTCGCCGCTCGAGGGATGACGGTGTAGGAGCGGGGAGAAGCGGGGTGCGGGCTTCAACACACTTCAAGGCCCGCGTCCTGGGATAAGGACAACAAAGGAGAAAACAACGGTTCCTTCCATTAAAACCCCGGTCGTTTATCCGCGTACTCATCTGATTTATTTGCAATTAGCTACAGTTTCACAAGACATTAGACACAACAGAATTACATACTTTTAATTTAAACTGTGTAAGTGGTTTTATCGTAATCGAAGGGATCAGGCGTTGCCGCGACCTCCCCCCCAGAACGGTCGGACTCCACTGACTCTGGCAGGATCGCAGGCGCTTCCCCCCCACTTCAAACTGCAAATCAACAACATCAACCAACAAATCCGACCCCCACCCTTAACGCCTCAGCAGGGGTATTACATTCTTAAATTTTCATTAATAGGAAGAGTCTGCAGATTGGTTTTGAAGACCCTGTCCGCCCCATAAGTACGGGGCGGTGTCATATTGTTATTCTCTATTTAATCTTAAAATGATGGACTGTTTACAGGATTGGACAAGAAAAACACTACTATCAGAAACTTTTAATGAAAATGAATGGGTATGAGTTATCATTTTTATATTTATTTAAGTACATTTATTTATGTAGGTTCATAAGTGTATATAAAATATTTCTCTTCGGTATTAGGGTGGAAATCATCGAAAACTTGTTTACAGATTGTCATTGCTACCATTTGTAAATGTTTGTATATATTCGTAAATATAAAAACTTTGATTCGTTTGCGTGATAAGGGAATCAAAATGATGACCACCCAAAACAGTATGGACCAAATATTGAATAGAAGATTTAAAATTAATGTGTTGTATTTTGTCCGTATTACTATTTTATTTTTAAGATAAAATGCCTTTCCGCCGAGTATCATTTTCAATGTTGCCCCCACAATTCATATAATCTTGTATCATACAGGAATACATTGTAATCTAGGTGCTACTTAGAGGAGATACCCCGGTATTAAAATTGCGTGTTTTTTTCTGTACAAATTATGTCAGGTAGCCAGCTTTACGAGATTTCAAAAGGTAGGCCGTAGCCACAAATTTATTTATAAGTGAACTGTGTACAGAAATATAATATATTCATTTTAAGATAAAGATAATATTAGCATGTATGTATATTCTGTTGGTAATGGTTTTCTGACTGCCGTAATCTCAACTCGATAATTTACGAGTGGTTACTTACATAAATATGCTATGTAGGAAAGGGCGAGGTTAAATGATAGTTGAATGATTAATATATGGTAAACTGTTGTGTATTCCTTAGTGTACTTTTTCCTGGAGGGGCTACGTGGTTTTATTTGCCAAACGGCTACGCTGATGCTGGAGAGCACATATACAAGTTGGCGCAGAAACTCAATGACGATGGACACTACTTTCCATTGTGGGGGATTTGTTTAGGTTTTGAACTGCTTCTCTATTTAGACCTCGCCAAGAAAGATCCAAGAGATGATTGCAAAAATTTTTCACGTTCTTTGAAATTGGAATTCATAGACGGTAAGAGTTTTGTTTTACAATATGTATTTTTACCTGTACACGAAATTGCCGTTAGACGATAAATAATTATAGCTGAGAAATTTTGCTAAATATTCAATATTTCTAATCCGAAAAGGATGGAATAGTGTAATTGTTACAAATTTCACTAACCGAAAAAATCTTAGAAAAGCATTATTTATATCAGTGCTCCTCAACCGGTGTGCCGCGAGATTAACCTAGGTGTGCCGTGGCGAAGTACATAAATAACGAATAAAAAGAGTATTTTTACATTAAAAAAAATTGAAGCCATTCGGTGGCAAAGATTTCCGTTTAAATTATTCTCGTTTAAACAAATATTGTATTATTTTGATATTTAATGGTAAATTGTATTGCAAACAAAACGGTTAGTACAACTGAAATGATGGGGAATAAAATAGGGTTTGTCTTGTATGTGAATAAAAAAAAAACATATCGTAGAAATTACACATTCCTACATATATTGTGAAGCATTGATGGTTAAAAATTTCCCAGAGCAATTATTACAAACAAGTGAAATAAAAAGTTATTTACATGCTCTAACAAATAAAACGGGCAAACAGAGACTCAAATATTGGCAAAGTTACGACTTGGATCATTTAAAATGTTCCGAAAGACCAACGAGACTATTATTGAAAACAGAAAGATTATTTTGGATTTGACTAAACAAAAAATGGGAATACACTCAACTTAACTTCGCTAATTTTTAGTTACAACTTTTCCAATGCTTTTTTTAAATTTATATTTTTTTCTTTTGTATTATTCGCTCCATCACTTTGAAACGATAAAAATGTTAAATTGGCTTTTATTAAAAAATAAATTAGCTACTATTAAAATTCATCAAATTAAAAACCAATTAATAAATTGCAAGTTTTCTTAAATTTTGCCATGTGGTGTACCGTGGGTGAGAAAAGATTGTAGAGCACTGATTTATATGATCAAGTCTAACCCTTATATTTAAAACTTAAGTGTCAAAATTAGTTATTGGTTAATTTTTCATTTGGAGCCAATATGAAACTAAATGTAGTAATAAATATCTAGTAAGTATTTAATAATGTATGTATGTGAATATTTTCCCGACTAGCATTGACCATCGTCATATAATATTAAATATATGTACATAGACATACTTATATTCCGTTGAATTGACGTTAAAACTAGTTAAATCAATATTGTTATTGCTTGGTATAAACGTACTGGAATCATATAAAATAAATCAACTTATAATGTTAGTGTTTTCCAACACGATGTAAGAATGTCATTATTACCAAATGTGTCAAAACACAGGTTGAGATCCACTGTATTTTTTTTTTACAGAATATTTAAATTTTTATTAATAATCATATTTTATGAAAATATTTTTCAGGTTATAAATCAAGCAAACTGTTTGGTCAAGCCCCCGAAGAGATAATTTCAATTCTTTCTGATAAACCAGTGACATATAATTATCACCAATTTTGCATCACAGAAAAGGTCAGCAGCTAACTTTTGTTGTATTTTAAAACTATTGTCCATGTTTATTCATGAAATAAATCTTTTTTTCAGAAATTCTCGGAATATAATTTGAACGATAACTGGAGAATAATGTCTACAAATTCCGATCTAAATGGGTTGGAGTTTATTTCAACGATTGAATCAAAAAAGTAAGATATACGATTGATACGGTTATGCAGGGAAAAATGTTTTTAACTGTCGAGTTATATTAAAAAGTAGCTACGAGATAGTTTGTGAAGATATATATTACGTAAAGTTTGTTTCGGTTTTTATTATTTAAGAATTAATTAAACTTTTTATCAATCAACATTGAAAAAGCTATGAAGCATTATGGCAAGCTGGCAACTGTAAACAAAACATAAATGATGTCCCTGTGTCAAACATCAAAATTACGATTACTCGATAATATGTTTTTATTCGTAATTAACTGTTGGCATCATATCAACCCATCGATATCATATATTCTTGTAAATTTGGAGACAATCAAAATGCGTATATTTAAATGAATTATTCATAATCAAAAAGGCTTTTCAATCAGTTAATACGTTAGCTCCGAGGGACTCGTTTTCCGGGTCGCAAAGTTTTCCACGATCAGTTTATTACAAAACACCTTTAGGAGAACATCCAAACTTGTTTTCGCGTAATTGTCGAGTGATCAGTTTCATGCTATTCTTTCCATGTCCTATTGTCGATTGCTAGTTGCGAATACTTTGTTTCTTAATAAGATAAAATATCAAAGTATTTAGTTCTACAAATTTTTTTTAGGTAAATATAAATATTAATAAAAGAAATTAAAATTTTAAACTAAATTATTAGTTTAATTTTAATTTAAATAAATGAGATTACATAATATTTTCTATCTCTTCTAAGCAGTATATATAGTTAAGTAAAATAAGTTTAAGTGCAGTTGTGACGATGGCGTTAAACCTAAATAGCTATCAACTACCTAATAAAACTTTGTAGAACTAAATACTTTGATATTTTATCCTTTTATAATGGAATTCGACCAAATAAATGCCAATTCAATCAATACTTTGTTTTGAAAAATAAAATAGATTCATTTGCACTACTTCCACATGTTTATAACGATCAGGACCGGTTTCGCTCATCACGAGCATTATTAACTGTCTATATAATGTCTTTCCACCAAGAATTGACAGTTAACACCTAAAAAGTGAATACTTTGTTTCATGGTTGACGTTACACTTGAAAATGTTTGTAAAACGAAGATTGTTTTTAATACATCCTTGAATATTTCAGGTATCCATTCTATGGCGTCCAGTTTCACCCTGAAAAATGTATATTTGAATGGACTACATCTAAAAATATACCGCACTCGGAAGATGCAATAAAAGCTAATAGATATTTTGCTGATTTTTTTGTAAGGGAAACCAGAAAGAATAATCACCGCTTTGAACAAGAACGCGAAGAAGCCGAGAATCTGATTTATAATTTTCCAATTACTTATACTGGGAAAAATCATAGCCAATATGAACAATGCTATTTTTTCGAATAATAATGTGAAACCGGAACGCATGTTTTTAGGAAACTTGTATATAAAATCAAGTAATAATTAAGATCATATTAATGATAGTTGTATTTCACAATACAATGATATACGATCAGGTTAATTCGATGAAGATCTCAAAGCAACACTGCGTCAAAGCTTACATCAAGTATTATTTACTGTAGTATATTTCACTAAACGAATATTAACAGTACAAGTAAGAGAAGAACGAGCATGTTCGCTCATAAATATTTTTCTCGATTTATTATTATAAACTAGTTTTAATATTATAAATTATTTCTATTAAAATTTCACCTTTAACTGTTGTGCCGTTAATTAATTTTTTGCAACTCACCATCATCTGGGCTAGGTTTCATGTTTTTCGGAATTCATTGTCGATATATAGTTATTGAATTATATATTGAGTTATTGAATTATGCTAGTTTAATTATTTTAATAAAATTAAAATATATGTAACACATGAATAACACATATAAATATTATACAAAATATGTAGTCATTTGCAAGAATCACAGATGATTATATGCAATCAAGGGAATTAAATAAATACATTTGTACAAACATTAAAGTTTTATTAGTATTTATAGAGAGTACTGAAGACAAATAATAAAAAAAAACTAAAAACTTCAACTAAATACTTTTTTATGTACAATTTTAGTTAAATCGGGATTTTTAGAAGCAATGAGTGATTAGGTATTGGTCTGTTGAGCTTGGGTCAGTCCCGTTCTAATCAAGACATCTGGCAAGTTTGGGTTGGTCTATCAACCCGTTGTATTATAAAATTGTTTACATAACATCAAAAACAGAAGAGTATGCGTTGTCCAAACGGTTGAGCGCCAATCACTAACATAAAGTAACTCGAAAAAATACCCTTCAAAATTATAATTCTCACAAGTAATTCCTCCAAAGAAAATTTTCTACCATATTGTCATTATAAATTTAAACTAAAAAAACGGCGGAGGATTTTCTGGGATCACTGGTGGCTTCGGCTGCGCAGGTAAACTTGTCGTCCTATTTGGTGGAACAATGTTTTTTGTCTGTCTGAGATACGGTGGTGCAGATGTTGGAATATCTGGAGGACGTTGCATAATAGATCTTCTTGGAGTAGGCGTAGGGGCTAGACTTGGTGCTGATATAGAAATAGAACTTTTAAAATCAAGCTCAGCTTCGATTCTATTTAATTTGTCATGCAGCTTGTTAATCAGTTCGTGACGAAATTCCATCACAGAATTATTTTCATGAATATGTTTCTCCAATTTAGAAATGCGTGCCGACATCTCGGAAACTTGCTTTATCAGATTATTGATTTCTTGATACACAGTGTCTGTACTTCGAGGCGGAACAGATTTTTCCATTATTGATTATATAGAAATCACACGGCATTAAAAGACAACTTATTTATTACCTTACACGTAACGAACTGCAAGAAATCCAAGTGCTCACCGTTATCTTTAGATAGTTACGTTATCTATAAAATGCAGATAATTTCATAGCTGTCATCGATATTAATGAATATTATAATCCACATTTACTTGTTAATCCAGCGAAATTTATGTAAATATTGCGTTGTTAAAGCAAGCGTATTAAATCAATGAATTATCATCATACTGTTCACAATATTTTGTATCCAGTCTGATTTAGTAAGCAGAATGATGACTACATATTAAAGTTTTGGAAGTTAGTATATTATCAATACTATGATGCACATCGTCAGTCTTTTAGAATTCTTTCTGACTCACTTTCAATTACATTTAACCTTTACCCGCCAGGGCATTTTTTTTCGCAATTATTGCGTGACCCTAAGCTGTCATTAAAATAAATATATCTCTAAAATTACTTAACTTATTTACGTAAAGAAAAAGCAATATTAGCAAATTAGCAATTTTATAAAAGCTTTATTTACTATTTTTCACAATTTATATGACTTTAATTTAAAGTTGAAGAATTAAAACTATAAAAATTACACCAAAATTAAATTAAAAACTGTAAAATTACTAATAAAATAGCGAATCAAGCATTAAAATTACAGTTCAAATCTAAAAATCTTAAAATTAGACAAAGATTAAATATTTTTTTCGTATACAAATTTTTAAAACATTTGTCTATATTTGGACCATCTTTAAACTTCTGGCATGTGAATATCGACGGACCCGAAACGCAGATGATAGCATATTATACATAATATTTATTAAACGCGAAAATTAAATTATGATTCGGTATCTCAAAGTCATTATTTACGGAAGGTAATGTTTATATTTTGAATAATTTTATCATATCCAATCGCGAAATGTGTCATTATCAACCTGGGCTGGGCTGTTAAAGGTTAAACTTTCCTCAATATTCGTTCCGGACTCCACAAAATATATTATGTTCACTGTACATTTTTCGTGGGAAGACGCTTCTATTTTCTAATCATTGAGTAGTCATAAAGTTGAACTTTTTTTTTTAAATAAAACACAATTCATTTGTACTACTTACACATTTATATAATGATCAGGACCGGTTTCGCTCGTCACGAGCACTATCAACTGATGTGAACTGAGCATCATCAGTTGATAATGCTCGTGATGAGCGAAACCGGTCCTGATCATTATAAACATGTAGCAGTAGTACAAATGAAATGTGTTTTATTTTTTAAAATATAATGTCTTTCCACCAAGTTAACACTTTAACAGACGGTTAACACCTTAAAAGTGATTAAATTTATTTAATATTTATGTCAGTAGAAAATTGAAATTAAAATAAAATTACAAGATTTCAAATTGTATATTTTATGTTCCAATTTCCAATACTATCGATTGGTGGAACGACACTTTATTAATAAAAGCAAAACATGATTGAGCATTTTCCACTTTACTCCACTAAATTCACAAACTGAAACTACAACTCAGTTTCTTAGTGTGTGTTACTAATTAAATGAAATACGTGCGGAAAAATCACAGCGTATTTATGATTCTGTGGTAACGTTGTGAAAATCTTAACATAATCAGTGGAATAACAATGTTATCACTCTAAAATTATATTACGTTTCTCCGTGCTTAAGCGAAACGTTGTTATAGTATGAGAGAGTATGAAAGAAAGGTCTCGCCGCTCGAGGGAGGAAGGTGGTAGAGCGGGGAGAAGCGGAGCGCGGTGCGTCAACACACTTCACAGCCCGCGTCCGGCGTGGGGACAAAGGATGATTCACAGGTTCCGTCGTCTTCCATTAAAACTCGGTCGTATTCAGTATACTTTCTCTTTAATTGCAGTTAGTTTATAAATTCCTTGAAAACAGTTACACAAATAGATTTAAAATACACACTTTTAATTTAAAACTCTGTCAGTGGTTTTACTAGCAAGCGGTGGACTAAGTCGCCGCTTCGTCGGCCGACGACTCCCTCCGGGAAAGGCCGAGACGCGACTGACTGCCTCGCAAGACCGCAACCCCTTTGCCCACTTCTAACTGTAAACAAACAACGGCAACCAAACAAATATGACAAACTACTCTTGAACGCCTCAGGAGAGATATTACATATTAAATTTGCATTAATAGAAAGAGTCTGCAGATTAGTTTCGAAGACCCCTGTCCACCCCATAATACGGGGCGGTGTCAAGTAATGCCATTTTGTCGTACTGAGCAATGTAATTAGTCCTAGTTTACCTATGAAGTGTTTCGACTGATCGACACGATAACGGATGATCGTAAAGTAGTAACATAGTCATAAACCAAGTCTAGCTCTGTTGACAAATGTGACACGAATAGAACCAGTCTGTCTATTTTATTTTACGTTATCCAACACATTTTAAGGTCAATTCACCATCTTCAACTTTAATTATTAGTTTAATACAGTGTCTTTCAAACTTTTTTACATCACAGCACACTGGGGAGGGAAAATTTGTTCCGCAGCACACCAAATAAAAATGAATTCCATGTACTTTGTTAATACATATGAATAAATAAAATCTAAGTGTAGGTATCAAATTGTTTTATAAATATATATAATGTATGTATACAGAAGTGATAAATTTCAAAAATCAGTGAGAATGATACAATTGATTTTCAGAAAGAGTTATGTCAAAACGCCTCTCTAATTTTGATAAAACAAATACGTAACTTCTCATCTATAGTATTACCAACATTACTTGGCCGCCGCCGAATTTGGGACTAGAAATTTCAGTCTATAATAAATCTCTCCAATTGCCATTTCAGATAAAATAAATATCTTGTCTACTTTTAATAACAGTCGCTAAAATATCAGTTTTGGAATTTATTGAAATTTCGGTTGAGTATTGGTTGAGTATGGCAACATTCCTAACGCAACGGTCGCACCCTCACAAGTGACCAATTGGTACATCTATACCATCTTTAGCCGCTCTCGTTTTTTGATTTCATTTCCAAAAACCTTTCTGAAAAAACCTTTCTGAAAAATCCTTTCTTTCTTGTCTTGTTCACATTTTTAATTTGTTTTCAATTGTCGCGGCACACCTGAGACTTTTTACGGTACATTAGTGTGCCGCAGCACACAGTTTGGCAGGCACTGGCCTAATATATATTTTAATGGTCTCTAAAAATGATAGACGGGACCGCGTCAAGGGTGGTAGCCGCCCGGACGCCAAACCGAATTTACCACCACGACTTATTTTGAAAATATATCTTATAGACTCTCTGTTACTATTATTATCTCACATTTTAAGTGATTAATTTTTTCCATTTACTGGAATGCAGCTTAAAATTCGCATATTTGGTTGCCTTGAATTCTGCCATCCGGGTGATGTACATTATCAAAACCCTTGCTTGGCGCGTTCCTGATGAAAATTGTTATATAAAAGTTACAGCACTTCTATGTCAAAAACTGCGAAAATCAAGATTTTTTATATTGAAGTTTCATCAAGCACCATCAGTTGAGATTTCAAATTATGGACTTGTTTTCAAAGACACGAATTACTGTGATGATTGAATTCCTTCTCGTCTGAGTCACACCCATCTGAAAATTGGGCGTAGTCAGAGCTGTTAGCTAACTACTGGCTCTTTCGAAGCTCAATATTTCTTCTTTCTCAAGAGGTTGAATGATTGAATAACAACCAGTTCTCTTAAAAAAGATTCAGTTGAGAAGATCCATTATGAGCCCATAAGCTACACTTTGAGACCGGACATGGTTGAAGAATAACAATATGATATGCAGAGATCTTGGATGTCAACGCGCTGATCCATCAATATATATATATTGGGATTAGGGCTTCCAATCCCGGGATTTCAGTCAATTATTCAATCCCGTATTTATGTTTATACTTATGAAAATCCCGGGATTTCGGGATTCACAGTAAATGCTAAAATATATAAATTTAATTAAAACTTCCAGTTTAACTTTAACGTGTACCTCGGTTTTTTCATGTACGTATTTTTTTAAAAATACTATCATATATAATTAATATAAATATATTATGGTCTACCTACTTCTCATATTTTGTAACAGCCATTCTTAAGCAATTTGAAATGGAGGACACATTAGGACCACTACTTAAATGGATGGAGGACAATATTTAAAATTTGAATTGAAAGACATGATCTCTTTTCGGATACCATCATACCTTCCATAATAATGCATTAAATAAAGTAAAACTATTTTGGTCATCCTTTCATAATTATCATGTTTTTCAATTTTTTTTCTCAATGTGTTAAAGTTTTTGTCTGATTTTAAATGAGCAAAAAAAACAACTTCAATGTCCAAAAAAATATTCAATCATAAATACATCCCAATTGAAGCAATAATGGACACAAATTAAATTTTAAATCTATAATTTAAAACATGAAATTGCATTTAATGACCAATCTCGGGATTGAGAAATAATTCTGAATCTCGAAATTCTGGGCTCATAAAAATTGTCCGGGATTGGATGCCCTAATTGGGATACCACAAAAAATATTATTGTTATTTGTAAATATGTACAAAAATATTATTGATCGTGCCAAAGCACATGTAAATTACGAACGAAATGATAATATGAAATTAAAGGTCACATTGTTTCATAGAAAAAACTTTGGTAATAAAGGAAAGTTCGATTACCTTTCAACTGTGTTGATATATTATTGTTCAAAAGATTTCACTATTGTTTGCGATTGAGAAAATCAACAGGTATGCGGGGCGGTTAAGTCATTTATTCTAACACACTAATGCCATTTTTAGCAGACGAAAGACTGGTGACGCGATCGACCACAAGGTTTCATTATCATGGAGACAGTAGCGTTACAGAATGTGTTTCAGAAATAAAATAAATATAATATTATATCCATGGAAATGTTTATTTAGAGAAGCGAAACAAAATTGGTATATTTGAAATCAATTCTGTTTAAATATATATATATACACTAGTATAACCGTACCCGTCATAGAAGACGGTTTTGAAATTGAAATACTGAATGTCTAAAGTAGCTGGTATCGTGAATTACATAACACTTTATTTTATATATACACGCACGAAGGCTTACGTCATGAGAAAATTTCATACCTACATGGGATATGTGATAATAATAAAACGTCTACAGAGCGGTCTGGGCTACTATATATAAGATTGTTACTAGTTTTAAAAGGTCTAAATACGTTTTTTTTATTAATGGATTTTTTCAAAACAAATTAGGAGTAGGATTTTTCAGCCCAATAAATTTATATTCGATTTCTGTTTTATTAGTTAAGAATTAAATTTGAATTGAATTTAATTAAAAAAAAATCATTTTGCATTACAGTTAATAGCTGCACATGATATATATTACATAAGTCATATGATATATATTACATAAGTCAGTCGAGATCAACTCGAGGAGAAAATACATCATAAACACCAATGTACAAAGATCTCAAATTTATATTGAATAATCTTAATTTGATATTGGCCTTGCTTAGGCCAAAGCTTTTACCAATGGACCACAGCGGTCGAAAAATAATCAATGCCTATATTATGTACTTACATATTTTTTATGATGAAGTTATTTGGAATATCGTGAGTAGTAAATCGTGAACATATTCAGTTTTCTATTTTAATGGTAATTTTAAATATCAAGCTACGCCCCTGTGAAGCTGTGATGGTTTGGTAGTTGCCATAGAGCCAGGCGTCAGAAATATCTGTACACAATGCCTTCTAAATTCTAAATAATGCCAGACTTTCAGTTGCCAGGTGAAATTTCTTCTCATAGTTTCATAGCATACCATTTATTATATTCCTTCGTGGGTTGCAGAACTCCCCATGCTGAAATAAATATAAGAATTTTATTATGCAACAATGTTTCTATCTATGGAGACGTATACAAATTTACTTCGATTTGAACAATTAAAAAAAACTGATATGCTTCATAGACAATCGACATTCAATGATTTTGAACTATTACTGATCGTTAACTGATTAATGACAAATGATTCTTTTCCCACCGTTTATTGATTGATTTAAACAGAAAATAAATTGAAAAACAAAAATCGTGGTAAGCCGATTTATGATAACTTCACTCCGACTTTAAAGCCCTGGTTTATTTACCATATGACACGGTCGGTCAGCAACAGGTCAATCTCGACCTACCGTTAAAACGCGATCGTATCTCAATTCTAGCTTTGAGGTGAGAAATGTGTCTTACCAACATTGCGAAAACACACTATGGGTGGAATTTTCAAGTACTAATTGCTTATTTCTAAATTTTTGAATCAAAATTCAATTTATAAAAGAATGTTAATCTAAACAAAACGGATATTGATATGATCTGAATAAAATTTTGCTGGAAAATAAAATGAAATTCTTCACATCTTTGTGTCTGATGAAAAACAGTAGATTCGGTTGGACTAAAAGCTCAATAAACAGTGTATTGAGCTTTTAGTATAGATCCTTTCGCTGAAAATGTAAGAACAGTGGAACCCCGATTTATTGTTCTCGCATTCACCGTTTTTTTGAGGGGCCTTTAAAAACAATATATTGGGACTCCACTACAATACTAAGATTAGGTAATGGATAGGGCAGCTCCCTGTAATATCAGTGGTCAAGGTGAGAAGGTAGAATTAGCTGGGAAATGTGATGTGGATTGCTCTCCAGAACTTAAACCTTGCTTGTATGTAAGATTACAGTAATCAAGTTCATTTATAATGTATTTACGAAACTAAGAACTGCTGGTATAACAAAAAAGGTAGTTGAACGATTGGTGAATGACACGTGACAGGGTATACTGGAGTTTTCGTATGGTACATGCTCTACGTATGGAGCGGCTATGACGAAAGAAAATAATGAAAGAATGATAGACAATTAACGTTATTAAGGCAACGACATTATTATCGAAAGTATCGGGTGCACAAGTAACACCTTTATTATTTTATAACCATCAATAAATACGAAAATGAGTTAATGATTGGATCTCATTTTAAAGAAGACAGAGCAGGTCTCGGCAAAATGATGTAAATAAGAAAAATAAATTGACCACTTTTTGGAAAGGAAACATCATTTTACATTGGTTTTAGGTTTAAAAATTCTGACCCGGCCACTTGACGTTAGCCACTATTATATCGACACTCCGTACATATAATCCAGTATCTTCAAACATGAGAATTTACAGGCGTGTATTTCAAAGATTCACAGCACAACTCACCATATAATGTTTTCGATAAAAACAATTTTTACTCTCTCCAAAAAAATTTCAATTTTGAGGGTTATATCAATTGGCTAAAAAACCGTAGATATTTCTTATATTGTCCGAATACGTTTATCTATCATTTAGAATAAATTATTTTTATACTATTTGTTTATTTAAGCAATGCTAATGAGGAATGAATTTCAAATGATTGCGTGTTTTAATTTTTATTTAATTAATCGAAAAACAGTTCAACTAATACAATACGTAGATAAAAGGTATTTTTACGAGTAATGCTAGGTGTGTTTCACCCCGAGGTGACTAGGGAGGTCAGACATGGGTCAAATACACCAAATATCTATGATTTTTTTTATTCAGTATGTCAAAAGTGAAAACAAAAACACCCTATTGTTGTACCCAGTCTGCATCAGAAAAATGAATTACGAGTGAGTACTAATCTAACAATTATCTATTTAATACGAAAGTTTTCCATTCTTCGAGACGCTTTATGTGTTGTTACATTGTAATTACTCGACATGTCAAAAGATGTCTTAACAAAAGTCATTATTGTAAAGGAATATCATCTTACTCACAAGGCTAAGTAAATAAGTAATTGAGAGTGTAAAGTCTACAATGCGAAGGTGATTGTTGACCTCTAGCTGGACTATATAATGATCAGAACTAATTTTGCTAATTGCGAAAATTATTGCTCTGATTTCAAACAATGTAAAATTCATACAATTTTTTTTAAATGCCTTTCTGACTGCTTAAAAAGTTATCATATTACATATCGTCATTGTTCTGGAAGAAGACACTAACTAGAAAACACTAGTTTTGAGTAATTGGACTTTGAAGTTTGCCAAATGCTTGAAATGCGATACGTTTTTCATTTTGTTTGTTTGTACAAAAATGTTTTTAAGTAAAAGTGTAATTTATGAAAAATAGTGTGTTCTGTCATACGGTAGAGTTTGAAATAAGGAACATTTTGGTATAACTAATTCGATTTTTCGATTCTGTGTTTTCTTCCAGAACAGCGACGATATATGAATATTTACGTTAAATGTACTCTCATATTTTATTAGCATATTTATATTTCGTTTTTCCATACCTGTAGTTTTGCGTTGATTTTGACAAGTCACAAAAATATCTGTATCCAAATAAGAAATTAATAATGTGAACCAAGATTTAAAAATTGTCTTGTTCCACAAACAAGTATTTTATTATACACAGCAACTACAGAATCAATTGCGTCAATACCTGCAACTCACAATAAACAGATTATACTGTAGTGTTATCTTGAAAATTTATAGTTTGTGAGGTTTTGAGATTTACACATTAAGCTTCAAGTAGAATATATTATGTAATTATTATAGGGTAGTAGTTTTTGACGCTTTACAAATATTTTTAAACCGCAAGGTATGAATTTAAAACGATTTTAATCATCAGTCACTTGAGATTAACACGAACTGATTATTATAAACATGTGAATTTGTGAAGAAGAACAAAAAAAATATGTTTTATTTTGAAAATATAATGCCATTCTACCCAGAATTGACAGTTGACATATTAAAAGTGATTAACGAAGAGAAAAGATATCACAATCACCCATGCTCAAGATATCGAAGATTGGAAATAGACGAGATGGATCTATGAAGTCTCGGTAAGGTCAATATCAAATTCAGAATTTTTCGATTTATCATTTAAGATCTTTTGCATGTATGTTTGTGATGATTTTTCTCCTCGAATTGATATCGTGTGACATTTAAAGAACATTTTTACAGTGTTTATCTGATGTGATTTAAAATACCTGGTGCTTTGGTCATTATAAGCTGTAATGGTAAATATTTTTTTATCATAAATCAAATGTCCAATATATAAAAAAAACAACTTTCTAGGAATTGGGACAATCATTTTTTTGTCGCGCTAACAGGTAAATATTTATTTAAATTCTTGAAATTTTCTTGATAGATAGTATGAATTTGTAAATTGTCGAAAATTATCACAATTACTTTTGGAATTTGTAGAAAGAAAATATCAAAATATACTACTCTCATAAGATAAGATAAGCAAGACTTTAGGAAATATATAATTTGAAAATAATTGAGTCAATTATTTTCAAATATACCGTTCAAAATATTACATATTTGTAAGGAAAACCTGATCTACACAACACAGCTGGGATGCTACTGTTAATAAATAAAATTGCGAGAGATACAAATTACTACCAAAAACTCGCAAATAAAAATAATAACGTGTGTACAAAAGTCTTTTCCATGGAAATAATTAGAAAGTTTAAATTATTTTCGAGCAATTTGTAGAACGTTCCCGACCATACCCAACAGAATAAAAAGTAACCTCTACGCGGGTCAGAGTCACAACTGAGTGCATTGGCGTAGATTTTTCCAATAGTTCCAAAAAGGTAGGTACTTCATTTTTTCTTATGATCCTCTTACGACAATCTAGCATGACAGAAAACTATGATCCGTCAAACGAAAATAGGTCTTCATCCCAAAAGTCTTTGCTTGCTTCCAGTACCTGACAAATTGGTTTCTTGAATAATCTTTATGAAGGAAGCAATATTCCCATGCAGTAAAATGCAGTAGTATATACATGAGATCAGGAAACATCATCAGAAAAATCGAAATGTTGTTAAGTCTTTAGTATATTCTTTAATAATAGATCAAAAACGTTTTTACAAAACTGATTTTTGGGCGTGTTGGATAAACCTATCTGGATGTAAAGTTCTATCGATAATCGCTTCACGTATATTGTTTCCGGACATTATTTTTCCATTTCAGTCTTGGTAGTGACATCTGTAGATCAGTTTTGATGTCATAAAAGTAGAGTTTCAAATTTTCTTGACACTCCGGCATTGTTTAGTTCCATCAAGCTGCTCTAAAGATAGTATCTTGACAGTCGTTCAGGACACCAAAATCATACCAGTCATAACACAAGCGGGGTTAAAGGCTATTTGAAAACCTCAGTTCCAACGTATTTCCATAACCGCTGACGTAACAGGAAGCTGCCTGGTACTTCCGTTCTAGTAGGTCGTGGGAGGAAGCAAAGATTTGAGCTTATAGCGCGGTCGTCATATGCTCATAGATGAACAAGATTTATAATTTATTTATGTGACCAATGGGAGCTATTTTGTAAAGTTCAAACGGGTATGTAGTAATGTTTCAAAAACAGTTCTTATATTTGATTAAGTAAAATATGATTTCATATAAATGTCATTGGGACACTATAGTAAATTTACCATTCAAATTTTCTGTGCACACACGGGTTAAATTTTAATTAAATATTTGTTTAGAATAAGTTGTGGGTGGGTCATTAAGTCCAAAACAGCTCTTTAAAGAAGGTATTTGAACGATGGTTTGCCAATAGATCGTTGACCATAATTTTTTTTGATCAAGTTCATTGGTATATCGAAAATTGAGCTTGTCTTGATTTTTAAAATATATGTATCGGTGAATATGCCTTACTAACCTTTAATCACTTGGCAATTCATGAGTTAGATTTAACATTAACTCAAGGTGGAGAATATTTATTTGTCTATAGTGTTTGCTGATAGGGATTTAATATGTTAAACATAGAGAAAAGACAATAAGAAAACAAATGAATATATACGTTGTATTTTAAACATTCCGTAACTTTTATTTTAAAAGCAAGCTCGCTCAGCTGATGAGTACTATAAAATTATATAAAAAGAAAAATTTAACACATGCGTTTTAAATATAATTAATAATGAAACAAATTCACGTATTATCCAAATATGCATACGTCATTTTATACGAGTTAAACGAGTGGTCTGTTCAATAGGCTTACGCTCAGCTGACAATAGATTATATACGAAAATAGCAAATAAAAAATCTTCAACTTAACTTGGCAAAGAATTATTAATTGATATTGTTTTTGCTTAAAGACAACCATTTATTACTCTATTATAATGAAGTTCTCACAAGTGTGTACCAATTAAATCCATGTATATATTTCAATAGTGATTTAACAAAAAAACCCCCACGATCATATCTATAATAAAAATTTCCAGCCTAATGTTGTTCTGATGTCAAATAATATGTTTATTCAAAATTATGTAGTACAACAATTTATTATTGAGAGGTAAAACGTATGAATACATTAAAATTACGTTTTGTTTATTTGTGTCGTGCTGTGTTCAAGAGACATAATATTTTCTATCCTACAGTAACGAGCGAAGAAACCCTAGAGAGATAAGTTTAGTAACCGCTGAGGTCATATATAATAACAGGAAAATTGTACGGATCAG
This sequence comes from Himalopsyche phryganea, assembly GCA_022494535.1. Classification (NCBI taxonomy): domain Eukaryota; kingdom Metazoa; phylum Arthropoda; class Insecta; order Trichoptera; family Rhyacophilidae; genus Himalopsyche; species Himalopsyche phryganea. The sequence continues at coordinate 65,743 of JAGVSL010000127.1, read as the reverse complement.
TCATTTTCTCAGAAAACGAATATATTTAATTTTTCAGTGCAGATACAGCAAAATACTGTCAAACAATCAAATTGATTCTGCCAGTATAGAATATAATTAGAAGAAATATTTATAATGATAATATTGTAAAATTATGAAATATAAACCTATAATAAAAAGCCATTTTTTAGGTATTTATATACACTCTTTATTGATTGTCATTCCGGGAATATTCCGGCTCCACAACATTGCATAAATCGTCTTTTGTATTTGTGGTAAAATGAAAATATTCCTAAAATTTTGATTAAACAAGATCATGTGGAGCTTCCCACTGTTAAAACATCTAGCGAAAAAGTTACAACTTCAAAATCAACTCTAAAAAGCTATAGAGTATCTATTTTAAATTCAGATGAACATCAATATAGTTCATAGACTTGATGGTAATACATCAGGATTACCCATTTTTTTTGTATAATAGATATATATATAACGATACAAACCATTTATTTACTGTCTGTTTGAGTTAATCTGCGCACTGGAATATCTGAAGATGCTGAAAAGCGAAACACGAGTCTTGTAAACAGAAGTGTATTGTAAACCAGAAGTGTAAGTGATAAAATTAAGTTGTATCAAGCACCCACAGCCGAAGTCTTAAATTATGTATCGACTGCGTTTTGGTCAATTTATGTAACCCTCAAAAAAAAAAACAAAGACGACAGAGCAGGTCTCGGCCAAATGATGTGAATTAGAAAAATAAATTGACAACATTTTGGAAGGGAAGTATTATTTTATATTGGTTTTAAGTTTAAAAATACTGACTCGGTGATTTGATGTAAGTCACTATTATTCGACACTCCTTTACTTTTAGTCACGTATCTTCAAGCATGAGAATTTACAGGAGTGCTTTTGAAAGATTCATAACGCAACTCACCATATAATGTTTTCGAAAAAAACGGTTTTTACTTTTCACTCCTGAACAATTTCAATTTTGAGGGTTACATCAATTGGCCAAAACAACGTCGATAATTAAACGAGATTAAAATTAATGTATACATAATAAATACCAAAATTGAACAACATTGATGAATGGGGAGTTTACATAATTTAATTGATAAGGATAAAATGGCGACATAGCAAATGTAATACAAAAATTAGGAAATAATATCAAGTAAAAAAATATTTTGGAATCACCATGATTTTGTTGGTGGTAATTATTCGATATACGCTGTAAGCAGTTGCAGGTTCCATTGTTCTGGAAACTTTTAAATGAAACTTGCAAAGGTTACGTAAAACATAGGGATATATAAATATATGAACACCGTGAATATCTAACAACTTGTATAACAAAAATGATCATGTTTAGCAGTGCTGTAATTGTAAACTTCGCTAAAGGTATACGGAAACGTACTCTTTGTACGATGACACATTGTGTGTTTATAATATTAATTAGCGAAGTAGAATTATATTTTTGTCTGATGGTAGAATATTTTGATTTAACTAGAGGGAATGGTGCAATACTTCTTACATCATGACTAGAGGATATCCGTTATTTCTAAGAATATAGCAGAGGGTATACAACGTTTACCGATGTATACTTTCTACTACAGCACTGGGTGCAAGTAGGGATAATAAGTTAGCAGCTGTGAAGACGTTCGAAGAAGGTGATATGTATCAACAATCTATTCTTTAAGTACAATAAATACACAATTTATGTAACACTTATAATTAATACAGACATAGCAAAGTAGAGGGCAATATAATAGATACCTAGCTTAAAATTGAGATTTTAGCTTACATGTTTATGTGTTAATTTCTAAAAAAAAAATAGTTCAAGGATCTTAGAGTCCTCAAAATTGGATTACTCAAATCTATTCCATGAGATAATGTTGTAAAGATATCTCAGAGCGGATATCGATATATTTACAGCACATTGTAATAATATGTAAGTGAAACCACAGCGAAAGAAGGAATACATTTACAGTGTCCATTTGTATTGGTCATTACTTGATCACGTGATTGCCCACTTTTCAGAAGGATGATATCGGCATGCTAGAATGAAATTCCATTCTCTACCATATGAAGTAAAGTAAAAATGCATGATAATTATTTAAAAAAATGAGTTAAATGAATAAGTACTTTTTTTATATTCGTATATGCAAATTACATTCGTTGAACTAGTACTCACTGTCTCATAATTTAGGATGTTGACTTACTTGATGGAATTTCAATATAAAATTTGAATCATTCAAATTTTCTCACTTTCACCATCTTTAGGCATTACGTGTACGAATGAACTCAAACTGACAAGTTCTGTCAAAAATTATTATCCAGCTCATTCAAAGATGCCAAAAGGCGAAGCCCCGGGTCATTTGTGATAAAAGTATATAAAATTTAAACGGTTTAAATTTGATTTATTTTTCAATTTAAAATTTAACGTTTCAGTGAATTAGAAACTTTTGTACAAAAAATATTGTATCACTTATAAAATTCTCACGTCTTTTAACAAAATTTGAGCTTTTAACCTACTATAGTTGGGGAGAACAATATTTAAAACGATACCAGAAGGGTGAAAATTGACGAAAACAACAAACTTCGGATTAAAATGTCAGGAAGAAGGTAGCACTGTTTGCACATGGACCTGGATGGTATATAACGTAAAGTAAAATGATATATTATGTCAGTAATTTAAAGTTAACCGTATATCGTCTAAACATCCTCGGTGCTGCCATAAAGGATAGGGGTGCCGACGAGAAAGAGTTTGAGTGGAATGTTCCGTGACCTCTTTACCTACGTCTGCGAAGTCATCATTGATTTTAAGTGTGAAGCCTGTGAACTGTATGATGGGTCGTGCACCGTAAAATTTTTTCGGCGGACTGGGCTTGCTTTGCTTACCGGCGAGTGCAAACACCCACAAAAGTCATAGATGCATGCAATGTTCTCATTTCTCCTCAACTTCTTTCTATCATATATTGAAAACGGAACTGGAAACAGCGACTAGCCAACTAAAAGTCCTTTCCTAACTAAATCCTTTTTTCCCTTGCCCATATTCAAAAATTGAGGTCGAACGACTGATATTCAACCGTTTCTCATTGTGTTGTGATCAAAAAGTTGTATTGAGTTGATCCATTAGGACTCCATACGCTTCAAATTGGGAGTAGACGTGGTTTGAAAACTTACCAAGTACTCGGATAAGATGTTTTCATTTATAATTAACGAAGAAAATTTTGACAGCGTTTCCACTCATGTATTCTTGGAACGGAACTATTTTTTCAACACGAATTGTTTATATAGCGTGAGCTAGTAATGCTCGGTAATTTTAGATAAGAGAAGCTAAGATAATAGATATGTGGTGGTAGGTAATGGAAATGGTTGTATTAACCTTCGAGGGCCTTCAACTATGCCTTGAAGGGGTTCGTTTGTAATGTATTTATTTACCATTAAAAATGCACAGAAAATTGAGTAAGATATTTTACTTCCGGGTTTTGATATTAAATAATCATCTGGAAATTAAAACATATACTGTCTTCTATTCTACTTGGGTTAGCGGTTTGTAAAAGCGTGATTAGTTTTCGTGGTAAAGGGAAACTTTTTCTACCAACGTTTCTATTGTCATATTGTTCATATTGTGTATTCTCATAATGCAAAGAGTTAAGCTAATTCATCTATTTTGTCAGGGAATATGTAACAAAAGTATGAAGCTATTCTTCGTTTGACGGTCGATATAAAATTTCTTGGCTTATTAGATCTATCTTTAATCATTTCATTATTCGAAGATCGGCTCAAACAAGACATGAGTATAGAACAGAGGAAGATGAGTCAATACTTATAATGTAAAAATGATTGTAATTTTTTTTAATATAACATGAAAAACAAGCGATTGGAATGATAACGGGGGGATAAAATTCAATATTCTATAAAAATAGTATTTATTGCCCAGCTTCGACCAAGATAGAAGACACTAACATTAAGGCGTTGGCGTTATTTTGATGAAAGCTAATGCTGAATGTTTAAAATATCATCGTGGACCGTAAATCATGTGACACAAACAAAATATAGTCCATCAATTTATAATAATGTTAGAAGTTGAATGTTGATTCCAATTTTACGTCGCTATTGTTCACCGTTTAGGAGGAGTTCTTGTGACAGTCAGACACACAGACAGATTTACATATGTATTTTCTACTACATACTATAAAATTTAATTGCCTAGTATTTTAAGATTTATACATGTGCGATGTTCCAACTAGAGAAGCATTTTGAAATTAGATTGTTAAAATCAATATCAGACAAATATAGCAAGTATGAAATACCGGTTACGTTCACAGAATATAGTTCTTCAATTAATATTAATGTTAAAAGTTGAATGTTGAAAATATCACCGTCGACCTTACCCCATGCGACAGATTTGTGTGTATTTACGTGTATTTTCTGAAAGCACTAAATCGAAAAAATGACATATTGAGTCAAATGTTCCTTATTTCAAACTCTACCGTATGAAAAAAGACACTTATTTTTATAAATTACGCTATTGTTTAAAAACAGTTTTGTACAAGCACACAAAATGAAAAACGTGTAGCATTTTAAGCATTTGACAAACTTCAAGGTCCATTTACTAAAAATTAGTATTTTTCAGTTAGTGTTTTCTTCTAGAAAAAAGACGAAATAATTTTACTTCAGTGTGCCGTTACACCACAGGTCTAACGCCATACTACGAGAAAATGTTTCAGTTTGTGCCTATTCCTCATAAATATAGACATTCACTCAACGAAATGAGAAAGCCCTGAATATCGTCAGGATTTCTTTACATATCTATTGAGTAGTCAAGAAGGACAACAATTGGATGTGAAGTTAAAACACTTAACTCCACGATCTGTAGAAAGACTGCAGAGTAATCTATTCAACTAAGGTTGTGTGATAGAGTTGGGTATGTCGTGTACGCTATGTGAATGACGGCACCCCGATTTTTGCTCGAGAGTTTTTTTTGCGGGCAGAACGCTAGCGCGCAGTAGAACCCCGACGTTTGCGCGCAATATACGATTATTTTGTATTATTGACTGCTCATTTAAAAAAATTCACTTACATTTGATAACTTTTCCGTTAAAATTACATCTTATTTAAAATTAATTAGTATTGTTACAGACCTATCCAAGAAAATTTTATCGATTAGAAAAAAAATAATAAGTTAATGGACCATAAGGACATAATTCCACCACGTGAATTTTTAAAATATTTGTAAATGTTTATATTTATGCACATATGTTTTTCTTAATTTTTTAAGATTTTGTTTCAAATCCCTATGTTTTTTGCAATGTACATATATTTTTTAAAATTGTTTCTTAATCAGCATACTTTATTCGATGGTGTTTTAACCAATTGATGTAATCCTCAAAATTGAAATTGTTCAGGAGAGGATAAGAACTGTCTTTATCGAAAATATTATAATATATGGTGAGTTGCGTTATGAATCTTTGAAATGCATTCCTGTAAACCCTCATGCTTGCAGATACGGTATTATACGTAGGGAGTGTCAGTGGCTTACATCAAGTGGCTGGGTCAGAATTTTTAAACCTAACACTAATGTAAAATTCTAATTTACATCATTTGGTCGAGACCTGCTCTGTACTCTTTAAAATGAGATCCAATCATTAACTCATTTTCGTATTTTTTGAGGGCTACATCAATTGGCCAAAACATAGTTGATATAAGTTTTGTTAATTTTTTTTTGAAAAATAAATATGTAACTAATTGGGTGCATTTTATGTAATGCTGTACCTTGATGTTTCATCACATAGATATTATATACTTTTTTCGTTCACATGAAGTTGCCATAATAACTAAGAAAGTGTCCCTATGGAAAACTCTATTTTAATAATACTGAGAGTTAAAAGGTCAAAAGAGTCGAAAGGGATTCATATTTTTATACGAATAAAGACGGTTTGGATTCTGTTACAGGAAACAAGAGTTAAAAAGTATAGAGTCAGTTGTGAGAAATATTAAATGCGTAAAACAAACAATAACCTTTTCGTGGAACTTATTGTCTTCTACTGTTTTATTTTTTGGAATGGCATTTCATAAAATTTACAGATATTATTGAAATTAATATTACTTATATAAGATTTGTTATTTTCGTATCAGGTTTCTTTGTTCTTAATGTCAGATAAAGTGCAAGTAAGGAACAAAAAAATATGGAAACTCAAATATGATTCAAGTATGAAATTGTATTTAAAAAAAAAAAGCTTCAATATTTTTTATATATATCAAGACCGGTTTTGCTCATGAGGAGCATTATCAACTGATGAAAAATAAACCTTAATAGGGTTATTTGTATATATTTTTTAACCATGTCCGCTCCCAATGTGGAACATAATATGGACTCGCACTGGAGGTAGCTTAAAAGAAGTTTTTCTACGAGAACGGCTTATTACTCAGTTGTTCAATTTCTATTTTTCGGAGAGAGTTAAAATGGAAGGATAGGGCTAGGACAGGACTAGTGGTTAGTTAATCGCTCACACTACGTCTCGTTGTTTTAGGATCAGATGGGTGAGAGGAAGTTTTTAAACATCACAAACATCCATGCCTACAAACAGGAATCCATACGTCAATTAAAAAATCAATTTATGTAACTGTCCATACCGGGACTTGAAACCGAGACATCCGTAACCGCAGCCAACGACGATGACCAGTGAACTACGGACCCGACATAAAATTTTGAACTGTATAAAATTGATAGTGATTAATTTTCAGCCATATTTACAATTGGTTCAAGAATTATGACAGGAATTTACAGATAATCATACAAATTATACATGAAATTAATATTGTCTACAATTAAAATGTTAAGGTCCTTTAACAAATAAATAACTTCTCATCTGTTATAAAAAATAATCTATTTAAGTCCAATCTTAAATAAATTCGGTAAGAAAAATATATATTTTTTACCATATGCACTCCCAATGTGGAGCATATGGATTCCTATTGGAGGTATCTCAAGAGAAGTTTTTCTACGAGAACTGCTCTCTTTATCGAAGAGTGTAGGGATAAAAGAATAGAGCTAGGAGAAGACTAGTATCTAGATAATCACTCTAACTAGCTCACTCTGTTTTGTGATCAGGTGGGTGTGAAAGATTCTCAGACACGAACATCCATGCCTTCGAATAGAGATCCATCGGTTGAAAAATCAATTTATGAAATTGTCCGTACTGGTTTTTGAGCCAGTGAGCACTGCAACTGAAGCCAACGACGTGGACAATGTTTTGAATAACGATTGAAGTAATATCGATGAAGGTAATTAACAATTATACTTAACAACACTGTAGGTGGGAAAAAATCTTCATAAAAAGAAAACTTCGTAAGCATCGTTTGTTTTTTTTGATGAAAAGTATCAGGTAACCCTAAATTGCGTGAACTTTGTAAAGATGCATGTAGTTTTTCTACGCGATCAATACAAATTGATGTGTGGGCTAGAAAACGTGATTTTGCTGTGTTTATCTGACAACTGAAACTAACAAATTGTTAACACGTGTTTTAGTAAATGTTCTGTTATTACGCTAATTAGGAATACACTCATTATTACGGTCTCAAACATCTCGGATTATTTTATGCAATGCAATTCCACCAAAAATGATTGTTTTTATGTACATGTTTTTTTAAATGAATACAATTTTGTGAGATTCTAGATATTTGCATTCATACAAATTTGAATACAAATAATTTTTGATATCTCATCCATTGAGAATGAAATCAGAAATTCTTTCTAAATTTCGCAAGATTACCTTCACAAAGTAAATCGAAGAATATAAACCGCTGAAGCATAAATTTTGTAAATATATTTACTTACGTACTATTATCAAAGTTTTATACCTCTTGTATACGTAAATATAATAGCTACATAGTAATATTAATTATATTTTACTACCAAAACTGACTACAATAATTATTGGAAGTCATACATAACCCATTGAAAGTGCAATGGGTTAATACGGTTTACTGTTTAGTAAGGAAATGGATAAATAATCACTTCAGATGAATGACACTGTAATTACGCAAAAAAATTTGATACATTTGATGTAAAATGTTTTTGATCAATTAGTATCTCTTAAATATCCAGAGATCTCACGATTTGGTAACATTTTGAATAATGTTACTCTAACTGGTCTCCAAACTACGGCCGGCGATTACTACCGATCCGGCCCACCATAGTTTTTGCACACAGGAGAGTAGTGACGAAAGCGGAAAAAAAGCCACGAGAAAATTTATGATGTGATCCACCAAATTTAATATGAGTGTATAAATCAGGCAGAAGCTGGTTTTCTTCTTGTCTGACATCGGCTATCTCCACCGCAATATAATGTCCTTGACACTTGGCCGTAAGTACCCTCCGAATTTGCGCGTAATTCAAAACTACAGTATGTTGGTATGATGAGCTAGCTAGGAATTGGAATTTGGTGGAGGAGTCAGTGTGGCCCATAGGCTGAGAGTTTTGGAGTCCTCTGCTCTAGACAACGGTATGACAGTTCCAGATTCTAATTCATATTGGAACAAACTATTAAAATATTCTGTACCAGGGTTTCCACTTTTCATAAGACAGAACATTCCGCAATTCATGAAACGTAATATTAAACTTTCACTATTTTTCAAGGTAGTAAGATTTATTATATGTATATCTTCTATACATAGTGAACAAAAAATGAGTAAATATAATCGTTGAGCGTAAACCGAACTAAAATTTATTTGAAACTATCACATAAAAATAATCAAATATAAGCTTAGATAATATTTAAAAAAATCACTTTTTATTATCTTTTGAGTTTCGTTGCAGTATGGAAGGCTCATATTTATTTTGATATTTTTTTAAGGAACACTTTATTTACTTCAATTGGACCACCAGCGCTCTGTAGAATATAGTTTGGAAAGCGCTGTTCTACACAGATACATTTTTTTTGAACTTTGCTTATTATAGATTTCTCGTTCGTTTCGTTTATTATAGATTTCTCTGTGACAAGAGGTTTAGTGAGTAGATTACAAAAATTTTTGAAATTTTTTTTTCACTTATATCGCTATCCATACATTTTTAACTATTTCCACTCTCAATATCAACATAAGTTTTTCTATGAATGCTTTTCTTGATGGTTTGCTGCTCAACCTATATTTCTTATAGAGAGTAGGAATAAAAGGATAGAGCTAGGATAGGAGTATTGATTAGCTTATTGCTCTCTCTACTCCATACAGACATCCATACCTTTGAACAAATATCTTTCAATCGATTGAAAAATAGATTTATGAAACATACCGTATTAGGACTCGAGCCCACGATCTCCGGAACTGAACCCAACGGGAAATTCGCCATCAATAAAAGTAGGAAGTAGGCACTAAAATGTTGACAACCCCTGATTTCAAAATATAGCTTTTTCACAATATATTATTATATCGAGAACGCGGAATTCCCTAAACTCGAGAATCGGAAAATTTAAATGAAGAAATCAAAATCTGTACTCCGGCTATGTTAGAATATGCTTATTGAATGCAAACGCTTAATAGAAGGAATAATTTCTAAAAGAATATTAATATATTCGTAGCTGTGGCCTACGTGTAGCTAAAGTTGCCTATGTGTTATAATCGGGGGACATTGCCACTGCAGTAGTGACGTCAAAACACGAGGTTCGTCTACCCCGCGGCGTAAACAGTCCCTAGCGAAAACAGCGACATACTTTAATTGTGCTTTCTCTTTTCATCGTCATGAAAAACCATTGGAAAATTACTTCGTATTTCCATAATCCAACGATTGAAAGTGCATGCCGAAACTTGGTCACGGACTATATATCAAAGACCTATTCAATGTGGTGTCTTCTCTCTTTGGCGGCTATTGAATGAGGTAGATGGCACAACTAACGGTGTAAAGTAGTGTATATGTTTAAGGATAACGTCAAAGTTGAATGAAATCAGGTCATGGAGCATTTATAAATCAGTAATATCTTGTGTTTGCATGTGTAAATTGATGAGATATTTATAGACGGCAAATAATATTTGAATATTCAATTTATACGCATACAAGAAAAACATTTTTAAGTGAAGTTTTATTTTTCATATATCGTTGTAATGAATGAAACCTGTGATTGGTACCTTTCAAAACTTTTGATTTTTATTCTCTATTGAATTAATATATTATCGTCTTGAAACAAATGATTGACAAAAATATTTCAATTGTCACTGTCTAACTCTTCCAGTGAACGAAACATTCTTTATAGCAGCTTTATTAGCTTCCCGTATGAAATATTTTTGTTAAAGTATCCTCACTAAATTCAAAATTCAAACATAGACAAACAAAAAAAAAAACAGAACATAACTGGTGAAAATATTTTTGACACTAACGCTAATGAAATGGATAAATGTACGATTTTTATGTTGTTTTAATGTTTTTTAGGAATCAAATCATTTATAAATATGGTTTCACAACACTAGGTATCAATCATCACCTTTATTTTAACATAATTTGATAAATACTTCTGCTTTATAGCTTTCTTCAAATTTCCGTAGTGCAAACATTGAAAATATCATTTATTGTATTGTACCATAGAATTTTAATGTCGCACGATTTTGATTTCAAATCATAATTGAGTAAAACTTTTTACAATTAAAAGTCACTATTGTATGAGAAAAGATTTAAGGAATATAGAATTCTTCCAACTTGAAGATCAGATTTCAATATTTTTGGATAAAAGCTAGGTTAATTAATCTGAAAAGATTTATCTCCTAGCTATTTTTTTAATATGCAGTTGTAAGTTTGTTGGAAGAAGCTTACTTTAGCTTTGAAATTCATTATTTGTGATAAGGAGATGTTGGCATTGTATTCCGTTGTGATATATTACGTTTATTATCGACTTATACTGACTCGTCATTATTAATCTGTTGCGCATTGTTTATTTTCAGCCAAAGAATATGATATATGCGTCGTCAAGTAGTTTTCGACCATTTCGACAAGTCACAATAGCCACATGCTAGATGCATGAGGTGAGAGGTAAGCTTTAGATTCTAAGACAGCGGTATTTATAAATGCGAAAATATGTTAAGTGATGTTGTAAAAAACATTGATGTATTTAAAGGGTTCTCAACCTAATTATGGCCACAGGTACATGCGACATTTATGAAAATAGTGGTGAGAGAATATCGGATTTATAAAAAAAAAATCAAAGTGACATATTATGCATTATATTCAATGTTTTATTACTAAATTATTACAAATCATTACCTTATACACTCACAATAATTATTGCTACATTAAAATTTGAGTACATTGGTATCGAAGTGGGACATAAGCCATCTACAAAAATGTACAGCAGAGGTGATTTTTCATTTCATACATATTCCACAATTTTTTTCCACTGATTTTGTGAATATGGATGTTAAGTGTCCGCTTTTGAAACGTACGAACTTTAAACTCAAAAATGTATATGACTGTTTGAAAAGATCATCACTTGCACTACCACAAATAATAAAAACATGCTTTTCTTCGGATGTAACGTTTGTCCAACTTTGATACCAAGCTTCTCATTTATACGTTTGAGAAGGCATTTACAAAGAATACTTTTGAATTCATTGGAGTTTTTTCGTTAATGAAAAATATATAGGACAGGTGCATGTACATAGGCATAAAGTTGAGAAGTTCTGGTAGCTAGACTTTCAAAAACTTGAGTGTATAGAGTGGATCAAGTCAAATGCTTAAACAGTGACCTATTACATTTTTTAAATTAATTACTTTTTTATTTATCAACGAATATTTTGAAAAAAATGTATATTAGCAATTTTCTCATTAATACCTAGATGTCATTTTTCACTTTTCACTCAATCTCAAGATTTATTACTGGACAAATTTAGAATAGCAGGATTTTGAATTTGGAATGATATGTGGTTGATATTTTGGAGTGATGGCTGCTTTGGGAATATTTCAATTGATATATGAAATGATGCAACATCCACAGGTTTTTCTCATAAGAATAAAATTTAAATATTTTCGCTCGAGTACTTACAGTCGAGTCACATAAAATTGTGCAAAGTTGTGTCATGTCGCATCGTATTTTTGCCACCCGACTTGACGGCGTGCATTCATAAGCAGCCCATTAACATAGGTGATGGCAATGTTATTATCTTGGAAGTATTGGCGAGGAATTAAATCATATTAATAAATTAAATATTGTTGTATTACAACAACAACAATTTTTTATGCTATCGTTTTATTTTCGGAGATCCGGGAGACAATTTTTGAAATAGGACTTTGAATTAACTACATACTTAGTCAGCGTTACAGAACATTCAGGTTCATTGTCGACTGTATAAACATAATCCATACATCTCACTCTGGAGTATATTTTACATTAGAGTAAACACAAACGCAGTCGTCGGAAACACATAAAATTATTTTTTTCTTCAGAAAAGTTATAATTTTCACAATAAACTTTTTAATTCTCATTTTATAAAAGTAACCCTCGACGAATGGGTAATTCCGTTTGTATTATCTCTTTGGTGTAAAATAATTATTAATAATTGTAGTATTGCAGATCTGTGATACGATTTATAGCCAAATATTTTTATCTGACGATGCCAAGAAAATCGTGTTGCTATGGAGAATTTTCACTTGCTTATTCCTTTTATTATAAAGCTAAAACATTTCAAAAATAGAACCAAACGTACCTGACAGAAAGTTTCCGCATAAAATAAGTAGATACGAATTGTTTAAAATTTTCTTTCGCATGACCATCCCACCCCGTTCTTTGCCCGAGATGTGCCGAGTCCTTGGTGTCACTTTCGTTTATGATAAATAAGAAAGGCGTGAATTTAAATAAAGTATTTAAATCTTGGCAACAAGGTTCTTTGAACTCTGTGCTGGGAATAATGCAAACCCTCGGATTAAAACGAATAGCAACAGCATAGATAAACTGGAAAAATAATGTTGTTGGAAAATACAGGTGCTATTACTAAATATAGAATATTGGGGTAGCTCTTGGTCAACACAAATATAAACAGTGTTTATTTGATGTTTCAGCTGGTCAAATTTTCCACTTCCGTTTGGAAGGGTACACAATGTTTTTCGCGCTTATTGTCAAACATTTCTTCTTTACTTTACAGAATATATTGCAAAATATATCTGTTAAATCTATTTCTTGTTTCAAAGAAATTAATTAATCAACTATACTACATAATTATTTTAAAACTAAATTCATTACTATTTTTTCGCTTTCATTATAGTTGAATTATGCCAATTAAATGTTAATTTAATCTTATAATTTATGTATAAATATAATATGTTTCAATAATCTAACTTACTCGATCACTGGATACATTCAGAATATTTTGCTTGTTGTGCTACCAAATAATGAATAATTCAGTTAGTTGCCTATATGAATGATTAATCAGAAATGCTAAGATTCATGGAAACATTGTGGAACATTACGGTTAACGATGTGAGACGCCTTTTAAACAAATAGTATAAAGAAATGAATATCGGTTAATGCAAATTACTTTCAGATACGTTGAAATAGGCTGCGACAAGTGCTGCGTATATATCCGGCGAGTCTCAATACTGTTTTCGTTTTCTTCCGGCTAGTGGGGTTTCAGCGCCCGTCGTGTACTCTCCATAATATGATGTATTCAGCATGTTATTCTAAATGCTGTTATGATATAGCAGGTACTAAAGCGTTTGGCTGGTGAATCACGAAGGTGCATATGGGGAAGAAGGAAGACATTGTTAGACGTAAACTTCAATCCAATCTACAGTATTCAAATCTATAAACCACATTGTAACGAACGGAATGATACAACTTTGATTCGGATCTATAAACCCCTTTAGAGATGCCGACTTTATGGCATCAAGGGAAAATTGCGACTCACCCAAAAAGTTCACGGCGTTATGAAGAGACCTTGTAGAAGCTATAAAAGGTTTTTTACTATCCACTTTTGATTTCTGTGTATGCAAAGAAGTCTTGAAAAAAATCGAAATTCCTGGTAGAATTTTGAAACACGATAAACGTTTTTACCCTGCGAAATACACCTTGATAGTAGGGTGTGAAGCCTTAGTGGAAGGTAGGTACAACCTAGAGTTTCATAGTGAATGTAGAAATCAAAATATAAACATTTTTTGATGTATCATTTGTCTATTTTTAGGTTACTCAAGTATGTTTTAATAAAATAACAGATTCAAATAGAAAAATGAAAGAGATGGATTTAAAAATCGTAATAATATGTTAAGCTTCACGTAACAAGTTATCAAATCATTCAATCATGTGAATCAATATTCTAAACTAACGAACTATAACAAAAATTTAATTTGATATAATATTGTCTATGAATATAACTGCTAAAATAGTTCAATGCAACTCTATTTTAAGCTCTATTGTCCGTTGGGAAGAATCTTACCGTGGCTTGTTCTTGATGTCTGTGCAACTTAAATATAATAGATGTGCAAAACAAAAGACTATTTAAGGAACACCGTAAGGAAAGTTACGTTATTCCGAAAATAGTTAATTTAAGATGATTAATAAAAGATAAAATGAATATTACTATCGTAATTCGTGGAATTGTTTAACTGTGTACAAAGTGTTTCATTTCATGTAACTGGTGCACCTTTGTCCTAAAATCAAGGGTTGAATAAATTTAACAATGTGAATAGTTAATTATATCTGCCTCGGGCTGGAGCCAAGAGCCTTTAAAATTAATGATAAAACACACGAACTTACTTAAATAAACTTATAAACGTAAGAGTATTTGATCATTATTATAATATAATCCGCGAAGTACTAATTAATACTATAAATATCTTATATTGAACAATTAAAAGAAGTGTAAAGTAATAATTTTGTTCAGGTATCGCATTGACAAGACTTAAAATGCAGACTGTTGGGACATTTTGGGCGTTTTTTACTTTACTACATAGAGGATGAGGAAAAAATAGTTGAAAAATAAAATATGCATGAATTATATAAATTAGCCTACTTGGGCTTGTAACTAATTTTTATAAAAGCCACACACTTGAAACTCAAAATTAATACAACAAAATCTTTTTTTAAGGATTTGGCGAAGATTTCCTTTCATCCCCTTCATTCTCTTCAGTCTGAAGAAGATTGAAAAAAGCCAAAGTTTCACACCATGTAACACAATCGGTAGAATAAGAAGGTAATCAATTTATATGGAATATTAATGAAACCTTTATTTGAATTATTGACATTTTGTAAATTTCCACGTATTTCGTCACTACCATCCCAGGTTTCGCATTTCCGGATATTCAGGCATTCGAGTACACGAATGAACTCGAACTGACAATGAATAGTTTATATATAAGATCATTTTTTAACGTAAGTTTGGCAACTACTTCTGCCAAGCACTCTCGAAATATGCAAACAATTAGAGGAATGTCGCATGTACCCAAATCTGAATTGTTTTGGATTTATACAAGTAAATAATGAACATTAACTGTTTGGAAATTCTTTCACAATTTAAATTTAATATTAACGTCATTTTCTACGAAAAACCTGCCCTTGAGCATTGCGTTTGTTTTTCAGTACATTAAACAATGAGGCAGTATTTGGCCATGACAAAGTCCAGGGACAGTAAATTTTGATTAAGGATAGTCACTTTACAACGCTTTCCTGATTGGACTCTTACTTAACAGCCCAGCGCCAGGGATGAAAAATTCACCAGCAGAAAACATCCCGCAACAAAGGTTCTTCTAAAAATAGCCGAGTACCTTTATATACTTAGTCTTCTGCATATAATTTCAGGGTAGGCTTATATGCCGGTACGCCACGCCCAGCTGTAACCTCGAGGAACCGCGTCACAATATTCATTCACTTTGCAGGCAATACTGGGTCGCAGAAGTTTACCCCGCGAAGCCGTATACTAGACGAGCCTTCGGTAGAGAAATAATGCACAACGGTGCACAGTTTTGAGGATAATGACGTTTTTGCCCAAGATCATTTGATAGATACACGAGTAGCGTAATGAAGTGGAATAAATACTTGTAAATAATCATTTGTGTATTGTATTAAAAGACGGAGCAATGAATTGAGAACTCTGAAGTAAAAATTAAATTATGAAAGCATGCTGAATTAAAACAGAAATTAATAAATACATATCACATAACGATACTATGTGGCCAATTTAATTTACTTTTCAAGAGAAAAAGACTTCAATGTTCAATAGATATCCCTGTTATACATTTATGCATTTCTCTTACCCTTAATTAAACAGGTATAATCAGTGTAAACAATCGTGCCCGTGGCCGCGTTGCCAACGTTGTTCCACGAGTTCGAATCCCAGTACGGACAGATCTTTGAATTTCTGTTCAAATGCGAAGATGTTTCCGATGTCTAAAAATTCCCACATACCTATTTGAGCCCAAAAACAGGGCGTAGCGAGAGTGATTATTTTACCACTAGCCTTGGCCTAGTCCTATTACTCTCTTCGAAAAAACAACTGAGTAATATGCAGCTCTCGTAGAAAACCTTCTGTCAAAATACGTTCATTATCATATAGTCTACAGTAGGAACGGGCATGGTAAAAATAAAATCAGCTTATAGAAGAGTATTACGAGAAATCTGAAAATTTCAATTATGTTCTACAACTGAAAACGAAAACGTTTAATTTTATATATATTTTATTTATAATTAAACGTCTACAGACCGCTCTGTAGACGTTTTATTATTACCACGTAGGTATGACATTTTCTCATGACCTAAGCGTTCGCGGTGTATATATAAAATAAAATGTTACGCAATGTACACACAGTTCCGACATACTAGCTTCTTTAGGCATTCAATATTTTAATTTCAATACCGTCATTTATGACGGGTACGGTTATATTAGTTATACAATAGTGTAGGAAATAAACTGCTTACTATGCCCATCAATCGCCACTGCCTTGTTACGAAAAGTGTTGCTATAATACAGCGGATTATTTTTTAAGATAGTAAGTTGCAATATGCTTTCGGCCCAATTGTTTATGCGTATGTTAATCAATTTTGGCAACGTTGACGCGTATGTCATATGCCGTAGAGCAACTGTTGGATAACCTTTCTGGGTACGAGGCCCAGTGCACGACGTCAGCGGCTTAGCTAATACTGGGTCACTGGGTCAAATCCCGGCTGAAGCAAAACTCTTGGTTGTATAGCCCAGGAGAGTGGAGTTTGTGTGACGTCACATTAGTACTCTGGCACAAACCCTCCCCTCTTTCATAACCTCGAATAGTGATGAATGAATGAATGATGATGTGCTGAGCCCACATTTCCGGAAAGAGATAGTGTTATATTTAATGGCTAAATATACTGCATGATGTTTTTATTGTGTTTCATAGATTCATTAAAAGATAATATATATTCGATTATAATAAAGCAACCATAAACAAGGAAAAGTTATTTTTTCAAAGCTGATTAATATTTTTCATAAGATTACGAAATACACACGTGCTAAGTGGGTAAGCTGTTTTTTGTTGGAAAAGTATTTATTTTCACTCTTAGATTAAAAACAACATTTGCCTAGAAGTTTCATTTAGAAGAATTTATTTCAATTTAAAAATTATATATTTAAAAACTCAAAATAGTCAAATACACACTTCATAAATGATAAAAGTATTAGCTGCCTGATTTCCGATCAAATATAACATGTTAGAATCATAATAAAATAATCAATATTCATTTTTCAATAAATTTTTAAGTTTCTATGATGGGATCTTTAATTCTTGGATAATTTAAAAAAAAATATATTGGTGCTAGGTAAACGTTGGTCATAGTTAAGCCTTGGGAAGCCTTAACATATTATTTTATCATGAAATAAGTAAAAAAGTATTAAACCTTAATATACGTATACAGTATTTGTAAATAACTTAATACGTAGAAAGTTATAAAGCAAACATATTTCGGGACCGGACAAGTGATTCAACTTTGAACTTTTCGAAATCTTCCAAACAGTAAGCAATATTGAAGATTTTTCTACTCTACGTAAAAGATAATGTATATTTTACGTCAAGTAAAGCCAAATACTTATGATTTGAAAACTTTGAAGGTATTGACAGTGTAAAGGTCATTTTGACGTTGTTGTGTTGTTGGGTTTTATTCACTTTTCAACATAAAATTATTGCTTTCAGCCGAACCACATTTTTAAGAATTCAGTTTTACGCACAACACAATATATCACATGTCATATATTATGCAATTTTTTTTTGAATCCATTAGAAGTTTAAGCGCCAAAATTCTCGAGAGAGCCTGTGCAGGAATTCATCTATGAGTGGATGTACTACTAGTAATGGTAACATTAATTTTAATTCATTTTTATTTTGTAGGTGTTCAATTAATATCTTCATTATAAAAACTATGGTAAAATTGAATGAGTAATTTTTCCTTTTTTATATTGAATTTATTTTCTGCGTAAAAGATGTAGAATAAGTTGGTTCTGAAGTTGATTAAAGAACTGCCGATGATGATTAATTCAGAAGTTGTATAAATAAAAATGCTCATTTGAAAATCTCATTTGATTTGGAAGGAAATTGAAATAAGATTACCAAAGTAAATAACGCGCCTCGACAAAATTCTTAAAATATTTTAAGTCTTTTACGTGAAATGTTTGTCGATTTCTATTTATGGAATGCAATAAATCGTAATAATTGAAAGAGTGATTTAAATCTTTTTTCAAAACCTGAAGATTTAATAAAAATAAAAAAAGACACGAAATCGTTTAAAACATTTACATAAATTAATTTATACTATTTAATTTAATTGTTATCATCCACCGCGAAAAATTAAATTCCACATTGAATTATTTAAAATATTTAAGGCTTAATTCCCCAAGTTTCTTATTCACTAAGACTAGGTTACATTATTGTGATATAGATAGTTTTCTCACATCCCAAGGGCTAAGACTAAATTTATTGCTAAGACCGAAGAAAATCCCTTTACATGATAAGATATAACAGCCCAACTGGCCAACTTGGTGTTTTATGTGATATTCTATTATATCCTAGAAAATGAGTCTGGCAGCTGGAGGAGTAGAATGATTAAACAATCATAGTGTTTTATAATGATTTGTACTTTGTGTCACATTCAAGTCGAACAGTAAATGTTATGTTAAGAATAAATGAATTAGAAAACTCCACTTTGTGAACAATGAAATGGACAATGTTTTCACTTCATGATAATAGTTTAAAGAATACCATACATTACAATTTTCAAAAAAAAGTTTAGGTGCTTCCACTTATCACAGTAGCATCATGTTATATTTTTCTTATATAGTATATATAAATAAACGTGGCGTAGCGAGAGTGATTAGCTAATCACTAGTCGTGTCATAGTCCTACTGTCTTCAAAAACGAAAGGTTGAGCAACTAAGTAACAAGCAATTGTCGTAGAAAAAAACCATTTGAGATACCTCCAATTGGAGTCCATGTGCTCCACATTGGGATTGGACATGGTCAAAAAAGTAAATATTAAAATATAGACTCAATAAGAGCTCCCCATGCTTTGGTAGTGTGAGACAATGAACATGATGAAAAATAAAAAGTATGTTTTCTCAACCATTGAATGAATTTAACGATTTCACATTACAAAGGTTTACCAATTTATTTCAAACATGAGTATAAAAAAGGTTACATAATATTGTTCTTGTATTCATTTTAAAATATGATGAAACTCATTCATAAGAGGCGAAAAAGTTGTAAGAATTATTCAAGAAATTTTGTTGCCTCCTTTTTTCATATATTTATTATTTTACTTTCAACACTATTTTACTGTTAGTTCAGATGATTGCTGTGAAATATTAAAACAGTATAATGAAAAATTTGTCTCCGTTTGAATAGTCAGCAGTTTCTAGTGACAAAATTTGTTTTTGAAACTTTTTACGTTAGTGTGAATATTCTAGAAGAGCTAGCGAATCGATCAATTGCATTTTCTATGAATGAAAAAAATCCTGGGCTACGTACAAATTTGAGCCCCTTCCGCAGCTTCCTCCGACCCCCCTTTGAACTTTTGCCCCGCGGCCAAGGGAATCCTATGCGTGACGTCACAGACCATAGGCTGCGTACAATTCTGACCCAAATACAGTACGAGCTCTCACCTTATCATCGAGCCGGGACCGGAGAGGGGGATGCACCATGGACGTTTGAAATTTAAATTTACCAGGGGTGATTATTACGTGATGATTTATTGCAACCCTTTCATATCCTTTATAATACTGGATAATAACTTATGATTAAAATCATTCGCCAAGTAGTTTTCAACACCATATTTTATGAATAGAGAACAAAGTTATATAAGGTAATTTGCAATTCATTATTATTATTCATCTTGTTTGTCGTATACTTAAGGTTTTGGATGATTAAATAGTAACAATTAATTGTCACTGTAAAGTGGTTCGTTCATTAATAACAGATATGTATATTTGAAGTAATTTTATTGATATTGAAACAAAATTTTTTTCTTCTTCCTCGACCTCCATGATCCACCAGACGATCCGTTTGCTACGTCCCATGACATGCCAGAGTGGATAGTACCCGGTGGTCTTCCAGGACGCCTGAACCCCATCGGTCGGAAGCAAGATTGCGCAGGCAGGATTAAGGGTTCAGAAATATTTCAGATGTTTCAATGAAATAATAGTGTTCGTATTTAAACTGTGTTACTATAAATAATTTTTAGAACGAAGAAAATGTAACCTGTTCAATTTAAATAATTTTCATTTGACTTTTCTAATGGAAAATAATGGAAAAAGGATTAGCAATTTATAAAATTGTGTATGGCTCCGTCATTTGGGTAATCTATTATATTCACGGCTGTACTCAGTCAGAACCAAGTGCCACCTATCCAACGCGTGCATTCTGACACGGCTCGTGTCAGAATGACACGAGTCGTGGCACCTCACCAAGGCACAGAGTAACCGTATACTGTGCTTTGAAAACAGATGCTTGCGGCGAATACTAAGGATACGGTGGTTTAATTTTGTCAGGAACTCGGAGGTAAGAGAGCGGACAGACCAGCCTCTTATTACGTGCAAAATAAAAAAAGCAACGATAGACCTGACTTGGACACGTGCTGCGGATGCTTCAGAAGAGCCTGAATCCTGCTTGTCTCGTCTGAAAACCGGATGGATTCCGTTGCCCTGGAAAGCTGCTGGTGACCATCCATACGATGTATTTGGCGGAGCTAATGGACACCGGGATGACCTGGGAGGAAACGAAGAGACTGACGGGGGACAAAGGTTGGAGGATCCGCGTGATGGGAGTATGCTCCGAATAGGGAACGGATATGGTTAAAAAAATTGTATTATAATAAATACTTATAAGAATTATGTGTACTACCGCTTAATGTAAACGTGTTTTTTTAATTAGTCGTAAATTGTTTTTTTTTAATTTCACAAGTCACATAAAGGGATTTATAGTGACACTATAAACACGTTTAAAAATATCTTAAAAAAAATTGTCATCTATTCAATCTCGATGTTTGACTGTTATTTCAAGATGTCTCAGTTTCAAAAAGTGTTTATTCTTTTCTGTTCTCTTCGTAAAATGTTTTATAAAATTTATCAAAGTTACGTACTTTTGCTTTTAAAGCTTTGTAGTTTACTTTATTTCGGTAACATTTTTAGCAAACAACGCTGTAGAAGCATATTTACTAAGCAATTTGTCGTGTATTTTTCGAGTTAAGGCTTTAGAAAAAGCCTTAAGGTCACAATAAAATATATACCCACCCAATGTAAGGTCCCGTCTAAATATAGCAAAAGATGTGTTAAAAATAGAAATTTCAAAACTGGGGCATTGCGCACAATTATTCTTGCGGTGACGTTGAATGAATCATTCTCTCACAAGAATCATCGAATACTCATTGTTTTGGTTTATGAATGATAATGTTATATTATGACAAGGCAAACAATTTTCGAATTTCCTCCGATATAATTAGTGTTATCAAACGAAGACTTGCTTACTAACTGTAAAGCTCCAGTCTGAAATGTTAACCAATGGTCCCCAAACTTATTATGTCGATGAACCCTCAAGTAAAATAACCTACATGACTGTACAGTAGAAAAATTATAAATTTAATTTTGATTACTTGAATGGTAAATGGTGTTATAAAAAAAAAATTATGTTTAAAGTATGATGTCGGGAAAGTAATCAACAGCCTCTGTACAGTGACCCATAATGCAGGATACAAAATTAGTATCTGTTTTTGTAACCAAAATTTGTATTACCTATCTTTGTTCAAGCATTGGTTTCCGCTCCTCATTTGTGGACAATTCAATAAATTGCTCCTGTATTAGTATGGATTCATCTGAGATTGTGGGTCTGCTTGCAAAAGAGTTCAACACCGGATAAATCGCTACGAAATTGTTTATTGATATTTATTTCAACTTTCATAATAATGAAAATGTGTCACAAATATTTTTTTAGATTAGACCTTTCGCGGACCCCCTGGCGTTGTCCACGCACCCCCAATTTATTTTTAATTTGCCACAGACCCCCTCAGCGGTCACAAAGACCCCCAGGGGTCCGTAGAAACCACTTTGGGAAACACTGATGTAAACCATTACTTTATTTGTATTTCAAGTATGTACATATTTTTTAAATTACTCATTTTCGTTTATTTCTCAAAGTTTTTGTGTGGTATAAATATTATATTTCTACTCAACTTTAAGTCCTTCTCAAATTCAATGATCAAAAGCTCATTTCAACAAAAGTTTTAAAGCTTTTCTTTGAGGTATTTAACTTTATATTAAAAATCACGGCTTACATTTAACATTCATGAACAAGTTTTCAAGGATCTCTTTATTCTTTTGGTAATTATTGGTACATATTTATTTATCTCAACTCAAGTATTGCAGATTAATATTAAATACTGGTTTATATGGGCGAAAAAGATATTTTGGTATTATCAGTAATAAGTTTAAGTTTTTTTGAGCGGGTATGATAGATGAGCTGAGTAAATGAATATTAGTAAGTTCTACGACGCGTTTTTAGGGTCCGAAATTAAATGGGTGTAAAACATCATTTACATCTGTGCCTTTTAACGCAAATTCATAAATAAAAAAAATTGACTTGAACGCACATCTGAGTACACTGAAAGCCAAAGTGGGTTTGCTACACGGATACGGAATACGATCACAATTTCAAATTAACCCTTACAGCGCGAGCCGTTTTCGCAATGAATTTTTAGTCAGTTGATCTGTTAAAACGCTCACTATGGTTAAAAATAGATACATTTCAAAGAAAAAAATAGAGGATCATGTGAAATATATATTATGTATCCAAAATACACCAAGGAGTAAACTAAACTCGTCGCATTCTCACTAAAATAAATTGAAGAGTATGAAGAATCTGAAAAATATTTAATCATCGACTTTGTAAGCAAAATGGCTGCGGCCAGTCTTCGTATACACCACCAACAAGCACACACGCAAGCGCGTAGCTGCATACGTATGTATAATACATAGGGCTGACGATTAATGCTGCGTATCGGCCGTTCAAAGGTGAAATTCGAAAGACGGAATATCAAGAGCTCTTTTAAAAAATATATTTCCTTGAGTTTTACTTGACTTGAAATTTTCATGATCTGTTGCATAATTTCTCTACCTAAAGGTTTGAACTGTGTTTTAAAGCATATATCCAAAGTTTTCATTTAGTTTGGCTGGGAATACGAGATAAAGTCTTGGTCATGTAAACATGTACAGCTCGCTCATCGGGTTAATAATGATAGTCAATTGAAGTTCCATAAAGGGCATAAAGCACCCCAATTGGTTACTATTAAGTAATATGTATTGTCATTTTTTACGTTTTAAACGTATTTTTCATCTCTTACTTATAAAAAATAAAATGTTGCTATATTAGAATAATAAATGGCGAGGCTGTTGAGTTGTGGATTTATCCAATCATATTTTAGACGAAACTGGAGTCGCAAAAAATAATCCAACTCCGACTTATATTTCTATTAAATTAATTAATAAAAGGTGGTACCTTATAAAGTACGTATGTGCGTTACGGGACGGTTATGTATCAAAATAAATATGTTTATAAAGTGCGTGTAATGTGTCTCTGTGCTTGGTAAAATTATGACTGCTCATATAGCAGTGAGATTACGAATAGTTTGTGGCCCCACCTCCGATCGTTATATGTATGTAGCCGCTGTTTCACGGCCGGATTTAATAACGCAATAACGAAAAAGAAAAGAATCGAATTTAATCATCATGTTATTGACCCGATGCACAGCTGCACAGGACCGATCTTTGAACAATGCCCTATTGTGCTTAAGAAAAGAAAAAAAGTGACTTGTCCTACCACTTAGTTTAAGTGATAAGTATTCTGTGCATTCGTATACTGAAAATTCGGCGTGACGGTAGAGTTCAATCTACTCCACGTTAAATCTAAATGGGAATCAAGAATATCCCGACCTCCTTTTGATTTTGCAAATTTAACGAATGCCCCAAAGTTAGATTTGGTTGAGATTACGAATAATAAAAAAATCATTCGCACTTTTTAAAATCAATAATAGACAGACATAGCAATACAGCAGGCGCGTGCGGTTCTCTCTTTCTCGCTTAATCACGTGTAAAGTGAAGGGTGTGAGCGAAATACAAGGGCACGCGAGCGCATGCTCTTGTATCCTACTTGCGTATACACAAGTTAGGTTGTGTGATAGAGATAGAGATAAATCCACCACACGCCGATGCAATACAGGTATTACAAAAATAATTACGGCCAATTGGGATTGCAATACCAGAAAAATAATTTTTTACCGGTTGTTTTATGTTTCATATAATACACCGATATTAAAAAAATAGCCAGGTCTGTGATACAGTGGTCACAGCCGTTAGCTACGGTTACGGAGAGCACAGGTTCGAATCCTAGTACGGGTAGTGTCATAGATTGAATTTTCAATTGGTTTTCTTTCAGATTTAACGCTTTGAACGAAGTTATTTTAAGTGTACCGTAATACAGGTCTTTTTCTTTATCGAAACCAAGATTTCAGTATTGAATAGACAGACAAAATACCAGGATCCAGGTTTCGGTAATATAAGTATTGCAATTCCTATGACAGTGTGTAGGGTAACATCGGATTCGGTAGATTTACAAACGACATCACAGCCCCGATGAAAATGTATTATTATGTATACACTAGTACGAGAGTTGCTATACTGCTATTGATATCAGCGTCGCTTGGGCACCGCGTAAATACCGTGTGACGCGCTATTTTTACGGATGTCGCTTCGTCAGGATGCCGATCAAGTATTTCCGATGATCACGAATTCCCGGCTGTCACGTGGCCCGGTCTACTCCTAATGGTAAACGAAAAACTCGTGGCCTGAAATGTGGTCCACCAGTTACTTACTGAAAAATTTCAAAGCCATTATTTGAAAACAAAAATAAACACAACAGAATGACTTTTCAAATTGTTTCCACCGAACTTAACGAATTATGTTAATATCTTTACAATGAAATTCACACTTGAAATGCTGTTTATTGAACAGAAATATTATATTTAAATTAGTGGGTAAAGTTTTGTGACGAGTTTAAATTTAATATTAGTTGCTAGATTATTAATTCATTTTTAGATAGCCACTAGTTATAGTTATAAGTAATTGAAAACAGTTTCAGATATTTGAATTTATTCACTTATTTTATAAAGTTATAAATATCTGCATTGTTAAAATTTGAATTCAGATTTTATTTAATTTATGTTTTGAAAGTTTTGATAATAAGATACTTCAATATTTCATCATTAAAATTGTATAATAATTGTATAAATCAACGATTCCGAAATATCAGTCTAACATAATACATATCGACGTTGTTTTGGCCAATTGATGTGACCCTCAAAAAATACGAAAATGAATTAATGATTGGATCTCGTTTTAAAGACGACAGAGCAGTTCTCGGCCAAATGGTGTAAATTAGAAAAATGTAGTGACTTTTTTGAAGGGAAACATCATTTTACATTGGTTTTAGTTTTAAAAATCCTGAGCCGGCCACTTGATGTAAGCCGCTATTATACTGACACTCCCTAAGTATAATCCTGTATCTGCAAACATGAGAATTTACAGGAGTGCATTTTAAAGATTCATAACGCAACTCACCATAATATAATGTTTTCGATCAAAACAGTTTTTATTCTCTCAGTTATGATGGCTACATCAATTGGCCAAAGCACCATCGATATTTATGGTAATATACCAGTATAAGGACATTTTTACAAATTTTACTGTAAGTTCATAAAAATGTTGATCATCAATAAGCAAGCTTCGGCGGCGTGAAGATAATGTTCCGTTGAAAATGACTCAAAACTGAAAATATTGTGACAAGATTTATTTTTATATATATTCAGGCGCGTGTAGTGAATTTCGCTTATTCTCGCTCAATCGCATGTCAAGTGAAAGGTGCGAGCGAGATATTATGCTCTTGTATGCTGTTGTGTGTGATCCACCGCACGCTGATGATGTATATATGTAATATATTTGTTCTAATGGATTCTTTTAAAATATATATGTTTGATCTAAATATTAATTTATAATGATAAGGAACTAGGCTTGACGAACGAAAAGTATAAATAAATATTTTGATCTTTCGTTTGCTTACAAGAGGCTTTTAGATATGTAACTCTACTCTTCAATATTCAGACACATTTGTTCCATCAATGAGTCCCCCCCCCCCCGGTTCGGACATTCTTCTTAAATGTTATTAACACAAGGAATGAAAAATATGAAAATCAGATATCGAATCTGGTATATTCTAATTGAGATTTATTTTTGGCTTAAATCTATAACATATAAAATTATATACCTCGTAATAATTCGCAATATTACATTGTTATAAAATAAATATAATATTTAATGATCCTGTCCTAGATTATATATTATGTGTTGCAACCGATTGCTGATGATTATGATAAATGGGACTTGACAATATTTATGACCACGTTAAAATTTAACGTGATATACGGCGGGTGGCTCATAATATTTTAAAACGAGCACAAGAACGTGTTATTTATGGGTATATTTTTCATCATACAATATTTTTAAATTTGTCAATGGACATTCTCTGGCAGTCACTTGACCCAGTAGACAACTTCGTTGCCTTCGGTTAAGTTGCTCACGGGCTTGAATCCCAGTAAGTACAATTCATAAATTGATTTTTCAATCGATTTATGAATGCATTGGGTGTCTTTGATGTCTACGAAATTTCCTTCTACCTATCCGATACTAAAAACGGTGTGAATTGGGAGCGATTAGATTAACGCGAGTCATGTTTGGAGATGTTCATGTTTTCGATGTTTTGTAGAAATATCACAAAAGCTATTATTTTCAATTTAGAAATCGTTGAAAAGAAAAAGTAAATTAAGATCGACAAAAATATTTGTTTTATCAGTTGCACAAAACAACTATTATAACTCCGTCACAAACCTTTTAACAACATCCCAATATGCAAATACATATCAAAGAGTTATTATTTTATTAGGTCTGTTTTCTTTCTGTTGAACTTTCTTTAAGCCAATATTAATAGTGATAAGAAAACTTAAGGAGGAAGTAATGAAATTAAACAAGACGCCTTCATTGAACAGTAAACTTTTACGTGAAAGAGACTACGTGTGTTGTCTTTTCAGTATCGTTCATAGTTAACGTAAATAACTATGCGTGTTTCTATCTACATAACGCTTCCTCTACCATTTTTCAAGTGCAACTTTTGAAATATCTATGGGTACTATAAAATTACACGTTGTCAAGAACGTGCAGTATCATTTTGCAAAACACAACGTGCACAAATATGTTTTTCTTGTGCACGGATTACTTAATGACGTCACTTCCTTTTCTACCGGAAATTTCAAAAAATCACTTTGTTTACTGTAAATAATGAAATTTAAATGTTGCATGATTGTTTTGCATAGTTTAAATATAGGATCAATAGCGGTGGCGGGTAGCCTGCGACCTTCGAGGTAATCAAGTTAATTTTTTTACTAGATAGTTAGTTAGTTGCTCTTTCTATGTACCGTGTTTAGAATCCGATGTCTAGGAGAGAACTCAAGACGTGACATAAAAATGGATTTGTGTTCAAATGTAAAAATGTACATTTGTAAACAAATAATTCGATTAAAAATCAATTTATGAGTGGGATTAGAGCCCGTAAACACGCAAATGAAGAGGACTACACTGTCCACTCAAGTTATGGTGTTTAAATATTGTTGTTTCAATGTTTTTTTGTTAATGCATTCTCGTCATGCAAAACCTTAAAATGCTACACAATATAAAAAACATTGATCAAATGAACATAATTTTTAAAAATTACAGATTTTCTTGCTAATGTGATGTATTTAGAATAATCTAAGCTCTTACCGCTAGGCTAAATTAAACACTGATCAAAAACTCTATTTTTGGGAGGACGGATGAAACGACCGCTGCAAAAAAACTTATTTAATTATATTCCAATAGAAATTTAAAAGATTAAGACAAACAAACAACAAATGGAATCGAAGACTAATTAGCGATAGGTAATCAGTGATTTATTTCAGGATCGGAATTTCAGCCGTTACCGAAAAAAGACTCACTTCAGATAACGATCCACCCAGAAAAATTAATATTATTATTAAACGAGATTCGCGCAAAAATACACCCCGAAGATACTCCGAGGGGTAAAATGATTAACGACCGTTGCTTACATTTCGTCGTCATCTGCCAGGAAGGCTATAACGGTCAACATGTGCGGAAACAGGGTTCTAATTAACAGGAACAAGGAAGCGGTTAATTAACCAAAACTTGTACAACATATATTAATATTGTTGAAGTAATATTTAATACAAACATAAAGCGAACATTTTAATGAATGCATTAGTTTATAAACATTTGCTTACTTATTTACTATTACAATATTAATTTTTCTGTTTCCTTTTCGGACATGAGGTTCTTCTTGATTTTAATAGATTTAATTTTCGTTTTATTCAGATTTTTTACACGGTCTCAGAAAACAGAATATTTTTGATATAAAACGCCTATTAAAATATATAATTATATCTTGTAATTATTAGACACCGAATAAATACGTTTTTATGTATAATTTAATTTAAATTGTAAATCATTAGAATATTTTATGTCATTGAGTGTAAATAGTTAACGAAAAAAATAAATTATCATGCATAAATAAAAAAAGATTTTTGTTATAAATTGTAATTACGTTGTTTAAATCAGCAGTCCCAACTGGTGGTCCGCGGTGTTGTTCCAGCAACGTTACTGGAGCCAAACATCTATAAATTTGAGTTATGTTTGAACTGTTTTTAAAAATAAACATTGTAGTGATCCGTGGGATTCGAAATTGTGTGTTTGGTGGTAGTGGGATCTATCTCTCAAGTGTTGAATGAATCCTGGCAGGTGTTACTGCCACATGGAGTATAATATTACTACATAAAAGGTCTCTTTTGTAATGCACTCGAATTTGTGAAATAAAATTGGGCAACAAAATTTATATATCATAATACTTTTAAAGCACTTACAGAAGTTAAATTTTGGGTACTGATATCATATGAGAATTTTGATTTTTCTTAATTTAACAAACGGCTTGCGTGAACTCCTCCATCCCCTTCCAGTCATCGTCAAATTATGCAATTGCGTTGGTGATAATTTCGTGACAATTTTCGACCAAAATTATTTGGGAGAAATTCATACACATAATCAGAATAATTTTTTGATTAGTATTCGCCGTTGATACATTTCATTGAAACTCTCGTGTATATTACCAAAAAGAGGGACTATTTTTCTATCATTGATAATTCAATTGTCGGCCAGTCGCCCCTGAACTGATTCATTGGCACACGGCTAAGAGTAATTTCTTAATGGATAATAACGTTCATGAAAAACAAGTTAAAACACTTGTCCAAGGATATGTACTGACACAGTGGCCTACATTCTACTTATTTAATTTGTCTTTTGTGTTCAATTCCCCCTTTCGCTATTTAGCACCCAGCTGCCTATAGCTTCGCATCCCGTTGACCACTAATGGTGTTATTTTCACTTAACTGTTACATCGTTTTTCTTCTAACAAGATATAAGTATGTTGAAAGTATTTAGTTCGATTCTTTTTGTATGAAAATAATATTTAGATAAACAATTTTATTTATGCAATACGCAAATAGTTTTAATATCATACACCGATGACAGACGTATTTAATTTCAATTTTAAATTTTAAAATGCACTTAACCATTCTCTGATGTCTTTGTGTTCACTATATATTTTTTTCCATCGTGGTCCTTGTAACGTGTCAGGCGTTCAAGGATTGTGTATACATTATATCAAAAGAGGTTTGTACGTCTTGTGACGGACTCGTAGTGTCATTATGGTAGTCTACGAGTTCTTTAGCGCTTTCATTCAATTTGGTTACGGGGTCACAGGCTCGAATCCCGAAAAGGAAACTATTATACATTGATTTTTCAATCGATTTATGGATTTGTATAAAAAGCATTGGTTTCTGTAATGCTTTAAAACCTACATTACCGTCTACCATATGAAAAGACCGAATCGAAGAGACGCGAATGTTTGGTTATCAACGCCCGGGAGGTCTGGGATATCAAGCAAACACCATTTCAAATCCAGTTCATCTCTTATTTAAGTAACGAAGATGCAGTGGTTTATTACACGAAATATCAGTAACACATCAAATTGAGTTTACGTTTACATTTATTTAACATATGAATTACTTTTAAGTTATAATGTAATTGACACAACAACGATTTTAAATCAAGTCCAATTTCAAAGCAAACAAAAACAATTTATAATTACTTGCGACGCCGGCCGGCTCCAAGGGCTGACTCCCGCCAAAATAAAAATTAAGCCTCAACCACTGTAGGTTCCTCTCCTCGTCGTCTATAATAGACCCGTCCGCTGGACGCTTTCTAATTTTTAGCTATAGCTCTAAGGCAGATTGCTTTCAACGACAATAACTCGGTTCAATTACCAAGAATCATTGCCATTAACGCTGTGCGCTGTCAGTTATGGACCCAAATAAAACTAAAACTTAACAAACAAAACTAGCGTGTGTCACATATCTATCTAATTCTGAAAACTAGGTGTAAAAAAACTCATTTTTAGGGTGCTAACTATCAATTGGTGGAAAGGCACTATATTTTAAAAATAAAACACAATTTGTTCGTATTACTTCCACATGTTTATAATGATCAGGACCGGTTTTGATTATCACGAGCATTATCAGCTGATAACAATACAATCATAACAGGGCTGTTTAATTTAAAATTGAAAAGTATATAAAACAGTTGGTTCACTATGACAAGAATTTACAAGGAATCAAACAAATTACACGTAAACGATATTAAATAGTCTACAATTGAAATGTTAAGGACCTTATACAAATCAATAACACTAATCTGAAATCAAAAATAAAGCTACATTTAAAATCCATTGACTGAGCTAAATTTTGATGAGTTTTACTGATGCGTAAATATTCATTAAGCAAAATAGCAGACTGGAAAATTATAAATTTTGATTCAGTTAATAATGTTCGTGATGAGCGAACACGGGCCTGATTATTATACACATGGGAAAGTAGTACAAAATAATTGTGTTCAATTTAAAAAAAGTAAATAAAATCATTGGTTAACTAACTACTGGTCCTTTTATAATTCCATTTTAATCTCTCCTCCTCCTTATCATATGGCGTAATTATTATACTGTATAGACTAATTAAAGGATTCTGGGATATGGGCTTCACGATCCCGTGACTCGAAATTCCAGTAAGAAAACTTGCATGAGATGTGAAGAGGTCATTGACAACAACGCCTACTTAAAAAATATTGATTAAAACGTTTGTTATTAATCTTTTACGCATAGTTTAAAGTTGAGTGAGAAGATTATAATATTTTAGTATTATCGAAGTGTTTAGTGAGTATTAATTAATCAAAACAGTTTGTTTAATCATGTATTATGTACGCCTTTCAAAATAATCTTAGAATAAACTCGTACGTGACTGTACTGAAAACAGATTTGAATAGAAATGAATACCGATGGAAAATTGTCTCGCTATTATCTGAGTACGACAGAAGGGGTGTCAAAACTTTTATCTTAATTAATTCTTTATTTGGTACAGATATAAAAAATATTTTTTTTCAGTTTGCATTTCCACATCGTCGGCGTCCGTGGCGCAGTTGGTAGCGTCGCTAGATACGGTTACGGATGTCTCGGGTTCAATTCCCGATGAGGACGGTTTTCATAGATTGATCTTTCAATCGATGTATGGATTTCTGTTCGTAGTCTGAGTCCTCGCTTCCACCCATTCCATTCTCACGGGGAGTAGCGAGAGCGATTAGCTAAGCACCAGTCCTGTCCTAACCCTATCCTTCTATGCCTACTCTTTTCGAAAAAAGAAAGGTTGAGCAACTGAGTAACAAGCAGTTCTCATAGAAGAATTCTGTTCGTACCTAGATACCTACATAAGGAGACCATATGCCTCACGTTGAGAGGGGACATGGAAAAAAAACTTTACTGTTTTTTTTTTTTTTTGGATTACTACTTCTTTCATAATTTAATATTTTAGCAACTGCTTAGTTGGTGCGACTTTTTTGTAGGGTCCGCAGACCAGGTTACTAGCTTTCTGCTAAATCAGCGATCAGAGAGACGATATAACTGGCGTCCTGCCGATGAAAACTTCAACCGTAGCTGCCCGGCTATATCGTTGCCTTGGGTAAACAAGGTTCCATCTGCAGAAACTAAAACTGTTCAGGAGAAGTTATTTAAGATTTCAGTAAATGTAACTTATTGAATGAAACACTTATGCATTCACATACGTGAATGAAAAAGGCGACCAATTTTGATAGTGTGATTTTCCGACACGCGGTATTTCTAATTATATATTCAGATTGAACCTTGATGCACTGTAACATTTGTATGTTTTTCAGCTAGAATATTTTACTAATTTGAGTTTTGATGGATTGACGGACAATTATGAGGTTTTTTAAATGTAGATAGAATTGTATTTTTAATGCGAATAAAACTGCATTTAAAAGTGATTTTGTAAAAAATGGCAGATTGACCTTGTTTACCTGAGGCGACAATATTCTAACGTTGTATATGATCTCTTCAGTGGCACTAAATGATGCTTGATCGTCGGATATCAGGTAATCCATGTGACTTGTAGTGACTATATGCTTCTCTTGCTAAGTGAGTATGGTAATATAGGAAAGTAATGTATAAACATCATGTCCAGTCCCAAAATGAAGTACAGAGACTCTTGTAAGGGTTGATGTAAGTGATATTGGCAATAGAGAAAAATACACTTATATATATATATGTATATATTATACCTAGTGGCATGAATAAACATAAATGTAAATCAGAAGTATTGAAATAATTTTCCAACCATATCCGCGCACAACATAGAGCAGACGGTTATATAATTAATCATTTAAGCAGACTATTTTGTAACGACAACTGGCTATAGATCATTCACTCAATCTCTGTTTTTAGAAGGGATTACGATAAGAGTGTAAGTGTATTGATTAGCGCTCGGAAGGTCATTTTCAGGATTAGGCTTTTTCCCTCAGGAATGTAAACATCACAAAACATAACAGACATTAATCGTCTAGTTCATTATTTGGACAACTTCAAAAAAATCAAATTTGGTTAAATATGCAGTTAAATGTAAAATTTTGCGGCCTATCTGATTCAGTACTTCGATAAATCAAAAATGCGAAGGCAGATAACCTTCTAAAGAATTAAATAAAATATAATTGAATTGATTTTTCTGAGTCAGTAAATGAATATTTTTAAATTTCCATCTACTGACTATACTCAAAAAGTATCTAATTGTTGACACCTGTTTATAAAATGTATAAACTCGAGTGCAAATCAATACTATTTGATTTATGGTGAGAATTTGAATATTGCTTATCCCATTATGTCAATATGGGTTACTTGGAGATGTCTGATTAATGAAATGAACGATCGATATTCATTCCTTTCGATTCAAAGAGCATAAATATCTATTAAAGGTCAATGTATGAGAGTGTGCATTTTGGGATAAGAATCCTTCACCACGGTATCAAAATAATCCCAAAAGCGTTTATCACAATTCTACAGAGCCCACAATTTATTACAATTAAGAATATCGTACTTAATAAAGTAACCAAATGTTTTCATCCAATGTCAAAATATTCGTAACCGAGCTTTACCAAATTTTTTTTATTGTGATCCGTATATTTTTACCATATCTTGCGTAAATTACTTAAATCATTTTATGTCAAAACATAATCATGTATTGAACATTGTTCTTGTGACATAGAAGACAGAAAGCTGGCGCCGTATCACAGAATACTTAGTGTTAACATACACAAACAACCATGACCTGCCTTACTGCCACCGATCTTAGCCTTCTGAGAACACTGATCCTTGTATCTGTTTTATTTTATGATTTCAGATTAATTATCTTTACCGGATTCTATTTCTTCGTTAAATGATTACTACATTAAACAATATAATGATCTATTTAGATGTAATTCGGATTTGTAATTAAAATCATTTTCTCGTGAGGATGTCTCTGATTTTTGAGCTCCATCCTTTCCTAGGCAAATCCTTATATCCTTAACCTTTCTGAATAATAGAGGTTGAACGTTGTTAAAGATATGGTTAGGATATGAATAGTGGTTAGCAAATCACTATCGATATGCCACATTTTTAGGGTTGTAGGATATCAATGACATCCATCAACTCGAAGAAAAATACTTTGTAAAATACTTTATTTTGTTATGTACAAAAACACCAAAGTTACCTACGATGAACCCACTACTTTAAGAATGTATCGTGATAACGAACAATCTGTTTAACTTATTAGCGATACTGAAACTTACTCGACTAATTTTCACTTAAGTTTAACGACATTTGCCTGAATGTATAAATTGTATAATATGTATTTGCGAGGAAAGAATGAATACGATTGACAACATCGATAAGTTGCCAATGAACAGAGCGCGATAGAACGTCATAGAAACTGGACTACTTCACACACCGATACAGGCAACAATAATCTCTCACTAGCCGTCGACCGCAAAGGTTGGTGGTAGATCTATTTCAAAACGTTAAATTATCTGTAATTATACAAGTCGAGTAAAAGATTCTTAAAGTGGTGATCCCACACTGAATTTAACAAAATTACTCACTAATTTTTAGAGGGGAGTATTAAGTTCACTACATATAAATACATAAAGCTTACATTTATACCTATACTGCCAGTTTTAAATCCTTTTAACTATTTTTAATTAAGAATGATTTTTATATGACATTTGTTATTGTATTAGTGAAAATATGGTTGGATTTTAAGTAATTGCGAGTTGCCTGAAATTACTTGATAGCAGATATGCATACAAAATTCTTCATAGAAATATTAAGTCTTTTGAGTAACGGATTGTAATGAATCCAATTTCAAGACATAATATTAAAGCTTAAAACGTGTGGGCTCTTACGGAAAGATATTGTATTCTGAAACTGAAGAGATCGGAAGTTGTGTCGTAAATAAATTAAATGGCCACTCCGAGATCACATGTCTATATATACTAGCATTGGACTTGTTTTTAAGTTAGTAGCGTCGTTCTTTAATGAAAATAGCACCATTATTAGAATGATATGTTTTAGTTTCATTATGATTGGAAAACGTAATATTTATCACTATATATCGACGTTGTTTTGGCAAATTTATGTAACCCTCAAAAAAATCGAAAATGAGTTCATGATTGGATTTTATTTTAAAAACGACAGATCAGGACTCAGCCAACTGATGTAAATTACAAAAAATACATTGACCTCTTTTTGGAAGGGACACATCATTTTACATTGGTTTAAAGTTTAAAAATTCTGACCTGGCCATTTGACATAAGCCACTATTATATCGACAATCTCTACGTATAATCAAGTATCTTCAAACATGACAATTTATTGGAGTGCATTTCAACAATTCATAAAGCAACTCACCATATAATGTTTTAGATAAAAACAGTTTTTACTCTCTCCTGAACAATTTCAATTTTGAGGGTTACATCAATTGGCCAAAACACCGTCGATATTATAAAAATAGATTTTCCGTACACTCCGAGGGAGACTTCAGCGGGAAGCATTTGAGCTTAATAATTAATTATCTTGTACAATTTACTGATAAAGAATAATGAAAACTATTTATATATTTTTCAACAAGAGAGCCAATAATACTTACATTAATAAGTCTGGCCTTGCGTATAGGTAAGGTATTTACCGTATTTAGAGATGTTACTGTATGTATAGACTCATAAAGCTTCCTGATTAATTTCTCAGAAAATGCCCTGGTTTTTTTCGCAATAAAATGATTGCCGCGCAGGATTATGAATTTTCTATCAATATTCTTACTCATAAGTCTGATTGAATTTTATCGGGGGTTTTTTTTATAGTAGAGGATTCAAATTGCGGTAAAATATTTTTTCTGTTATAACATATTTAAACTTTTGACTGTACTATTTATAAATTTTTATTAAAGCTCAATATATAGCTAAAATATATCCTCGCTGCACATTTAATTTGTCTTATGTGAGGATTTTGGAGAAAATAAGTTTTAAATGTAGCTCGAAGCGTAAATATTTTGTTTACATTTTAGAATATGTCTCATTTAAAAATAATGGATACATACAAACTTATGGCGAAATTAAATAAATCCTACGTGAGACATTGTCCCATTGAAAATGAGAGTGAAATTCGATGCATAGAATATGTCCTATCTGGAAAAAATACGAAAAATGAGTATTTTATATTAAAATAACAACTATTGTAAAAAAATATATGATTAGTAAAATCATAAATAAATTAATCACATTAAAATAAATAGTTTTAAAATTGATAGCTGTTTCGTTATATTTTGAAACGTTTTTTGATTATCTGGAAAAGAACTTTTAGTCACATAAGACAAATTAAATGTAGAGCGACGATATGTGAGAAATATTCTTACAAAACTAGTCGATAAAGATTTTTTCCTGTAACATAGACTTATTTTTGTTAACTATGAGTATATCAAAAAATTAGTTCTACAGATAGAATCAATATCTATCGCTTCACTATTGAAAAATTATGAAAAACAGTGATAGAGAAAAAGGCGGTTTTTTTCAGAGGCATTTCCTAAGATATTTATAATTTTTTTCAGCTATCTTATCCAGATATTAGGGCGAAGGCTTGTACTTTCCTAGCCCCAATAATTTGTCTTTAACCTCTCCCAACAGAGCGGTTGAGAGACTGAATTACAAAACGTTCTTGTAAAACAAATTCCCTTGAGATAATAAAGTAAAAGAATGAAAATGAGATTCAAATGTTATCATGCAGTTTTTTTTTTAATTCCGTCGTCATATTAAACCGATCAAAGACACCTAATATTTTTGAAAATGTCAAGCAATATTTTAGTTATACTGTAATAACCTAAACCAAGGGTGGCGAACCTGTGGCCTAATAGGGACATAAGTGTGGCCTTTTGAATGAAATAAACAAATACTGAAATTAATAAATTCCATTGTTTTCCTTCATTTACAAAATAGTTTAGATACAGTTTTTTGCAT
Source organism: Himalopsyche phryganea (assembly GCA_022494535.1). NCBI lineage: Eukaryota > Metazoa > Arthropoda > Insecta > Trichoptera > Rhyacophilidae > Himalopsyche > Himalopsyche phryganea. The sequence continues at coordinate 28,201 of JAGVSL010000127.1, read as the reverse complement.
GTTTCTTAAATGCGGCCTTATTTGATCTTAAAATAAATGAATGCGGACTTTCAAAGCTCTAGAAAAACGATATCTATATAAAATATAATACTAGCTATCCAGTAATGCTTCCTATTGGATCATCGGACATCACCTCGTTCATATGTTTTTGCTAATCACAGTCAACCGGTGAATTGTTAGATGATTGGAGGATAATCCATCGAAGGGGAACCATAATTAGTATTGACTGTTGCCGTATTCTAGTTATACATTCATACCTTGTGATATTTTCATAGCAACTCAAACTATTTCGAAGTCGTTTAATAAACAAACATTAATCTTATATATAAAAATCAATATTCGTTTGTTCGTATATTATGCACTGCCATACCGTTCATCCGATTATGATAAAACTTTGTCAAGTTATTGCTTGCACTTGCGGAAAGGTTATAGGCATAGCACAATTAACTTACAGTAGGACTTATTTATATACATAAAAATGAATGTTTGTTTGTTTGTTCTCTATGGGTTCCTTTACCATTGATCTGATTTCGATGAAACTTTGGTGAGTTATTGTGCGCACACCCGTGAAGGTTTCTAAAAAAATACGTACAAACAGCGGCCTCTCGGAAAACCTTTTGATTTATTCGTATACGCACCAGACGGAAAAAAATATTGTGTATCCAAAAGCACTTTAATAAACATAATTAAAACACAAACATTTTTTTCGGGTGGCATTACAACGCATGCCGGGTACTCGCTAGTTTTATATTTTAATACAAAAGTCACATATGATAAAATATCATGCTTAAATCTTTCTTTACATTAAAATTTATGCACCAATTTCATATGATAATCAATTTAAAAAATAATGAGGAACATTATCAATCTTTCAAAATTAAAAAAAACTTTAAAACGGTCAAAAAATCTAGAAAAAACATACGTGACGTTATATTTATATATATTTTATATGTAAACAATTAATATATTATATATATGTAAATACTAGGGTTAGTTAGGTTAATTATTTGTGAACGCTGCAATACTTAAAACAGGTGAAGTTATGTATATATTATGACGCTTACAGTGATTCGTACTTGAACATCGATACAAGGGTATCCATATTACGTATTTAGAATATAACAGGCGATCATCACCTCTAACCTTATAGCTAAAAATTGAACTGTAAAATCGTACGTACGATTTGGGTCAAGGAATCTGTGTGAGAAGACTTACAGAGCCTTAAGCCCTGTGTACACGGCGACTACGGCCGCACGTACGCTTTACGTATCCTTCATTCCAAAAGGAATGAACTAATTCCTTGATATAGTCCACCACAGATGAGCGATGCCTTCTTTATGTGATCGTGGACAGCTTTTGCGTACACTGTTTTATTTTTTTATTATATTGTTTCTACAACGAATTTTAATATTTATTATACATATGCTGTTTTTATTTTTAATGTGTTAACTGTCAAATCTTGATGGAAAAGTGTTACATTAAAAAAAAACAATTTGTTTTGTACTACAGTTTAAAATGATCAGCATCCAAGACCAGATCGCTTATCGCGAGCATTATCAACTGATGATAATGCTCGCGATGAAGTAGTACCAAATAATTGTTTTTTTTTTAAATACAAATTATATTGTTTAAGTCTCACTCATATCGGCTTTCAGCCATTTCGTTTTGTATTCAGCATTGGCTTCGATTACTCAATCATCAATTTTTCAACTATCAATATCATATTTCATAAATTTCTTTACATAGACTTAAATACAATTGCTTCATAGTATGCTTAGAATTTAAAATATGTCACTTTCAGTAGCCCTTATTTCGATTTTCATAAAAGTTTTTATGGAAACTCTGCTCTTAATTTCGATAAACCATTTGTATTCCAAAGAGTACACTTAGATATCTGTCATATATAAAGTAAAAACTGCATTTGTCAACTGGTAATTTACGCACGAATTAGTTTAGATACAGTTACGTCATTTTAGGAATCTCATTGTCACACCTCGTTTGTATTTTTTTATTCGGAGCGCTATGATAGCTCAGGGCTTAAAGGTGGAGACAGATTGCCAACACCCGACTCCACATCTGCTTGTTGTGCTTTGTTGAGTGAGATCTTGGATGATATTTTAATATGGAGTAACGCTTCGGGTGGCGTGGCGTGTTGCCAATGTGTCCGATCCTTTAGTCTCGCTTAAAATCATTGAGCCTTTTGGTTTTGTTTTTCGTTTTACCTTCATTAATTAAGGCAATAGTAACGTCGTTTTTTAACAAAACAGTCTTCGATAATGTGATATGCTTCGTTTATCGATCATTCATTCTAAAGATACGTATACAAGACGTACGTGAGGACGTTGCTAAGTCACTGTTTACAGAACTACTCGACGATTAGATTACGAAATCAGTATCGGCAGTTTTTTGTCCTACTTACGAATCCGAAAAAAGCCTCATCAATTAAGCGTAATAAAGTTAATGCGATAACTTGTGTAAGTGACACTTTGGTATTGATCATTTGGTGGCCTCTTTTTATTTAATTGTTTACATCTTCACATGTGTTTTGAAAAACATAGAGACCTACGAAAACTAGCGCTACTAAAGACTTTCTTCGACTAAAAGCAGATAAAAATTCAAGTTTAGAATCCAGAACCTTAAGATACGAACATAGTTGTTTGCTACATATTTATGAAATCATCTCCCTTGACGATTATTCAGCATATTATAATTTAATTTGTTTAATGATTTCATAAAATATTTGCGATAAATATTTTAACGACGTAGCGAGAGGTATTAGATAACTTTTAGTACTTTATTATCTCTACCCTCTCATAAAAATGAACTTTTGTATTTAAGTTCACAGGAATTTTGCTGTTTCCAATTCAATAATCCAATGGAATTATTATAATTGATTCCTTTGTTAAATAGCGTACTAAAATGTAGAGTGAAAGTTTGTTATCATAACGTAAAAAAGTATTCCGCGGTGCAGCGGTCAACGTGAAAATGAAATACACATATTTAGATTTTTTCAACGAAGAATAATGTCTGTAGGGAACTAATAAATACGAGAGACAACACGAACAAGCTGCCAAGTTTGAAAGGAAGCAGAGACAACAAAAAGAACGAGATCGAACATTATAGAAGCCGGACTACCATACACACCGATAGAGGCGACAATAATTTCTTACTAGTCGTCAACCGTTAAGGTTGGCGAAAGATTTATTTCAAAATGTTAAAATATCTGTAATAACCCAAGTCGAATAAATGATTCTTAAATATCAATTGTTGCGTGCGTGTTCGAGTGGCTTACGTCGTCATCGTTTTAATAATTTGATTTTCGAAACAATTTATGCATTTCTGTTCAAAGGCATAGATATTTGTGATGTCTACAATTCCCTCCCATGATTAATTAACCACTAGTTCTGTCCTCACGATATCATTTTATTCCTACTCTATTCGAAAAATGAGTCACAAGCAGTAGAAAACTTTTGTTGAGATACGTCCATTAGGAGTCCAAATGCACGACATTGGGAGCAGACATGGTAAAACAAAAAAGGAAATAGTATTTAGCTTGCCAATAAGTATAGAACATAGTTGATAGCTATTTAGATATCAGACCATTATCAGAACAACATAATTATCAACTCTACGTTATAATTATTGTGGAATTAAATACTGCGCTATTTTTACTTCATTCCAACGATTATTATAATTTTATTCTTTATTATTTATGGTCACCAAATGTATAATTTAAAACATGATTGAGATAAATCTACAGAGATTTTATGTAACGGTTTCTGTTTTATGACAAAATTATAGCACAATCTGAAAGTGGCTGACAAAGCATTAAAAGATTGATTATATTTGTATGATACTAGAAAGCTAATCTCATGAAAACACCACTTAGCGTCTTAAAGAAATATCACAAAAGCTGTCGATCATATTTCCAATGTTTGACGTCACACTGGGATAGAGCTTTCAGGGGATCGCGCCGCAGAGTTCATTGGCAGCAGCTGAATAAAATACTTGAAAAAAAATAAGATTTATAATTCTAATGTTCCAACAGTTACAAATTGAATCGTTAAAGAAACAAGGAAGCATTTTTTTCGAATAGTATTAATAAATATAAAATATTGCTAGACATCTTTTTCACGCAAATTTTTGTAAGATACCCAATTTGATGAGATAAATATAAGCAACGATATGTGTTTTATTTGTCAAGTAGAGTATATATTATAATATAAAAAAAAAAAAATTAGCGTCTTCCTGAAGCTTTTCTTTCATAAAAATATAATTGAATGAATATTATATTTATTTTTATAAAAATTACTAACCGTCATTGTTTTGGTATCAACGGATCTGTAGCATATAATTAACGTTCGTAGATCTTCGGCCGCTTCGGTTATGGTGTCCTCGGGTTCTAGTCCCAGAACTAATATACACATAATATATTTGGATATCTAAGATATTTCATTATTTGTTGGCTCCGTAGTGCAGTGGTAAACGTCGTTGACTCTGGTAACGGATGTCTCAGGTTCAAGTCCCTGTATGGACATTTTCATAAATTGTTTTTTTCAATCGATTTATGGATTTCTGTTCGAAGACGTGAATGTTTGTGATGTCTAAAACTCCCTCCCATCCATCTGATCCTAAAAAAACGGGGTGGAGCGAGACCATTAGCTAACCACTGTCCTGTCCCAACCTTATTCTTCTATCACTGCTCTCTTCGAAAAAGAGGGGTTGAGCAACTGAGTACCAATATGTTCTCGGAGAAAGAGTTCTCTTGAGATACCTCCATTAGGAGGTCATATGCTGCTGGAAGCGGAAATGGTAAAAAAGATATTTACATTACAACATAATTCTTCCATAAGAGTGGTGGAACGATTAAATAAAAATCATTCAATTAAACAGTGAGAGCTTCTCTTAAGATAATCAACAGTAAATATTTCAGTATGCCAAGGGTTTCAAGGATATTTTGAATATTTATTTATTTTAACGATTTCCGTTTCTAATTCCAGAAGCAAATTAAATGTTTAAAAGAGAACTGGTTTTTAATCAAAACTCAAATAGTGAAAGAAAAAATGTGAAAAATATGGTCTTCATGAGTACTCGATCCCTGCACTTCAGCGTAACCTCAATTTCTGGATTGTTGTAATTGAATACCTCACCATACTACGAATATTCCCTCCGCCCCTTGATCAAAACTCCAAAATAAAAATTGATACTTCACATAATACTCCGCAGACATACATAAATACTACGGAAAATATAATCAATGGGAAAGGAGGAGAAGACTGTCCCCCCGGAGCTTTTGAAAAAAGAAGAAGGATAAACGGATAGAGTGAGGAAATAGCTAGTAGTTTGTTTATTATTTTCTGCATTAGATGGGACGGATGCAAAGAAACAGCAACAAAGCCATTTGTGTCTTTGGATATTAATCTAGAAATCGATTTAAAAACAATGTATTAATGTTTCTATTCGGGGATAAGAAGAACAAACACTTGAGCGTGTAACCGATAAATAATTAATTAATATCTTTATTTTAAAATAAAATCATCGTATGGTAAGCGCAACCTTATATGTGGAAACTAACAGAATCACCGATTGGGAGCATCCGTAAGTATATCTTTGATAAATCATAATAATTAATAATTGTGTCGTGATTAAATGACAGAAATAATCATATTTTATTACTGACCTCTACTGTATTTTTTACATGTAAGTCTCTCAAAGTTAATTTAAAAAATATTTTTTATACCCTTTATAATGTTACAGCATTTAATATAAATAGAACTGGTATTTTATTGATGGAAAATTCTGAATATTCCTGTCGAGACCTTCACCATTGTTTATCTGTTCCTTCTACGCAGTTCTCAGAGCCCTTAGAGCCGTAGACCATCTACGCCGTGTGCGCCGCGTAGACCATCGACGCCCGGCGTGACCTATTTCTTGAGGCAACGCACCTCCGCCGTCGAACGCACCCTTTAGGGTTGCAGCGCAGCCGGGATCTGCGTGACCCACATCCGGCAGACACGTGGAAGCCTACGTCACGGGATGCGTGAGAATGACGTCATCACTGGCCTGTCATTATGAATGGAAGCATTTTTAATGACTCGCGAGGGAAATCGCATCATCCGTTTATGGCAACACTGTTAAATATTTCATGAATGTAATAAAGCATGTTCAACATTTCATTTTCTTTTTCAATCAAAGATTAAATTTTTTGAAAGGGGAAAAGTCTAACAAAAATAATTGTCTATATTTGCCACTTCATCATATTTTTAAGATTGAATAGTAAAAATGGGATAAATAATACACAAAAACTTTTAATTTTTTAAAAATGTCGTTTGAAAAATATCTTATTTTTTGTTGTGAATCATTTGACCAATATTTTTATTATACTAGATTCTACCCTTAACCTAACTGGTTACACTCTTAGGCTTTCACCCCGATTAAGAGGTTCGAATTCAAATGTTTTTCCAATCAAGCTTTTGTTTTTTATTAAAAAGCATTTAGGTTTTAAATATATATTCTCTCCCATCGTATACAAAATAAGAGTATCAGCTACCTACTTGTTATTTCCTAAACTTATCCTTCCATCTTAATCCATTCAATATAGATTGTCTGATTGAATTAAATCCAGATTTTGTTAAAAAGGTTTTTATGAAATGCTCCGTTAAGGATCTAGCTCATCCACATTAAAAGAGCAAATGATAAAGAATTTTTTTGACGGTTTTTAAACTTTTAATGTTAAGTGCTGTCGACTCGTTCTTCAGAGCCATTATTAAAAAAAACATTTGTTTTTTTATCGTTTTTCATTTATTCTGAAAAAGAGGCTTTGTAATAAAAATGCTAACTAATGTGGAATAAGTATTCAATAAGCGTTTCTATTACTATCATGATGTCATGTTATCAACGAATAACAGCTAGCAACACGTTATCTTCTTTATAATTCGGATGTACAGTCGCCGGCACAAACATAATACAGACTCATATATTAATATATAAGCTGAATATTCTTTATGAAACCTTCCAATAAAACGTGTATTTTTATATATTGCGTATCGTTGTCACCATTGATTTTGCATTCTTGAACCAGTAAATACAAGTTCATTTATTTGTCTCTGTAGCGTAGGAATCTCTCTTAGCAATAAGAAGGACCACGTTCGAACTCTATCAAGGTAAATCCAAGTTTTAATTTTTCATTTACAGCAAGGAGGTTGTCTTTTCACTTCGAGTTAAACTCGAATGAAAATTTTTAAATAAATGACTTGATATAAAGTTAAAATACCTGATACATTGGCTATTTGTTTTCATACCGAATAATGTAAAATATTAAAATAATTGACGGAAAAAAGCTTTTTAAATTACGATCATTTGTGAAGAGAATAATATTTTTACAGTTTGTACTTATTAAGGATAACATTATTTGAATAAAAATTGAGAAGGCTATGAATAATGATTATTCCATTTAAGTTTTAAAAAATATATTTTGATAGTTTTATAAATTCATACAAATGCGAAAGCAGCGAAGAATCACATTAGTGTTTGAAAGTCGAAAAGTATATTAACAGCTTTAACATTAAGTAGCGTTTGAATATTGTCCCTTGCGTTGATTAATTTGGCACTTATTTGAAAAGGATTAATTAAAGTTAGTTTACATGAATATATCACCATGTTGAATTCTACGATGATCTCGATTCGTAGTTTGGCATGATGCTCTCACAGCCTAAGGATTATTTTTTGTGTAATTCATTTGAATTTAAATTTCAAAATTTCACTATGAATGTTTAATAGAATTTAAATAAATGAAATTTATTCAGGTTCCATTCATACTCGTCATAGATGTGTGAGTTAAACTGATAACCTACATAGTTATAATTTATTTCATTCCATAGAATTTAAGCGTTGAGAAAGTGAAAAGATGTATAAGATGGTTTGCTTTATTTTCTAAATAAACATTATATTCAATCGATAGAAATAGCTGTTAAGCTATTCTCAAAGAAAATCTTCGTGAGAGCATATTTATTTTGTATAAGTGACGGGTTATCGTAACACACTTATCTGGAAAACGAAGGCTCATTTTTTACTGGCTATGTTTTTTACATAAACTTTCCAAAAATAAAGCCAAGATCTGTTTAATCCGACGAACCTACCTGTTATTAAGAAGAGGAATGTATACCTTTCAAAAGATAGTAAAGTAAAGCAAAGATCACTTAAATACACAAAATAACACACACACATGGATATAAACTTTAAGAATTTAACATACGATAAATTATTGAATAATAAAATTTCTCCACAATATTTCTGAACCCATGTGAGACGGTAAATTGGGTAAAACGTAGAAATAACTTCACAGCGCTGAGTTCTACTGGTTGTACGACGATGCCAGTATAGTTTAATCAATCAAAATATATACTGCATTGGTCAGGTCATGTGATATGTGAGTGAACATGGACCAAGTAATTAAGTATATCCAGAAATGTGCTGGGACGTGAAAGAAATAATGGCCCAGTATTCATCGATTACCATCGTATGTTTGGACAATACGACTATCTCTCCGCGTACCTATTGAGAGAGTTATCACTGGGGGCCAAGACCCTCTCCTAGCTTTTGTGCCCATGATGATAATGATACGATTATAATTATGATTAATAAGTTCGTTAGAACGTGATATCGTTTTTCGTCATTCGAATCTAATAAGAAAATGATAATACGGTATTTAAAATTATTTGAGAAATATAAGACTTAAATACACCAATGTTAAAATATTAATAAAACAACTCATTCCCCACAAATAAAATGTCATATATAAGCACGAAAAAAAAATCGATCATGTTTATGAATTGAAAAATAAATTGCTTCGTTGTTTTTATTTTCCTCGGAAATTATTTAGAAAAAAAGCTTAATGTAGGGAGAATTAAAAATATTTATGAATGAATTGATGTTTCACTATGTTGTTTTGACTGTCAAAATATTTCTTCATAATTTACATGAAACATCTGATTGTTTTTCGTATTTTGATGAAACGTCCTCCAACCCATGTTGCGTGGGAAAATACACTTAGGAAAATAAATAATAATTAAAATTTCTATCTACTTTACAACGCAAACAAACATCACCGACTTATAAAGTCAAATTAAATTGGGGGCTTTATGTTTGATTTCCCATTAAAACAGTGCTGGAAGATTAATTTTTGTGTTCTGAATTAATTCCATTGTGACCACAAAACAAAAATATTGATATGGTCTTAATGTAGAAGCATTGTTTTGGGGAGAAGTAATCCTCCGAAATTACATAATCGTTAGAGGATTATAATACGGTAAATTTCTCAAAAGAATAATTCTCCATATACCAACCATAAAAGTCTAAAAAAATAAAGTTAAGTCTGGTATTAAGTGAAGCAAAATATATTTGAAATTTAGACAGAAGGTGTTAAACGAGACCTAGTTGTATTCAATCGCTCAATCACACTCCTAAGAGCAGGGAAACGAAAAAATTTAGGAAAGGTGTGTTTGTCCTTTTCTTGCCGAGTAGTGTCAATTATCTTCAGCGTTCGTCAATCTGATTGAGGGTACAAGAGTTTGAATCCAACTTGAGGCATGAAAGTATGTTATATTTTAATCCCTTCCTACCAAGTCTTTCCAATCCTGAAAATGGGGTGTAAAAATAGCGCTCAGCTAGCCACCAATCAATTTTAATAGATTGAGAGGCTGATTTAAATGCAGTTTTCTTTTTGTTAAAGCACCTTTATATATAATTTAAGACATCGACTGAGGGTGCTTGATGGAATTTCAATATCAAATTTGGATTATTGAGATTTTGTACACTTCCATGTATTTTATCACTAACGACCCGGGTTTCGCCTTTCTTCATCTTCAGGCATTCGAGCACACGAATGGACTGACAGTCAGTTAGAGTCCATTCGTGTGCTCGAATGCCTGAAGATGCCGAAAGGCGAAACCCGGGTCGTTAGTGACAAAATACATGGAAGTGTACAAAATCTCAATAATCCAAATTTCACCTTTATATATATTCGTATCATGAATTACGTTTACTTATGGGTTAGTATTCTTTTATATCTTCCGTGGAAGAAATATAAATTATCACAACTGTTGTTCTGTCTTGATTAGTAACACAAGTTAACATCTATTAACAAATATTGAATGATTTTTGTATTTTTTATTAGCCAGCATCAAACAAAAACACATAATGCGTGTATATATATATATACAGCTCATTGTTTACCATTGTAATATCTAACTGGGCAAACCCTCTCGCGGAGTTCAGAGGACCGGTATCGTATTGGCTCTTTTATAAAAATTCAATCCACTGTACGTGACATATTATGAAGTACCTATGGTGAAATGGCGTAAAAGCCTCCGAAAGCTCGGTCGGCCATCGATCCGATGCGCTCCGGGTACGATGAACTCGGAGCATCCCTTTTCCCCGGAAAGGGTGCCTACCGTATAACTTATATAGGTAACGCTCTTGCACAACTGCAATGCGGACGCTTCCAAGTGAATGTGACAGGCTCTACCAATGGAAAATTAATAATCGTATGCTTACTCAATTTCACGAAGCACACGAATTAGTATTGTCACAATTAGATTATAAAGAGTTTTCCGTAACACTAAACTCATATTTCTATGAAATACGAAATTGATTTATAAATTTTTGTTTATGAACTAAGACTAGTAATATAAGTATTTATTTTATTTTTGAATACCAAATTTTAACATTTCAAGTTTATGTTTTGAGACTGCGGTAAATTCTATGTCACTTCGAGCACATAGTGCAAGAAGTATTGCACCATGCCCTGAGAAATTGTAATTTCGCCTGTGGTGCATTTTTATAAATAAGTTATTTTAAACCACAAAATGCAATACTCATACAATATTCATGAACGATTTTTTATTTATTCTATCATTCACACATTCATAGAGTATTATTAATCTGGCACGGAAAGTTTCCGTGGAAAGTCACCTATTCGTCAATAAGTGTGGTCATTCCATTACTTATACAAAATTTATCCTTTATATTTATAGAGCGAACTATTGCTTAGCCAAAAGTCTTTTTGAAATATGTTATTATTACTTCATATCTTTCACATAGTAAAAAATGGTCACTTGGTAATTCAAAAAAAAAATTCCCTTTGTCTGGTTTGAAATGAAGTGAATAAAAAACACGCTCGTATCATTTATACTATTTTGGGCGGGAAAAATTTTATTTATTCAAAAACAACCGTAGGTCAAACAAGCATGAAAGGAAGTGGTATAATATATTCATACGCTTACCTATTCAGTTTATCCTAGCAGTTTTATTAAAAATAAAACAATATTCTTATTTATATGTCGCACAACCTCTTACATACCAAAACAGCCGAAAATAAAATGGAATACTCCTTCACCGTATAATGGGTATCGATATTTCTCGATATATGTTGTACAGTGCATGTCTGGAATATATTTACAGGCTTCGTATACCTACAAGCATATATTATTACAGCTTAAAGTCACCCCCTTTACAGATATAGCCATCCTTTTTTATCACGCGCCACGGGATTAGAGGCTTTCCTCCCTAAGGATTATCCCTCTCTCTCTATCACACTTCACGAAGCGTTCCGAGCTAAAAATAGCCCTACCTTTTGTATGCTTTTAGGTTTGTGTTTTGTGGTTTCTATGTTTAGATTTTAACCCGATTTTCTTTTATTTCAAAGCAAGCATTCGTTTGTTTTTAATTAGCTGAATTGTTTTGTTTCGTTTGGCTTACCTTTGTTTGTAAAGTTAAGAGAAACAGTAAAATCACGTTTGTTAAGGGAAAGTACAATCACGTTAGAAAAAGATTAAAAACGTGTCTGAAGAATTGACAGGTTAAACTTTGGTTAGGTTTTGTAAATTAGTGATTATTAAGAATTAACGATGTTTGCTTTTCTTGAAATCATATTGAAGTAGATACGTATACTTGCTGCTATATTTCGTGTATGTAAATATTGTTTTTATTTTTATTATTTATTTTATTATTTTTACATACGTCTCAGTGTATGGTATGACGCGTTCCGTCAGTGTCTCTGATTTCGTTCAGTCTTGGCAGCTTGTCCGTGTTGTCCCTCGTATTTATTCGTTTCCCCACGTATATATTAGGTCAAATAAATTCATCGATGACCAATTTGGCATTAAACCTTATCTGTTATTACTTACTCTGAGTCCTGACTTGCGCCTGACTTATCACTGAGAAGGTAAACAGGAGTACCTTGGAGTACACATCACGAAAGATCATTGTTAATTACGCATTCAGATAGCCGTCAGTGAAAAAATGAAAATACGAAGAAGTGGTTGTAAATCTTAGCGACCATGTTGTATAGATATAGATGAGAAATTTAGAGAATGCACATTGCTCTCAATTATGCATGAACAGAATAAATTAAAAAACATGCTTAGCTAAACATTCAATTAAAGTCATCTCAACTTTATTATTTTAAATACATTAAAATATTTTTTATTACGATGAATAGAAAATATTTTCTGTATTTTCGTGTAAGATGTGGTATTAATATTATTTTAGTAGTAAGTATTTAATATAAAATTGTTAATTCAGTTATTCCACTTGGTGTATCACTAATGTGATGCGTTTCGCCTCTTTAATATATATGTGTTTGGCCTCTTTAATATAATATATAACGCATATCGCAAGGCTATTTATTTTAAAGGTAGATAATGATTCTTATTCGCATATTAAAAATAAAGGGTAGGGTGAGTATTTTTCCATTCTACTGGACGTGGGGAGGGGGTTAGTCTGAAGATGCTTTTTAAAGAGGCGAAACGCGTCACATTAGTGATAAACCAAGTGGAATAACTATGGTGACCAATTTTAATTTTTTATTAAAAATGAACTTTCACAAAGTTACCGCCGAATCCATAGAAAATATGTAAGTATTTAAATTTAGATTTTAATATATTTTATAATTAAATTTCATGTAAATTTGAAAGTGGTAAAAGATATTATAGATGATGTTGTTTCAGTAATGTATTTTATGTTTGTCCTAAAAAATTCTTGGAATTATCAAGGCTTAGACAGGAAAAACAAAGCATTCAGTAAGAAATCGTCCAGTCACAATGGAAAGCCTTTAAAAATTTTATTGTTTTTTCCCATTCAATTTATTTTAAGGCCGTTGTTTCATTCAAGCGGTAATTGCTGCAATTGACATCTCAAGTTAATACGTTACAATCTTGTCCAAATGCCAATGTTATTTCGAAAATAAAATTAGTTTCGAGTAAAATATTATTTGTTTGCATATATCATTCGCAGGACACGATTGTCAACATTTCCTTTCAAAAATCAGTGGAAATCAGTACAGAATAGAAATAGACTTTATGACACCCCAGGAAACCCTTCATGACCTTCTTGGAGGTAGTGATCCATCGATATGGTACCCGTGAGATATTGTCTATATCATGTATTACTAATCACCTTCCAAGAAAATAAGATACGATTTGGAAAAACATTGTGTTTATTACTCTCGACGAGGCAACTATTCTATTCAGGATTGTTGCTAGGCCGCAAGCTTTGGCCGAAATTGGTACATAAAAGAAATTTATTGCCTGATATCTCGTAGTTTGCCGAGAGAGGGAATTGATTCTGTGTGTATGTTATAGATTTAGATTATGTATTCATTAGGTTTATAAAGGTAATTTATTTCCAGTAAAGTAAACGTAGTAAAGAATTTGGTTCTACAAGAATTATACGGTTTCACGCCATCATCGGAACTATGTTCAAACGGATTTTGATGTATCTATTTATATATACTAAATAAGAAAAGTTGTAAGAACTACATCATGTTACTTTCTATGGCTTAAATTAAATAAAAATCATTTAATAAGATAAGTTCCGCTTCGGTTGTTTTAGGAACAAATACAAATAACCTTTAAAAATGAAATGTGCAAGGGTTTCAAAACTTCTGGTGATTGAATACAATCATAGCTCAGCGTCTTCACAAAACAATATTTCTACCATTTAAGATTTAAGTGATATAAATATTTAAAAACCATGCTCACTTTCAACCCGGATGATATTGACTTTTACGAAGCATAGAAGTATACGAACTTTAATAAGAGCTGTTTGTTAGCCACTAAATCACATTTAGCAGAGTCTCAACCATCTTATAAAAGTTTTAAGGTGTTAACTGTCAATTCCTGGTGGAAAAACAATATATTTTAAAAAATAAAACACAATTCATTTGTGTTACTTCCACATATTTATAATGACACAACCGGTTTCGCTCAACACGAGCATTATCAACTGATAAAAATACAAACATAATAGGCCTATTTATATAAAATTGAGTATTACAAATTAAGATATATAAAACAATTGGTTCATGAACTAAGACAGGAAATTACTGATTATCAAACAAATTAATTGATGAGCGAAACCGGTCCTGTTCATTATAAACATGTGGAAGTAGTACAAATGATTTTTTTTATTTATAAAAAAAAACCCCTTATAAAAGATTCGGTAATTACTCATTCGACGATCCAAACCGTGAGTCATAAAGCTTCACCACTCGGTCACAGCTTTAATACGATCAAAATTAAAATATAAAGAATTCTTTTCATTTTTGCTTTACCCATTAATTTCTATTAAGGTTTAATAAATGGAGAGAGTTTTTAGCACGTTTTTATTTAGTATTCTTTAAAAATAACTTAAGCGTCTTAAAACAAAGACATACTCTAGTCTCATTTAGTTATCATGTACTTCTTCTCTTTTCTTTCGTTTTATTAAATAAAAATGAGGTCCAAGTACCACGAACGGCTCAAGTACTATTTATATAACGCTATTTTTATATCGTGTATCTCACTTAAACTGTCTAAACAAAATACGCAATAAAATTTCTCGAGTGAAAAGTTTCAGTCTGACAGATATTTAAAAAAAGATAAAATTCTTTCAACGCTATCATTTAAAATAAATCAAAGAAAAGAACCTTTTAAAATAAGCTTATTTATTCCTAATAAGAGGAAAGATTTACTCTCCTATCTGTGAACACGAGAAATTTTGATTTTCACGAATAAGCAGCTCTTGCGGAAATAATGCGTATTTTTTCGTCATAAGAATTATACTGAGTGTATCAAATATACTTTGAGATGATATCGTAAACCAATAAAATATTATGCTTTTTAAATTAACTAATATTTTAGACGGAGACGGTGACTTTGTTCAATAATCATTATCAATCAAATCAACATATTTAAATAGGTTATTTTATTTTTCCAAATGCTGTTATGCGTATTTAGCCTTTTTGAGAAGCACTTTTACGTTTTCATGGCATATCTAAAGATTTGAAAAGATCCAAAAATTTCCAGCTCAAAGATGTTAAAACAAGTTAGAGCAGAAAACTTTTTATTTTTATCGTTAGGTATAGAAAAGTCAATTGGCCGTTCTAAAAAATGTATCGAAATATACGGTGATAACGTAAACATACAAACAATTTTCGATTGTATCGCCTCTTTCATACCTTTAGATCAGAAACTTTTACGCCGTACACAAGTTCAACAACAAATTTACTAATTTTATATAAAACTAGTGGGTACCCGGCAAGTATTTGTTTTTTAATTCTATGTATTGAAGTGTTTTTGGACACACAGTATTTTTTGTTTTTCTGTTTGGTGCGTACACGAATAAATCAAAATGTTTTCCAAGATGTCGCTATTTGTACGAATTTGATTCTTTATTTAAGTTTTTTTTTTAGATTCATCTGGATTATGATATTGATTTTTATATATAATAAGACCTACTGTAAATTGCAAATTAAAACGTTGAGAGTAGGGCTCAGGCCGGGCCTGGCCTGATTGTACCATGCCTATATCCTTCGCGCAAGTGCAAGCAATAACTTGACAAAGTTTTATCGGAATCGGATGAACAGTATGGCAGTGCATGAGATACGAACAAACACACGTTGATTTTTACATATTAGATGCACTATGGTGCTAATTATGCTTTTTTGCCAAGAATGTTCAGTTCGCTGTTAGCTGCTTTCATATTGATACATTGAATTCATTGCATTTAAAAACATAGATACTTTGGATATATTATATTCTTCCCAGGAGTTAATACAGTTTTTCATAATATTTTAATAAACCACGAGTCAAAAATGTTTATTTATAAACATGATCTTAGCGTTTTATATTGCTCTCACCTATAAATTGATCTCTAACGCCTCTACATCGTTTTATTATACATAATAATTAAAAATCAACTATATTTTAATTACTTTGTGATATTTGGTAAAAAGATATTTAACGGCAAACTCACGAGTTGATAAAAAATAATTTGAAATTTCTTTCTCAAAATTCTTTAACAATTCAAGTGTCGACGAAATGCAATAGTCGAAGTAATCCCTAGTCTAGTTTGAGTGAAAACTCAATTATCCCTCAAACACACATGGTGTGTTGTCAGGCAGCTGTTGATGACATTAATATCGCTTTTGAAATACTAAAACGCAATCCAAGGGGAAAAAATGCAATGGGGACTGCATCCACGGACTGCAAAATAAACTAGTGCTTAATGGAAACGTTTCGAAATATTTTTACTCTGGAATCATACAATGAGTTTGAAAATTCTTCAAATATTCCAAAGTGAAATGCTTTCAAGCGGAAAGGCATTTCATCGTAACGATTGTGTTATTGTTTATATAAATGTGGACAAACAAAAAGCTATAGCCGTGAATTTTCAGTTGTAAAGATATCAATGTAGTTTCAAATTAGACACGTGTTTTGTACGAGGTGGAAGACACTTAACCAAACATGTCTCTTTATTGTTCTTTTAGTGATACATGCGTCTGTAAAGACTGACTGTATAGAAATATATTTGACGTAGGTATTTAAAGTTATCAAATTAACATCGAATGAAAACTAAAACGTAGATCATAACGCTGATCGTATTATTATGATAGAAATTGTATTTTATTTAAGATGGTAAACACATGCACAATAAAATAAATATAAAATATAATCCAAATTTCACTTCGGTTTTATAAAAGAGATATAACTTTTTGGGAATTAATTGTGTTTAAATTAAAATTCTATTGACATTCAATCGTAGGTAACAGTTTTGAAAGGAAAATTTTTATTTTTTGTGGACTCGTCGGGTTAAACGGACAGGTAATTGACATTAGAATTGAAATTAAAATACTATCGTCTATTTCGATATAGGAAATAAAGCTACATTTATTAGACTACTAGCATAAATTAAAATACTACTGACGGGAAATGAATAATCTGAGCCGGAGAACAAAAACTATGAATATTTTAATTATTTTTTTGAAGCAGTAAATATTTATAGCTAAACAAAGCAACATAATATGACAAAATAAATAGTTTGGCATCCCAATAAGTTTATGTTGCATTGCTCAGAATATACCGTTTTCCGTTAGTTGGGTTTTTATTTTTGACGGCAGTATAAAGAGGCTTTTCATTAAACTTCTAGTGGTACGCCCGTCATAGATGACGAATTATTGAAATTGAAATACTGAATGTTCAAACTTCTTCAGTTCTTCGATGGATTTCCACATTAGCGGTACGTCGAGATTGCGCAGCTTCCGGAGATATTTGTGATCGTTGTTGTCTGTGTGCCTCAGCATCACACCGTGATTTCGCAATTTCCGGAGTTTGTCTCGCTCTCCATCCCTGCTGTCGCTCATGACGTAATTGCAAACGCCGCTGTCCTTTAGTTTCCTGATTGTCGGACTGATTGTTAATGTTATTTTTGTATATTTGCATCGTCATTTGAGTCACGTCAAAACTGTGTGTATTGTTGGGTGTGTGTGTGCATTGCGTACCATTTAATTTTATAGACACCGCTGACGCTTAGGTCATGAGAAAATTCCATATCTACATGTGATATGTGATAATAATTAACGCCTAAATACCGGTCTGGGCTAGTATATATAAGATTTCATTAGCATTTGCGTACTTTCAGCTCAACGAAAAATGTCAACATGAAAATAATATTAAATGTCCTAAAGGCTTACATATTTCGTTACTATCGATATGCCCAATACTACAGTTTGTAGAAGTGTTATATTTTTTTAAACTAGAGCCTATAATAAAATTCATTACACGTTGAGGGGATGGTAATTAATATAACAAATTGTTAATGACAGTTTTCAACAATGGAAGGGTCGACATTGTTTCCATGTACAATTATGTTTTTTTCCGTAAATAGAATCAATTAATTGAATGACACGTTACTACCACAATACACGTGTCGAAATTTTTTTGCATTAGCGTTTACAGTGTGTACACGTAATAAATATTCAAAATATCTCATGTAATATGTATTTACAAATTATTTAAAATACAGTATTTTTAAGTGAAAATAAAATACATAAATTTATAAGAAGTTCTCATTATTATAGAAACATTTTTATTGAATTATTGTATTTTATAATTTATAGAGAATTAATTAGAACCATTGATGGAGTTAGTCAGTGTAGTCATTGCTAATTTCGTCGTTTAAATGTATTGCTATTAATGATTGATGCAAAATAGAAAATGCTTCTCAAATAGTTGACATATAAAATCTCAATTAGAAACAGTCAACTTTTGATTTAATATTCTACCAAATTATTTTCTTAAAACTAGTTTTTGTTGACGTGGTTGATTGGTGAAATGACAATCTAAAAAGGATGCAGGAAAAATATGTAATAATATTATACATTGATATAATTACTAAGCATATTATAATTTGTTTTGTTATGGGATTTTATAACCCAGTGATCAACGTCTCTTCAGCATTGGTACTATTTTGTCAAGGTGACTACGGACTCGAATCATTGTTTGATAATCGAAAATATTGCCACGCTGTATTTTTACAAATGACAAATTTGTTTAATTTTTTAACCCTCCTGGACAGTACATTTTTTTCAGAGTGATTAATAAAAAAGGGGTGGAGATAAGAGCAGGACTAATTATGAACTAATCGTTCTCTTTACATAAAGACATCACCTATGCCTATGAGTTCCAAATTGATTCAACTCATTTTATTAAAGTATCCGTTCAGGATAGAAGCCTCGAAACAAAGTAAGACACCGGCACAAAACATTTTATGACTCTACTACTTGACTGGCTTGTAAAAATCAATAGATAATAGATTGAACCAACTTGGATACAATAAAACACATGAAGTCAATATTCATAAAACACATTAATTAAACTGCTGTAATAATTGGTAGCCATATTCCCAAATGCTCTGCAGGATTTAATTTATTATACGATAGATTTGACACAAAGCTATAAGCTAGCACTTCAGAGCTACGGATAGATTACCAAGGGGCAGAATATGCAATCGACATCTGATGAGACAAAAGAAGGTCACGGGTCACCTCTGAAGCAGTTCAAAACAATGACTGAACTGTCACTGATGTACTGCGTATTATGTTTTCGAATTTAAATGCAAAGTCATACATATTTATGGTAAATATTTTCGGTTATTTTTAGGATAGATTTTTAAATTAACAATTCAAAACAACTCATCCCCTTTCCGCTGAATAAATTTATCCATTTGTCTTTAGAAAGAAAACAATGAAGCGAAAAGCGTACTAAACCGATTTTAAAACAGAAACTACTGTTTGCTTAATTACTTGAAATTACTAGTTTATCGGTATTGAGAATGTTTAATTAGTTTTAATTTAAGTCGCACCTGTAGCCAAGTAGTCAACGTCGTTTTCTTCAGTTGTTGTGCTCGTGAGTTTGAATATCAGTACGGAAACTTTCATAAATAGATTTTTCAATCGCTCATTGATTTCCGTTCGAAGGCATTGAGTTTAGCTTTCTCCAAAAATATATTTTGAGCGACTGAGTAACACGCAGTTCTCGTAGAATAACCTCTGTTGAGATAAGCTCCGTTAGATATCCGTCGGAAATCGTTACAGAAAAGGATTAGGGCTGGTGGTATAAATAAAAAGCACTTATTCTAAAAAATCGAACATAAACTGTGATTCCAAGTTTCTCAAAAAGCACAGAGTTGACGATTCTATTACCAATTGAAATAAAAAAATATTTAATTACTACATAACTATACTGCTTGGATGTGAGTTGATTCTTAACTTATGATTCATATCTTAAATGAGTGACATATGGAATACTATGATATGTTCGGCTGTTTTTGGTAGTTGGATATTCGTTTGATAAATTATTCGAACATCATTTTTTAATATTTCCAAAATTGATTGATTTGTTGGTAACATTAGTTGGCACAATTTATTCTCGCTCGAAGCATGTAGGTATTGGTAATTATTATGTATTTAAATTACGTTTCGTCGGAAGTGATATGAGAAAAAAAACGATGAAAATAAGCATGCATGGCGATTAAGTCTGAAAGAATGAACGAAGATCTGTAAGTTACAGTAACCCAACGCCATGGTGAAAGAGGTATTACACCATGGTCTTACGCTACCCTAGTAACATTGTTATGTTTAAAATCGAAAAAAGTAGTTCCGACAGGCATAGAAGAATTAACTATAAAGAAATTTTGAAATTAGAAAACTTTGCAATACTCTTTTGTTTATATAATATACTATATTTAATACGACCCTTTTTCATTCATTGTGTTAATGTAGGTTAATTGATTATTTTTCTACCTAATTTTAAAAATTAAATAAATATTTGTATATTTTAGGATTTTATTTCACTTATATTTCGAATCCAAAAGATAATAAGTTTACAAGATGGTTGTTCCACCTTCACCCGTTATGTATATACAGTCACTGTTTCATGGCCGCTTTCCGATACAGAGTTGGACTGGGTTGAACTTTTAACCATGTTCTATTGTGGGATAAAAAATGAAAAAATAGAGAGAGCAAAAAAGCGAATGTGACTTGCTCAGCCATTTAGTTTAAGTGATATTAAGTATCCTGTGTATCCGTAAGATGAGAATCCACCGTGGTGTTGAGTTCAAACTGAATAATTAATGAGGTCGCGTGGGGAAATCTTAGTCTAGCTGTGGATGACAAACAGTTGCTGAAGGCGACGATTGTAATATTAATAACTAGGCTGCATAACAATTGGACTTGCGTCTTCAGCTTAAATTTAATGACGTTTACTGTAAAAAAGATATTTAGGCAGTCGCAGTGAAATATGTTAAAAAACGTATTTGTGATGTTACATAATGTGTGATACAGCCTGAGCGGCAATATCGACTAATTGACACGTGTTGTTTATTATAGACTAGATGAGAAAATATTTGCATGGGATGGAGCGACGTAGAACGTAGATAATTGCGCATATGCGTCTTAGAGATTATTATTCTATACATTTAAGGCCAGTGGTCGAATGGTCAACGTTATTACCATCGGTTGCGGTACTCACAAGTCCTACTTCTTCTGAAAAAAAGTGGTTGAGCAACTAGCTAACAGGCAGTTCTCGTGGAAAAGCATAAATGTGTTGAGATAAATTCCATATGCTTCAAATGGTAAAAAAATATGCATGCAGTATTTATGTTATTTAATTTCATGCTTTCTGGTAAATAAAGTCAGCGAAATACTTCAATTTAAAGTGCAGATTTTCTATTATAATAAATAATTTTGTGTTAATATGTTAATAAAAGAAATATCGAAAATTAGCTGGAAACAATACTATATATAGCAGCCTCGTTTAAAAAGTGGTATGTGATAAGGTAATTGTAGTAGCTGATTCGATTTATTTAATATTTTTGACGGATTATATTTTTTGCAGTTTCTGGGTCCTTATTTGAATCGTTGAAATATATGTACGTTTTTAGACCATTTCTGTTATTTCATAATATTGCAAGTTAACAGTTTTTAAAAAATAACCAAGTAATATTTAAAAAAAGTGTGTAATCGCTTTTTTTATATCTTCCAGTTTCTTCTATTTTTTTTTAAGTATTTTGAGTTGCAATGAAAATCATTTTAAATGAGTCATATGGCTTACGTTAAGGCCATTGATGTGAATATCACCGCTTATCAACGATCATGAATGTTGGTCTATAATGTATTATAATAAGTGTATTGGCTTTTACTCTATGTAGTATTATAGAAAGATATATAAACATTTATATTATTTTAGGTTTAATATAATAATATCTAATTCTCACTGTAGTACAATTTATACTATTTTTAATAAATACATTGTCATTGTTTTAAAATCTAACTGAATATATCATCTATTAGAAGAGTAACTCATTGATATCGTGTATGTTTTTTTATTTTTGTTTATTCAAAAAATCTTCCAAAATCAAATTTGACAGCTAGCACCCATTCTTTTGTTTTAAGAAGCGAACAAAAATGGATTCGTTATTCATGTTGTAGTTCTAGTATCGTTTGTTATATATTTAAATAGAGATGTGTAAATAGAAAGTGAATTACCTCAATTATTAATAACTTGGATGTAAGTTTTTCTGCAAGATGTGTTATGTGATTTATATCATGATGGATAGGATAAAGATTGAGGAAAGTATAAATCAAAGAAATTGTTTAGTTTTTCATTGATAATTATTTATTTCGATTTACCAAACACTTTTATTTGCAAAAGTTTCACAATTGTCTTCTACAATTAAATGGCAGAACGCCGTACCAAACCGTTTTACAAATAACGCTTTCTATACTTGTAATGATAGTTATACAATCGTAATACATTACTTACAGGCCATAGTGATTAAGAAATGTCAAGTGTCATAAATGTATTAGACAGAAAAATATCGCAAAACGTTATCATTACTTGGTTGTTTCTACGAACGAAACAAAATGAATATTGATCTGTTGATAATTACCGTTAAGGCTAGGTGCATAATATTTCAACAAATTAATATATTTATGTATTTACAAGAAAAAAGGTAATAGTTGCAAACTCATTTCCATTCATCAATATTATTCGTGAATACCATACTTTGAGATTTTATTCTGAATTTATTATAAAACCACTAAAATAAATATTTTGTAGTCTGAAAATTTTAATATTCTTGTAAAGATGGTTTGAGTCTATACATTATGGTAAAAATTTGCATTTACTACCCTTTTATTATGATATGAAAAAGATCAAATCAAAACTCATCAAATCATTGATCTTGTCTGGTTATTGTGAATATAATTTCGCACTAATAATTATAATAAATATGTTTATACTATTTAAAATTAGTGCCCGATGATAATTTTTCTAGAATTATGTAATATGTTGGTGTTTTAGATTTTAGGTAATTTCTAACTTTCTTAAATCATTTAAGTATTTTAATAAAATATTTAATTAATTATTAAAATAATGTAGTTGTATTTATATGCTATCAAAAAATTCCCAAGCTACCAAATCCTCACTTCTTATGATAAATTGGGCATCTGATATGTCCTCGGAACATAATCCCAGAAGGTGTTATCAAATTAAAAATAATCTGCAAAAATTAATTCAACAGTTTTGTACTTTTTCAATTTTTAGTATCATTTAAAATTAAAAATTTCAATTCATTTTCTAATAATCATTAAGTGATATTTAAATATTTTATAGATTATATAGTACAATTTGAAAAAACTCGTGCCAGATCAAATTTTGATAATATGTGATTATATTATGTTATTTTGAAACAATATTAGTATTTTTAGCATATTATTATAATAAAAGCATTTTTGTTGAATATAAATAAATGTGTTCATAATAAAAGACTGTGTTTGTATTAGAAAATGTAATTATTATAAAAATATTTACATAATATCTTTATTGAATCATCTGCAAACAATGTGGATTTTAGATCATATAAAATTTGTCTAGTAATTTAATGCAAGTCTGCAAAGGCACTAAATGTGTTTTAGTAAGGGAATTATACTTAAATTATTGAAGCATTATCAATATTTAAATATTACAATGCGCCAATTCCTCACGGCTTGAGAATCAGCTCAATCACTTTATAGTAATTAAAATGTTAAGATTTAAACGTGTCTTAATACAGTCTTTTCAACTACTTTATACCCATTGCAATAATGGTTAATAAGAAATCGCATCATTACTATTCGAACTAAATCAATAATGGTTTTCAGTTACTCAATGTAAGTCGAGAAACGTTCAATCCCAATCGATATCTAACTTACATACTTATAGGATCAATGTACAATAATTGATTCCATGAACGTTATCACAATCTATTTTTTACTGATATCACAAACAGAAAAACACTGGTGAGATACTGTGTTTTTATAATAATTAAGTTGCGTGTTGGTCCATTTCTATGAAATTTTACAATTCTGAGATTAATTCATTTATCGAGCTTAAATTCGTCCAATCATAAGCGAGAATTTCAGAGATTGCGTGATGAAATTTAATTGACTGTAAATCTTATGTAATGATTTGGATTCATTAAAACTTTAAACCTATTGATATTATACAAAACAATGGTTGAAAAATAATATAATTTATATTAAATTACCAACAACTTTATGAATTATTTTTTATCAGAATGTCACATTTTCAATTTCGATATCTTCTGATGGATATTAATTAATATTAAACATTGGATCATTAAGATAAAATATGTCTTACATTCAATATAAATATGTTGTAATTATTAATTTCTATTTTGGTGATTTTAATTTAGCAAGATTGGTAAAAATGTAATATCAGTGATAGATATTAAGGTATTAGTTGAATGCAAACAATCACTCTACAGTATTAAAACTAAAAGTCAATTTACATGGTAAAAATCCTTATACTATAATAATGGAAGAGTCTTTTTTAGTATGAGATGAACGACGTATAATTATGTATTACAACTACGAAGAGGTGAAAATGTCTGAATGAAAACAGCACAGTTTATCGGTTAAGTCCTGAAAGTACTAATCGAGGTGCTGCATAAGGGTTCCTTCCTAGTGGTACTCGCTGAGTTGGAAGACCCGAAAGTCCTCTGACGTATGTGTAGGTAACTGGGGGCCTGAGGATTTTCTTCGGTTGGGGATTTTTTTTATTAGACCTAGATCTTGATTTTTCAGTGTCTGAGTTTCCACTGCTGCAGGAATGGGACCGGGAAGAAATGCTGAGGCTTTGGAACACTCGTCGGAAAGACGAAGTTGTCGATCTGTGACGTCTTTTTTGCTCAGGGGAGTCTTCACTTCCCGTGTCGCTGCTGGAGCAGCAAATTTCTCGGTTATCTGTAGATCCTGACATAGTTGAAGTGGCGCTGTGGTGAGAGTGGCTGGAGTTGGAGTCCGTACTGGAGCTCCTGCACTCTTCTTCGGGTGCTCGCGCTCTGGCGAGTCGGCGGCCCAAGGCCCGGAGGAGTCTCGCCCCCTTAGCTACTTCTACTTCGTCCATTGGCGGCCAAACGACGATGGCCGGCAGCGGTAAAACAGGAGAAGGTATGATTCCAAATTGACAAATCAGAAAAATACTGATGGTTTCACTGAAACTATTTCTCCTTTTCAGATGTATTTGAACTTGTAAATTTTCACGTAACTATTAGCGTCATTCAAAAAAAACTTTTTTGCAAGAGCTGATAAGTTTTCAAATGAAATATTCACTTCCAAATATCACTTTAAGATGATTTTTTATTTACTTCAATGGTATATTTTGTTGATAATTTGAAATGTTAATCTCGTATGTGCACAGAGCTCGGAGGTTTACTTTCGAGGTTCTTTACACTTTGACTGATCAAGACAGACTGATTAAGGGAGGCTGCGCGCTCGCTTTTATAGCCTCCTCTGGAAAACTTTGACCGGGGGTTGGGAGCGCAGAAGGAGAGTGAAAAAGCCTCCCCCGTAGAACGGAGGGAGGCGGCGTTACCGCTATCTACGTGTTCAATATAACAGGCTCAATGCTATGACGGAAAGCAACTTTTATAATTGTTTTTGCTGGCTGTTTTTCCGTATTTCATTTTATGGGATCTCGTCACGTTCCAGCAAGTGCATGCCATATATATTATAATATCAACATTGTCAGTTAAATGAAAATGCGATTATCAGAATTGCATTTTTCATAAAAGTGACATGTACTAATAAAGCAGTTAAGTATACCGCTTCAAAGCTTTAGTTTGTCATTAAAACATATTACATTTATAAACTAATAGTATTAGAATATATTTATTTGATCTCACAGCTTCCTATTTTAATCGACAATATTGACATTCTAATAGGTAAGATATCGTGAGTTGAGATGTAGGAAGAACTAACCACGACTGCGGATACAGTTGAACAGTGTGATATCTTATATTTCTACTCAAAAAAGTATGAATTGAGCTGACAAGTTAAATTTCATAAAATATATAGACCACTGCTTGCAGTTGACACTTCTCATTTTTAATCCCGCTGCGCCCTCGTTCCCTGTATTTTAATTCAGTATTATACCGAAACTGTCCATTTAGGACAGTCTTTCTTTCATGTTACTACTTGATTGTTGTAAAGATAGGTAATGTATTCTAATAACTCTAGTTTAATATTTCTACTTTATTTGTTACATTTACTATGATTAAATGGATAAATAAACATAATCTACCACTACAAACATCATTAATCTAATTGATTATTTCCATTTTATATCGTTTTATTAAAAAAAGTTTTAATTTTGACTTTTTTTTAAAATGCTTGTTAATATGAGATACCATTAAAATAATTATTGAAAATGCTCATCTACTAAAGTACGCCGGTCCTGTTTTAAAATAAAATTTATGTTATATAAACAATACATAGTTTTCAAATTATGTTTTGTAAAATTATTTATTTACATAACTGTGTATACCGATAGAAAAAACGTTTAGTTTAGCGAGATTATCATTTATGAAGAAAATTCCAATGTCAAGAGTTTAATTGAAAATCTCGCCGATTATTGAAAAAGTTTTTTTAACATCGTACTGATTATACAATTTATATATAATTTTTCGAAGCACAGAAATTAGTTAAAATTAATTATGTTGTTAATATATTTTTTCTCTGGTTCTTATTGTTAGTATAATAATTGAAAAAAAATATAAAAAGCTAACTCTTAAATGTTATTCATTTTAAAAATGAAAACAATTAACGAAGCATTGCGTAAAACTCCGATGACGTTATTAATTTCAATACCTTAGGTCGAGCCCAACTCCAGACAGATGCAAGAAAAAGTTTTGACAGTAACAAAGACAGAACAAAAAATTTCATTTATTATGATTATTTTCGGTTGGGTACATTGCTATTATTGTGTCGATTTATTTTATTTCACAATCTTTTATCAAGGAGTATTGCAATTAAAAAAAAATTGTATAAAAGTTTGCGAAAACTTTTCAGAATACCGCGCAAGATACTTGTTACGCATTTTTGGTCTGGTCGCTAGGTAAAACGAATTGACTTGGAAGTTATTTTATGCTTCACTGATTTTATTGTAATATTAAATAATTATTATCATTTCATGAATGAAAAAATATAAAGGGGATCTACATAATATTGCAAATTATAGTTAATTTATTCATTTATTTCAATGTAAAATATTCTGGTTTCAGCGTTTGTTTATTATAGATTCGAAGATAAGAATGACCATCGTTAATAAGTAATATTTCACTTCATCATCATTCCAGCAAAAATGTGGTTAAACATAACGTTTTCATCGCGTTTTATTGGAAAGTGACATGAGTGAACAAATCAAATTATCTTGTTAAAAGGACCACCGCTGAAATATCATACATTTATTAAATGTATGTATTCAATTCATGTAATATATGAAGCCAGTCCTGATCATTATAAAAATGTGGAAGTAGAACAAAAAATTGTGTTAAAATTTGTATATTATAGTTTAAATATCTTAGGAATAATAGCTTCTGGAAATTATGGCACGTATTCTATGTGATAAGTTTCAAATTTAAAAACATTGTTAATAAATTCCAGTGTGCTTTTTGAATCCCATTTTAATTGAACCTTAAAAATTTTTAATAATGTAGATGTATGTTTGTGCTTTTTTGACATTAAGATCTTGTTAAAAAAAAACTTTCCTATAGATAAGGCAAACAAATATTTTTGACTGTTAAGAAAGCTTTAGGAAAAAGCTAAGTATTTCAATTTGTTTTAGTTGAATTGATTTATAATCTTCCTAGTGAAATATGAAACTTTAAAGTGCTTACACTTATATTTCATACTTACAATTGGTTTTTACACAAAAATTTAACAATGAACCTAATGCTACATCTAAAAAAATGAATTGAATCCAGTAATGAATAAGTATCTTATGCAAGTATTCACCCTAGAGAGGAAATTTCAACACTAAGC